>CM062812.1:406925718-407610168 GCA_031772625.1 Pinus tabuliformis | reverse complement strand
TTTCACAAGAAAAATAGAATTCCATATGAGAGGCTAATTATTTTAATTAATCAAATAATAATAAAAAAATGAATTAAAATTTAAGATATGCCCATGAGAACAAGCTCTGTTAGGGTTTCTTCAACCTTCACTAATCTAAAGCTTCTACAGCCTCTACATTGGCTCACATGGAACCTACATGGAAGGATAATGGATGCCCCTCTTACAAGTCAACGACCGTTAATCACTCTAGCCAAGAACCACAGAAAATTGACACTCCTCACACGCATTCTTAGCAAGCCAAGCCAATAGTGTCGTTATGCTCTGACCACAAGCCAACAGTCACTCCAATGCAAGATTCACCCGCCAAGCCAAAATTCAAGCCCCTGTTGGCCGCAAGCTCTGGAAATCCCTCTTCTTGAGATCCCAGTCGAAAAAATAGGATCTGCCATTGAAAGGATGAAGAAAAGACTGTTGATCTACAAATTCATCACCCCCTTACTAGTAGAAAAACCTATGCTCAACTTGCTAAGGAGAAAGTGGACCATTAAGGTATATGCGAAACTTAAATTAGGCTCATGGGGTTTTTTCATAATAATATTTAACAAGGTTGAGGATATGGATAATATTCTAAAGGAAGGACCCTATTTCATCAACTATGTCAGTCTCTTCATCAAACCATGGGTTCAAAAATTAAATCTGGAGCGGGAAGGACTTTTGCAATCTTCTAGTATCGATTGAGTATATTCCTTGCCTTGGCAATACTAGAACATAGAAATATTATCCCACATTGGAAACAATCTAGGAGAGTTTGTTATGATCTCAAACATAACAAAGGTAGGAAGATATACTTCCTGTGCAAGATTACGAGTCTATATGGATCTCAGGAAACCCCTCCCTGCCAGTATTCAACTTAGCCATGAATACGAGATTTTGGAACAACCGGTAGACTATGAGAAAATCTCATTCAGATGCACACACGACCATGATTACAACCATCTCCTCAAAGATTACCTTAATAAAATAGTGGATGAGGAGGTGAATTAAGCCAACATAACTTTGTAGCCATGAGATGAGGGCTTCAAAACAGTAGTTGGGTGGAAGCAGACAACTAAGTGAAAGGGTGACCCTTTGAACCCTTCGAATGTGTAGAAAAAGAATAAATTCTCAATTTTAGAATCAGATGAAACAAAGGAATAAGAGGTGGCTCTGGTTATAATCCACATAGATGAAGTTCAACTATAGAAGAAAAAGGAAAGCATTGAGACTTTAAACCCACCTTAGAATGCTCTCGATCCCATGAGGGAGTATCCATCCCCCATGGAGGAAGAGTAACTACAATATTCAGAGCTACAAGAAATGGAATTGTAGCAAATAGCCAAGGAGTGGCAACAAAAAGACCCTGCTATGATTCCTGAGGACCAAAACCAATTGCTAGCTTGTGCTTATCTTCTACACCAAGATGTGATCCTACAACAAGCCAATAAGCCAGTTATTGTCTCTTACCCTTCAACATCCTTCTCCCCACAAGTGATAAAGATGAATTCCGCATAGGAAATCTCACCGATCATGAAAGAATCAAAGAAAAAGGATGAAAATGCAATAGTCAACTACTGCAAGATCTGGGAAAATGTTTGGTTAGCTCAGGCAGGGTGGCACCAATGACGACCCTCTTTCCCTCCTATCCTTCCTCATAATGATAAATATCTTATCATGGAACATAATGAGAATAAATGGAAAATCTAAGTGTTGCATCATCAAAAATATAATTTCCATGAATCATCCTCACATTATTTTTCTTCAAGAAATCAAATGCTCTCAACATTCTCTTTCACAGATCATTCCCTCAATATGGAGAAATTGTGAATTCATGTCACACTGTGCAGTAGGCACTTTGGGAGGTTGATACCTTCTATGGAATTCTTCCATGGACTCTATTCCAAAATCATTCTCCCTTCCAAGAATTCTCACAATGCTTTTTCAGTCGGTTGGTTCTGCCCAATCCAACTTCCTCTCAAACATACACGTCGTTACTCCCTTCTGACAAGAAAATCTTTATTTCCAACCTTCATTATGTGCATCAGCTAGTGAGGACAAACCCCTGGATTGTAGCTCATGATTTCAATCTAATAAGAACCCTTCAGGAAAAGAAGGGTGGAATAAGGAAATTGGAGGAAGCAACAAACTCCTTCAACTCTTTCATAAATTCCTACAAATTAATTGATGTCCAAACATCAAATGGTACTCACACCTCGAACAATAGAAGAGGAGAAATCACCAGGTCACCTCAAGATTGGATTACTTCCTGACTTCTAAGGAGCTCTTAATGTCAGGCCTTAATCTTGATGCTTCAGTTCTCCCAAGTTATGGATCTAACCATTGGCCCATCACTCTGCAGTTGTAGTGGTCAACATCCCTAAGAAATAAGCTAGTTTGCATCAAAGAATTTTGGCTCAAGCACCCTAATTTCCTCCCCAACATGCAAAAATGGTGGTCAAAATTGGTCATCATTCAACGAAGGGTGATGTATAGATTTTAGCAAAGGATGAAATTCATTAAGGACATGATTAAGGAATTAAAGAAACATGACTTTGGAGATGTATTCAAGGAAAAGTGAGCCCTCATAACCCAAATTGAGCAAATTCAACATAGTATAATTTTAAGGGGCAACACAACTCAATTAAAACAAAAATATGACACCCTTAGGCACCATTGCAAGAGAGATTAACCCAATAATAAATACTCTACAAGCAAAAGTCGAGAGCTAAGTGGCTGAAAGAGGGTGAGTGTAATACTAAATTTTTTCATAGATCTATGATCAACTATAGGCATAAAAACAAAATACATAAGCTTCGGGGTGCCAAAAATCAATTAGTAGAGGATCACTCAAACATGGTAGATATTCTCTCAGGTCACTTTAGCCATATTTTAATAGATCCCACAAGGGATAGAGCTTATACAATCAAAAGAATTATGAAACACATCCCTATGTTAATTACAGAAGAATAGAATGAGATGCCCTTAAAATCCATCTC
The DNA here is from genome assembly GCA_031772625.1 of Pinus tabuliformis. Taxonomy (NCBI): domain Eukaryota; kingdom Viridiplantae; phylum Streptophyta; class Pinopsida; order Pinales; family Pinaceae; genus Pinus; species Pinus tabuliformis. The sequence continues at coordinate 407,607,154 of CM062812.1, read as the reverse complement.
CTTGTAGGATTTGAAAGCAGTAGTCATGGGACTGTCAAGGAGCAAAGCTCATGGCCCATATGGATTGGGCAAATTCTATCAAGTCTATTGGTCTATTCTTAGTCATGACAACTGGTAGGTCATAGATGATTCAAGATCATCGAAATCTCTTCTTTAAACCTTTGATGCCACTTTTATTACCCTAATTCCCAAGTCTAGTTAGGAAGCTACCTCATCATATTTCTTGCCCATTTCTTTATCCAATGTGATATAAAATATAATATATAAAAATTGTAGCTAACATACTTAAACCTCTTCTTACACAATTTATTTCTCCAGAGTAAACAAGATACGTGGAAGGGAGATAAATCATCGACAATATAAAAAAATATAAGAGGAGTTGCATTCTCTTCATACTACCAAAAATTGAGGCATGATCCTCCAGCTATACATGTTGAAATAATTTGAAAAATCAGTTGGAAATACATATTTCTCAGTCTTTTTGCCTTTGGCTTTCATGGGATGTGGATTTCTTGGGTCATATCCTTCATCACAAAAGATTTATTTTCAATCCTATTCATTCGATCCCCATCAAGTACCTTCACTCTATCTAGAGGTATAAAGAAAGAAGACCCTCTCTCTCTCTCCCTATATTTTCCTTCTCGTTGTTGAAGGCCTTGGGCATGCCATCTCTCAAGCTCTTTGCATGCAAAAATCAAAGGCCTTGACCTAGGCTCTTAGACTGAAAGATTTGCACATGAACAATTTGTGTATGACACACTCCTAATGGGTTCCCCGGACTTCAAGGACATCTTGGACACCTTCTCTTATGCCTCATGAATTGAAATCAACAAAGGAAAATCCCATATTTTCTTTTTGAACACTCCTCCAGCAGTGTAGATCAATATTTATCACTTCATGGGTTTTCAACAAAGCTCCCTTTCGGCCAAATAACTTGGCACCTCTCTCACTCAATCCTCTTATATTTTTAGTATGTGAATATCTTCTACTAAAATTTTAAGAAAAGCTATCAATATGGACTTTTCATTCTCTAAACTTTGTAGGTCACTTCACTCTTCTTAAGTCTGTTCTGCAATCATTACCTGCATATCTTCTCTCTATTGTTGTGGAACCCAAAGCAATTCTAGCTTAAGCTCCAAAGCACCTAGTGCACTTTCCTACAGGGTGGGGCTTCTCCTCAAAATAAACAGTCTCTAATTGCTTGGGACACTCTCTTCCTACCCAAGTCTCAAGCGGTTTTAGGCCTGAGATATCTGACACTTGTAAGCGAATCATTAAGCGCAAAAGTCTGGTGGAGATGGCATTAATTTCCTGGAACTCTTTAGAGCAATATGTGGTCAAACAAATACTCTCCAATAGTCCCAAGAACATAATGTATCACATTGCTTGCATAGCCTTGAGGATCACCTCTTTGTGAAGAAGCTTGTAGTAATAAATCTCTCATCGAAGGCCACTACTTCTGGGAAATTAGGAATGGTAATTTGGCCCTTTTCTAGGATATTCTTGGAATCATTGTTCTCAACTCTCCTTTGTTACCAATTCTCTTCAGATTAAAAATATTCACGCTCTGTAAGGTCTATCAGTTGTGGCCCACTTCTAGGAGAATATCTCTTCTTTAGAAGCTAAATGGTGCACATGGAAAATTATCCTCCAGTACCCCGAGTAGCACCACCAAGATAAGTATCAAATTCTAGAGTAGATTTTAGAAAATAGGAACATCTTTTCAATGAAATTATTGACATTCTTAGATGGGCATATGGCATGATGCGGAACTACAACATTAACAAAGCCTATCAACTCTTAAGCTCAAATTATTATATGGAATTTGACCTAAATTGGAGAAATTTATGGAAATGGAAACATTGGACGAAAGTAACCCTTTTTCTTTGGCTTCTTAATAACATGAAAATAGTAACCTATGAGAATCTAAGGGAGTGATGTTTCATTAGTCATCTAGCATGTCCTCTATGTAGAGCACAGGAGGAAACTCTTCAACAACTCTTTTTGGATTACATTTTCATCCCCAGTATATGGGAGGGTTTGACCAGGGCCTTTCAAGGACTTGACCAACAACCTTCTTCAATCCCTTTCAATTTGGAATGTTGGAATAACTTACCCTACAAGAGCCCCATCCCTTATAGGATACGAAAACTCACTCCTCGTTTTACTCTTTGGATCATCTAGAAGAAAGAAACTCTTGACTTTTCAAGAATTAGCCAACATCCCTTGATAGAGCTTGGAAGGCCATTACTCCTCATCTAGACAAAACCAATGCAACTCATCACTAGACTCTCAATATTAGTACTGTCCCCCAAATTAGAAATCCATTATTGATGAATTTAATATCCATTAGTGCTCTCGACCCCCTGCCAGCCCACTCTCTAGACACCTGGCCTCAAGTCCATCACTTTGGTTTCCTCTGCTAAAAGGTTTTCCCAAACTAAACTTTCATGGGGCCTCGAGGGGAAATATTGGTCCTAGTCGCTATGGTGGAGCTCTCTGTAATAGTGCTGGAGGTATTATTTTGGTCTATGCTGACACACTGGGTGTCCTTAGCAATAATGAACTAGAATTATGGAGTTTAGAATTTGATCTGTCTGTCGCTCTTAAAATGAATCAATGCTAGCTAATTGTAGAGGGTGATTCATTATTGATCATATCCATTTTGAAAAAAGCATAAAATGGAAAACCACTATCTAAGGCCTCGAGATGGCACTTGGAATCCCATCTCCAAAGGGTCTTTGATATTCTCAGAAGGATCAAGGCTCCCATTCTCCCTCATGTTCGAAGGATCGACAATTAGTTAGTTGATCATGTGGCCAACCATGCTCTGAATACTCACACCACTTCTTCAGAGCTAAATTGGTACCAGATAATCCCAATGCCATTGAAAGTGACCCATGAGGATACTACCAAGTGGGAATTCCCCCCCATTGAGGGAATTGAATAGAGTTAATCATGTTGAAATGAATTCTGAGGATTGTTTCACATGACATGTGGATCATCACATGTCCAAGAAAAATCGGAAGCACAGAGCCGTTAAAACAATCTTTCCTTGCATCTTGTTTAGTGCAGATGAGGGGAACAATGAATTGGATAAAATGATGAAGGGCCATCATAATCATAGGGGTCGGCATTATAGTAGGTTTAGGTCCATAATGGATGGTGCAGGTGAGAGTAATATCGATCACCTTGTTCACAGAGAGATGAGATATCTATTCTCATCAGGTGAGAATATGGTGACAGGGACTCATAGTTTCTATGGTAGTGGATATTTCCAAGGTAACAACAGTTTCCAAAGAAAAAACATCTTCTAAGGAAATAGTAACATCTTAGGTAATAATAGTTTCCTGGGCAACAACAACCTCCAAGGTAACAAAATTTTCCCAAGTAACAAAACATTCTAAGGCAACAATATTTTCCAAGGAAACAATAGCTTCCAAGGTAACAACAGTTTCCTAGGCAACAACGACTTCCAAGGTAATAACATTTTCCAAGGAAACAACAACCTCCAAGCTAACAACAGTTTCCAAGGAAACAACAACCTCCAAGGTAACAACAACTTCAATTTAATAGCAGTTTCCAAGATAACAACAAATTCATCATGAGTGAAGGTCTGCAAGCTTATCCTCTGCACACCTATAACACAGTCTTTGTCATCTCAGATTCTCTTGTAAAGAAAAAATCAGTAATCTCAAACCTCTAAACTTATCTTATTGGTCTAGTTTCCCATCAGGAAAATTAATAATGTAAGGATAAATCAGTTGTAAATTATTGATGGAATAATGAAAGTTGAAACTTTACACTATATCTATATCTAATATATATATATATATATATATATATATATATATATGATTTAGCTTTGATTATTACATAATCATCATTATCTAATAAACTATTTATTATAATTTTAAAGCATACTTTGAGCCTTATGCAACCATAACTTTTTTATGATAAACATGATTTAGAAATGAATAAATTCAAATTATGAGTAGAGTATTTTGGGTAAGTTATGAGATGCATGAGACAGATTCATTATATAATCCCAGCGTATGAGAATAGATAGGTAATTCTTTGATTAATTTAATAATAATAAAATAAATAAAAAGCATGATTTAGCTTTGATTTTTGAATAATCATCTTTATCGTATTAGGTTATTTTCTATGATTTTAAAGTACACTTTCAATGCTACACCATGATTAAATTTTTATGAATAAATGTGACTTTAGAAATAAATAAATTCAAATTGAAACTCAATTACTATGATTTTAAAGCATACTTTTAGTGTTACATAACCATTAAAATTTTATGAATAAACATTACTTTAGAGCTAAATAAATTCAAATAAAAATGTAGAAGTAGAATTTATAGTTCTCCTCCTTGGAGCTTTCCTCCATTAAACAACTTGGTAGCTTCATCGTCATCAACAACCTGCATACATTAAATAAAATTTGTAAGTGTCTTCCAGAAAATATAAAGCAGTTCAAAAGATTAAAACTTACATATTTTGAATCAAGTGAGTGTGTTGTGCTTGACTAGATTGATATATAGAAATGAAATACATTACTCTTGCATTGCATAATGGATTTAATGGTTTTAATAAAGTCTTTAAATAGAATTCATCATAACAAATGCCATGGGAAAATACCACAGGTTGTCAAAAGCTAGAGCCCAAAACCCACCAATGGTAAATTAATAATTTTATAAAATAATTTTTATTTTTTTTAACCAGTCAAAATGTTTACTTACATAACATAGAAAAAGATGATAATATCTCTTCCATACATGTGAATAGCATCTTTGAGAAATAATTACTTGTGGAAAAAACAAATCCTCCATTATTAATTATGGAAAATTTCTTAAAAGTTCTTATTATTTTTGGTTTAACCTTCTCTTAGTCTGTGGTTGACCAAAAAAGTTGCAACTTATCCATGATTAAACATTACAAATTGAATTTTATTATTTTTTGTTAATATTTTAATTTATTTATCTTAATTCTAATTGGATGATCTCTTATAATAATTACATGTCTATTACTAATTTTAGGATGTTATGAGAGTTGTATAATGTTGTAGGAGAAACATTTTCATAATATAATTTCATGTGGTATAGTTACTATAACACAAATTTTTAGAAATTATGCCATGTGGTATATTAGAAATTTTCTACTATGTTATGTGGTATAATAGAATTTTTCTACAATAACTTCTTAGTTACAATAATCATGACAAGATTCTTGGAATTTGGTATAGTTGCAATTAGAATTATTATATATATATATATATATATATATATATATATATATATATATATAATATATATATCAAAAATTAAAAAATTGAATCAAAATTAATATATATAAATCAAAACAAAATTAAAAGCCAAATTATTATTTTTTCCAAATTTTCACTTCTTACAGAAGATATCTTCCCATGGCCCAACATCACTGATAAACCCATTTGTTTTCTATGGGCAAATATGATTCATCGAAATTTTAAAACCTTACAAAAGGCTAAAAAAACCGGTTTGCTAGTACAATTTCTTTATTGATTTCAAAATAAATCAAACAATCAAATGTTATATCATAAATAAAATACCTATGTCTCTAAAAAGAAATCATATGTGAAAATAGAATAAAAATAACAATTACTTTCTCAAAAAAAAAAAAATATAGAATTTACATATAGATATCTATAAGTTTGTGTAGTTTCATCAATAGTCAATATGCAAAGCATAATAAAAAAATTAATTGAAATTAGGAAGTTGTAAAAATGGATGTGTTTTCGTTTATTAGGACTAAATCAAGAGGTTTTTCTATCTACCTAAAACAAAAGATTCCACCTCATCCACCACATACTTGAAAAAGGTGAACCCAACAAATATTTTTAAAATTTAATCATGTGTGTGTTAAAATAATGTGTGGCTATTAAAATATCTCGTGTGGTTCTAATTAATGTGCACACATTTATATAATGTATGTGTTAATATAATTTACATGCATTTTTTATCCATCTCTCACTATCACTCCCAACATTATTTCTCCCCCATCCCTCTTTCTCTTCCCCCTACCCCTTTCTCTCTTCCTCTATCACGTTGTCACTTTCTCTCCTCTTATTTCTCCCTCACATCTCTATCACCCTCTCTCCTCTTATTCCTCCCTCATATCTCTATCACCCTCTCTCTTCCCCTAATTTCACCTCTTTTTACCCATTTCCGTAACTGTTTCTATATTCCCCCCTCTCCCTCTACCTCCTTCTATACATCTTCCCCTTTCCCTATTATTTGCCCCTCTCTATATTTTCAATTCCCCAGTACTCTCTCTCTCTCTCTCTCTCTCTCTCTCTCTCTCTCTCTCTGTATATATATATATATATATATATATATATATATATATATATATATATATATATATATATATATATAGATATATATATATATATATATATATATATATATATATATATATATATATATATATATATATATAGATATCCCTTCCTTACCCCCTCTCCATCCTTTCTTCTCTCCCTATCCTTTTCTTTGTCCCATTTTTCTTGACTCATATACCTGTCTCTCTCTATGCCTTCACTCTCTCTATCATCTAATTATTTTATAACCCCATGAATCCCTCTCTCTCTCTCTCTCAAACACAATCCCTATGTTTCCCTCTAACCTCTCTCTCCACATTTTCCTATCCCTTTATTTGGTTCTCTCCTTATATGTCTCCCTCTATCTACCTCTCCCTCTCTTTCTCCATTCCACCTCACTCTCTCTTCCTCCCACCATCTCCCTCTCTCCCATTTTATGTCTCCCTTATATATCCCTACCTTTCTTTCTCTCTCGCCCTTCCCCTATTCCTTTCTTTGTCTTTCTCTTCCCCTATCCCTTCCTTTCCTTATCTATCTCTCTTTGTCTCTTCCCCCATGTTTCCCACTTTACATAACTCTCTCCCTTTTCCTTCTCTCTCTCTTCATTTCCCTGTAGCTCTCTCCCATGACTTATTCCCCACCCTTCTCTCTCCTTAAACTTCCCTCTCTCTTTAACCTTTTCCCTATCCCTTTCTATCTCTCCCCATCTCAATATCCCTCTTTCCTTCTCTCCCTTTGTTTCTCTAATCCCCCTATTTGTATTACATTCTCTCTCTCTCTCTCTCTCTCTCTCTCTCTCTCTCGAACACACACTTACTATCCCTCTTCTCTAACCCCCATATTTTCCACTCTATCTATCTTTCTCTCTCCATATAATTCCACCCTCCTCTCCCATATCTCTACCCCTTCCCTACTATCCCTTTTCCTCTCTCTCTCCCCATATCTCTTTATTTCTATTTTGTTATGTCTACCATATATCCCTCCATCTCTCTCATTATGGGTCTCTCTCTCTCTCTCACATGTTAAGACCACCCCACTCTCTCTCTAACACTTCCTTCTCCCATTCTATCTTTGACTCTCTCATTTTTTATCTCTCGCTCCCTTTTCCTATTCACCCTCTTTCCCTCTTCTTCTTTCCCTATCTCCCTCCATCTCTCTCTTTCTCTCTCTTTCTCTCCCTCACAATCACTCCCTATCTCTCCCTTCCTACTTTCCTATTTGTCACTCTCCCCCTCTCCCTATGTTTCCCTCTTTCTATCTCTCTTTTCCTTTCCCTATTCCCTTCTCTCTCTCTCTCTCTCTCTCTCTCTCTCTCTCTCTCTCTCTCTCTCTCTCTCTCTCTCTCTCTCTCTCTCTCTCTCTCACTCACTTCATTTCTCTTCCTCTATTGCCCCATATCTCTCACTTATTTTCCTCATATTTCCACCCCAACCCCCCATAAACCTCCTTCCCATATCCCTCAATATTTCCTTAAGAGTCCTTCTCTCTCTACCCATTTCCCTATCCATTTCTATCTCTCCCCCTCTCCATAATAATTCTTCATATATCTCTATCCATTTCCATATTCCCCCACCTCTCTTCCTTTACCCATCATGTACCCATCACTCTCTCTCTCTCCCCATTTCCTCATCCCTTTATCTCTCTCCCTATGTCTTCGTTTTTCTATATCTCTCTCCCTTTCCCAAATGTCCTAATTCTAGTTCTAATTCTCTCTCTCTCTCTCTCTCTCCATGCTTCACATTTTCTATTTATATCCCTCTCTCTTACTCCCCTCTTGCTCTTTATCTTCCTTTCTCCATCTCCCTTTCCCCTATTCCCCTCTCTCTCTCTCTTCCTTTCTCCATCTCCCTTTCCCATCCCATAATTCCATATCTCTGTCTCCCACCCCCCCATATCCTTGTGTTTCTCTCTTACTTTCCCAAACTCTCTCTCTCTCTCTCTCTCTGTTGCCCCACTTTTATCTCCATTATATATCCATATCTCTCTCTTGCCCTCACCCACCCTCCAACCCTCCCTTCCTTTCTCTCACACCTACCCTCTCTCTCTCCAACTCCACCTGTCCCTCCCTATGTATACATCCAATATCTATCTCTCTCCTTTTATTTCGCTAATTCCCCATATTTGTCTAGCAATTTTAACTATATATTTCTATCTCTCCCCCTCCCCTATCCCTGTTTTTATCTCTCTCTCCTTTTACCTATTCCCCTGTTCCTTTCTTTTCCTTTCTCCATTACCCACTTTCTTTATCCCCATTCATTTATTCCTTTCTATACCCCTTTACATGTTTTCCCTCTTTGCATTTCTATCTAAACCCCCGATCTCTCTCTATATATATTCTCGCATTCTTCTTTTTCATATTCCTGCATCTTATTTTCCCTTGATGTAGACATTGCAATAGGAATGTGTACAAAACACAAATGTGATGATCCAAATTGGATCATTATATTTTTTGTAATCTATCTCAATACTTTTAGAGTGAAAAATTGGATGAATCAACTCAAAGGACCACTTTTACTAGTGGGTCCCAGGTTGAAAATTTGGGGTCTAAAACCTTTCACGAGAATTTTGAGGCATCAAATGACACTTTTTGGGGGTAAATTTTATTTCCTGTGTTATTGCATCTTTATATAATATTCTACACATAAGACCATTTCCAACAATGCAAAAATCACCCCAATCAACATTTATGCGCAAAAATATGCCACTCGAAAGTTGACCTTCCTATTTTCACCACCATAATCTGAGAGGATGCCAAGCCAGCCCCAATAACTCATGGAAAAGGGGATAAAACAGTGGTTGTGATGAATAAGACTCTAGAATAGACCATATTGTAGCTATTGTTAAGATTTGAGGGAGTCAAACCTAACCACTTGTAGGTTGTTGGGTTGTGTTATAATTCGGCCATTAGGAAAAAAAGGGGTTCCATTCTTTGCAGAACTTTACCATCCATTCACAAGCTCATGCAATTAACTAAAGCACAAGACAAGAATCTACTTCTACTTTCAACCAGTGGAAGCCAATACATCGATGAAAACAATGAACAAGAAGAAGATATATCAATGTCAGATAACACAAGATGTATCTAGGGAAAGACACTAGTCAAAACCCCACTATCTATAGTGCATATATTAGAAATATGAGTGAAGATACAAAGCATGTTCTCACTAGAACATTTCTACACAAGCATGCTAACTCTCTCAGCTCTCAAGCTAGCTCAAGCCAAATCCTTAGCCTATTTAGTAGCTCTCCAAGCCACAAATATCTTGCATAATTCCTAGGATGAATAGATCATATTTAAAGCGAATTCATGCTTCCAAAACTGCATAATCCAAAAATAGGACCAATCTTTGATGCATGCATGATATTTACACTCCATTATATAATACAACTGATAGTACATTGTCCCTACACTCTAGTCGCAACTGGGTATTTCTTAGAATTGACATGCATGAGTTTCTGATGAGGGAATCTTCAGTTAACTAGAGTAACACTTGTGGATTCATTAGTGCACCAACTGACTATTAACTCTCTATTAGTTCCTCAAACAGTTTGGAACTAATTTAACTGATAATAACTCAGTAAAGTGAGTGATCTAATTTCCAACTCATTTTAAACTCATATTGGACCCCTAAAACATAGAGAGAACATATACATGACTACACAAAGACTTCCTACCTGAAATTCCTAAGATAATTAAGTTAATTAAAATTAATTAACTATATACAAGTTGATATGAAAATAGAATTAGATTTTAATTCTGAATTTAGTTCAACGAAAAATTAAACTAGGATTTCTTATTGGCATTTCTCAACACTCCCTCTCAACAAGAAAGGGATTATCAGATACCCTGATCCTATCTCTATGAAATTCGAATTTACATCTGGACAATGCCTTTGTCAAAATGTTGGCATCTTTCTCCTCTGTAGGAATGTAATGTAACAACATAATCTGCCTCAATACACAATCTCTGAGATGATGATATGGGATATCAATATGCTTGGATCGATCATGAAAAACTGGATGTTCAGAGAGTTTGATACAACTCTAATTATCACGGTAAATCACAGTTGGATCCATCTGTTGAAAAAAAAAACAAAACAAGATCCTCCTCATGCAGATGGCCTCACATGCTGCCTAACTCGTAGCCATCTACTCTTCCTCTGCCAAACTGAGTGTAGCCAATCTCTGTTTCCTGTTGTACCAAGACATTGTTGCTGACCCAATACTAAATACCCCTCCTGATGTGATCTTCCTATCAGATGGCCTCCCTACCCAATCTGCATCGGTGAAGCCTTGAAGCTTCACTTCCTCTCTCTATCTGTACCATAATCCATACTGAGAAGTGCCCTTGAGGTATCTCAACACATGTTTTGTTACCTTCCAATACAACTCGGTAGGCCTAACCATCACTTGACTAAGTTTGTTAACTGCATAGCACATATCCAATCATATGTTCACCAAGTACATGAGGTAACCCATAAGCTGCTTGTAAACAATAGCTTCCACAACTTCCCCTAAAGTAACATCTTCCTTCCTCCAGTTGCCTGCTAGAGGAGTCTCCATGGGTTTTCTTCTCTCCATGCAGAATCTCCTTAGTATCTTGTTGGCATACTTTCCCTAAGAGACAAACAACTCCCCATATCCCTGTCATACCTCCATGCCAAGAAAGTAATGCATGAGCCCCATGTCCTTGCTCGAACTCACTTGTAAGGTCCTCCTTGCAAGACTTGATCAACTGATCATCACCTATTAGTATGAGATCATTAACATAAAGTACAATGATCAATAGTTTACCTTCCACCACTATGTGGTAGAGGTTCACAAAGTAGTTATCTATCCTATTGTGCCAAGCATGGGGTGCTTGCTTCAGTCCATACAACACTCTTTTCAGCAAACACATGTGACTCATCGTCAAAGGTCTCAAAACATTTAGGCTGCTCTATGTACACCTCTTCTTTAATCATGCCATTAAGGAAGGTTTTCTTCACATCCATCTGATGTATCTTCCAACCCATCGGTGCTGATAATGCCAATATAGATCTGATTGACAAGTACCTTCCAACACTAAAAATGTCTCATCATAGTCAATCCCCTCTACCTATGAAAATCCACTGGCCACAAGTCTAGCCTTATGTTTCTTGAGACTACCATATGCAGTTTTCATTACCTTGTAAAGCCAATGGGAGCTCACCACTAACTTGTCCTCCGGTTTCAAGACCACATCCCAAACATTATTACAAAGTATGAAGTCATACTCCTCCACCATGGCATCAACCCAAACTGGTTGTTGCACTACTTCTTTAAAGGTATATGGCTCTACCACAACACATTCACCGATAAGATCCATGTATCTACTATACCTCTCAAGTAACCTCCTTGGCCTGCGCTGAGAAGTGTGTGCTCCCACATTATCCCATGCATCATCTAATAATCAGTCAACTTCTCTGGTGTGCTTTCTTCCCTCTCTGGAAGACTCTTCCTGAGTGGATGTCTCCACTCCTAGATCCTTTGCATATGGCTTCTCCATATCAATCTGAGGCTCCTCAACCTTAGGAGATAAAAGCTCCTCATATGCATGTAGCTCAAGCTCCGTCTCAGGGGAACTCGCATGGCCTTCTCCTTGTCGAATATGACATCCCTGCGAACCATTATCATCATGCTGGTCGACAAGTACACCCAATAGTTGTGATGTGTATTAGTGTACCTCACAAATATCCCCAACTTTCTTGTCAGTTCAAGCTTCTTCTGTCCATCGTTGGTAACATGGAAATATATCGATGACCCAAAAATACTGAAGTTACCAAAATCTCGCCTCCTACTGGAATAATCCTCCTCTCTTGTCTTCCTCTCAAGTATCTGATGTATGCGACAGTTCTGAACATAAACCTTTGTGTTGCATGCCTCAGCCCACAAATGTAGTGGTAGGCCTTGATCATGCAACATAGCCCTTGCTTCCCCTTCTATTATTTTTCTCTTCCTCTCGGCCACCCCATTCCACTGAGGGTTATGGGGTTTCATCAACTCCAATTTAATCCCTTCCACTGCACAAAAGTTCTTAAACTCATTTGATACATACTCACCACCATTATCACTCTATATATATTTAACCTTCTTTCCTGACTCTTTCTCCACAAATTCTATAAACTCACAAAACTTTGTGAAGGTTTGATCCTTTTTCTGCGTGAAACATATCCATCATTTTTTAGAAAAGTCATCAAAAAAATATATCATAATACATGTGTTTTGCAATGGATTTTTTCAAGAATGGTCCATACACATCGGAATGGACTCACTCTAGGATAGTCTTTGTTCGACTGTCTCTATCGTGAAAGGAAGACTTGGTGTATTTTCCCAAAGTACCCCCTTTCATGTATCAACTTGGTCAAGGGTAACGTCTCAACTTTGCACCCTTTCTTCTTTTGTGCTGAAAGAAACACAGCCCTCTACATCCATATTTTAGAGATTCTTCACCCAAATCCCTATCTTCTTTACTTGGCCCATGGCTATGTGTCGAAGGAACTCCTTTCCTTTCGAGAAGATCACATCATAGCCTCTATCCTCAAGCATGGAAATGAATACCAAGTTCTTCTTCAGCAAGGGCACATACATAAAATTCTTCAAGTTGAGTGGAGCCCCATGCTTCCTCTGAAAAGTAATCATGCCCAATATTGTAACACTATACTTCCCATCATCACCCATCCCGATATCCATATGGATATATTTTTCCTCCAGGTAACTGAATAACACTTTCTCACCAGTCATGTGGAATGAAGCTCCAATGTCTAAGTACCATACACTTCCCATCATTGATGAAACCATGCACGCAATGAGGGGAATGTCCAATTTGAATTGAGAGGCCGAAGCCTCACCCATTTATCTTCTTGAGGACTTCTTCTTAGACTTCCTGAGTGGATAGTTTGTATAAAAATGGTCTAGCTCATGACAATGAAATCACTTAAATTTCATCACGTCTTTCTTATTACCTCCATGATAAGAATTTGATTTGGAATGGGAAGATTTACCTTTCCCCTTCCTCGCCTTAATCACTAAGTCACAGTTCTCTTCATGATTAGTTTTGATCAAGAGTCATCCCTGGTGTTCCTCCTAATCTCCTCTTGCATCAAATCCGACCACAGTCATTCCCAATATGGCAGGTTCTCCTGACCATTGATAGAGTCCTGATAACTATGCCAATGCTTTGGGAGTCCTAGAAGAGCAAGACTCACCATACCATCCTCAACAACCATGATTCTAACACTTCCTAGTTCATCAAGGCAGTAAGTGAACTTGGTCAAGTATTTTGGAATCATCTCGGCTTTCTCCATTTTGATTTTTTGAAGTTTGTCCTTCAGCGCCAATTTCCTTTGGTCATTGTTTCTCTGATACAAGTCCATCAATTTTTTCCATAGAGCATATGGAGTTTCCTTTCCATGGAGACTGGAGACAATATGGTTTCAAACTCCCTCAAGGATTATCCGCCTTGCCTTCACCACACACTTCTTCCATTCAATCAAATTCTCTGCATCTGATGTTGTTGGCTTAGGAATTTCTTGATCAATGAATTCCTTCAAGCCATTATCCTCTAGCACAACCTCCATTCTATCCCTCCACTCTATAAAATGCAAGATGCCTTCCAAGGCATACTTGAGCCACAAACCGTAGAAACTGATCTGCCGATCCTGAAGTATGTACTACAAATTCAAATGTTTGAAATCTCCTCTACCATATTGAATTTAGCTTTGATACCATGTATAATTTTACTGTAGATTCAGAAGCTCATGCAATTTACTAAAGAAAAGGACAACAGTCTACTTCTACTTTCAACTAGAAGAATCCAATAGATTGATGAAAACAATATGAACAAGAAGAAGATACATCTATCGCACGTAACACAAGATGTATTTGGGGAAATCCACTGCTCAAAACCCCACTATATGTATTGCCTATATCACAAATATGAGTGAATATACAAATCTTATTCTCACTAGAACAATTCCTCATGAGTATGCTCAACTCTCTCAGCTCACAAGCTAGCTCACGCCAACTCCTTAGCCTATTCAACATCTCCTCAAGTCCCTAATTCTTGCTTAATTCATAAGATGAATAGTCCATATTTAAAGGGAATTCATGCTTCCGAAACTATGCAGTCCAAACATAGGATCAATATTTAATGCATGCATGATACTTACACTCCAATAATAATGCAATTCATAGTACATTGTCCTTCCACCCTAGTCTCAACTGGGTCTTTCTCATAATTGACATGCATGAGTTTCTGATGAGGGAATCTTCAGTTAAATAGAGTAACACTTGTGGATGCATTAGTGCACAAACTGAATATTAACTCTCTATTAGTTCCTCAAATAGTTTGGAACTAATTTAACTAAAAATAACTCAGTAAACTGAGCGATCTAATTTCCGACTCATTTTAACATCATATTCGACCCCTAAAACTCAGGGAAAGATATACATGACTACATAAATACTTCCAACTCAAAATTCCTAAGCTAATTAAGTTAATTAAACTTAATTAACTATTTACAAGTTTCTATGAGAATAGAATTCAATTGTAATTCTCAGTTTAATTCAAGGACAAATTAAGTTGGAATTTCTTGTTGCCATTTCTCAACATTATTTTCGATTGCACTTATTCTAAAGAAGAGAAGATTAATTGAGAGGGATAGGAGAGAGCACATGTAAGTGATTTTTTTTAATGTACTATCCCATGGGCCATAGGCCTTACCTTGTTGTACCCACAATCATTTTCTATTCAAAGAAAGAAAGTACAGTGGGCTCACCTTCCAATTAGGTCTTCTCCTAAAGGGTTTTCCCAAGTTATATCATATGTCAAATGTTTTTGTGAGTTTTTATTTCGATATTCTTTATTCTCTTCATAAATTCTAATTTTCATGCATACACAATTAACAATAATCAAATGTTCAATAAATATAAATAAACCCTAATAGTGTAGATTTCAGATTTATAAATATAGTTTAGCAAATCTATTATGAAAAATTATGTAGTGGAATATCCACAATAGTTTACAAATCATGCTGGTATCAATGTAGGTTTCTTCTGTTATATTGTGGATATGTGCAGGGGATCTAGATAAGCTAAACGAAAATCCAAAAAACCCTAGTCATGGCCAACGAATCTTTGAATAACCTTTGTGATCTTGTAGAGGAGAGGATTTCATGATTGTAAGCACAAGTTGTAGATATAATCCATAATTTGAATCTCATCATGTTATCCTTGAGCAACAAGCTTAGGTTATTCAGAGAATAATAGGATTCTAATGCAGAGGATCGATTAGAGGGGTGTTAAAAATATGCAACTGCGGTAAAATTTTACGTTTTACAGCTCACTTGATTGAGATAATGATTTCATTGAATTCCTCTTTTCGAGAGGGACAAAATTGACCTAAAGTTCACTCAAATCACACAAGGGAAAGTGTACTTATGAAGAAAATCCCACATATGCATATTTGGTAAGGTTGGACCTAAAGCAAATTGGACCACCATGAACAGTTATAAATGCAAGTGCCCTCTACCTCATTTAGACACAAATGAAAAGACACTCTTCTATCTTGGTTTTTGGCTCGCATAGGTCCGAGGATCGTCCGCGAAGGAATAAGTTCTCTCTAACGTGAAATTCCGAGGCCTGAGGTTTGCATCTCTAATTTGGGGTTTTGGGCCTTAGTCACAAGAACATAACAAGATGGATTCATCTATATTCACTCGCATAGAAGCTCATCCATTCAAATGGAGCCTTCTAGTCGCATGTACAACTCTTCATCCATGCGACTAGGGGTTTAGGGTTTCCGAAATCCATATCTGACACTAATCACTCACATGCCAGGCTTAAGGGAATGATTGGGAATGCTATAGTCACCCACATGACACCCTCCTCCATGCGACCAGGAACTAAAAGATGCAATATCAGTCTTCTGAAGATTCTTTTTCAGTGACAATAGGGTTCGGTTGTTGACTACAAATATTGATAGTTCACTATAGACTTGAGAATCAGATTTCTGAGTAAAAACTTTGTTGGATTCATTTATGGATATTATAGTTGTTTTTGCTAGTTAGTTTCATAGATGAATATATGGATCATTGTACTCCCTTTTTTTGAATTATTTTATGATGATTTAATTAGAAGAAGAATTTGAAAGGATTTTCCCCATAGTGGGTTTTCCCCTGGTCTCCGACCAATCTTGGTGTCTCTATGTGTGAATGATTTTCTTCTATTGTTCCTTTCTATTTTGCTACATTGATGGTGATATTTTTCTTTCTATACAGTTGCATATGTTGTTGAATAATGATGTAAATCTAAATAATGTTATGATTTTATGGGGTGAACTTAATATTTTAATGACGAAATGCAATTATCAAAGAAAAGAAAAACGTAGCCCTATCAAAAATTAACATGGTTTTAGAGCTAGGATGAAGAAAATTCATGGAGATCACCCCCATGGAGACACCTTTGATTGAAGCAAAAGAAGATGGAGAAGACCTAAAAGAATTCTAGGGTTTGAATAAAACCTTAGGGAATCCTTGTATTAGGGTTTGATGAATATTATGAGGTTAGGGTTTGAGAGAAACCTTGGTTTATGGAAAAGATATGAGATATGAGATGTAGCATGTTCAATGTGGAAATGTTCTAGTACTTGTATTAGATTTGATGAAGCCCTAGATGGGATGGACTCTAGTAGGCTTGGTTGTTGATAAAGCTTATTGAAATAGTGAAGGCATCAAGCAGAATATGGATAGTGATGGCTCTTGAAGGTTGGTTCAAGAGGGAGAGGATAACCTCTCATTGAAGATAAGTTCTTTCTGATTTATGATGCTTCTTTATGTCCTTACTTTTTTTTAGACTTATTGATCTGATTATTGTTTTGATCATTACTTATACTTCCTGCATGTATATTTGAGTATATGGATGTTTCTAACCTCCTTAATGAGATGTGATAAGTGGATCCTTCTTGAGGATCATTTGAGATGTAGGAAAGATGGCTAGAGTTGGAAAAGGTAAAGAGGCACCTGATGAAAAGGTGAAAAAGTGCTACACTTTGCCTATGTCAAATGAAAAAGGTGCATAGGTATTTGAATACTACAAGGTATGCATGATATATTGATTTAATGTTATGTTTCAGCTGTAATATTGGATGGCAAGGTAATCCCTAAGGTATGATGAGATTGTCTCTTTCAAAAATAGCTCATATATATGAAAGTGATTTGGATTCATGGTTCTTATGATGAAATGATGCACTTGGTATTAAACAACTATATTACATCTTGATCATTATGAACTTCTTGATTCTATGAAGCTACTTAATGTTGATCTTTGATATAGTGGTATCCTTGATAATATTAATCCCATAAAGAAGGTTATCACCTTGATTCTAGTAAATGGTAACCTGAAACTATTTGCTTCTAAAAAGAATGGCATCCATGATGATAGAAGTATAACAATGAGATTGGCCACCAATTAGTATCAACTAATTATGCCATCTATCCAACATATCTCTCCCAACTCATATGCAAAATTGGTGGCCAGTCATTATTGTTACACAAAATATTGTTACCATGACTTTCTGCAGTTAGTATGAGTCTATCACCACTCATACTGTCCTCCTTTGCAAGTCTCAAACCTCAGCTCTTCATGTCAAGCCTTAAAAATGAGAGAAAGTCCTTGAAAATCTCTAAAACTATGGTTCTGCACTTTCTCTTAGCTTTACTTGCGGTCCCGCACCCCTTGGTCATGTTACCTGTGGACCTGCCTGCTCTGTCTCTAAACGAGTGGGTGCGGACCCTTGTAAAAGTAAAAAAGGCACAAGTTTATTATTAAAAACTCACTTTGGATTAATTCTGAATGCTTCTAGAAGGAATCTTGAGGTGGCAAGTTTGCTCCCAAGTGGTTCATGCATCCCATAACTAAAGGAGCTAACCCCTTGATGAGAGGAGCTTATCCCTTTGAAGGAGGACTCTATCCCTTTGAAGGTGGACCTGGTAACTTCCCTCCTTTGCACTATAAATTGAGGCATTGGGCTGGTTGCTAGGGAGGTTGAAAGCTAAACATTTTTTAGGGTAAATGCAGTTGGAATTTAGACTTCCTAATTGAGCTTGAGAGGAGAGATTACATACCTTTTGGCTTCTTTGGGAAGAGAGTGAAACTTGTCAAAGTAGAGGAGATTCTTGCTGGATCCTGGGAGGAGCTTGTACAACATCAAGGCACCAAGGTTATAAAGTTCTTCTTTGTTTAAAGTTAATACAATCAGATTCATTTTTCTCAATAAATTGTCTTCTATGGTTTATTTCATGAATTCCTTGATCATCATGATAAATATGGTTTATTATATTGGCTATGCAAGTGTTATTTGATGTGTGCCTGTTTGTGTTTTTAGGTTCTTTAAAAGGGAGCTCATTTGGACGAACAGAGCGTGGCTTCCACAAACTAGCACTGGACTTGAGGTAGGGTCTAAAACATCTCTTGGATTTTATTTATAAATCGCAATATTTAGAGGAAGATAGAAATTGTTTGGTTTTCTTGTCGCTAGATATCTATAGATACTAGGGAGATTGGTCTTATCCGCAAGAACGATTTATCCGCTTGACAAAATGGTGACTCCTCTAGGGACTTGAATTTTGGTTTTTGCCTTTGCTTTTACTTTGACTTGAGAAACTTTTTCTCTATTTCTGGTTTTTGATTGGTGTGTGTGGGATTGGGTAGTTTCCTTAGATTTTGAATTGTTTTTGTTTTCCACGCTTTTGGAAGAGGACCACACGTTCTGGTTGTAACACAGTGCAGACATCCCCGCACTGTTCCTTTACCACACAGAGCGGTACCACACCTGGTTATACTGGGGGCCTACGGACCCTGTCAAAATTTTGAAAAACTTAAAATATTTTCATTTAGTTAAGCTTAGGATTTGTTTATGTGTTTTAGCCTTTGCCTAGATCTGCACGTGTCTTGTCAGAAATTTTTTGTAGGTGAATTCCATTGGCATTTAGGTTTTAGGTGAATTTCTAGAAGTTTTGTGTGCCTGGCTTGATTTTCGTTTCGTCTTTGTAGTAACTCAGAGCTTAGAAGCCTTACAAACCCCAGATCACTTTGGTTTTTGTTGGTCTTCTTTATGAGTCTGACCGATTTGTAAAATCTGCCTTTGGTGAGGAATACATCTCGTTTTTATCTTTGCGAAGCTTTGAAAGAACTTGTTTTGAAAGTTTTGGATTTTATTTTTAAAAAGAAAACAAAAGTTGGTTGTTTTTCGATTAATTTGCTATTCTAAACGATTTAGTCCTTAGTTTGTTGATAACTAAGTAAAACATCCTCGAAATGAAATTTTGTAAGCTTTTACTTCAATTAGATTTTTAGCATTTATAGATCTCAAGATTAGATTTTTTAATAGTTTTGAGTGTTTTATAAAAATTTAAAAAAAATCTCTTTTGAAAAGGTTTGTTTTTGTAGTATTTGAGTGTTGAAAAGAAATGGATATTTTTCATTAGCATAATTAGTAGTCTTGTTTTTGAGTTTATAGAAAAAGACAAAAAAGTTTTTCTTTTCATTTGTTTGTTAAGGAAATATTTGTTTTTTCAAGCAATTGCATTCTCAAACTTTCTTTAGCTAGAAATACATTGAAGAAAAAGGATTGTTTATCATCTTAGGTGCATTTTTAGTGTTTTGGAGTCGAGTCTTCACACCATAAAGTTTCATCTCGACACCTTTTGACTCAAGAAACAACCATAAAAATAACGCTTAAAGTAAAATCTATCTAGCAATCTTTTTATTTCTAGGGCTCTTTATCACCAACATAGCTTAGGCTAGTATCTTGGAGTAGGGAGTAATTAACTCTCCAAGATAGTAAAAACAAACAAGTAGCTGTATCTTGTGGTAGGAGATAAATTCCAATTGTTACATCTATGCTCTGGGAAGCTCCTCTTAAAGGAGTCAAGCATGAGGCCATATCCGAACCAGTGGGGTAATCAATCCTTCCTCATTGGGAACGATCGCAGAGATACACGTATTAAAAATGGTGAACCTCGGATTAACCATTGTCAAGGAACCTGGTGTCACTTGTTGGTAAACCTTGGATTATGTCAAGGAGCCTTCAAGGGGATTGAGCTTTGCTACTCTGCCCTTGCGTGTGTATTGGATCACAGACTGTTTCCCCAGGTATATTTGTTTCCGTTGGTAACCATAGTGACCATATTCTATAGGATTATTTCCTAAGGTGACGGTGGAGGGAATATCCCACTGTACCTAGAGCAGACTTCGACTAGACTCACTTGGACTCTTTGGGGGGTTCTCTTCACTCAAGACGGTTTAGTGGAGAAACTTGTGCCAGTCTGTTTCATTAAGAAGGTTGTCGGGGTAACTGTTCCAACCGCCATTTCTGTATTGAATTATGTGTCGTTGGATTTCATCACCAACTAGTGTTTTCAATACAGAAAGTTACCGTTTGTGTGTGGTTTGACCTCCTAGATTCTTTAGGCATGTGATTCAAAATTGTTTGGTTCTTTAGAGACTTTAGGTGGTTTTCAT
Source organism: Pinus tabuliformis (assembly GCA_031772625.1). Lineage (NCBI taxonomy): Eukaryota > Viridiplantae > Streptophyta > Pinopsida > Pinales > Pinaceae > Pinus > Pinus tabuliformis. Next base: position 407,586,241 of record CM062812.1, on the reverse strand, counting down.
TGAGATTTTTCTTTGTTTGCGTGTGAAGTAATTAAAATATTTAATTGTGGCTGAATTACCGAGGCAGTCCTGTAGACTTCGGGGCCAACCTCCTGAGTTTTCACCAAGCCAGCTTGAAGGGCTACGAGCCCTTGTAACTCCTGGTGACAGTAGAGTTGGGTCACTCAAAGAAGGAGACTCTTCTTTAGTTGTGCATCCTGATTACCAAGTTCAAGCACCAGAGTATATTATTGAACCTGTTTCATTTTCCGAAGTTACTGGTAGTTTTTCATCTACTAGTGAGTTAGTTGAGGAACCTGAAATTTCAGAACCTGAAACTAAACTTGCTACTACTCCATCATCAGGATTTGCCTCTCCAACTTCCACTGGTCCTGGTTCACCGAGGGTAGGAAGAGTCATTACCCAAAATCTTCCTTCTGAACTTATTGCTATTGAAGAGCTTGTCACTCCGGAAGAAGGTATATCTATCCCTAAAAATCAACCAGCTATAGAACTTACGGAGCGTGAATCAATCTTTTATAGTCCACCTAGGAGGGACGCTTGGTATCTTTCATTGACCAATTTTCTAGAAAACCTGGGACTAAGTTTTTCATCACCTTGTATTCCTTTTCATCCAACACCTAGAGGATATTATCCTCCTTTGAATATGTCGAGACAGTCATCCATGTTTTCTAAATCTCTAGAAACATTTTTATATGGTGGTCCTTTTGTTCCCTTTGGGTATCAGTCACTTATTGGTACTTTTTCGGGAGCATCTCCTCAACCTGTTGAACAAGGGTTATTAACTGGTAATAACGGAACTAAACCGTTGAGTGTAGAAGATATTCTTATGATGTCAGGTACCATTCCAAATCCGCAACCTCAAGGTAGTCAGTTACCACCTCGGGGGCAACCTAAAGGTCCTCAATTATCGCCTGGGGGGCAACCTCAAGGTACCTAGTTATCGCCTAGGGTGCAACCTCAAGGACAGTACATACCTTCGGGACAGTATATTCCTCAAGGTAAACCCCAGACTCAGTATGTACCTCAAGGTCAACACCAGTATCAATATGTACCTCACGATCAACCCCAGTTTCAGTACGTGCCTCAAGGTTATCAACCTCAAGGTCAGTACCCAACCCAAGGTTTCCAACCACCTTCAGGTCAATCATTTATCCAAGGAGTTGGAAATGTACCTTCGAATTATCAACCCTACCCTGAACCTGATTATGGTCCTGAATATGCTTAACCTTCTATGGGTCCATACCCTAGAATGAACATAGTGTGGGATCTATCTCAATCTCAACAAATCTTGCAATCGAATGTGCAGTTGTCATCTTAATCTGGACAACCCTTGGTTTCTGGTTCAACCCAGCAACCTGTCTAGCCTACTATTCAAACTTCTGCACCTTCTGTAGTTTCTCAGCCTGGGCCTAGTTTGCCTCGAACTCCACCTCAAATCACTGCTGCAACTGCGGCGACATCTGTTCCATCTACCCCACCTACTTCTGGAGTACCGACAGCTCCAGTTTCTACTGTTCCTGCATCAATTCCTCAAGCATATTTACCTCAGTCTGGACCCACAATTCAGACTTCGGTTCAAATGCCTGTAGGACAACATGGTCCAAGTAAAGTTGTCACAAGTCAACCTTAATTTACTTATCAACCGTACTAGGGATTCGGTCCTGCTGTGCAGAACCCAGTCTATCAGTATCAACCATACCCTAGATATACTTATCAACAACCTCAACAACCCCAGTATGGTCCGGTTAATCCTAGTTTTCTGGGAGGATATAATATCCCAAATGCAATTCCAATTCCAAGTTATCCTGGATATCCTCCTCCTGGGGTTGGTCTCATGACCTAGGATTTTTGGGACCCTAATCGTCAGTTACTATTCATTACAACTTTGGACTTGCCTGATTTGTCACACCTTACGAACGATATGATTAATTATCTTCCGTTTTGGCCGCCAATGCCGAATAAGTTGCCCAGTGACATCCCAATGTTTGAAGGTAAATCAAGAGAGGATCCGTCGAACCATGTGATGAATTATCACCTCTGGTGTGCATCTAACTCCATTTCAGATGATTCAATTCGTTTACGTCTTTTTCAACACACTCTAAATGGTCTTGTGCCCAAGTGCCACATTGAGTTACCGCAAGCCACTTTTTATAACTTTAGTCAATTAGCTACTTCGTTTTTAACTCATTTTCAGTTTCCTATCAGATATGACAATGGCACGAAATTATTAACTTCATTAAAATAGTCAACGTCCACTTATATTTCAGATCACATTCATGAATGGAGACGTCGATGACGTTTAGTGAAAATTTTTATTCCGGATCAAATCTTAGTAGAATGGTTTGTTAAATAATTATTACCTAAAATCACTGAGGATGTAGCTAAGGCAAGAGTTGTTACTGAAGAGCAAGTAATTTCTCAAGCTTAGTACCTTGACCTCATTTATACGCAGTCACGTACTTTACACGAGAAAGTCCTCGACCTTCCTAAAAAAAATCAAATAGCTGCAGCTCCTTCAGGATCTCATGCTGCTGATGGTATGATTGGTTCAGTTAACACCAAAAGTAAGAAGAAATCTTCCAAGAATTATCTCCTATCATAAATTTACCAGATTCCCCGACAGGAGACTCTTCCACGGATTTTTTTGTCGATATTCATGTCGTAGAGTCATCTACGGCCAAACCAAAATCCGGCGGTAAAAAGAAGGGGAAGAAGAAAAATAAATCAGATAAAAATTCAAAAGAGAAACCATATAAAACGGAATCTACTGATGAGAAATGTAAACCTCGTTATCCTTGTCTCATTCATGATGAAGAGCATTTTACAAGAGACTGCCCTCATCGCGCTGAGGTTGCGAAAATCATCAAAGGTTCTCAAATGCCTGCTGTCTTGAAGGGTCCTTTTCCTAGTCAAGATAGTAAGATGATAGGTTCTTCCTCAAATGCCTTAGAAGAACCCATAATGATGATGTCCCGTGTTAGGATTGCGACATGATCGCAAGATTATGGAAGTAAAAGTCCTGTTGGTGGTAAGGAAGCAGAATCTTCTAATTCGAACCCATCAACTTCAACTCCTAGTTCCGATACACTACAGATGGAGAAACCTAACCCAGACTTAGTAATCAAACCGCCCGCTAAGGGTATACCTCGAAAGTCAGCTTTCAATCCACATTCGAGAGCTGCTCAGAACTATAACATTGTTGAAGATTTAGTTATTTCACCTTCAGCAATGTCAGCTTTGGAGGTGCTGCAATCATGTCCAGCACAGCGTAAATTGCTATTGTCGGCTATAGGAGCTGTTGATGTTTAGGACTCAATCCTTATAATCTTCGATTTAGAAAATAGTACACCTCGCTTACCTCATCAAATGGCTTTCCAGATTCCAATGTTATTCAAAAACAGACCTTGCTATAGGACTATAATTGATGAGGGAGCTTCAGCATGTATTATGTCGATCCAGTGTTGGAGATCGCTCGGATCTCCTACACTTAATCAATCCCCGACGATTCTAAAGGCTTTTGATGGCCATGGGTTCCATCCTTTTGGCATTCTACAAGATTTACCTATAGGGGTTGAAGGCAAAACTGTTAATCTAGATGTGGAAGTGGTTGATGCCCCTCTAGATTACAACCTTCTCTTGGGTCATAGTTGGTCTTATGCTATGACTGTTGTTGTTTCATCAGTCTTTCGGCTTATAAAGTTTCCTCATAATGGAAAGATCGTAACTATAGACCAGCTAACTTATTTTTCATCTGACCCAGCCTCTTTTGAAAGTATCTAGCATGTCGACAAAACAACTATCCCTTATAAGGATGTTGGAGTAGGATTAATTAAAGATTCTGGTTTACTAGGAAACTTTTCCTTTCCTCCTCCTAACGTATCGCCTTCTACTACAACCATTCATATGATTTCATCAGACACTATTGTTTATGATGATCCTTGGATCGTACCTTCCGAAACTGAGATGGATTCATTTGGTGATGCTATGCCTTTGAGTCCCTATGAAGTTGTGTATCAGGCCGTACAATTGTTTTTTGACCCTTCTTCAACCGAAGTTGACTTAATGAATGTATCCCATGAGGAATCACTTTCAGCATCAAACTCAGATTCAACGACATTTTCCGAACTTGTTCGTGTTGATGAGAAAATTTGTGAAATTTTGTCTGTTGATGATTTACCATGGGAAGATCTTCATCATAGATCTTCGTTCTTACCTGAGATTGATCATTTTGAAAATGATTTTTCATCTATTTTTACGGCTGATTATGTCAAGGAACCTCATAATTCATTGCAAAATCCTGATTCTGAGTTAAATTTGGGAAATATTTCTCGAACAGTTCCTATTGACATTTTAGTTAAACCTGGAATTGTTGAAAACATTCATATAGGTGCCTCTTGTACGGAAGATGAAATTCAAACATATAAGGCCCTATTTCAAGAATTTTGCGACGTGTTTGCCTGGTCATATGAGGAAATTCCAGGGATTTATCCATCAATTGTTGTTCATGAAATCAAAACTTACCCGGATGCTAAACCCATCCGGCAACGTTTGCATCAGATTCACCAGCGAAAAGCTGCTGCTATTAAAGCAGAAGTTGAGAAATTACTTAAAGCAGGTTTCATTTATCCAATTCCCTTAACGGATTGGGTATCGAATATTTTTCCTGTTAACAAAAAGCAAGGGACGATAAGAATATGTATCGATTATAGGGATATTAATCGAGCCTGTCCAAAAGACAATTATCCAACTCCCTATATCGATCAAATAATTGATGATTGTGCCGGTAATGAAATATTCTCCTTTATGGATGGTTTTTCCGATTATAATCAAATCAATATTCTACCTGCTGATCAACCAAAAACGGATTTCATTTGTCCATGGGGGACATTTACTTATTGCAAATTACCTTTTGGGCTCAAGAACGTCGGTGCAACTTTTCAAAGAGCCATGTCTTACGCGTTTCATGACATCAAGCACATTGTGCAACCCTATCTCAATGATTTACGTGCTCATTCATTACATAGAGCTGATCATCTCATTCATTTAAGAGCAATCTTTATGAGATGTAGGCATTATCAAATTAGGTCGAATCCTCAAAAATGTGTTTTCTGTATAGAAATGGGTCGGTTACTGGGTTTTTTTGTTTTGAAAGCTAGCATTCGTGTCGATCCCTCGAAGGTTGAAGCTATTGCCAAATTGCCTCCTCCTTTGACTCTTCGCCAACTCCAAAGTTTGCAAGGGAAAGAAAATTTTTTACGTCGATTCATTCCTAACTACACTGAGATAACAAAGGGTTTTACAAGGTTGTTGAAACAAAACACTCCATTCTTTTGGGACGAGATAGCTGAAAAATCTTTTGATGCACTAAAACACGCGTTGACCCATGCACCGTTGTTGCATCCTCCCAACTACAACCAGGACTACTTCTTATATCTCGCCACCTCTCATTCCACCATTGGAATGGTGTTAGTTCAGGAAGATGAATTCGGTAGTGAAAATGTGATTTATTACCTTAGTCGCACTTTAAATCCAACTGAGCTAAAATATTCACATGTGGAGAAATTGGCCTTGGTAGTTGTTCAAGCTGTCCAACGATTTCATCATTACATTTTACTATGCAAAACTACTGTAATTTCCGATTGCAACCCTATGATCTATATTTTGACCAAACAATTGCTAGGGGGCAAGTATTCCAAATGGATTGTTATCCTACAGGAATTTGACTTGGAGTTTGAAAAATCTAAGTCAAAGAAATATTTTGTTTTTGCGGAGTTGATGTGTGACTTCCCGCGTGCTGATACTGAAACTGTGGTGGAAGAGCCCATTGCTGACTAATCCTTGTTTGTTATCAGCACTCTTGATCCACAGTATGGAGATATCATAGTTTATCTCCAAACCCAATCATTTCGGCTTGAAATTTCAAGAACTCAGCATCAGAAAATACAATTCCAATCCCAAAAATACAAAATTATTGGAGAAACACTTTATCATCGTGGGGCGGACTCTGTTTTCCGACATTGTTTAACTCATGAGGAAGCTGAAAGGGTTCTAAATGACTGTCACTCTGAAGCGTGTGGCGGTCATATGTCTGGGTTTTCCATAGCCCAAAAGATATTGCGTGCTGGCTATTTCTGGCCACCTTTGTTTAAAGATTGTATTGACGTGGTCCAAAAATGCCACAACTACCAGTCTTTTTATCAAAAAATGTGCGCTCCACCTGCTCCTCTCCACCCTATAATTGCCTTCGGTCCATTTGCAAAATGGGGTATCGATTTTATTACATGTAACTCTCACTCGGCCGGGGGGCATGCGTATATCATCCTTGCGGTAGATTATTTTACAGGGCCAAGCGATGCCTACATTTTCGGCAGACAGCAAAACTGCTGCGATTTTCATTGTTAATCATATAATTGCTATATTCAGTGTTCCACAAGTGATTATCACTGACCATGGGTGTCATTTTCGAAATATTATGATGACTGAACTAACATATCAACTTGGCCTGCATCACGATAGTTCAACTCCATATTACCCACAGGCTAATGGTCTGGTTGAAGCCATCAACAAAGTTCTAGTCATTATGATCCGATGAATCATTGGGATTCATAGGTCGAATTGGCATAACATGTTATTTTCAGTGCTTTGGGCGTATCGAACCTCAGTAGAAACATCAACTGGTTTCACTCCTTTCCAACTAGTTTACGATTTGCAAGCTATGTTACCCATTGAATGCAAAATCATGTCATTGCAAATGGCCATAGAATTACTTCCAGCCACTTCTGAAGAGGAAACACGTTTGTTGTACTTGGCTCAGCTAGATGAGAATCGACGTGATGCTGCACTAGCAATCGAAACTCATGCGAAACGTATTAAAGCTTAGTACGATCGAAATGTTACACCTCGTAATTTTTCAGAAGGAGACCTAGTCTTACTGTATGATCAAGCAAATGATAAGTTAGGCGCTGGAAAATTCATACCCATGTGGCATGGTCCTTATATTGTTAAGCGAAAGTCGGAAAAAGGGGCCTATGAATTGGTAGACATTGACGGAGTCTCTTTTGGTAAACCCAGAAATGGTCTTTACCTGAAGAGATATTATGCTTAAATCTGGGTGTGGAGATTTTAGTTAGGTTAGTTTTCTTTTTAGCTAGTGTGTTTTAGATTAGAATGGTGTGCTTAGTTTAGAGAGTGTGTTTTCATTTTTCCAGCTTATCTTGATTTTACTCTTGATATTGTAGATGTTGACATCTCTCCAAACATAGATTGGTTTTGTTGATGGTGCTTGTCGTAATACACGGAACATCTCTTCCGCAGCTTGGGTTATCTATTCACCCTCTGATGAGTTGGTATCTATGCATGGGGTAAGCCTTGGTCAAACAATGAACAACATTGCAGAGTATAGTGCAGTGATTGAGTTATTATCTGAATCCATCTCATTTGGCATTCGGAGTTTGATTGTGAGGTTAGATTCTGAAATCGTTGTATTGCAACTTAATAGAGTTTATCTAGTGTTATTGAGATTATTTTTGAGAGTTCATCTCTTGGAACGTGAATATGACTATATTGAATATCAGCATATTCCAAGATATTTAAATACATTAGCAGATGCAATTGCTTCTCGAATGTTAAGTAGAGATTTGCAATAATCAAACAGTAAATTTAAAAACATTCCATAACATGTTTTACAAGATAGCCAGTAATAGTGATATAGCATAGCATAGAAGTGTGTCAAATATACATTGTCTTCGATCATAGGTTGAAAAACACCTTATAATCGGCAAAAATGATAAGTACAAAAAGAAAAATGTCATATGAGTCTACAAAAGGTGATCATCTTAGCACTGGTGATGATCACGATAAGAAACCACTGTATGGGCCACACTACAAAGGAACTGCCTGAAAGGTCTTGGGACCCCAATCACATAGCACTATAGCCTAAGAGAAATGCCATCTATGCTAGTCTCTGAAATGTCTGCTGTCAAACACTCTAGATGGTTTTCCAATTCAACCAGGGTCTTTGTAGATTCGTCCCATGGGGCTGGTGCTGCTACAGTTGGCTGTTTCCTCTCATAGGGCCGGAGAGTGGCTGGTCGCCCTGGACCTACATCTGCATTTGAAACTTTTTACTATTAGTTTTGAGATGATTTAAAAAAAAAAAAACGTTAAATTAGAAAACATTGAAAATGATCTTACCTGAGTCATCCCATTGCTCTCTTGGTGGAAGAGCCATGTCTGGGTCACCACGATAATCCATCCCACCATAAGGAAAATCCTAAATCGCAAAAACTTGGTTCTCCAACCAATGAAAATATTCAAGATGAAATAGAACAACCTCTGAACCCTCCTTAGAATGACGGGCCGTAACTGCAACCCAGCGCATCAGCTTGGGCTCTCGGGGAAGGCCAGCTCCAACGGAAAGATGCTATGGGACCAAAATTGGGACCCTCTCTAGACCAAAGCTCACAACTAAGAAACCATATCCAAAGATTTTCAGCTTTCCGTTCTTTGCTTTGGTGAGTTGGCCTTTTACATTAGCCAACATAGCTTCGCACTAGTTAAAGACGGTGCCCCGAAAACAGTCTACTGCCATCCGCATTTGGGATTCGGTGGCCATATGCAGTGTTGTGCTTCCAAAGAGTCTGGTGACAGTAAATGCAATCACTTTGAGTTTAGGACGAGAGATGGTTTTGATATCAATCCCTTTGTCCTTGGTTTGGTCATTACAAAAATCTAACCGGAGACTATTGACTGGCCACCTGGCATAGTCAAAAATAGAGTCAATTGTTCACCTCTCTTAGGCAAACCAATCAAAAAATAAATGTCCTCTGGCTCCATTTCGAGCTGGTGGCCACCAATAATGAAACACTGGTCCTGTACATTCCACCTGTCCACCAACCACTGCAAAAAGTCCACCTGGGCCCTCATGCCAGGTATGGCCCAGAATTTAAATAACCCGCATGCCTTTAATGCATCAATTGAAGGTTGATGATTGATTGTGGTGAGTTCCACATCTTCGTTCTCCCGTTCCCGCCAGCTAAGCATGGTGTATACCCTACATTGAAAGGAAAGGCGGATTAGAACATTTTAAATCAAAGTTTTTGGGCAAATATTGAAGAATTTGAAAACATAAACCTATGCCTCAGGGACTGCTCTCTCTAGTTAGAGACAGTGCATAGGTCCGCACTCTACCTATACAGCGGGTGCAGGCCCCTAGCTTTTTCCTGCATACGAAAAAGTCAGGGTCTGCAGGTTTCGCATGCTGCGCCCGTGGACCCCCGCGAGTGGACTTTTAAACAAATTTCTTCCTAAAAATCAAAATATAAACCTGAAAACAAATTTCAAATCATTGAAATGCAAGAGTAAAGTGATGTGGATTACCTGGAGGTGACGGTGTTCGATTCCAACGGATGGATTTTCCGCAATCTTCACGGGAAGTTTCTTACCCAAAAGCTCTCTTTCTCACTCTGAAGTCAAATGGTAAAAATGAATTTACAAAAGCCCTTTTTATAAGCTTTTTTGAATAAATGAATTTTTGATTTGTTTATTTTTCACTTTAAAGAGGTATTTTTTGAAGAATTTTTATTTATTTTAAACAGGTATGAGTAATGTTTGAGTTTTTGTGCAGGATATCGGATTTTTCAGGCAAAATTGATCATTTTCGAAAAAAAACATTAGAGTCATCTTTAAGCTCTTTTCTGACTCCTAAAATATGAAAAGATTGCCGAGTTTTTCTTTTTAAGCTCATTAAAACAGAATTAAAAAGATGGTCCACTTACAGCTCTTTTCTGATCATGCAAACATGAAACGATTTCTGGATTTTTGTCGTTTCAAATTTGATATTGGTTATAAGATGGCGTGTCTTTGGTTGCTTTCTTACTTTTTTGGATTAGAGACACTAATGATGAAAATTACTCCTTGATCGTAATGGTCAAGAGGTTCTCTCAAGTATTATTTTATACTTTTTCGGGCTTGGGAGACACAAATTTACGAAAATGGACAACCATGGAGTTTTCTTAAGTTTTTCTTCCGACTCCCTAAAATTGAAAAACGCTGAGTTTCTCCTATACTGGACTCGTTAAAATTTAACAGTAAAGGACCTGTTCAATTACAAACAGGAACGGACCACTCCTTCTTAGGGTTTGAATTTAAACTAAGTTTAACTCATCCGAAGGATGAGCTTATAATCAAGCAAATGTTATCCTCCTCAAGCTTGTCAAAAATAAAGAGGTACTTCCTAGAAATGGTGGGGGAAAAAAGAGAAAAATGAACCTATTTGTCATACTTTGTGTCTCAAAAAAACATTTAACCACTCTTGAACATGACACTTTTTGTTCACCTGGGTTGGGAAATCCTTTGCCTAATAGTTAATCAAACCATATTGAAAGTCTTCAGCCGGTTTTTGGGTATTAGCTTTGGGTTAATTGTCACCAAACCATCTGCAGTGTCGTTATGTGTTCAAGAGGTCAGTGCAAATAAACCATTCATCTGCAAAATATCTATCATCCATCTTGACCATCCCTGAGTCAGTCCTTGCAACTATATGTCTTCAAACTTGATCTATGATTTCGTGTTGTGGGCTTGCCTACGATGGATCGCTTTCTATCAACTTCAGCTCATTATCTAGAAAGTTGATCTAGAAATCGTCAGTACCTTGGGATCTGCATGCCTCAATGGCATGTTTCTTGCCTTCGACGATAGGTTGCATCATTGACCTTCGATCAAGGGATTCCGTGACATGTTCAACATCAACTCATCTATTCACATTTCATGGATTTTACTGAGTACTTTGAGAGCCATTGACATTAATGGTGGTTTCTCTCAAACTTGTTAAAATTTTACATCATTGACTGGTAATCAAGTGGTTTCTACCATGTTCGACTTCGACACATTCATTCATATGGATAGAATCGTACTATTTCGGGAAGTAGAAATCAAGACCCTGGATCAAGTTTCCACCATCCAAGCTGCGAGGAATTTTGTATTCATTATACAGTGGACTTTTCATAAACAGATGGTTGCATCCATATTGTGTCTACATGTGTCTATACTTGTGATGTATTCCAAGATCATTCCTATATCAGAGCAGTTTCGCTAGTTTTCTAGTCAGTTTCGATCTGAGTATGGGAATGCCTACCTCAGTGATGATATGATGTCATATATATATTTTGTATTGAATGTTTTTACAGGTTCCAACCAAGCTCTCCACAAGATAATCCTCGAAATGATAAAGTACTTCACTCTTCTTAGATGATAAATGAAATCCTCATCTACTACAGACTTCGCATTTTAGGGGCAATCTGTTACACAAAATATTGTCACCATGACTTTCTGCAGTCATTGTGAGTCTATCACCACTCATACTGTCCGCCTTTGCAAGTCTCCACTACCAAGAGTTGATGACCTTTTTCACCACTGAATAGGATCTACTACATTTTCAAAAATTGACTTAAGGTTTCTCTACCACTAAATGAGGATCAAGGATGAATATATTCATAAGACAACATTTGGAACAAGATACAAGAACTATGCGTTTATGGTCGTGCCATTCATACTTACAAATGAACCAACCATGTTTATGTGTTTAATGAACAATGTGATTATCCAATACTTGGGAAACTTTGTTTTAGTATTTTTTGATGATATTATGGTCTACTAAAAAACTAGAGAGGAGCATGGGGAGCACTTAAAGGCATTATTACAATTACTAAAAGAACACAATTCATATGCTAATGATAGTAAATGTGAGTTATTTAAGACTCAGGTTCAATATTTGGTTCAATAGTTAGGCCTGGATGTATTTGTCCAAACAACCATATTTCTTGAGTATTATATGCCACCCATAATCCTTGACACCCAACTTCATGTGTAGGGTATGGAAAATCTTTATGAACTCCAACACATCTTGGACCATTTCCTACCTTAGTGTGGTCAACTTTATGTACTTACATTCGTAGTTACCGATAGGGTAATATTGTTCCTTGTTGAATCATGGAAATAACTCCAAGGGGGCGTGGCTCAAAATAGTGAGTTTTCCACCTCGTCTCCATACTCACAGTAAGTTTCCCACAAATCCTCGATATGGAGGGCGACTTTGAGGAGTGCAAAAGTAATCTTTTCCCTATGAGAAAATTTATGTGTTGAAAAATATCCTTCCAGAAAATTTAACCATTTATCTAGGGAATCTCTGTCTATCTAGGCTTTGAATATAAAAATGGCAAAGTTAACTTGTGCGTTAAACGGGGCAATGCCTCCAAAGTGACTATTGTATGAATATGCTTCATGCGTTGATATGTGTCTAAGGATCTAGGAAAAATTATCGATTATCTCATTCCTTTGTCACTTGAGAGATGCTTCGAGAAATATTTTGAAATGATATCCTACTCCTGCATCTTTTTTTTCTTCTACCATGTGAGGCCATCGGGGTTGGAGAGGTTGGCCCTGCAAGGGTTCCATGACTTCAAATCCAAACTCCTTATACGACATGCATAGTATAAAAAGAAAGAGAAGATTGCTCTAATACAACTCATCCTTATTTATGAAGTAACCAAATGAAATACAGATTTAAAAAAAAATAGACATATAGTGAAACAAAACTTCAATTAATGAATAACCACTACTAAAATATGCTTGTATGTAGAAAAGAAACAAACTAGCTCGGAAAATGGTAACTTATCTCTGAGAAGAGATGTGATAGATACATGCCTTCTGAACTAACTTACAATGAGTATCTAAGGCCTTTCATCATGAAGAAACAATTAGAAATCCTAGACATCTAGAAAACTAACCCTATGAGATGAAGTGCCAAAATTTTGTGGGCCCTAATGACATTAGTTCGAACATGAACTTCTCGGGGTTGTCACTATGGCATATGATCTCTGTTTGGCACACATCATACCTTGTTACAAAGATCTAGCTAAGGAAAACAATTTTAGACTACAAATAGTAGTCCTCCATCCGCTATTTTTCCATTTCCGTAAAAATTCCATTTAGGGACTCAAAACGACTCTGTTTGTTCAAGACCCAAAACAATCCTAAAATAGAAAGTATGCTGGAAAATACGAAACTAAAAGGAAACAATGTTGGGGGTCCAAGTCGAATGGTCGGGTGGTTGACTATATCTACCTAGATCTTAGTTGTTGTAACTAGTGATTCAAATTTAGAGGACTATTATTACCTCCGCACGACTTGATATCAATCATTTCCTCCATTTCTAAAAGGGACTATGAATGGTCCATGACACTTGAACTAGGTTGATCTCTTTTAGATCTCTTCTTTAGGTCATTCTCTATTTCTTCCCAATCTGCTGATCTCCCCTTATTAATTTTTCATAGGGCTAAATTGTTCTTTTTTTGTTAATTTCATTTATTCATTAACACATTAGGTTCACCCCATAACACCATAACATTATTGATATTTGCATCATTATTCAGCAGCATATGTAGCTATGTATAAAGAACAATATCATCATCAATGCAGCAGAACATAAAGGAACAATAGAAGAAAAACATTTACACATAGAGACACCAAGATTGGTCAGAGACCAGGGAAAAACCCACTATGGGGAAAACCCTTTCAAATTCACGTTCTTATTAAATCTTCATAAAATAATTCAACAAAAGAGAGTACAATGATCCATATATTCATATATGCAACTAACTAGTAAAAACAACTATAATATCCATAAATGAACCCAACAAAGCTTATACTCAAAAATATGATTCTGAAGTCTATAATGAATTGTCACTGTCTATAGTCAATAGTTGAACCCTGCAGTCACTGAGCAAAACCTTCGAAAGTCTAAGATTTCATATTTTAGTTCTTGGTCGAATGTAGGAGGGTGTCATGTAAGCAACTATAACATTCTCATTCGCTCCCTTAAGCCTGGCATGCAAGTGACTGGGGTCATATCAGGACTACAAAAAACCTAAACCCCTAGTCAGATGGATGAAGAGTTGTTTGTGCGAACGGAACACTCTAGTTTCATGTCTAAGCTTCTGTGCAAGCAAATATAGTTGAATCCTTCATGTGTTGTGCCTATGACTGAGGCCCAAAACCTTAAATGAGAGATGTGAGCCTTAGACGCTGCAATGTCACATCAGAGCGAACCTATTCCTCTGTGGACGTGCCTCAAAACTGTGTGAACCAAAAATTAAGATAGAAGAGTGTCTCATCATTTGTTTCTAAATGAGGTAGGTGGCACTTGTATTTATAGCATTTCAAGGTTGTCCACTTTGCTTTAGGGCTAACTTTATCAAATATGCACATGTGGGCATTTCTTCATAAGTACACTTTCCCTTATCTGATTTGAGTGATCTTTAGGTTTATTGCGGTCCTCTCAAAAAGAGGAATTTGATGAAATCATTATCTCCATCAAGTGAGCTATAGAAAGGTGAATTTGACCTTAGTTGAATATTTTTAACACTCCCTCACAACTAGGGAGAATTCCACCTGCTAATATGTGACCATCGATCCACATATCATCTTGTAATCATATCCTGTCCAGTCTCAAGTACCTCATCATCTTGTATCATCAATTATCATCTCAATTCATTTCTTTCTCATTCCTTCTTATCTCTTGATTGTCCCTACTGATATGTCGAATATTCCTGAATTTAAAAGAGTAATAACTTGACCTTGGAGGGGAGCTCAATCTACCACCCTCTATCCATCAGGCTACTGCCCAGCATCTCTGTCGATGGGCTACTACCCAGGGATATTGGCTAGGAGCTAAATCTATGATCTGTATCAACATTGGAGAGCATACCACCAAGGAGCACATCTCAACCTAGAGCCACATCCGGGAGCTTAATCTCAACCTACAATTTCAGGGTGAAGCTACTACTATGACCCTATATCGATCAATATGATATCAAACACATAGGGGAGCACATATCAACCCTAGAATCACACCAGGGAGCTCATTCTCAACCCAGCACTACATAGGGGAACAAATCTCAACCCAATCCTATTTTCTCCTAATCGTCCCATAGATTAATCTAGGTAGTCATGAGTTAGAACACCTGTATCATAATCGACTTGGGTTGTACATACCAAGTACACTCTCAACCCATTAGGCAGATAGGGAGTGGTATTCCCAACAAGCCCATCTTGTGGGTATGATGGCAACTGGGATATACTCTATAAAGACCAAGATAGGGTGAGATACTACTCAAACCCTATGGGTAAAATATAAGGGTGATACCCTATTGTCCAGAGTTCCCTCAACCCTAGGACCCCTCTATCTCAATTCCTCACGCTGGGAGCTCAAATAGGGGGGAAGCGCTGGCTCAGTGTCCTGAATTAGTGATGCTCTCATTATACGCATATCTGGTATCAACTTTATCATCATGTTGCAATAAAAATAGTCTCCTTTTCATGTAGGACATCAAATCAAATATCATATTAGAACATAAAAAATCATATTATATCACAAAAAGGATACCGTATTCATCCTCCCTCTCAAGGAGGTGCCAACCATAATCTTGAGCTTGTCTCACACAACAACAATGTCTCAATATATGAAGGTATCTGATTCCCATCTATATGTGGGATGATTTTCCAATCATAATGTATCCATGTCATATCCATATCTTACTAAGACGAATC
Source organism: Pinus tabuliformis (assembly GCA_031772625.1). Lineage (NCBI taxonomy): Eukaryota > Viridiplantae > Streptophyta > Pinopsida > Pinales > Pinaceae > Pinus > Pinus tabuliformis. Next base: position 407,570,632 of record CM062812.1, on the reverse strand, counting down.
TATAAGGAGCTTCTTAATCCTACCTCACAGCTAGCCATGCTTACAACATCATACTCAACCTCGGTCATGCTACAAACCTCTCATCCAAGATATCATGGCAGATATCATACTAAGGCAACATCCATCAATAATGATCCTAATCATCATCAATACATCAAAGTAGTCACATCCCACAGGCGGAATGTCTCGGTTCAAAAATTGATCATCCCATGTAAATATCTCAAAGGATGCTCAGTGGAAACTCTATGTGAGTGAAGCGGCTCAACCATGAACTCATTTAGGTTCTATGAACATCATATATATATGGATGGGTTTTCAAAATGGAACATCTATGCTTCAATCAACTGTTGGTTTCCAAGATGAGTTCAACAATATTTCTTCACGACATCTTGAAATTCAATTGGAGTGTCTAAGGATTTCATTTCAACTTTCCAATTCTTCTCCAATATCTTTGCAATATAGATTACCTTTTCCCAACTTTAGAAATTGAGTCATCATGCCATGATTCATCATTTCAAGCTTCAGAATCCATCCTCTTACTTAGGTATTTAGAGGCTCATTACCTGTCAATAATATATCATCAGCATATAAAACCAAAACCAAAATAAAATTCATACCTTGGAAACAATTTTGAACTAGGGGTTTAGATGAACACATCATCCTGACTTCACTAGAAACTATCATTATGAACATTTCAAGATCGAGGAGCTTGTTTCATATAGTGCTCTCTACAAACATAATAATTTTCTAAACCAATATGCTCAGACTCACAAGATTGTACAATCAAATTAGCTAAGTCATGTTATCAAAGTTTAGATGCCAGATCATAACCAATATCAAAATCATCATAGTATCTATTCTTTAGAGTAGGTGATAGGTAGAGCTCTCATAAATTTATGACTTCTTTTATTGTCATGTGAAATGTTTGTCATTTATCAGACAATATCAATCCAAATTTCATCAAGTCATTATCATGATCATAATATAAGTCATTTTTGTTACTAAATGCAAATGCATATATGAAGGATAAGTGATGCAAGTTCAATCCATTCATAGATTCATATTGAATCATAACTATCAATACTTCAACTAATGTGCTAAGAACAAGGAGGCCAATACAAAACCATTATAGAATATCAATATTAGTCACTGAAATTCACTATTCCCACATAGCATAGTTAGTCGTCAAATCATTAGTCATCAGGTCAAATCCCATATTTTATATCATAGTTAGATCTATAGTCCAATACATATCTCAATCATCAATTCAAAGTTCTAAGTCATTATCAAGCATCATGTGAAGACTCCAAACAGTTCTCTCCTATATCATTCAACCAAATCATGTCAAACTCTTACAGCACAAACTTTAATAGTTAAATCATAATGACATATCTATATGCATGTCTGAGACACCTTCAAACACAAGTTAAGTATATATATTCATATTATAGTAAACATTCAAACTTTCCTACTCATAGATATTTCTGATGTCTTCTCCACATTTGTAGGACTGACATCGTTTAGGTGAACATCTTTATTCATGCACGAAACTTCATTTTTTTGTCCTGTAGGCATAGTCGTACCCATGAACTCTCCTCTATGTTGTTGGGAGATCATAGTCTCATCCTTGATTATGTTATGCGAGGAAGTTGGTGCTTCAATCTTAGTGGGTGTCTGAAGACATCTTGAGGTTTCGTGCCTCCTACAAGTTTGTGCTTGCATTAATCTAAGGAACTAATAATTACTATATATGGCAACCTCTCTACCTATTTTCAACTCTCTATTATTCTCTCCACTTGTCCCATGCAACATTCTTTGTCCTATGATCACTCTATAATAACCCAATATTCTTCTCAACAACATTCACTAATACACTACCCTCTTTGCACTCTTCCCACTCTATAGTAGCATACACTCTCACACAGAGCCCTCTTATCTCGACCCTATTATTTTTCTCAAGCAATCTCATCCTCTCTCTGCATCCCATGAAAACTTGGCCTCTTCTCAGCACTGCACATCACCTCATAGCTCTCGATTAAGATCACTACAATGGGCCATAACCCACATTGAATAGTCGCAATACTAGGTTCTGTTCCTCTACTACACACTGGTAGATGTTGTCTTTGTTGTCCTCCATCATGCCCAAGTGTGTACTCCTGCACGGATTCCCATATTCTATTATTGCATCAAAATTACTTGGACGCTACAGCTAAATTAATTCAAGGAATGGGAACCTAAGTTTTCTTCCATACTAAGAATTAAATCTTAGTCAACTTGCAAAATCAAGGATTTATTCCATTAAACTTTTCCTACACATGCAACATGGCTCTCCATTCCAATTATGATTCTCATGTAATTATTCCTTTTGTGAGAGACGCTCATGTATGGAAAAATTTTCTTGGAACTAGGGTCATTAAGAAATACCATTAAGCATGGTCCTTGTTGCCTTAAACCACATCTCTGAGAAATTACATTGACTCCAATTCTCAAGTCACAGTTGTCGAACCATTCAATGCTTGTTAACCATAAATGTGGCGCAACATCACATATGGCACATCTACCAAATATGAAGGATATTTATCGAACTTATCAGGTCATTCATGTCCACGGGTTCTTAGCTCTTTCTATTATGCACAAAACCCTTATGCCCATCTCATGCTAGCACTTGGCGTCTCGCCTACTCTTGGTGCCTTCTTTTTGTATTTGGCCTAAAGTCCCATGCTCCCAATAACATGTGAAATTGTTGCAAAACCTAGACTTGGTTGCTTCTTTAAGCTATAGCCTTGATGGTTTAAGTTATGTATCAAACCTCCCATGCCCTCAATCATTTAGCATCCAACAAACCAAGTCTTATTCCAACCTTAGCCTCCATCCTTCTCCTTTAAGATTACATGTCAAGGTGGGGTACAATAGGAGCCTTTCTTGTTCTCCTATTGGTTGGACAATTGTGTGTTTTCTCGCTGACATGTCCCAACACTTTTTTTTCTAATGAATTCCCTTTGTGCTTCCTTATTAAACTTTCAGGCTCGATTCTTTTGGGATGAGCTATCCAATATGGTTTGTGTGTTGTATCTAGGAGCCAATAAAAATGCAACTGGGCTAAGTGAGCTAACATGTTTTCCTGATGCCTCTTTTAGGACACATCCTCTATGCACACTATTAAAAACCCACTAGGCTCAATCTAATAGGATGACATCATGCTAACGTCACCCACGTTATGTGTTGGCCTCTGATAGGTGTGGGCCTTTTGGGTATTGAAAAATGGAATAAATTATTACCACATGTCCACCTACAATTGGACAACATCATGCTGACATCATCAACCTACATCATCTCTTGAGAGCCAATAATATGCAACCACCTCTCCATATCAAAGATGGGAGAGAAAGGGTCCCCGAGGCCTTGCTCTTTCACCAATTTCCTTTATAAAATTTTCTTCGTTTTTTCATCGGGCCAACTCTCTCTCCTATATCAAGTTGTAACCTGTTCGAGCTATTCGTCATCAGGCTCATCCATTAGAGTGGGGACCTCCCACTGAAATCTCATTGGTCTGTGCTTTCCTCTGTGGCCTGGAAACTTATATCCCAACACTTAACCTTGTGTGGCCCTTTTAATTGCACCAGGTCTTAGTATGAAAATTGGTAGCAAGTGTACCAAAAATATTTCACTTAAGTCACTAGTGACAAGTGAAACTAACAACAAAATATGGTTGTTTATACTTGAGATCTACAATGAAAAAATAATAAAACCCTGCAAAAAAAATATCATATGCAACCCAAAACATATAACAACAAGAAATAAACGATGTAGTACCTAATGGAAGATTTCAAATGGGGAATGATTTTATTAAAAAACCTAGTGACGAAGATTCACAACATGGGTCTGTAGATCCCCCTCCTTGGGATGGGTCCTTTTGATGTCCTTTTGCTTCAGCGATCTATTTCTCTCTCTCAATATGCATAAAACCCAAAAGCAAGATGGAACTCAATTGGGAGCTCAAATGTCATAAGGTGATAATGGTGATGATGATAATGATCATGGTGAAGAATGAATGGAAAACCCTCTTATTTATAACAAAGTATTGAGCTAAATTAGGAATTGGAAAATAATATACATTATTGACCCAGTCAAAATCTAGTTGCTATGAATAATTTATTATATTTTTTAGAGAGGGAAAAGATATTCAAAATTGTTAAATATATTTATTTAGAAAATGTTTGAAGTAATTCACAAATAAATGATATATTAATTAGTTTGTCAGAATTAAGAAAAGTGTGAATTTGAAATAACTGTTAAATAATGTTTTAAAAATGATTCAAAAATTAAAAAAAGGAATAATAAATAAATAGTGATTTATTTAATTATTTGAGGGTGACTAAGTCAAAATTAATTAAGAAATAATTATTTAATAACTATTTCTAGAGAAAATTCAATAAATACTGATTTACTCAAATACTCTAATGGGGTTTCTGAATTTTAATGAAAATTAATTTAATAAAAGTGGTTTACAAAATTATTTTCTATAGTGAAAGTGAATTCACCATGGCAAAATTGATACCACATGGTGTATTATGATCCACCTAGTATGAAATGTCTAGGTGATATTTGTTTTGGTGATAACACTGAATGAATAACTTCCAACAGTCTCTGCGAGGGTAACTTCTCTAGAATGGCATCACCTACTGGTGCCATCCTGCTCATTTTGATTGAGTGATTTACAAGAAAAAATTTAAGGATTGAAAATTATCTTGAAGTTTAAAAAAATTGGCGAATCTCACTAGTCCCTAAGATGCAAACTCTAAAATATTTATTGATATATTTGTAGAATTATTCAAATTTATAATGATTTTATATATAGTCTCTATATAATGTTGGCGATTTTTAAGGTAAAATAGTTTTATATTGTAAGATTTGGGCGAATCATTTTTTTGGAAAAATCATGGAAAATTAGCCCACTTGTGAATTTTTCTTGGTACTTTATCAAATTTGTCGAGGTATTTTAGCTGGCCTTCCCCTGTCAAGCTAGGATAACAAAATGGATCCACCTCTAACCAATGATGTGCTTCTCTATTGCTTTGTTGTCCATCCCACATCCTCTCAACTCTCCTTTAGCGGCTCTTACAACTCTTTCTGACTACAAAACATGGTCACCACATTGACTAAAAAGCACATTTAACTATGCCATCTAACTTTTGGGCACCTCAAATTTAACTGGAAATAAGTTATGATAAGGAGGCCATTTTTAGACTTCAATATACCATTGGAAAGATATTTCTGAGCACTATCCAACTATGTAATCTCTAAGAGTATCTGAGCTAATATATTGAGGAAAAATCTCCTCCAAATATAGGGACTCCTTAAACATGATAGCTATGTAGAAAAGTTTCTACAAATCCAGCTCTGATACCATGTATAAAATCTTTTGTAAGTTAACTTGATAATGCAATATAAACCAAAGCAGAATATTATAACCTACTTCTACTATCAATTTGTGGAATCTTAAAGATTGAGCTGAACAATATAACCAGAAGAAGAAGAATCAATTGAACAATACACGTGAAAACACTTTGGGGAAAGCCTCAGCTAAAAACCCCACACTATTGTATTATCATACAAGTTGGAAATACATAGGAATTATAGAAAACCTTAACTCTCACAGCTAGCTAGCTCTCAGTACAATCCTCACAAATGCTCACAAGTAATCTTGGCTTCTCTCCAGCCTTCCTCTCTACACTCTAAGCTCCTATTTCCTTGTGTTGTTCCTTTGGGATGATTCTCCTTCAACCAAGTGGATGATCAATCCTCCAAAACTGTGTAATCTTCAACGATGATACCTTGACTACATGTATGAGTTTTCCTTATAAGAAATAGACATGCATGACTTTCTAACGAGGGAATCTTCAGTTACTTGGAGTAGCACTAGTTGAGTGCATGCATGCATCAATTAACTGTTAACTCACCATTAGTTCCTCAAATAGTTTGGAACTAATTTAAATGGACTTAACTCAGTAAACTGAGTTAACTAATTACAACTCAAATATAACTCAATTTAATCTCCTTAACTTAAGGGATAACTCTTGCATGACTTCAGAAATACTTCTAACTTGAATTTCTCCAGCTAATTAATTCAAAATGAATTAATTAATTATTTCCAAGTAGATATTAAGGCTAAGTTCGATTTTATTTTACAATTTAATTCAAGGACAAATTAAATTGGAATGTTCTTGTTGCAATTTTTCAACACTCCCTCTCAACACGAAAGGGATTATCTACCACGCTGATCCTGTCTCTATGGAACTCGAATTTACACTTTGACAATGCTTTTTTCAAAATGTCAGCATCTTGCTCCTCTATCAAAATATACTGCAACAACATGATCCTCCTCACTGCACAGTCTCTGAGATGATGATATCGGATGTCTATGTGCTTCGATCGATGATGAAATACTGGATTCTCAGCGAGTTTGATACAACTCTAATCATCAAAGTAGATCACAGTTGGATCCATCCTCTAATCAAACAAACCAACTAGGATTTTCCACATCTAGATGGCCTCACATGCTACCCGAGTTGCAGCCATGTATTCCACCTCTGCCAAGCTGAGTGCAACCGACCTCTGTTTCCTGTTGTACCAAGAAACTACTGCTAACCAAAGGTCGAAAATCCCTCCTGATGTGCTCTTCCGATATGATGGACTCCTTGCCCAATCTGCATCAGTGAAGCCTTGTAGCTTCACTCCCTCTATCCATCTGTACCATAATACATACTGAGATGTGCCTCTGAGGTATCTCAATACATGCTTTTCCGCATTCCAAAACATCTTGGTAGGCTGAAACATCGCTTGACTCAACTGGTTCACAGCATAGCACAAATCTGGTCATGTGTTCACCAAATACATGAGTGAACCCACAAGATGCTTGTACATAGTAGCTTCCACTACTTCTACTGAAGTAGCATCCTCGTTCCTCCAGTTACCAGCTAGAGGAGTCTCCATGGGCTTGCACTTCTCCATGTGGAATCTCCTAAGTATCTCGTTGGCATACTTTCCCTGAGACACAAACAACTCCCATCCTTCTGCCACACTTCCATACCAAGGAAGTAATGCATGAGACGCATGTCTTTCATCTCGAATTCTCTTGCAAGGTCCTCCTTGAAAGACATGATCAACTAAGCATCACTAGTCAATATGAGATCATCAACATAAAGAACAATTATCAACAACTTACCTTTCACCATGATGTGGTACAAGTTCGCATCCGCTTCACTCTTTGTTAAGCCCAACCCAATGAAGTAGTTATCTATCCTAGTGTACCAAGCACAAGGTGCTTACTTCAGCCCATACAACATTCTCTTGAGTCGGCACACATGTGACTCATGATCGAAGGTCTCAAAACCTTTCGGCTACTCTATGTACACCTCTTCCTCAATCTGGCCATTGAGGAATGTAGTCTTCACATCCATCTAATGGATCTTCCAACCCATCTATGCTGATAGTGCCAACATAGATTTGATAGATGAGAACCTTGCGACAGCAGCAAAAGCCTCATCATAGTTAATCCCCTCAATCTGTGAAAAGCCACAGGAAAGAAATCTTGCTTTATGCTTCTCCACACTATCATCAACATCTTGATTTACCTCGTAAAGCCAATGGGAATTCACAACTGACTCGTTCTCCAGTCTCAGAAGCACGTCTGAAAAATTTTTACGAGCTATGGAGTCTTACTCCTCCACCATAGCATCAACCCAAATCAGCTATTGCATTGCTTCCTCAAAGGAAGATGGCTCGATCTCAACACATTCCCCAACAAGGGCCATGTATCCAGTGTACCTCTCAGGTGACCTCCCCTATCTGTGCTAGGAAGATGGTGCTCCCACATTCTCTCTCACATCCTCCAATAATCTGTCAACTTCTCTTATGAGCTTTCGTCCATCTCTGGAAGACTCTACTTGAGTGGATGTCTCCACTCCTTGAACCTCTACATGGGGTTGCTCTGCATCAGTCTGAGGCTCCTCCTCCTTAGGAACCAATAGTTCCTCCACAGCCTAATTCTGTAGTAGTGAACTAATTGTCTCATTAATAAAATGTGAGCCTGGTCACTGGTGAGACTCCTAGGACAACCAAATCTAGTAATGATATTTTCAAATATGAATTGAGTAGCATTATTAGTAGTAAAATATTTAATAGGAGCATATTAATCCTAGCACATCAAGTAAGAAATTTTGGTAATGATGTACCTAGTAGGCGAGTGTCATGTAGGTGGGTTATTAGGTCCTACAAAATCAACTTCCCATTTTTCAAATGCTTCACGTTCTTTGAGAGGATGCAAAAGAAGCTCATCTTGCAAACATGTTTGTCCAACTCTTTGAAAAATATCACACTTATCATACCTTTTTACCATTGTTAAATAATGTTTACCACCACATGCCATTCTGCAAAAATTTCTGAGCAGTTGCTTTTCCTCCAACATAACCTCCGGAAACTCCTAAGTGGCATTCCCATAAAATATTATCCTGCTCATGGTCCTAAACACACAAATGCAAGATTTTATCAACTCACTTTCCATATATTTGTCATGGAATAAGTTTATAATCAATAGCTAGGAAACCATATCCCACTTTTGAGTTGTTGTATAATCATCAGGGAACTTACCAATTGCGAGAAAAAGTAAAATATCCTCCAAATAATTTGGAACTGCTTCAAATTTGAATAAATGTGCATTGGGAAATTCCTCATCAATGGATCCACAAGATTCTCTTTATTCCAATAGAGACAAATGATCCAGACCCACATTCAAACGGTCAAGCTTGATAATAACTTAAAATGAAATTTCTTGAAATAATAAGAGCCATATGCATATCCTTCCCTCTAAGACAGGTTTATTAACTAAATAATTTAGAGCAGAATAATCTGTAAGGAATTTAAAAGGACCACCCAAAAGATAATTTCTGAACTTCTATAATGAATACCCCATGATAATAGTTTCCCACTTGGTAGTTTTATAGTTCTTCTCCATAGTAGAAAGTTTTTTACTACCGAAATAAATGGGATGCTCCAAATTACCTTCTTTCGGTTGGGTTAAAATAGCTCCCAAAGCAATCCCTATAGCATCTATATGGACATGGAATTATTTATTCCAGTCTAGATACAAAAAAATTGGTTCACTTGCAAGATTCTCCTTCAATGTATTGAATGCAAAGTCACATTCAATAGTCCAAGCAATTTTCTTAGACTTTTTCAATAATTTCTCCAGTGGTGTAGTAATTAGAGCATAATTATGAATGAACCTACGATAATATCCCATGTGCCCAAAGATTGACCTTAACTATTTAACGCTATTTGGTGGTGGCATGTTCAGTATCACCATAACCTTGGAAGGATCTTTGCATACTCCTTCCATACAAACTTTATGTTCAAGCAACATTCCAAAACGGACAGGAAAAATACACTTCTTTAATTTTAGAGAAATCTGTAACTCCCTCCAAAGTTCAAACATGACCTTGAGTAAACTAGAACGTTTATTCGATAAACTGTATACCATCCAATCATCCATATATACCTCAAGAAACTTATGAATATAGTCGTGAAATGCAACAATCACAATCCTCCAAAACACAGCAGTATCATTCTTCAAGCCAAATGGCATAACATTATAAGCATAAGTACCCCACTTAGTCATGAAGTTCTTTTTCTTCTTATCTAATTCTGCAATATGAACATGGTGATAGCTAGAGAAACCATTAGTGAAGGAGTAAGCTTCATTACCTGTAGCATTATCCAAGGCCACATAATTAAAAGGAGTAGGGAATGGTTCATGGACACAAGTGTTGTGAAGGCGCCTATAATCCACATAAACTTTGATCACCTATGAATCCTTCTTTTCCTCAATTATAGTGGGACTAATCCACTATGCTTTGTGAATTGGAAATATAAGTCCTCTAACCATCATCTTAACAATTTCCTTCTTCATCTTCCCTTTGACTCACAGATTTAATCTATATGGTCGATGCTTAATTGACTTTGCATCAAGTTTCAAAACTATCTCCATCTCACCTGGATCTCCTTTAATCCTCTTAGGCTCTGAGACTAAGGAAGGGAAAAAAATATACATATTCCTTTAACCGATCAAAGATTTCTTTAGTAATTTTCTCATCACAATAATCACCAATAGAGGTGGTTTTCTGCTTGTCATCGGCACCAATGTCAAACTTTTGCAGCTTCGGTAGTTTCAATTGGGGCACATCCTTCATAGGGTCCTCTTTTATCCCTCTCCCCCACTAATATTCTTTAAAACATAAGTGCCTTAACTCCTCTAAATCATCATCAAGCTCTTTATCAATTTTTCCACAAGCTACAACCTCATGAAAGTCAGATTCATATTGATGTGTAGCATCTCCATACCTAATACATTCCTCAATAACTTTTCCAAAAGGTAACAACACATGTTTAATAGATTTTAAATCTTCAACTATCCTTGTATCCTCATTTAAGAATGGGAAGTTGCTGCAAAATGGGGTTGTCAATATATCTCAATCCATTTCTTGTCTCTTCATTTCTCATTTTAAATGCCAATATTGCATAAACATTCCCAGTGTATGAATAGACGGGTGTGTCCACATTCTAGGAAACAAATCAAATTTTAACCAAATAGAATTACATAGTTGTACATGATTTTTTGGACTAGTGTACCCATAATATTTTGAAATTCTACTAAAGGGATTCTCAAGAGCAGAAAATCTACACATCATAGAAAATTTGATAGTTTCCCAATCTTGAATGTAGTTGCGATGGGCTCCCCACCATCTTGCAGGGGTCACATGCAAAGAAACATCCATAAAATGGATCTTCTATCCTTCTTCAATTTTATAATCAACTTCTTAAGAAAATTCACAACAGATTTGGTACCATTAAAAATAGGATATTTTGATACCTTAGTACCAATCCATCGAAAAAAAAGAACAATTGCGTAGTGCTGAGAATGCAGCTCATGATTTCCTTGCTGCCAATCATCCATCGTAACATTTCAGAGGACCTCAGTGCTTTGAATACTTCTCCACCTAATAGAACCTGTTGCAGTTGGAATGATGTAGTTTTCCCTCTTCCCAATAGTAAGATGATACAACTTGTCCTATGGATTAGGATCATCCATGTCATCTACAGGTTTGGAGAATCTCAGACCTTAGTAAGGATCTAAAGGTTTTATGTATCAGACTCAATCTACTTCAAAATTCATAGTCTCCCTTTTCAAATCAATAACTACATAGTTTTCAAATGCCCAGTCAATTCCAAACAAGGTTGGATACAGGTCTTTATCAACCACAATATTTATCACCTGAAAGGTTGCATATGTATTTACATTTGCAATATCAACTTCAACATCTTATAATCAAATATTAGGAAGGATACAATATTGATTTTGAAATCATAGCTAAATTGGGGAAAAAACTAGCTTTGGTTTCCCCAGCACCTCCCATGTTTTCTTTAAGAAAATACTCACATCCGACCCAAGATACAACATAGAGTATTTACTTTGATACCGTATGATTTGTGAATATACTCAAAACTCTTTCCTTGTTATCGCTTATTCCTCTTAACTCTTCTAGAATGTCTTTCAAGTAAATTGGTAGAAATAGTCTCACCTGAGAATTGGTCATCTTTCACAATTTCCTTCAATTTCTTATTCAACTAGTCAAAGATACCTCCTGTGAAAATCTTGGACTCTTTCCTTGCACCCATTCTCATTGCTCCGCGTGACATCTATAAGAAGAAACCAACTACTTGAAATTTTTAGTTGCATCCTTATAATATTATTTCTACTAATTGGATTGATAAGACCTCTCAAGTGGCATAGGCTTTATAGCAGTAGGTTTCTCATAAGTCTCAATATCAGCTCTAGTCATTTTCCCCCCTCTGATAACAATATTAATGTTATGCTATGTATATGGTTCCGGTTCTTGTAGCTCCACATTAATTAGTTTTTCTCCTTTCAAATGATTGTACTCCTCCTACCGAGCAATGAGTTATGGACAATCTTCACTGGCATGTGTATTTAACTGATAATGTGAGCACCGAGGCCTCCTTGGCATCGAGAAGTATTGCACAACATGACCCTCTTGATCACAGTTATAACATCTTATTAGGCCTCTCTCGACAATCCTTCCTCCCCTTGGAGCACCTCCTGCACGGACCCAAGGAGTTGCATTGACTCTAAATGTTGTACGTTCAAGAATATCGACCAAAGAATCTAAGGGTATACATTGATTATTATGGTGTGTAGATGATCCATAGAATTCACGAAACATATTGTTTGGCACATTGGAATACCTCTGCAAAATATGACACACACATGGTGAATGACCATAAGATCTGCAAATTTCATAATAATCATTCATGGACATACCTTGGTGATTAAAAAAGTCCTAGTATTAAGTCTGCCCTTGAAATGGCATGGCTAAAGAAATTCTCATAAACCCAACACTATGTAGCGGTGGAGGGTCCCCCATAGGCATAGTAGATATCCACATACCCTTCAACTGTGAACATTTTGTAGCATGACATCCCTCAAATTGATAATTGGTGCACCAAACATGAGGCCTCATCAGTAATGTAGGCGTAAGATCATTCAATATTTTCTTCAAATTAGAAATTCGATTGTTGAGTCCCATAATGACAAAGTTAGTAGAAGTAATACCTAGTTTATATTCCTGAGTATACCTTGTCATTGCCTCAATCTACATTGCATGTTCTAAAGAATCCTACTAGGTGTGAATCTTCTATTGCGACAAGGGAATCTTGGTCATTGGTGACAAAGTGTTAATAAATAAATCCCTTTGATGATGGGGATCAATTGGATAAGACAATTTACTAATGGCATATTCAAATCATTACATACATTGCCAAGTAGATTCTCCTTCCCTTTGCCTAATATCTAATATTTCTGCTAAACCATGTTGATTTGACTAGGGAAGTTTAAAATACTAAAGAAAGTGTTGTTTAACTTGGTCCATGGTGGTGTTTGGATTCAAATCAGATGATTTAATGAACCATCACAGAGCCTGATCTCTAAAAGTTGTTTGAAACTCAATGAGATTAGTATCCTCAACAATATGTCTTTCTTGCTAAATAGCTTCACATAATTACCAATGATACTCAGCATCTTCACCCATTCCTGAGAAATCTAGGTAATGGGTGAGTGATCTTGTAGTGTTTCTAGCCATGTTTGGTTGCCCTTATGGAACTAATATAAATACTTAGGAACTTGGTTGAGAATAACTAATACAACTTGACTGAAAATTACCCCCATAACTATTTTTTCCACTGGAACTTCCTTTTGTGTACCTAAAGTGCACTTGCCGAAATTTTAGATTCTTACACTTTAGAAAAGAAATTACCAGGATCTTGATACAGTACTAGGGAAAGGTTAGGGAGAGGATTAATTGTGCCACTAACTTGCAGACTTCTATTTATAGTGACTGAATCATCCTTAAAGGATAATCTCCTCATTACAAAATTCATGTCATCATCTATTGGAGTTTGGTCATTATTCATCCTTAGTCATCTATGTAACCAAGTTGGGAGTATGAAATCCTCTTAACTCTCGGTGGAGTCCACTTCTCCCATTTGAACTTCCTACAACGCTTCCAATGGTGCTTCCTATTCCACCCAAAGGAAATCCTTCACTTTTTCCTTGTTTGCACAAGTTTGGAGTATCCATTCTCTCTCTCTGCAATGATGGACTCGTCATCCTTCCCCAATCCTCTAGAACTCTCCTCTTCTCACCATAATTTCTTGCAACTTTATTTCCCTCCATTGGCCATATATTTGTGCCGTTTATAATGCTCTAAAGTCTTGATCTTTCCATAAGTCCTCTAAATCCATTGCAGCGACCACTCACCTTCCACAAGTGCACAACATCCCTCTCCCTAGATCTGACCCCTAACACCAAGGATTTTAAGAAGTCATCCTATTTTCTTGGAACAAAAATATGTTTTCTTCATCCATTAAAATTTCGATCCACAGTGGAATCTCCTTCAATATACTTCCTCACAACCTGTATTTAAATACTACTTTGGCCCTAGAAAAAGATTGATTATTTTCTTATGCGAACTCAATAATGTACCCTTTTAGGGTTGCACGAACCCAAAAATAAACATATCTTGTTAGTTCTGTGTCTAACTAAGGCAGCTTAGCCAAATCAGTTGTATTCCAATTTCTGTGAAGCCTGAGGTGATTCCTAACTCCATCTTTAACTTGTACCCTCCTCAACCAATTCTATAATTCTTCAGGAAACTTGAACCAAAATATTATGTATTGATTGCAAGTAGGTTCTGCATACAAAACCTCTTCCTTAACCCAATCTACATTCTTTTGTTGTAGTTGATCTTGTTGCAAAATAAAGTGATTAATATTCTGATGCCAACAATCCTAAATGTCTCCACCAAGTATCCTCGATACCATGATATAAATACATTCTGGAATTTTCATGATTGCTGGCAATGGAACCATTTGCTGGCATAAAATTTAAACATCAAATACCCAGATTTCAACCTTAGGTTGCCAGCAAAGGGACCATCATTGTTTAGTGTAATGGTGAAATTTTCAATCCCTTGAGAGAAGGATCGTGTCACCCAAGGTGTGCCAAGATAGTGGGAGATATAATGGATCTAGTGTAGTGGAAAAAAATTCTTAATCGTTAGATTACACATTCAATTTAAACAACTTATTAATCAATGCAACAAAACCAAGATGCAGATCGAATATTCATAACTAAAGGCAGTAGAGGATATATGCATTGCAAATTTAAAATTTAAAGGGGATGCATAACCATAAGTTAAACATCACAATACAATTTATTCCCATATTAATTTCTTGAATATTCCTTTATTAACTAAAAATATTACATTGGAAGCTCATGCATGCTTGTGAGATCTCCATAACTTTGGGCCACATTACAATGCAAAAGAATGAAAAAGGTTCAGAAAGGAAACTCAAATTTCATTTTGATAGCTAGTCTCCGCTAAATTAAAAGGATTAATTGTCTCAAGATCACTAGCTTTCTAGCCTTTGATCCTTCAACTCTTCAACCCCCAATTCAGTCTACTTTGGCCCTTTTATAGATCATGCTCACTTGATCTAATCCAATCTAATCAACATGTAGATTCCTTGATCCCTATCTCAATCGGGTCCACTTTGTAAAAAATTGTGCTTTTTTCCTTAGTATCTTTGATTCTTTCAAAGTATGGCATGCGCTTCCTTGTTTCACGACTTCTGCAAGTCTCAATATAGCTAACTTTTGGTTTTTTTGTCGCTTCTCGATTTCTAGGGGCCGTTTCCATAAATTTTTGTCATTCCTTCTCTGCAAATTGTTTCTAGTCATATTTTCCAAAATTTCGTTCAAAAAATAAAGGACACAATACTAGTGAAGACCAATAAAATCCCTAGGCATATTCTAGATAAAAGTTGGTATATGTGTCCCATTTTCTCAATACTAATTGGAGGGATTTTTCCTTTTGGAGTTGTATTCATTGGATTGTTCTTCATATTAAATTCAACATGGCTACACCAATTCTACTATATATTTAGATTCCCATTCATTGCCTTGGTGATCCTCATTTTTACATGTGTAGAGATCACCATTGTCATGTGCTACTTCCAATTATGCAATGAAGATTACAACTACTGGTGGAGATCTTATTTAATTGCAGGCTCTTTACTTGTTTCTCTTTGTCGCATTCTATTTCTTCACCAAGATGGAGATGAAAAAACTTGTTTATGTAATTTTGTGTTTCGGCTAGATGACCATCATTTCATACTCATTTTTTGTTTTGATCAGTATAATAGGTTTCTATGCATGCCTCTGGTTTTTGTGGATAATATAATCATTGGTGAAGATTAACTGAAGTTATTCATGTAGCTACCATTTCTTAGAGGGTCCCTTTAAAATTTTTGGCTTAGGGCAATGGTGTTTGCTCATTTTATGTTGTTTTAGAGGTTTTTGGGTACCCTTACAGGAGACCTACCGTTGTAAATTTGTTGGTGTGCGAGTTAATACTAAAGTTGTATGTTCTTAGATTAATGTCTTGCTACATTCTCTTGTTGATATATGGAATTCCAATTTCCATTGTAATCAATTTGATGTTATATTTTATGCACTTGAGGTGGAAGGAACTTGATATTTATTGGTTTCAAAGTTCCTTAAACCAATGGATAAAGTATCATACATCATTCTAAGCATCATTGTGAGGGAGGATATGATTACTTTGATCTAAATAGATTTTATTTTCTAGTTTGGTGAATGTTAATAATTTCTTCAATAAACAATTGTTATTGTTGTGAAGGTTTTGTACAATAAATAGTTAGCATTGTTCTCATTGTTGTGGATGGAATTAATAAGTTTTTCTTTGGACTGCATCTTAAAACTACTAGTTTTTCTTTTATATAAACATATTTTATGCTCTAGTTTGGTGACTACAAAGGTTTTTTTTAATAAAAAATTGTTGTTATTGCAAAGGTTTTGTATAAGAATCAATTGACATTTTTCTCATTACTGTGGCTTTCATTAATAATTATTTCTTTAAACTGCATCTTATAATTTTTAAATACTATTCTTTCATTTATCTAAACATATTTTATTTTCCAGTTTGGTGAATTCTAAGGTTTTGTTCAATAAATAGTTGGTGTTATTACAAAGGTTTTATACAATAAATAGTTGATGTCATTCTCATAACCATGTTTGGATTTAATATTTTTTTCTTTGAAATGCATTTAATTGTTGGGCTTTGATAGATTTTTAGTATTAATGCATGTTTTTGATAGACAATAAAACTTGCACTTGAATATGAGATACACAATAGAAGATGCACAGGGTTTATGTCCTCTCTTATCACCTCTCTCCCATAAATTGTGGGTTGTCATTTTTTCTAAATCAATTAAAGGCTACTCACAAAATCATTGACAAATTGTTTATGCCAAATCAAAACAAAACAACTTTGACTAGCTGAAAAGTATAGTCCCTTCCATGGCAAGGACTAATAAAATAGGTTGTCTACCTTGGTTGTGTTAGAATGCAATATTATAGTTCTAGATAAAACAGGTATGAGAGGAATTTAAAGAAATTTTGAGTTTATCTTTCTTGTAGCTAGGAAGGTTTCAGACTAGAAGCAAAGTTTTCATATTGTTGTGCTAGAAGAGAATATAAAATGTACATTGTATTGTTTTTCATTTTCACTTATCCCATGCATATTACAAGGTCTCTTAATGAAGCCAAATTTTTTTATGTTTGGTTAAAATATTTTTTTCAACGAAAATGTTGCACATAAGGAGTAGGAAAGGTTGAATTAGGCTACATGCAATACCCTTATGGCTAGATTAGAGTCGTTGAAGGTTGATTCAGACAAGTCAGAAAAAAAGAACTCTTCAAGAAATTCAAGCAAAGAGATGATACAAAGGAGTTACTCAGGCCATACTTGGAACAAGTATGTAAAAGAATAAGAGAGGATGACATAGTAAGTTGCTCCATGAAACTTGTCAAGAGAGAGGCAGATAAAATGCACTTGTACCTCCCTTCTATTCCGCCAGTTACTTGAGATAAGGAATCTTGAATATTGGCCTTGAAGGAATTTGCTAGTCTTCTTAAAAACATGGAGTCCTTGAAAGACACAAGTTTTCTTGCAAATAATATGGAAGGGAACAACAAATAATCCAAAAATAACTAAGACAATTCCTAGAAGATGACCTAGAAGCCTCAAGGGTTGAAGCACTTCTTGAGGCAGAGAAAATGCAAGGTGTAACAGATGTAAGAAATAATAAGGGTTACGATTATGAAGATGAAAGTATTGAATCCATTGGATATAATTCCAAGGATGATCAAGCTTGTGCGAAAGGGGAGGTGGGTGACTTAGATGATGTCCTTGAACAACTATTTTCAAAACAACAAGAAGTAGAGGCAGCCAGAGCACACTGTCACCGAAATGCTCAGATTCCCATATTTCTATGGTGTAAATATACATGTTCTTTATATCTATTAATATTTCTTTCCAGCAATTATAAGTTTTTATTGTGCTTTGAAGCTATATACTTTTAGTATCGAGGGTTCTAAGGTAATGGTCTTCATTGGGTTATGGCTTTGTTTGTGTTCTGTACAACTAAGGTAGATGCATTCTCAGGGCACTTGCATAGATGGAAGATAAATGTATATGGCTTAGTTGAACATTTTGGTCTCTTAGTAAGTCTATAAACCTTTATGTCAGCATAATCTTTCGGTATGAGTAAAAATTGATATTTCATTATATGTAAAGTGAGTAAAGGATTTTCAATATAAACTACACATATAATGCATCTCATTTTTCATTGTTTTTAATGAATCTTGTGGGAAACATGTTTGAAACTGTATGGGGAAAGTTGAGCTTAGGGACCAAAATAGTAGCTCAAGGTGGAGTTGAAAAAATGTTTAAGATGAGCTCAATGTTGGTCCAATACAAAAGCTCTCAAAAACTTTAGCTTGTTTATTTTCAACTAGAAGTGGCCCTATGGTAGGGCTACTATTCATATCAACAAAAATGGTAGCCCTCTGTAGTGGCCATCCACTATCCTTCACATCTTCTCAAGGAAGGAATGACTCGAGCTACTACAAGGTAACACATACATTATCACATCAACTCTAGACTAATGTTTGTGAATTCAACTTGATTTCAATGTTTCCTCTTTGTTGAGTTTATTACATAGTATCCCTTTCCTAGGTTTCCAAAAGAAATATTTACATGTTTCCAAAAATTGTTTTTTATGGAGCTTTCATTTCTTGAGTATTTTTTTAAACATAAATTCCTTCAATACTTAGAGCTTTGTAACTGATATTGGTTCATTGGATTGCATATTGCAAGTGGCTATGCCTCTTGGAATGTTGAGACTAGTGAACCCATGTGAGAATGTTAACAAGCATTCAAAGAAATATATACAAATTCATACTATAGATAGTCATGAAGTTTGTTTCATAAGTTTTGTTAATAATCAAAAGGACTTCAAACATATTCAATGAATGGTGAAATATTATTAGTTATCTGAGTGTATCTCAAGAGGATTTATATGTCATTTTATATACATGCGCATAACCAATATTCCTAAAACATGGTTTATCTTTGTGTGCCTTACACCGTTAAATGTCATAAATCATAGTGAGATGTGCTTGAGTGTGGTTTGAGTAATTGCATTGTGTGAGAACTAATATGCATCTAGAATTGTATATCAAAATAAGAAAGGTGCATTGTAGAACGCATGTGGGGTCATAATAGAGCCATCATGTCACTATATTATTGATATAAATATAAAGGGGTATAAAAAAAGTTAACGAAAAATGGATACCTAGTACAATATCTAGTGAAAGTAGGGGATTTTTAAATTAGGAAGTTGCATTGGGCTTGTATTTGTAGGGAGTTAAATAAAGTGATTTTATGATGTATTTTCCAATATGTAGTCAAATTAAGGGTATTTTTTAGTATGTCACGAATGTATATGCTATGTTAGAGTTTCATTGAGTGAAGCCCCCATGCCAGTACATTCGCTAAGTTTCACTCCACACACATGCTTGGAAATACCAAATAAAACTAGGAATTTTAGTGGCGACAGTCTAGTGTAGAAGACTATTATATGTGAGCCAATACTAGTAGTGGGTTTTTCCACAAAAAATCCTCATAAAACCCCATATCGAACCCCCTTCCCGAGCTTGTTTTCCAACTTATGGTTGTGAGTTGTGTCCTATGTATGGCCAAGAGGGCACTTATTCTCCCTATCTCATGTTGCCTCTGCCGACATGTTATCTTTTCAAGGCGGCAAAGGAAATCAACATGGTCAACACCTAATGAATTTCCCTTTCATGAACCCAACAATTGACGGTCTTGTCCACTCAACAAAGATTGCCAGTCACATTTAATGATCTATTTTTCCCTTAATTTGGTGAAATGGGTAACGGAGTTCTTGTCAGACCTCATCTCGTCAAAACTTTGGCCTATCATCCCTTCTCCTCAAATTTAAATTAATTAAATAATTAATTATTAATATTATAATTACTAATTAATTCTTAATTAAAACATTTACCCATAATTATTTATTCCAAGGTTTAATATATGGTTATTCTAATTTTGGTATTTATTAGAGTGACAATGCATGATTAACGTCAAACAAAGCCTTCGTACACTTTGGCGCCATGATGAGAATATATATGAATTTCATCAGTAATAATTTCATTATATTAAATAGAATTTTTTCCAACAATCAGAGGTTGTACTGAGACGCTCAATCATACAAAAATGTTTATAATGGCCATAATCAACACAAAGGTGTTACATAGTGGTGGAGTGGTTTTCCAACAAGTGTGTTGAGGAAGGGAGGGGGGTAGAGAATGCTAGGTATTAGAGGGTTTGTATCCATTTGGAGGTATAAAAGTGGATATCTAGTATAAATGTGGGAATATTGATTCAGAAGATGTATTTGGAGAGTGTTAAAAAAAAGCTTTGAGATTATTTATCAATGTCTAGTGAAATTAAAGGTATTTAATATGCCATGAATAGATATGTTATGTCTCAAGTTCATTAACTCAAGGCCTCGTGTGACAAATATGATAAATGATGAGAAGAAGAATTACTAATACCCAAGGTCAAGTGGGATCTTTCATATCCACTGAATAATTTCAAAGACAATGGAGGTTCATTCTAAGTTACTTATATGAATACAAAATAGGCTCATCGTTACTTGTTCATTCATTGGAATTATAAGGTTTTTGTAATGAAGAAATCTTAATGTAATTTCTTGGAAGGTGTGCTCAATAATACATGCATGAAAACCAACAATAACAATAGAAACTAAACCATCCACTCCTTTCATAAATGAAATTCCATAAAATAAATCTCCTTATAGGTCACTATTTATCACATTCTCGCCCCATCTCTTGTTCAATTAAAGAAAAGACATAGTTTGTGGAACAACGGACCCTGTCAACAATGTTGTATTCCATTAGAAACCACTTTAAAAGTGATTTTTGTGTTACGTTAGACTATCACTATTCCACTGAAGTATTAAATGTCCCTATCACTATTACATCTAATTGTATTATAATAACATAATGGAAGCAATTTTTCCTATAATGGCCACATTAAACCATGTTACACTAGTCTTCTTATCTAGCTAAATATGTAGATAGACCCAAGAAGCAGAATGACAAACTTGTGCTCTGCTCCCATGTTACAAATCACTCAGGAAATTTCATTTTGATTCTAATTTAGGGTTGGTTTCTAATATGTAATATAAATTATTGCAAATTTGGTTTTATGATTATTATTATATTACAATATTACCCAAACTCTCGAATACTGAAATTTGTTTATACTCATAATAAATTTTCTTGACATTTTCCTTCCTAACAATTGTACTATAGCTAATGACTAAAAATTAAGATTTAGTGAAAGGCAAGGATATGCTTCTTTGTAACTCTCCTTGTCCTATGGTTTTTTCAATAACATTTAAACTAATATCAATATTTTCATTTTTAAATGATTTCTTTCTTAGTTTCTTTCATTGGTTTACAATATTCTAAAGGATTCATATGGTTGTTTTAAATCATCAAATGTCACATTTTGCAATTTTTTTTAAAAATAATATTCACTAAGTAATGCAAACAATCTATTTTCCAATCAAAATGTAGTTACTATGAAAATTAAGCATGGTGGAAACAATGTTTTCTCTTCAATTCTTGTAAGGCTTGATAGTTTCCAATGATACATTTTCCATTGGTTATTCAATATATGAAAATTCATATTTCTTTATAATACCAACCAATAATAGACTTGCTAAATTGTTCCAATCACCTCAAGAACAACTCCATCATCCACATCTTACATTGGTTAGGGATATTTAATTTTCAAATTCACAACCTTGTAGGTAACTTATAGCTTGCTTTTTCTTCCCTTTAAACATGTAAAAGCTTGGAATAAATATAAAAGCTTAAGTTCACCGAAACAAACATAGTGAATACTGATTTACTTTTGAGGATTTTTTTTGAAACAATTCTAGTATGTAACGTTGTAATAATTAACTTTTTATAAACTTTTAAAAACTTCTCAGTAATATGTAAATTGGAAATGTTTTGACTCGCATTGAACGAGTTAAATTAGAAACATACTATACCTTCAACAAATTATAGCATTCAACCTCCTTACATAAGAAACACACTTTCTTCATTGTGTTTGACCCTTCATAACCCTTTCCTAGTCTCCTACATGTTTCTTTTATAAAAATAACACTCTATTAAATCATTGTCAACTAAATGGAGAAAGTAATTCATTACCTTGGAATACCACTCTAATGATAATTCACCAGCACATCTTATTGACATGCCACATCTTAGAGAATTGGTGGCATTAACTAGTTGTGTAATCACAATTAACGAGGATGATTTGTACACAATAAATTCTGACTAAGTCGATACACATCAAACTAACTTAAACATTATATCCAGAATTCATGATGACAACTATTAGGGATTGCATGGATGAATTATGCATCCATTTAATCTTTATTATATCTATGTATATATATAGATTGATTAAAGTATGTTGATTGCAAGAATAATTTCCTGAAAAATTAATCACAGAAATAAGTGTTATTGATTTCTAAATTGATTATAAATCAGCAATTTAATTTGTGACATCCATGATAATCCACACCTATAAATTAATATTCTGCCACACTTCATTATACAAAAATTGCATTAATGCAAATTAGATCCACTACGGTCACCATCATGGTGGATTCCATCGTGACCATCTTATTACCCCTTGTTTTAGCATTACAAATTACATCATATAGCTTCCCCATTTTTCATAGTAATGTTGTTCCCTGTGCCTGTCAATTGCATTACTTAGCTTCACCATTTTTTTCTTATGGAGTGAAGGGTAACACGCAATCATGGGTCCTTGATATGGTCTCTCATCAAATCATTTGTAATATAGCATCATAGAGGCTATGCAATATTGACCTATGGTACGATTAAGCTAGATTTTGGATCTCATCTATATCATATGCTTTGTCTCCATAGCTTCGTTTAGTATATTTAGGTATCTTTTAAGTTAAAAAAGTGAAGCAAGATTTGCATGTTTTTGTGATTATGATAAGTATTAGGTTAATTTCGCTTCGCTTATCAATTCTTTAACAGGTTCAACGTGACCAAAAATGACCTGTAACATGATCATTGTGAATATTATGATTCCGAATGCAAGTGTTTGTGTAAAGCATGATTGATGAATCACTTTAAGTACAACATAGAAACCTACAAATTTATAGCGAGCATATACGTCAATCATCATTCTGTCAAGTGAGACACTTAATCCATAATTTCGTATTTGTGAGCATAAATGGTTGATAAAATGACCTGATAATAGCTAAAATTAAACTTTCCCTAAGTCTTTCTCTTTCTCTATCTTTATTTAGTGATTTGAAAATATATCCCAACATGTTTGTGTTAGAAGCAGGAAGCAGGCCATGCATGTTTCAGCACATATTGATGTGAATAGGTTTTACTAGCATGATATTATTAGTCTTTTTTTTTTGGGTAAATATTAGAAGATGTATTTGGAAAATGGAATTATATTTTTTTATTTCTTTCTTTGGTTATAAATGATGGTAATTATTGTTACTGTAAAGCTATTTAATTAAAGATGTAATAAAGTTGATATTATCTTTCTTTCTCAATGAATGTAATTAAATATTTATACATATTTTTATCGTTTCATCTTAAAGTGATTTTTAGAATTTGATATGAAAAAAATTTGTAACAATTTAAAAACATATACATTAAATCATAATAATAATAATAATAATAATACCCATAACAACATAAAATATTAAATCAATATTAACCTAGTATATTTTTTAATTATAAAACATTAATATATTTGAAAAATTATTTGCAAAAAATAATTCAAATTATCAAAATATTTGTAATTTTTTTTTAAATTTTGCTATTTAAAAAACAAAATATATTTTAAAATATTTAATTTCTTTTATAAATTTATAATTAAAATAAATTTACATTATTTTTATTTTTAATATCATTTCACTCTCTATTCTCAATATTTCCATAACTCCATATCAAATTGCTCTGATTCGTATAATGTATTGTACTGGCTTTCCTCCCTGTAATAAGGGCTGCTTCTTACGTTTTCCACATTGTTGAATAAAGAGCAAATGAAAATGGGAATTCGTTAGGACCTATGGCTTCATGTTAAATTGGGTTTCTCATTATATATTTTATTGTTATGGTAAATACTTGATCTATATAACTAAGCCATTTCAAAAACAAATTGATAAGGCTATCTTCAAGCTAAATTATTTATTCATAATTATTAATATGGAGTTTATTTTTTTATGTTATTGAATTTTGTAATATTATAATTTTTTAGAGTCTATTATTTTTTTTGGTAATAAGAGGAATCGATAACTGTTTTTGATATGTCTTCTGCATAGATTTTATTACTTTAGGGGATTGATTTTTGGGTCATTCAATTATTTAGAGAGTTGAGTTGTTTCTAGAGATTCTATGTAATTTTATATAAGTAATTTTTATTTATATGAAACTTATTTTCATATTATTAAATTATTTATTTTCATAATATTAAATTTAATAGTATTGAAATAAGATTTATGTTAGATTTTGTATCAAATTTTATTTCTATTTTATTTTTTGTTTTAAGAATTATTAAATATTTCTATTATATAATTAAAAAGTATATATATATATATATATATATATATATATATATATATATATATTCAATATTGGCTCTCTTTGCAATTGATTGTTCCATATTTCTACTCTATATTAATTTTTTCTACCATATAATTACAAATTGTTAAAAAATGTATATACATAGATTCAATACAATCAACAATGACTATTTCTTTTTTAGAAGTGACTTCTCACATGAAATTATTTAAAGCTGTGGAAAAGTGTATATATAGAGATTCAATACTGTCAACATTGACTTTTCTTTAGAAGTGGCCTCTCACATGAATTTACATGTAGTAGAGAATCATTGCAATTAAAATAGGATTTTCATATTTTTGTATTTTAGAGTTCACAATGGTTTCCACTTTTTTTAACTTTACTAGTTTGTTCGATGCTTTCATTTGGTTTTTTGTTTTTGTGACTATATAGTTAAAGGTTTTCCATTTTGTTGACACTAAAAAAAAACATACATATATAGATTCTATGCAATTCATTTTGGATACTTTTTCTAAGTGATCTCATTTATATCAAAATCATAGAAGACTAAGTAGAAGATACATTAGCTTTATCCACTAATTTTTTTTAACCAAATATTTTCTTTTCGCACTAATAAGTTATGATTGCCTTATTTTAGAGTTAAAAATGTCCCACATAATAAGGAAGTTATCTTTTAGATACAAATCCCTAAGTGAGATGTACTTATTTCTCTATAATTTCTTAAGACTTGCATGTAGTTTTATTTATTTTATTTGCAAATCTTAGAAACAAATGTGTAGTTGGAAACAATTGAAATATAATGAAATAATAACACTAACCAATTTTAATTAAACCTGTAAAACATTGAAAGTCATTTAAAACCAAATAAAATAATAACATTAACCAATTTTAACCAAATCTATAAAACATTTAACTAAACCTATAAAATATTGAAAATTCACTTAGAAAAAATATAAACATTGGAAAAATCACTTCAAACAAGTTAATTGGAAAAATCACTTAAAAGCAGTTAAAATTCATAGTCAATTCCAAATGGGAAAGCCATAATTCCTTTGTGATATGTATTGACATTGAAGTGTCATATGTTTGGATAAGTTTAACTTATTTTCTTTTATAGGTAATTTCATTTAAATTATAATTTTATGTTAAAAAAAATAAAATTTAAATATCAACTATAATACATGAGATTGATAACAACTGCTAATTGATGATAGCAGAATGATAACACTTGCTGATGGGTGATATGGTAATGACATTGGAGTGCACTAAAATCTTTTTCTGACCCGATCTTGTCAGAGTTTAAAAATTATTTTCTCTAAATGCCTCTATCTCATACTATCAGAATCAATTCATAACTATTACGATTATGTTTCAAGATTAGAGTAGTGAATTATTGCTCTAGGAGCGAACATGGAAAAGAAGGCACTGGTAAATCTTACTGCTCTTCGACCCTGCCATTAGAAATTACTCTGTGAATCTGGTATAGATACCGTCAAACCCTACTCTATTAATCATGATGGGTACTTTCAATCTGACTCTTCTAACTAGCGTATGATATCTGGAAAATCTCTCTTACAACATGGCGTAAGGGCATGGGAATTGACATGAACCTAACCTAGGTATTGGGAAGCCTTACTCTTAGAACCTGGCATATAGAGGGTAAATACTATTTTGTAAACCCGGCGTATGTACGTGGGACTGTCAAAAGTCCAAGTTGTTTAAGATGAAGATACTTTTTCCAAAAATTGTAAACTTAGGTTAATGATAAATGTTAGAAAACTATCATACCTTTATTATAAAAATTAACTTAAACTATTAATAATTAATATTTAATTAAAAATAACCAAAATAAACCTAAGTTTTAATCCAATTACATTTAAATGAAAATAAATGTAACACAAACTTCCCACAATCATCACGAATAAACAGCCATGATCATCGAGCATTTTTCATGGCACCAATAATAGTCTTACGTCCTCATGGGTATAACTCTATCATCCCTGATTTCTCATTAATAAATCCAACCATTTTCAACAACTCTGCCTATTTCAATAACAACATCAACCTTTCAAATATATAATCTAGTTCTCGTTTTTGAAAATTATCATTTGTGAGACCATGACACTGGATTCAATTTTTGTTGGCCGGTCGAATTCCATTAAGATCACTTAAAATGAGTCGATATGAGTGGCCATTATCAAAGTGACCAGTGGAGAACTTCAGTGATTTTGGAAAATCCGCCCCTCCATTAATACAAAGATAGAAATATGATGGTGCGGTGTAGACGATGGGGATTCCAATGAGTGAAATCTGCGGTCAAAGGCCACCTTACCGGATTTCTAAGTCTTCAAATGGTCAAGGTACTGTTAATGAATAACATGGACCTGGTGACGCGTGGCGCCAGCGTCCGGATCTCCAAACAATGGGCTGTGGGCGTACATAAAATACGGAGATCTATGAAAACCTGCTCAGATACATACATAACTGGCGTACAGATAATACGGAGATCTGTGAAAAATTGCTCAGATACTGAGATACATGCCTATCTAGCTTTGAAAGTTGAAACTTCTTTGCAACACATTTCCTCTGGATAACAGAACTCTCCCAATGGCTCTCTGCCCAACAAATAATGGGTAACGCAGCGTCGCATATTTGACAAGTTGGGACTACGCACACTGCATCCGTCCAGACTCCAGAGTTTTTAAAAATAGAGAAGTCGCTGTCACGTGAAACGTTGGAATGGTACCCCGTCTCATCTTTAGCGCTCATGATGGATGTTATTACAGCTTCGACAGTTAACACAGTTATAGAGACTGACGTGTTCTTGTTGGTTTTTTGCAGCCATTGTCTTATTATAGGAGGGGTTATAGGAGGGGTTGTCTATAGAGGTGACAATTTTGACCATTTTGATTGGATGTTTATTTTTATTGAAATTTGGTAAAAATATGGTCGTTGGAATATTCTAATAGCATAGATTCAGCACTCTCAAAATTTCCCTGAGCATCCAAAATTCTGTAGTTTGATAATTGTTGTCACCCAGTTACCAAGTTAGCTGATATTGAGCTAAAAATTCGCTTACAATTTGATACACATTTCATTGGTTTAAAATGAGTTTTATATTAAAATAAATGAAAAACATTAGTGTTTTTTTGAAATTTTGTATTAAAAGTTTGGAGAAATTTCTTATTAAAAAATACAATGAAAAACAGATTTTTTTTTTGAAATTTTATAATACAAATTTGGAGAATTTTTTATCAAATAATAGGAATGAAAAGCAGTGGTTTTTTTAAAAATATTATACTACAAATTTGGAGTAGTTTCTTATTAAAAAAGAGCAATAGAAGCAATAGTTTCTATATTAAAGATTATAGAAATTCTATAGAAAAAATTTAGCTAACAATGATAATTTACTTATTAAAAAATATAGTTTTTTTAATTAAAATATTGTAGAGAAAGATAAATTTTATATTTTAAAAAATAAAAATTTTAAAATTCTTTTTTCTAATTATTTTTTGGATGATAACAATTACCATAGCCATTATGTCCATTGCAAAAGAGATGATCAATGGAGTGGAATTCAACTAGAGATTCATTTATGATATGTGAATAAAAGATAATGTGCCCACACACTTATTATTAAATAAATTTGAATCCCATAGGAATAGTGATTGAGACATAAATCTACACATAACACTTACTGTTAAATAAGTTGTTAAATAAATTTGGATCACATAGGAATAGTGATTGAGGCATAATTTTTTTGATATGCAGAGGTCACTTTAAACCTACTTTTAATATTCAATGTCTTATTATCTTTGTCAAACTTCATATTTCAGGTTCATTATTTATGTTATTAGATTTTTTTATTTTTTTATTTTCTCACTTTGCAATACTAAAAAAATTGATGCATTTTGTTCTTCATTATTTTTGAATGCCTTATACAGACATACAATGTGAATGTTGGGAATAAGTATAAGAGAAAGATTTAATGATTTTTTTGGAATTTTTAATATAAGCATCATACCAATTTAATTTTTTGAAATTTTGAAAAGAAAAAATGATATGTTAGTCATATTAAATAGAGTCGTCTTTAGTGCGAGTTTTTGGACTTTCAAAGTGTGGGCAGAAAAGTTAAAGGTGAAATCTCGATTTGTGTTATTTAAACTAGTTTTTTGATTGTATATATAGATTCAGCACCCTGAAAAACATCTAAAGCACTTCTATTGTGCAAAGTTACCCATCAAACTTGTGATTGTTATAGGTTAAAATTTTTATTTAAATTTAATTAAATAATTTTAGATGGATTGAAAAAAAAAAAAAAAAAATTGATTACATATATAAATCTAAAACTTTGAAAATTCCTAAAACTATCGCATCCAGAAAAGTTCATAACTGCATCTAGAAGAATTCATAACTGCGGTTGGAAATTGTAATTCTAATAAATCCCCAGGGAAAATTCAAACAAAATATATACCCAGAAAAACTTGTAACAGGTAGATTACGGCGTTTATTACATGCGGGAATAGAATCCAATTCAGAAAGCAGAATCTTACCCAGCAATATTCTCGTCATAAAATTCTATGGCTTTTTAAAGAATGATTCGCAGTTTCCCAGACAAAATTTAACTAATATTCACTGCACTATCTGCTTGCATACCCAAATTTTATGCTAATTAAAGTGGATTCAGATTCAACAGCTAAATCTTTCAGGCAAGTGGTCACTCGAAAGACTGTTTTTCGCAGATATTGTTAGATTGTTTTCATGACTTCTTTTGTCTTGTTCAGCGCAAACAAATGAGACAAATGTTACCCAGATTTGGCAGATTCTAAAATCAGATTAGTTTTGTCTATCTCAGATTTGGCAGATTCTAAAATCAGATTGGTTTTGTCCATGTAATTTAAAATATAAAAAGAAGCAGAGGATGGTGGAATATGGATGCTGTTGGCCACGTTAGCATTGAAGTAAAGAGTGATATCACACTTAAGTTGGCAAGACTGTGTTTTACAAAATTGACTTTTTCATTTTTAATTTAGTGCTTTAAAAAAAAAATGGAGGGAGGTTGCCTTATTCCATGTGTTTGTTTAATAATTATCAATTTGAAAAATTTTCTCGAAAATTTTTAATTAGTATTATAATTTTGAAGGTTTTCGTATAAATGATAAATTATATATTTAATTATCAATTTGATGTTTATGGGTAACTTATAAATTATTATGTACCATATATGTTAATATAATTTATTAAATTCTAATAATTTATTAAATATTAATGAAGTTGTGTTACTAAATAAATGATTATAAAATTTAGGTGTTAATGACTTTTACCAGAGCATAAAGTAAAATTAACTCCATACACATTGGTAGGAATTGAAATGTTTCACAATTATTGGAATTGAATATAAAATTTAGGTGTTAATGACTTTTAACAAAGGATGGAGTAAAATTACACCCCACACACATTGGTAGGAATTGAATTGTTTCACAATTATTGGAATTGAATATAAAATTTAGGTGTTAATGACTTTTAACAAAGCATCAAGTAAAATTAACCCCACATATATTGGTACGAGTTGAAATGTTTCACAATTGTTGGAATTGAAATACTAACCATTGTTGCAAATTTAAAATACACTTGTGAGAACTATTAGGTGGCTTCTGATGACCTATGTGGAAATGCTAATGATTGTTGCAAATTTAAAACACATTTGCGAGAACTTGTGGGTGGCTTGTGATGACCTATGCCTTCAACCACTCATGAGGATTGTAAGGAAACACCCTTGTAGAAAAGGAAATTTAATCTCAATTATAGGAAATTAGACACATTGGCAAGAAAAGAGATCTAATCTAAACATATTTCAGAAAATTAAACACACTTGCGAGAACTAGTGGGTGGCTTGTGATGACCTATGCTATCAACCACTCATGATGATTGTAAAGAAACAACCTTGTAGAAAAGGAATTTTAATCTCAATTATAGGAAATTAAACACATTGACAGGAAAGGAGATCTAATCTAAACATATTTTGGAAAATTAAACACACTTGCAAGAACTAGTGGGTCGCTTGTGATGACCTATACTCTCAACCACTCATGATGATTGTAAGGAAACACGCTTGTAAAAAAGGAAACTTAGCCTCAATTATAGAAAATTAAACACATTGGCAAGAAAGGAGATCTAATCTAAACATATTTCAGAAAATTAAACACAATTTCGCAGAAGTAAGAAATTAGTAACTTGATCAAGTTATTTTTTCAATTTTCAATAATCTATTCAAAAGACACATGTTGAAATTAATTGAGTAAATGCTAAAACATTGAACATTGTTAGACTAGAATTACAATGAGGAAACTTCGAACCAATGACTTATTGAATTACAGAAAAAAAATTGGCAAGAAAATACTATGAAACATAATGAATTTTTAACCAACCACAAACAAAACATAATAAAGGAAAATTTATTCTATGCCAAGGACAAGAAATACCTAACTAAAGAGGGGGATCTACCTCCTTAGACGAGGCACTAGTGATATGTCCATTGGTGAGCTAATGCTATGAATGCATCACACATATATGAATAGAACTCAACATGAATCAACAAATTTGTATTAACAAAAACTTAGCAAAAAAGTGATTACAATTCTCCCCATTCCCCCTAGCACAACTGAAGCAGGGATATTCATACATACTTCTATTTTTAATTTTAGCATGGAGGTCAAGGACAACCATGAGAATCTCTGATTCTTAGGTTGTCTCTCCTTGTTAAAATAGTATATGCAAAAGATAGTTCATATAATGATTATCAACAAATAGGAGATGGGTCGAAATGGCTATGGTTAGATCTTCCATTTTGGATAGTGTTAACCACTCCCTTGTCGTTTCTACTACTGGGAAATGAAATATTGTTGGTTCTTATACTGATTAATTAACATTGACAACTATGCAGTAGTGGTTAACTAGTGTTGTTTCTCTCATGTTGTTATACTTGTCATTAGAAAAACATGCATAGAGGTTGATGGGCCTCCAAATTAAACATAAATTAAGGCCCATCTGACCATCCTTCAACACAGTAAACCTCTCTTTTCTCATTAGATGAAATATTTTTTACTTTAATATGTTTATTAGGAAGACTTAGAGATAGTTCCATATTTGTGCCTCATATTTTTTATTTTTGTAGAATATTATGAGAATATTGGGCCGATTATGAATATTTGAAGGAGGATATAATCTAGGGACTTACTCCCTACTACAAGATGGACCAAGAGTGGATAATTAATAAACAAGATATTATGAAATTATTTCACAAATTCTGGAGCTCCAGTGATTGAGAAAATCTAGGAATGCACTCTTGTCATTTAATGCAAATTCCTAGTGTTGAGAACCAAATCTACTATTTGAGGGATTTTGGAGGGTAAAGCTTCCTCTTTTCAAGGAAAATGCTTCCTCATCACTTTTTATAAGTACCAATTCGAATTTTCCTCTAGGGGCATGTATTTCTTAGCCTTCTTGTGGAGAACACTTGTTGTTTAGTAGCTCCACTTTCATTTCTAGTAGGGATATAATTGGATTAATTCAAATGATGAAGTTTGGTGTCATTTTTAGTCTTTGAAGCTTGGTTTCCTTCATAGGAATTTGATTTTCCTTGGGTTTTCCCATCCCACGAGCCTCAGAGCCCTCTTGTACAATTTCTTTATGTCATTTGAATGTTCTTTTAATTTGCATCTCTTATTTTTTGCATCTACTATTCATACTTATTTTGTTGTATGTCATGTCATATTGGCTAAATGATTGAAGTGAGTTTGCTTACAAGTTATTTACAAAGTCGCAAACATGATGCATCATTGGAACAACTCTGAAAAGACATATTCATCATTGATATACTTGGATTGGTTTACTAGTTCACAAAAGTCCCTTGTAGCAAAATAGTAGTAATTTTTTGATTTTTTTTAGAACGTGTTAACGAGATTCATTTGTGCTTATTCCACTTGTATTGGCTCATAGAACCATTCAATTTAATAAATAAAAATACCCCATAGAATTTTCACTTGATTAGGTTGGACATTTTGTATGTTAACTAGGTCATGAATTTCAAGTTTTTAGAGTAGTAATTTTCTGCTATTTTTTAGCACGTGTTAACAGGGGTATTTTGGAGTGATTCGACTTGGAATGGAGTCCTAAGAAATATTACTCAATAAATGAAAAAATTCTAATCTCATTTACATTTTATTTACTTGGGTATTCGGTTAGTTATCTCGCTCCTATAGAAAAACAAAGCCTCCTGTAGCACCTCCTATAACACTTATGTAGCATGTTTAAACTTAATCATATATGCTCCAAAAACTTGATTTTTGTCCCTTAGGCTAGAATAATGACCCCTAGGATCCAAAACCATGATCGAATAAGATAAAAAACCTCTTAATGCTTGCCTCTTCTCCATTGCAATTCACCTTTGCAATTATGGTTAGTGGACAGACTCATGATGATTTTCATTATTACTTTATGAAGCACACTATGAACTTTGTTGACAAAATCTATCTTGATTGCATTGATTCAAGAATTATTTCATACATCTTAAGTGATGGTTTCCATTTCCAACATTGCTATTTTTATTGCATAGACTAGGCTTCTTTGGATGTACCAATTACACTCTGCAAATATATTAATGTTTATATTTATGCAAATAGGATTAACATTTACATTCATTCAAATTATAATAATGTTTCCTTAAAATTAATTAGGTTTCTTTTCAGCAAATACAGTAGCATTTCATTTCTTCAATTGGTTTAGGCTTGGATTTCATGGCATTCACTTCATTGCATGAAATCAACAAAAGACGGATACATTTCGTGTTGCACATATAGTGCTGACACCTCTTAAGTTTGTACAAACCCCTAGTTGATCATTTAAGTTGGTAGCCTTGGGAGTTGTAGCATTCTTATCACAATATTGTGCGTCATCACTTTCTTGGTGTCACTAACAAGGATGTGTCAAAGTATGCATTTTTTTCTTCCCTAGTTGATCCATTTATGCGAAAAGAAAAATTTCATTAAGCATATTTCATTTCAGAAAGTTGCATTACATTAACATTCTTATTCAATGTTTTTTATAAAACCGTAAAAAGTTACTTATCCAACACCAAACCCCACTATTTGATCACATGGTGTAGTGAGAACCACATCACCATCCACTTTTGCAGGTAGAAGAAGAGGAGGTGACAGAGAAGGTAGGAGAAATGGATGAAGATGATGACAATTAGTAAGATCCTCTTGGATTTACTATTAAATATACTGATAGAAGTGTTCATATGAAGAACATCCCTCAATATTTCCTTCCCAACTTCCATGGTATGAGGCCTGAGGATCTAGAAACCTTTCTCTTTGAATTTGAAATCCTTTGCAGATCTTATGGTTACTTATTAAACACTCGGAAATTGAGATTGTTTCTGGAAATATTGAAGGATGGAGACATTAAACGGTTCATGAGTTTAGTGACTAATTTAATAAGAACAAGGAATGATATGCAAAAGATATTTCTAGAAAATTATAAAGATCATTAGCTTAAAGAATAAATCTTTAGAATGAATCAAAAAGAAGAAGAGAGCCTTGAGGATCTAATAGAGAGATTCATGTATAATGTTAAGAGGGAAAAATTATATCATTTATGATTTGACACACTAGAAACCCTCTTTCTTAGAACAACTAGGGATAAGTGTATTAATCTCCTTAATCTCATGAGTAGTGGTGATGTATGCCAATTGTTAGTGTGAAATTTCTTGGAAGACGTGCCAAAAAAAACTTGACTTAAGTCACTAGGTGATAAGCGACCCTAATAAAAATTTGTGGTTGATTACGATTCAGATCTGCAATAAAAAGTGAAAAACGTGCAACAAAAACATCTATGATCCAAAATAGAAAACAACAGTAAAGATATCCAATGCCATAACCCAAATGGAAAGTCTTTAATTAAATAAATTCTTTATTAATAACACATGGTGAAGGAGATCTACAAAAAGGGTCTACAAATCCCCCTCCGTGGGATGGATCCTTTGATGTCCTTAGGCATTCAATGATCGATCTGCTCTCTCAATGTGTGAAAAACCAAAAACAGTGTGAAGAACTCAAATGGGAGCTCAAAATAAAAGAGACAATAGTGATGATGATGATAATAATCATTGTGAAGAATAAATGGAAGCACATCCTATTTATAGAAAAATATTGAGTTAATCTCAAAAATGGAGAATAATAAAATAATATTGACCAAACCAAGATGTAACCACTAGGAATACTTTATTTTATTTTTTGGAGAGGAAAAAGATATTTAAAATGGTCAAATATATTTATTTAGAAATAATTAACAAATAAAATGATTTATTAATATTTCACAAGGATTAAGAATGGTGTGAAATTGAAATAATTATTAAATAGCAATTTAACAATTATTCCAATAATTGAAATAAGGAATAATAAATAAATGGTGATTTATTTAATTATCCCTAGGATATTTAGTCAAATGTGACAAGGAATAATTATCAAACAATGATTTAATAATTATTCCTAGAGAAAATTAAATAAATAATGATTTATTCAATTATTCTTATGGGGTTTTTTATTTTAATTAGAAAATAATTTAATAAACGTGGTTTACTAAATTATTGTCCACAGTGAAAGTGATTTTACTATGGTGAAATTAATCCTATATGGTGTATTTCAATCCACCTAGTTAGAAATAGCTAGGTGATCATTTCTTGGTGATAACATTAATTATAATTTGAAGAAATTTGTGAAACGTGCAAGTGCATATCAAGAGGAATGGAAAGAGTAAGTAAATCAACATCAAGATTGGCAAGTCAAGTTGAACTTGGAAATTTGTTTGAGGACTTTAAAACATAAATTCTTAGTACTCTAAGTGAACAAGTAGAAATGTTAAGAATGAAAAATGAACAAAAATGAGATGTTGATATTTGTGTTAACCATCCAGAATCACATATTATTAGATATTTCTCATCATTATCAATGTTAAAGGAAGTTTACCGAGAGGAAAATGGATCAAGTCGATTACCAAAGGAGATATGTTATGCAGCTCCAAGAAGACCATGGCAACCTAGTCAACCTGATATGATACAAGAACCTAATTCACAATTTCAAGCTTATGCACATCCATATCAAAGTAATTGGAACACACTCTTTCCCTAGAAACCTTGACCATCTCAACCCCAAAACCAATCTTGACAATAAGGTTGGCAAGGAACTTATTGGAGCAATCCACACTATCTTCAATATTTTCCTCAATATTCTTCATACCCAACTCTATGTTATCCCTACCATCCACCATGGGGGGATTCACTGGGGTACCAATACCATACCACGTGCATTCATATTGAGGGATATATATTGAAGAAAAAATGACATAATATATTGAGCATATAATAGGGGGTAAAGGATTTTGTATATTGGCAGAAATAAAAAATGGAGCTTAAATTTAATGAAAAAATATAAAGGGTTATAAAAAATGTTCATGAAAAAATGGATACCTATAATATCTAGTGAAAGTAGAGGTTTTTAAATTTGGAAGGTGTATTGGGCTCGTATTGGTTGGGGGTTAAATAATGTGATTTTTAGATGTATTTTCCAATATGTAGTCAATTTAAGGGTATTGTTTAGTATGGCATGAACGCACATGATATGTCAAGGGTTCATTGAGTGAAGCCCCTGTGCCATCCACCACCACCACAACCATAAAATCAACCACATCAATCTCAAAGATCAACTCCCACTCAACTACATGTACCACCATTTCCAACCCCATACATTAGGCGAATTTTGAGGTCTAAAATGGGCCTCCTAAGAAAAATGTACAACCAAAATAAACTTTATAAGAAACAATAGGATTCAAGATGATGACGTTAACCATGGGGTATGATTCACCATTTTTGGAGTAAAAAATTACAAATATTAAAAAATAATAAAATAATAAAACTACTTTTTCAACTCATATTTTCAACTTATATTCATATGGGTTTACTCAAATTTCAAGTGGAAACACTTGTTGGATGTAGAATTTGATTCACCATCCACGTAGTACCCATGTTGCATACTTTTGATGGACCTTGCTACAAAAAGAATGAGAAATACATGAAAAAACGTGATTGCAATCACGTTTTTAATGTATTTCTCATTTTTCATGTATTAGGGTCCATTGAAAGTATGCAATATGGGTACTCCTTGGATGAAGAACCAAATTCTACATGCAATGAGTGTTTCCACTCAAAATTTGAGTAAACCCCTATGGAGATATGTTGAAAATATGAGTTGAAAAAATAGTTTTGTCACTTTTCCCTCAAAATTTTGATGATGTAATATAATCTTGTTTCATTATTTCCACTATTATTTTATAGTTTCCTTAGGAGACCCATTTTAAACCTCAAAAATCCCCTAATGCAAGGAAGTATCTCATCCCACATACAATGTTGAGATACAACACTTCCAAACAACTCTTCTTGAACTAAATGGTATTCATCTTACCTTAAGAGGAGTATTGCAAAAAAAGATATTCTCTTGATGTCATTGAAGGAAAACATTCAGAAAAACAAGATTCAAATGAGACCAAATAATCATGGGCTCCACTTGATGAAGAGCAGACATCATAATCAATTATTGAGAAAGCTCCCTCATGTTTACCATCAGATCCTCCATGTGTTCAAGAGAACAATCAACAAAAAGAGGAAGAATTAAATTTCATTGTAGAAGAGGACACAAAAAGAGATCCAAATGTGCAAGTGGACCAAGGGCATCACAACTATATTGAAATCTGGTTTCAGACAATCACTAAGTTAAAACAACACACTCTTCTTCAACAATTCCTGATCTCATCTCAACCAAAGAAGATGGACTCTCACATTCACTTACATTTCAAAGCATCTATTTCGAGCCTACAAATGAGTTTATTTGTCATCTTGATGGATACATTGGAAGTATTCCTCTACTTCAAAGAAAAAATGTTTTCTCAAGTAGAGTAGGACAGAAAATAATAATAATAATAATTGGAAAAAAGAGAAAAAAAAATATCAAGTGAAAACCTCCTTTGAGCCACATGAGATTTCGTCATTGATTGAAAACCTCGATGAGCTAGTCAATAGGTTCGAAAAAGGAGAAAAAAGAGAAAAAGAAAACATCCTAGGTGAAAACCTCCTTTGGGGCACCTAGTCAGACTTACTAATTGAAAACCCCATTGAGGCAGCTAGTAGGGTTAGGAAAAAAATGAAAAAATGGAAACAAAAATTTTCTTTGCTCCATGTATCTCTCTCTGATGAATGCATGGTCTCTCCAACCTTTGCAAGAAACAAGAACAAGTTAGCACTAAAAGAAAAAACGTGATCAAAAACCTAGTCAAAGAGAGTCAAACTTAGTCTTTCTCCTCCTTTTCCTGAATGCTCCAACCTAACCAATTCCATGCCAATCCATCATGCTCATCCATTTCCAATATCCACACATCATTCCCAAACCATTCCCATTCATTTTCCTCATTGTCCTAAAATGTTGTAGAAAGGTTTTGTTTTGCTACAAGAGGCCAAAATACATACGGTAGAAAATTATTTTTACCATATCTCTAAAACCATGCATCCATTGGCTGACATGTTTCATGGGGAGATGAATATGCATAATGGCAACATTCTTAAGTAATTTTAGCAAATTCTAGTGCACACTTTTTGATAAATTGGCCTCCATCACCTCCATCCATTTTTTATTTTTCTCAATATTTGTGCATCTGTTGGCCAAGACTATTTTTGGGGAGATGCATAAGGATGGTGGAAACACAATCAAAAAATTTTAGGTGAATCTAATATATATTTTGAGAGATATGGATAAAACAATTATGTTATAGGAGCATTCCAGAATTGCTACAAGAGTGTCCAAATTTGCTATAGGAATAAGACGTGCTTAGAAAATTGCGTCAAAAAACATGTTTTCCCTTGGGAAACGTCAGGAGATTTTCATCAATCCTCCTTCACCTCTCATCCATTCCATTCAACCAACTTTTTCTCAATATTCCACCTATGTTCATGAAAAAAACGAAAAAAGAGATTTTTCATTCACCCATTCTTCACAAGCTTTCATAACCATCAGAACTTCTGCTCCTATCCCTAGGCTCACCATCATTCATTCAAGTCACTGAATTCATTTCATGAAGAAATATTATGTTTTAATGAGGTTTTGGAGGGAACAGTGTGACAGCTACAAGAGAGAGATCAATCCTCTAGCAAATTGCCAAATCCAATAGCCCCAGGAGCATAGGATTGTCACAGTTTCATACTAAAGACCTAACCATCCATGATCATTAATAAGTCCATCATGAAGTTTTGATGAATCCATGACATCCTTGAAGAGGAAACCAAACCACTGTAATAGAGGCATATCAAGCACTGGAGGGACCCACATGAAAAATGGAAATGTATCAGTCAAATACCTATTAGAGAGGATCATCATGTTTTCCCAAATAAAGACTTGTGCATGAGGAAAGAATAAGGAAGAGAACCTTCAGGGAATATTTGATCGACCATTGGTTCAACAATAACATGCTTGTATCTACAACAACTCGAAATCATGTAGGCATAGGTATGCATTCTTCTTCACCTCTCCTATTGAGCATATTATGGTTAAACAATTGTTTTCAATGCACATGAGAGAAGGTTTTATAGGCTAAAGGTGTCGAGTAAACTTGGATACCCTTGAATAGTAAGACTACAATTTACTCAAAAACCCATGCAATGTGGAGAAGGTAAAGTGGGGAAAGTGATAATTACGAGGAATGTGAACCAGATGCTCCAGGTCTAGGTGTGACGAAGGACCCTTCGAAGACCTTTTACTTTCGTGATGCTTTAAATTTCATTTTAAAAGAATATTAATGAATACATGTCCATGCAGAAAAGAAGAGGAACATAACAATCATAAGCACATGAAAACATAAGCCATTGATAATGGAGTTCATCCAAGAGGGACTACATCTTTGGGCCCTGGTATCAAGATGGTGTAGGCCGCTGCATTAAGGGTTGTCAATAATAATGATGTACACAAGAGATGATGTCGCGATAATACAAGGAAAAATTCCCTCACGCAGGAGTGCCTCTCAGCGATATTCCTCTACTAGAGTTCTCAATCAAAAGACTCCTATCAGTATGACACAAAAACATGCATGGTGAGCATCCTGCCAACATGGCACAAAAGGGATTCTAGAAACAAACATGCATGACGACAACAAGAGTATCCCAGCAACATACAACAAGGGATCTCAAAACATAACATGGAGAGCTATGACAACAAGTACATCACATAGAAGATTCCGCATCAAATCAAGCAAGGAATCATAACAACATGTAATAAACAAGATCCTGCATCAACATCAATTAAGGATATGTGCAAAATAATGCAAAAAGAAGAAGTACATGAACACATAATATACCTCATAACTAAGGGCCATCTCAAGAAGTGGATGTCATACTACTGAAGCTGCTCGGAACATTGATCTCAAGGCATCGTTCATATGAAGATGACTGCTGACACATAAATGTGGACATCTACACTAGCACTTAGAAAAGTGACTAGAAGAAGAAATGAAAGAATAAGAAATCTGAAGACACCATTAGATTTTTGGCATCGATTAGTGCTGAATTGACTGTCCAAAATCTGAATTCTGAGAAGTTGAGAATTTTTGGCTCAAGGAATCTTTTAGATTCCCCTAGGATTCCTCAAAGATTCTGCTCCGTGGATGGACTGGAAATCTTCAACTTAGACGGTGAATCTAATCTTGCCATTGTGATCCCTACTGAAAACCATGAAAAACAAGTATAAACTTGACTATAATCTGACATGGAAAAATTTTACTTCCTTCGGAAAATTTCAAGGCTCATGGTTCTGCTCCTTATTTTTGTTAAAATCATGGTTCCATGTGCATTCTAGGAATGACCGAAAAATGAAAAACTTTGATGGAGAAATGGACAAAGCCACTATGCTCATGGCGACGAGAGGTGAAAAAGCCATATAAAATTTGTCAATTTCTGACAAGGTGAAAATTTTGCCCTCCTGCAAAATTCATGGTTCCTGCATTAAAATATTATTAATTAACTTCCTCGAAATCCATGCTCGCATTCTGCCTCCTCTGTTTTGATCTATGTGCACTGGTAAAAATGACTTTTTAAATAAAAATTTCGGTGGATTTATCAATGTAATTGGTTAGCGCATTGGCAAAAGTGACACATCGTTGAGGAGAGGTTGGGAGATCAAATCCCGCCCATCTATATATATATATATATATATATGATAAACCAAAATGATGTATTAATGGGGGTCGAGTTCGCATTGGCCGGCCTGGCCCGAAATCCCCGTGCTATTCCATATTGGCGATCGGCACTTTTGGAAATTGGTGATCAACGCTTGATATATATAGAGGTTGGTTGGGGTGTATCTGTGATCGGTACGCTGTCGGCGCATATCGTAATCGGTAATCGGTGCATTAGTCAGCACTTTACCATGGAATCGACACTATTAAATCGACATGGTTCAAGGGGTTGGGGCGATGTGTTATATGGTTGTCCGCCGATATATATATATATATATATATATATATATATATATATATATATATATATATATATCTATATCTATATCTATATCTATATATATATATATATATATATATATATATATATATATATATATATATATATATATATATATATATCTATATTATGGTTTTACGGTGTGGGCTGGGTCCACTGCCGGTGGCCCATGCCTACCCCTTAATACAATGTTACACACACACACACACACATATATATATGGTATACGGTTATGACGGAGGGTTCGATGGGTGTTATTTCCACTGATCCTAAACAATATATATTCAAGGGTTGAGATTGCAATTTGGTCGGTGGGAGGTTGTGGCCCGTTGGACTTAAAATACATATGATGGTTATTTAAAGGGTTTGGCAGGGGTTATGGCCGCCGATCCTAAACAAGTATATATTTTGTTTTTTTGTAGGGATAAGGAACCAGTGAAAGAATGTGAAGTGTCAATGCTTGATGGGCTACCATGTGTGTCCCACATGCTTATTGGTATGCCATGTGGCATACTGTGGGCCCCTCTTTTCCCATGACATGTCAAACTTTTAAGAGCTCTATCTTTTGCATACGAGCTTAGTTTGACGAACCATTCACACCACTGCGATCGGGACGAGGAGATCTATGCTCTGGTCCTAGTTCGAGAATAATCCAAACACTTTGATTTTTGAACCCTCTTTGTCCTATGTGTCTCTCTAGAGCCACTTGGATCAATCCTCCCCACTGAGGAGCTTTTGGTCCTCCAAAAGCATGAAAAAATAATCTGCACTTTCTATGTACCCTGTCTACATCACAAGCGTCTTGAAAAGGTCTCGCTTCCATCTCCTTCACCTTTGTTCTTCGGAGCCTTAAGCGACGAGCCAACACCTGGTACTTCTGCAACTTGTAGTACATTGTTTTGCAAATTACATGCTTGAATGACATGACCAGCTAATGACCCAAACATTCCATACCTGCCATGAGTTTATAACACATACCCGGTGGTCAAGTTTACAACAAGATGGATGTAATACCCCAGCTATGATAACAAGGCCAACCTATCATGATTGCTTCAAAAAGTGACGGAAAACACATCATCACTACAACACATGATTTACATACATAAGGCCAGACGCTATTGTTTCAACAAGTGATGGAAACAAAACATCACTTTTAGAGTGTAAAATACGACTCAAAACATGACCAGACATCATTTTTGCTGACCAAGTGATGGAAAACACATCATCACTTTTACACTTCAAAATGCAACAAATGATTTACAAAAGAATGACCATGAAATGACAACATGTCTAGAAATCAATTTTCACTTATCAAGGTGAATGGGTCACCTCCTTGAGGTGGTTTTGCTTGTCGAACAATTGCTCTTCCTGGTTCACGCACCAACACTTTGTCTTTAAGGTGCTGCTCTAGATGGAGCCTCCAACAAGTGGCTCTTTGATGACCATTTCTGTTGCAATCACTGCAATAGGTTTTCTTCCTCCATATCTACTTAACCTATTTCTTTTCATGCTATTGAGAGGGTGTTTCACACCTCATGAGTGCTGCCATTATTTTCCAACACTTAGAAAAGGTATGGTTAGTTAAACCACAAAAAGTATATGTTTTTTGATGCCTCGATCTTCATTCATTATTAACAACATGATCATAATCAAAATGAACATTCGAAGATTAAAAATGGTTATATCTTCCCTTGCCGTCTCTGATGTTAGTATGGCGATGAGAGCTTGCCTCAGCTCTCTCCCCTCAATTGAAACTGCCATGGGATGAACGAGATGTTCTCCCATCATACTCTATCCTCGACAATGTCTCAGACGAATCTAACACCTTCGAGCACTCTCCTTTAGTGTATCTTGAGCTTGCAAATCAAAGTTCATGCACAACCTCCAAAGGTGGAGTTATGTCTTCGTTATTAACACCACGTTCTTCTTTCTCCTCGTGCCTCATCCTCG
Source organism: Pinus tabuliformis (assembly GCA_031772625.1). Taxonomy (NCBI): domain Eukaryota; kingdom Viridiplantae; phylum Streptophyta; class Pinopsida; order Pinales; family Pinaceae; genus Pinus; species Pinus tabuliformis. The sequence goes on along the minus strand of CM062812.1, from coordinate 407,527,307 downwards.
TAAGGAGCCCCATGTTCGTCCCTATAATTGGGATCTCCAAATCTCCAACAGACATCATACTATGAGAAGATGAAACTAAAAGGAAATCAACATCTTTTACCTCCTCTTTTGATTTGGAAAGATTTGATGAGTGTTTCTCATCATCCGTTGTTGATGGTTCACTAACTATCATGGCACATTCCCCAACTTCCTTTCTGACATACCCAAGTCTTTCTTGATGGGGTAATTCCTCTACTTTGATGGGATTGACAATGCCTTAGCCATTAACGCCCAAGCCTTTTCCTTCATACCCCATTCTCTTTAATAGTTTGGAGCCAATGCTTGTGGTATGATTTTTGAAAACAACGAAATCATTATTAGGAAACATACATGAAGATGGAGAACTACTTTTTACCTCGCATGGTTCACGCTACAGCTTTTCCAAGGCCTCATCCTTTGCTTGTCACTGTCATAGCAAACTTTGTTTCTCCTCTTTCTCTTCATGTAGATGCATCTTCAACTCATCATTCTCTGTTTGAAGATTATGTTTGTTTTGCTTCAGTTCTTCCATGGCCTCTTCTGTGGCTTGCAACTGAAGCTACAATCACTCCTTTTCCTTTGTCTCTTTCTGTAGAGTTTCATACACAATTTGCACTCTTTTGGAAATGTTGAGCATGGTATTGTACATTTCTCTTTCACTCTCTGTCATTGTTCACACTGCAATTCACATACATGTAAAGACTGCTCTGATACCACTTGATCTAGGTCTAGGTGTGACGAAGGACCCTTCCAAGACCTTTTACTTTCGTAATGCGTTAAATTGCATTTTAAAAGAACATTAATGAATACATCTACATGTGGAAAAGAAGAGGAACATAACAATCATTAGCACATGAAAACATAAGCTGTTGATAACGGAGTTCGTCCAAGAGGGACTACATCTCCGGGACCTAGTGTCAAGATGGTGTAGGTTGCTACATTAAGTGTTGTCAATAATGATGATGTACACAAGAGATGATGTCACGAGCATACAAGGAAAAATTCCCTCACACAAGAGTGGCTCTAAGAGATATTCCACTACTGGAATTCTCAATCAAAAGACTCCTATTAGTATGACACAAAAACATGCATGGTGAGTATCCCGCCAACATGGCACAAAAGGGATCCCAAAAACAAACATGCATGATGACAACAAGAGTATCCCAACAACATACGACAAGGGATCTCAAAACATAACATGCATAGTTATGACAAAAATTACATCACATAGAAGATTCTGCATCAAATCAAGCAAGGAATTGTGACAACATGTAATAAACAAGATCCTGCATCAACATCAATCAAGGATATGTGCAGCATAATGCATAAAGAAGAAGTACATCAACACATCATATACCTCACAACCAAGAGCCATCTGAAGAAGTGGATGTCACACTACTGAAGCTGCTCGAACCATCGATCTCAAGGCATTAGTCGTATGAAGATGACTGCTCGCACATAAATGTGGACATCTGCAGTAGCACTTACAAAAGTGACTAGAAGAATAAATGAGAGAATAAGAAATATGAAGACACCATTAGATTTGTGGCATCAAGTAGTGTTGAATCGATTGTGCAAAATCTGAATTCTGAGAAGTTGAGAATTCTGGGCTCAAGGAATCTTTTAGATTCCCCTGATATTCCTCAAAGATTTTGCTCCATCTATGGACTGGAAATCTGCAACTCAAATGGCGAATATGATGTCTCCATTGCGATCCCTGTGGAAAACCATGAAAAACAAGTATAAACTTGACTATAATCTGACATGGCAAAATTTTACCTCCTTGAGAAAATTTCAAGGCTCATGGTTCTACTCCCTGTTTTCGCTGAAATCATGGTTTCGCGTGCATTCTAGGAATGACCAAAAAATGCAGAACTCTGATCAAGAAGTGAAAAGTGCTACTGCGCTCATGGTGACGATAGGTGTAAAGCCATATAAACTTTGTCAATTTCTAACAAAGTGGAAATTTTGTCCTCCTGCAAAATTCATGGTTCCTACATTAAAATATTATAATTAACTACCTCAAAATATGTGCCCACATTCTGTTTCCTCTGTCTCGAACTATGTGTACTGGTAAAAATGACTGTTTAAATAAAAATTTCAGTGGATTTATCAACGTAGTTAGTTAGCGCATTGGTAAAAGAGGCACATGGTTGAGGAGATATCAGGGGATCAAATCCCGCCCCTGTATATATATATTTTATAAACCAAAATGATGTATTAATGGGGGTTGGGTCCACATTCGGCGGCCCTCCCCGAAATCCCCACGCTATTGCATATCGGCGATCACAAATTTTGGAAATCAGTGATCGGCGTGCTATCGGCGCATATCGCAATCAGCGATCGGTGCATTAATTGGTGCTTTACCATGACATCGACACTATTAAAGCGGCAAGATTAAAGGTGTCGAGGCGATGTGTTATATGGTGGTGTGCCGATATATATCTATATATATATATATATATATATATATATATATATATATATATATATATATATATATATATATATATATATATATATATATATATATATATATAGATATATATATATATATATATATATTATGGTTTCGGGGTGTGGGCCGGGTCCATCACCAGTGGCCTGTCCTCGCCCCTTAATACAATGTTTCACACATATATATATGGTATGCAGTTATGACGGAGGGTTCGGTGGGGGTTATTGTCACCGATCCTAAACAATACATTTTGAAGGGTTGCGATTGCGATTTGATCGGCGGGAGTTTGTGGCCCGTTGGCCTTAAAATACATGCGATGGTTGTTTAAAGTGTTTGGCGGGGATTATGGCCGTCGATCCTAAACAAGTATATATTTTGCTTTTTGTAGGGATAAGGAACCAGTGAAAGAATGCCAAGTGACAATGCTTGATGGGATGCCATGTGGGTCCCACGTGCTTAGTGGGATGCCATGTGGCATACTGTGGGCCCCTCTTTTCCCCTGTCATGTCAAACTTTGAAGAGCTCTATCTTTTGTATATGAGCTCAATTTGACAAACCATTCACACCACCATAATCAGGACGATGAGATATATGCTCTGGTCCTGGTTCGAGCATAATCCAAACACTTTGATTTTTTAGCCCTCTTTGTCTTGTGTCTCTCTGGAGCCATCTGGATCACCAGATCACCATGCGCACCAAGCCCACTATCATAGAAAGAAATAATAGAAAAAGTCTTAACTTTAGTTATATCAATGCTCATTCAAAAAATAGTTAGAGGCTCATTAAGAAGTTGAAGGTCAATCTAGATGCTACCAGGGGCTTCCCAGGGTGCTATAGAAGAGATACAAGTTTCTACAGGCTCAAGCATAGTTGCTATAGGAGAAATAGGGATGCTACAACAGAAACAAAGCTGTTATAGGAGAAAACAAAGATGCTACAGGAAGGCATAAGTTGTTGTAAAAGACCATGATTTTGAAGAATTTCACCCCTAAACACTAGGATTTGAAGGACAACATCCAAAGGAAGGGTAAATACATATTTCTCCTTTCCATATGTAAATAAGAAGCCTACAAACTTTTCATTTTTTTCAGTAGTACAACCTATGGGAAGCTTTCGATAAAATTTTACAAAAAATAAAATGAAATGTGGATGTTCCCTTAACTTGAGCCTGATAAGAAAGGGAATTGCAATTATTTTGGGTGAACATGAAATCAACCTTCCTCTAATCAATATAAGAAAATTGTTATTTCTTCCTTTGTCTTCAAAGTCCTCATTATTGACTTGAGGGGGCTTGGAGCCAGGTTCAGAGTTAGCTGTGGTAACTAACAAAACCCTACACTACCGGCCCTTTCGGCAACAACCTACATAGTGCAGGCTACAATCTCACCTGAGGAAGTATTGCGGGATGCTAGAACTAGGTTTCTACATCCAAAGGACTATGTGATGTGTTTCTATTAAATTTATGGCTTTATCTCGACCTTCGCGAACCCTAACCCTTAAAACCTGGAAATTACAGCAACTAACAGTTAGCAAATCTAAATCCTTCGATTACACTAAACATTCATAACATCATGTAAATAAATCTATCTACCTCTGCACACATCTATTACATACTTTTCCATATTAATTGCATTTAACAGATCAAAAATACAGTAAATTAGAGATAAAAATAAATACATGAATACACAGATAATTCTTCAAAAGAAGCCTTTATTATGCTTAGATCTTCAATTACAGTCTTTTCCAACCCTGCACACACAGTTACAGGGACCTGCACACTCAGGTGCTAACTTACAAAGGTATCTGCGCACACAGCTGCAGGAGCCTTTCACTTTGCCTAAGTACAGAATAGACAAAACACACCCAAATCCTGCATTTCTATGCTCTTCTATGATTCCTTTTTATATCCTTCTTCATTACAATACCATGGTCCATGAACCATGGATGGGTCACAAAACAACTTGAATCTTAAGAAACTAAGGGGCTTTGACCTTCCTAAATCCCCTTTGACTCCTATCGACCTACGCTACTTGCACTCGACTCCTTAAAATGTGGAGACTTTACAGTATTTGACAAAACTTTACAAAAATTGAACCCATGGGACCTATCCCAATAGGCTCCCAACACAAATTCATGACTCGTCCTGAGTCACTCTACTAGTGTTGCCTCAATCTTTGCTCACAAACCATTGAACTCCTTCTTCAATTCTTGAAGATCTGTTGTTCTTTGCATAGTGGCCTGACGAAATTCCTCAACCAGTTTCTCTATAGTTAGACCTTCAACTGCAAGTCCCATAGTTCTTTCCATCTTCTGGAATGTCTTCAATTTTGTCTGGACCGTCTGTGATAGTTGGCACTCTTCATCAGCCAAAGGCTATGTCGTTGAGGAAATAATGGAAGCCTTCCAATGCAACTCGTCAATTTGGGTCTGGATGAAACTTCCTTCTTGGAGTCTATTAAACCTTTGTACATGTGCTAAGGTCTTCACTGTTGCCCTGATCTCATCAAACTGAAGTTTTCTTTCATGGATGTCTACTTCAATTTTCTACAAGTGTGTATCCTCTTGCACTAAGGCCCACATCTCCATAGTCTGCTCAAATAATTCGATGTAGTCCTTGAATGAAGCTTCCAGAGTAGTCATATCTTCTGTAATAGCAGCCTCATGCCGCTCTCTGACTTCTGGCAGAGTGGTGGGTTGCAGCTTAAGTTCAAGCTTTGAAAGCTACAGCTACAACTCAAATCAGACCTTACCAATTTCATCCTTGGATTCCTTCACCACATCATCTAACTTCTTAATTTTGTTTGCTGAGGTCACTTTTTTTGGAATTTAGATCTCCAAGAGCTCATGACACACTTGAGTGAGGGTGGTCTCTAGCTGTTGATTTTGCTGTAATGCCTCATTGAGGGATAGAAATTCTTGCGCTGTCTCGTCAAAAATATGTTGATTGTTAGTTTTGACCTTCTCAATAATCAATAGTGCCCACGTCTCTCAGATGTGGAGCTCATTTGAAATGTCTTGGTGTAGCTCATGCAAAGTCTAGATCGGTAGTGCTGACAGGTTGATACTCAAGTTCTTCTGGAACTGTGTGTTCTCCTGATCTTCGGTTATCTCAAATTAGAGAGAGCACCCTAGTAGTGGTACTTGGTGAAGCTCGTACGTGATTTCCACTACACTAATGCTCGGCACACTCACTTGACCAACACTCACTTGTCCCATACTCACCTAGATTACCCATATCTGGACCTGAAATTCCTTCAAGCCCTCCTATATCTTATCCAAAACCTATTGGTACTGGTCCTCGAAGTGTCGCAAGATAGTTTTAGTGGCATTCCAAAGAACATCCAAAATCTCATCAAGGTCCCCCTTCGTGAGGACCAATGGCATCACACTCGCAGATTTATTAGACTTTTGCTTCCTGCGAGGTCCTGTGAAACTTTGCTTGTACCTCTTCTTGACCCTGAAGGAGGACTCCAAGTATGCGCCCTCTCCTCTTTACCTTCAACCTAAACCTCAACATTGGTGCACTTTTTTTTAGGTTTTTTTAGGTCAATAGTGACTTGGGACATGGTTGCAGCTTTCTCCTTTGGCACTTTTGTCTCTTTTGCAAAGATCTTTTATTTTAGTGCTTCCCTCTCTCTAGGAGCAATCTTTTCCTGCTACAATGTCTTTTCTTTCTGCACGGCCTTTTCTTTCTATGCTTCCATTTCTTTTGTAGAAACCTTATGTTCTTCTTTCTCCTTGTCTTTCTTTGCCACTGTCATAGCTACAGTTTTCTGTATTTCACCTTCTGCAACCTTACTTGTTCCTGTGCCTGCACCCGATGGGGTGATCCATTCACTCAACCATTTTCTGATGAGCCACATAATGTCACCCTCTGCAACCAAATAGGGCAACTTATACCATGTGCCTATCGCATCCTTCTTTGCATGTATAGACAGATTATGAAAATATGCCTTGAAATGTGTAATATTAGCATACTGCGTATGTAAGCTAGGTGATAAACGTGGTCGTTGGTTGATCACCATCTGCAACTCAAACTCGAAAGAGACCCAGAAGATCTTTTTTTCCATGATGCATTTAGGATACTTCATCACCCACTGTGAAGTGAATTTCATAGCCTCGTACATGTCTTGATCATATCTCAAGAATGAGCTCTCCTCAGGATTCATCCTTGCCACCAACATGATCAACAAAAGTAACCACATGTATTCGAATGCCTTTCCTTCCTCCTCGGCTTTGAGACAATCCTCCAAGAACTCATGACAGAGATACTTGGCCCAGTTATACTGGACTCCTTTGCTGCACTACATAGCCAAAAATACTATTGGTTCTAGCACTTCATCAATGCGAAAATCCTCATAATCTTTCCAGCCAATATTTTTGCAGCAAATTGCATGCCACGATCTGATATGGTGTTAATCACATAGCCGCATGATTTCTTCACCAACTCGAAGTCGCTCTTCATCTAGTCTTCCAACTTCTTCTCCTATAATTTCCCCACAAAAGCATCTATGGGGTTCAGGCACTGATAAGGCAACAAGTTTATTTGGTGGACCAACATGTCAGTAGTTGGAATGGGCCCTTCCAATCAAAGGCACCCATAATGAACCAACACCAGTAATTGACACACACATACAGTGTTAATGATACTGTGGCTAAAATGTGGCACCCGCAACATGTTGAGCAATCTTGCCTACTCAATTCCAGCCACCCACTTCATTAGCTTAAGTCGTGTAACACCTGACTCGTCATAGTATATTGATTTCAAGTATTTGCTAGGTTCCAGCTATGGGAACTTCGCATGATCACCCAGGTCCTAGTCCTCCATCTTCAAAAATGGTACCTAGGCCAACAAATTTCCCTCAAAAGGCATCTCCTCTAGCAAAAATGGTGCATAGATCTAGAATTTCTCTGAGTCTGGCTCATTATTCACTTTGGAAGTGGCTTTTCTAGGGGGTACATAAGGGGGTATCTAAGGAATCATCACTACTTCCTCTGCGTCAATATCTTCAACACTCATATTCAATTCTTCCTCATCCAAGTCTAGGGGTTCCGTCAGTTTCTTGCTTTTATCCAGCCAACCCTTCTGTCTAACCTCCATTGGATTTTTGCGCAGTGATTGCTGCATTGCTTTGCGCAGTGATTGCTGCATTGCTTTTATCTAGCCGACCCTTCTTTCTAACCTCCATTGGATTTTTGCGCAGTGATTGCTGCACCGACAATTGTTGTGGCTTATTTTGCTTCTTCTCTCTTATCCTGAAGGCACTGGGTTTATGCCTCGATGAACTAGGTGTTGTGATAGGTATGGGTTGTGTTATAGTCATTCTCTCCCAAAATATTTCCTTCTGCCACTCAGCTAAATCTACTTCCCACCTAAGTCCTTGCTTTGGAAACTTCTCTCAAATCTCTTTCCAATCCCTTCCAAACATGCAACAATCATCTTGACGCAAACTAAGGCACAAAAGCTCAAGGAAATTTCTATGGAAGGAAATTGTTTGAATATGGAGCGGGATGATGTATTTATAGCCCATTTTGAATTCAAATCCATCCATTCCATTTATATCTCCATCATTAACTCTCTTTTGGTGGCATATTTCCAAATACATGCTCTTTAAATGCTCTCCTCCTGCTCATTTTAATGGAAAAATAGCCATGCACTCATCTACAATCCTTCAAATGGTCACTTTTTGGCTAGGTTACAGGAGACCCATTATGCTAGCACAAATCCTTCATCACAACTCCCCTTTGCACCTTTCTCCTAATCGTCGCAAAACCAATTCATTTTGCCAAATTGTCCTTCTAGCAGTGTAATTGATAGTCCCGCGCTTCCTTGCAACTACCTAAAGTACTAACACTGCCCTGCATCCATATAGTCATTACGCATGGGTGGGATCACTCCTATATAGCTTCAACTAGATCCCATTGATTTTTCCTAGATATAGTTCCTTGTTCAGCTTTGCGAGCTAAACTACACCTCCCTCCATAATCTACTTGATGATGTATGGCCTGAGCCAATGCATCTGAAACTTTCCTGGAAAATTTGTAAATTTGTTATCATACATTGGTACCAATTCTCCATTTTTAAAGGTGTGTTGCTTGATGTGGCAATCATACCACACCTTTTCTCAAGCCTTCTGCACCTGCTGATGAAACCTGCTAAGAAGAAATCTTCTTCTAATTCAAGTATCTACATGACACGTTCTTCCATGGTATCACGATCAGTCATTTATGTGACTATAGGAATCCTCAAACTGGTCATAATGTAATCCATCAACATCACTACTTCTTGTCCATAAACCAGCCTTTCCAGTCAATTTCTTATTGGCATTTCTATATGCCTAAAGAACAGCTTGTATGCAGACATGCCAATCATTCCTATTAGCATTACAAATCTTTGTCAAAGAATTTTCTAGGATTTTATTAAAGGCTTCCACTATATCATTTGCTTGAGGATGATACGGCGTGCTTTTCGATGGTACATATGGAACTCATCAAGAAAAGAAAAAATTCTCTTATTCAAGAAATGTGAATCCCTATCACTCATTAAAACCTTAGGAAAGCCAAACCGAGACAAAATATATTCAAATACGAACTTCATAGTTGTTGTCGCACTACAATCCTTCACGGGCTATGCCTTAGCCTACCTAATGAACTATTTTATCACTGTGATGATGTGTCATGCTCCTATCTTCTTTCCTAGTGGTTGAATACATCCTACAAAGTCTATTTCCCATTTGTCAAATGTTTGTAATGAAACCTGTGGGTTTAGAGGGAATTCATCCCTTCGCGACAACATCCCAGTCCTTTGAAAAACATTGCCTTCTCTACAATATTCCTTAGAGTCCTTGTGCACCATAGGCCAACATAGCTAAGCTCAAAGGATCTTTTGTGTAGTCTCCCTTCCTGCATAATGTCCTCCAACAACTCCTCCAAGTGCTTCATTGAGGATACTTTTCCATTCATAATTTGGTACAAATCTGCGTAGAACTTCATCCGATCCCATTTTGTACAAGTCCCCTGCAATAACAGAAAAATCTGCAGTCCTGACCACCAATTCTTTCTTTTGTTGCATTGTATACCTTTTAGGGAATGTACCTATGGATAGGAATTGGATTATGTCTGCAAAATGTTCATCTGTGATGCGCACAACAGAGAGTTGCACATAAGGAAATCCTTCATCAAGACTTGTAGGTTCATCACCATTCTCAATCTGTGAAAGGTGATTTGGTTCAGCATTTAATCTCGCTAGTTTCACAACTATCTCAAAGTCGTACTCCTGGAATAGCAGTAACCATCTACAAATTCACCCCCCACCCCAACAAAGGCTTGTTGACCAGGTACTTCAAAGAAGAAGGGTCTGTGAACATTTTGAAGTGAGCACCCAATAAATAATATCTAAACTTTTGGAGGAGATATACCATCGCCAATCCTTTGCACTCTGTGGTTGAATAATTCTTTTATTCCTTTGACAAATTTCTACTCGTAAATGCAATCAGATGGTCGATATCACCTACACTTGGTTGAGTTAACATTGTGCCTAATGCTATGAGAATGCATCTACATGTACATGGAATTCTTTCTTCCAATCGGGGAACACTAGAATGGGTGTTGTAACTATCTTTTCCTTCAACACATATAAGATTTTCCGACAATCATCATCGCAACAAAACATCACATATTTCTTCAATAATTTTTCCATGGGCGCAGTGATCTTTGCATATTCCTTGATGAACTTCCTATAATATATTATAAGGCCCAATGTTTCATGGAACTGTTTTACACTCCATAGAGGCTCCAAATTGGTAATCACTGCAATTTTTGTAGGGTCCACCATAATCCCTTGCTTACAAATAGCATGGCCCAAAAATATCCCATACATTACGTGGAATATACATTTCTTCAAATTAGGGGATATCTGATACTTCCGATAACTATCAAGCATTAGGAAAAGACTTGCAACATGATTTTTCAATAACCCAAACACCATCTAATCATCAAAGTAAACCTCCAAAAACTTATTAATAAATTCTTTAAAGGTTGTAACTACCACTCGAGGAAATATCGCAGGGGCATTCTTAAGTCCAAAGGGCATAACTCTATACTGAAAAGAGCCCCATTTTCTGGTGAAAGTAGTCTTACCCTGATCTTCTGGTGCAATCTTTATTTGGTGATATCCTGAGAACCCATCTATAAAAGAGTAGTCTTCGTAACCTCCTAAGTTGTCCAAGACTTCATCTGTGAATGGTGTAGGGAATGGATCATGTACACAAGCATCATTCAACTTCATTAGATCTGTGAAGATTCTCATTTCTCCCTTTGTCTTCTTTTCTTCAACTACCATAGGAATAACCCTGTTTGATTCTTCTACAGGCTCAATAATTCTTGTTGTAGGCATCTTATCCAGTTCTTCGTGCACTTTTTCTTTATACTTAGGATTCATATGGTATGGGTGATGCTTTACCAAATTTGTACATGACTTTATATTGATCTTCATAACACCCAGATCACCTACTATCCCCTTCAAATTAGAAACATTTGTTGGAAACAAGTCCTAATATTCTTGTAATAACTCCATGACTTTCTCAATAGTGTCCTCATCCCAATAATGACCTATATTTGTGAACTTCGGCTGCGCTTCCGACCCAATCTAAACTTGCTTAGTTTTCAATGGTTTTGAGATGTTAGGAACTTCTACCTTAGGTCTGACGACATTGCGCTGTCCCTTTGACTCAACGATATTGATATTACTGGGATCATCCTCACCTTCTTCTATGGTAACATTGTAGCATTCCAGAGCATGTCGTAACTATGTACTCTAGTTTCATTGTACCGATGTGACAAGTTCTACAAGCATTCTAAATATTGCAGCCTTGATTTCTTGTAAACCTTCATCAATACACTCAAATCCATCTTTAAAACTAAAATTTAATAGAAAGATTTCCTTTAGAACATCCCACTCTACGGTTTTATGTGGAAGCTCTGTTTCTAGATACCAGTTCATTGGGATAGTATCCAAAGTGTGGAAGAATATGTGAACTTGTCCAGGTTGTGGTTCCTCTCCCCATTCTTTCGTCCAATGAGCCAGATGCTAGCATGGATCATCCTTCCTTGTATATTTTTTAGTAATGTGGGTATCACCATATCCAAACCATAAATTCATAATCCTTTACTACTCCTTTTAGTTTGCAAAATTGTTCTTATGTGTACCCCACCATCTGGCAGGTGTAGCTCTCAACACGATGTCTAGTGCTTGAAATCGATGCTCCTCTGGTATGTCCCTTTCAAATTTATCAAGAAATAAATTTACATCTTCTAAGACATCATAATACGGTAAATTGCAGACCTTGGTAAATATACACCAGATAAATTTAGTAAGTTTGTTGTATCGCAACGTTGATACTTCATGAAATCTATTTTGCCAATGTTCGAGCTCCTCATCTGAATTCAAGTTGGAGGACTTGTCATTTTCCCGAGTAATGCACCCATCCATCATAGGGTTGATCCATTATTCATCCCATGCAGTGATCTTATATATCTTCTCAATATCATCCTCCTCACACTAATCTCAGACTGGTTCAGTATACAACACACCCTCGGCTGGATCCAATGGGACAATAACTCTTAGTTCCTTCTTCTCAAACGTCATGTTGCACTTCTTTAGGTTGCTGACTGCATTCATATCAAATGCCCAATCAATTCAAGGCAGTGTCGGATATGGATTACTATCATCCACTATTTCAATTACTTCAAAATCAATTATAGTGCACGCCTCTTCAATGTTTATAGTTACTCATAGCTGAATTGGGAACCACTATAGCATCAACTTTCCCATTCTATCCCAGGTATGTTTAGGAAAAACATTTACATCAGATCCCAAATCAAGGATCATGTGGTCCATTTCAAATTCTCTGATTTCTGCAGTCAATTGCATCTCTCAACTAGTCCTTTTCTTACCCTTGTCAACACTGAAGGATCTATTTCCTATGCACCAATAACTTCTTCAGGATTCTCTGTTCACGTGATCTGAGCCTTTGATGTGGAAGCTCCTGAATCTGAAAAGCTCTTCTTTTCCTCCACAAAAGTTTCCCTTGCCTCATGCAAATCAAATCCAACATCTTTGTCAGCGGCCTTGCACACCCATATATTTCTTCTGGTTGTTTTCCTATAGCTTTATCCTCCCTGGTAGCTATACCGCTTCACATAACTATGTTAACACTTGGCCCATCTTCATGCGGTTTTGATCTCATCATATGGATGTTCTGAGTGGGCTGTTGGTTCTTATTTTCTTGCATCTTTGTGATGAGCACGGGACAATCTTCTATAACGTGGTCAAAATGTCGACAATATTGACAAGAGGGGTGTGTCAAGTTCTGAAAAACTTATGTAAAGTGGCCTGGTTCCCCACAATTGTTACAAATAATTTATCCCTGACCTCTTCCAGCTCCTCCCCCTTGTCCTCTTCCCCATCCCTAGAATCCTCCGCACACTACATTTGTGCCTTGATCTTGCTGAGGGCATGCCTTAGTATGTACTCTATATGTCAGAGTTTTGTCCATCATTAGCTCACAACTTTAGGAATTGCACTCATCATGGCCTACAAACTCATAGAAATTGCAGAACAGTTGTTGAGGAGTATGTATGAACTTCTGCAACAAATGGTAATTGTCTATCAAATGTTTTCTGGTTATTTGGCAGATATCACACCATGGTACCACATCAGTATTCGATCCAACGGTATTTTCTAGCTTCATGGGGATAGGACCTCCAATTAGATAATTCTGATAGACCGAGCAATGATACTTGTTGCAACCATGGCCTTTGCACTTTAAGCACCATACTTCCACACGAGTCTCATGTTGGACCTTTTTCCCCTTTTTGATATCCTGCAGCTCCATATGTAGCCTAGTCAACTGTGACTAAATCTAGTGCTCTCCTAGATTCGTATCCTGAATAGGTGAAGCTTCCAATTTAATAACAATTTCCAATGCTTCAGCCTATAATCCAAATTTCTGTTGTGACAATGTTAATATTAAATGAGGTAATAATGAATCAATAGACCAATACTTATGTTTCTCATCTAAGATCTGCAGATTAACCTGTTGTAGTAAACATTTCAACCATTGATCAAAATCCCATGCAGATTCATTTACCTTCTGCTTAATTTCTTTGACCTCAGTCACAGACTGACCTTGAGACTTAGGCTTTATGAATTCATTATTCAACGCATCTTTGGTGTCCTTCAATGAAGGCATTGGATGAGTCGTATTTTACTTAATATACCATCTTAGTGCCCTATGTTGTAATTATATGACAAACTGTGATTTCTTCAGATCATCATCTGTTATCTTCTATGACTTCCACACAACATCTGCGACAAACAAAAATTTATTAGGGTCTTCCGTCCCCAGACCCTTGAATATAGGCATCTTCATAGTTTTTTCCATACTGAATAGCAAGAGAAGATGTGGAGGTGGAGGTGTAGGTGTGTGAGGTGGAGGTGATGGCAAAGGTGGAGTGGATGGATGTGGTATTCCCGCAATACACCGATCTATCGTCTGTTGTGCACCTTGAGTTGTCTTCAGACTATTACTTTCTTCGTCACTATCATATGCTCCCAACAAAGGACTATACTCACCATTTGAATCTAGATCTCTTCTGAATTATGTCCCACTTCACATAGCTCCCATATTGCTACAATCACTATAGGATTCTCTTTATTGCTACAAGATTGCATCTAAGGGCATTTTGAGGGTTTTAAGGATGTCCAAATGGCAGAAAAAGGTAGAAAGAGGTTCGAAAAGTATGTGGAAGCCCTTTCCAAACCAGAAAATATTCAAGAACCCATCTTGCACAAGGGGAAAAGCTAGGCTAATGGTATCTAGGAACGCTGTGATTTTTCTATGCCAAAATAGTTTTGGAAAAATGAGTGAAAATGGAATGAAGGTATCAATGGAGAGAGTGTGAATGAAATGGACCTACAAGCCAACAAATTTCACTTGTAAAGATGAAAGTTATGTTTTGTGCTTGAAATACTACTAAACAATCATGAAACAAACAACTACATTCTTTTGCTTGTCCTTTCAAAACCTACAACCAAGCTCCTTAAGAGAAAGAACTCAGGAATGTAAAAGAGATAGGCCACGAGGGTCATGAATGAGGCATAGTTAGGTCACTAAGTTGTTCAGAGGATGAACAAAACTTTCAATAGGGGGGTATCATTGGCCTCCAAATTAGACATAAATTAAGGCCCATCCGACCATCCTTCATCACATTAAACCTCTCTTTTTTGCATTACATGACATGTTTTTAAATTTAATATGTTCATTAGAAAGGTTTAGAGAAAATATCATATTGGTGCCTCATATTATTTATTTTTGTAAATATTGTGAAAATATTGGGAAGATTGTGAAGTTTTCTAGGAGGAGATAATCTAGGGACTTGCTCCCTACTATAGGATGGACCAAGATTGGATAATAAATGAACAAGATATTGTAGAAATCCCTTGTAGATTCAAATTGTATATTGTAATATGCTAAAGCAATTGACTTGAATCTACTCTACTCATCAAAAAAAATAATAAATGATCAATGAAATCAAAAAGCATATAAGAGAGAATTCAATCACGCATAACACAACATTTTTTTGGGGAAAGCCACAACTAAAAACCCTTGCTATCTGTATATTTCATTAATTAGAAAATATGAGAAGATTGCAATGCTTTTCTCAAGCTTGAGCAACCTCTACACTATCTCAATCTATCTCATTGCTTCACAAATAAGCTACAGCCAATACATAGCCAAATCTCCTTCCTGCCAAGCTCCTATTTCCTTGCACAATTTTCTTGGGAATTAGCCCGTATTTAATTGTGAAATTCCTCAATTATGAATTGCGCAATCCTCATAGGCTTTCCTCTGATTTCATTCACCACCTATACAATTCGGATGATTATACAACTGATAGTACACTGTCCCTAAACTCCAATACCAATTGGGTCTTTCTATGATCTGAAATGCATGAGTTAATTATCAGTGAATATTTCATTTAGTAGTTGATTAGTGTTGGTTACACCCCACTACTATAGGTTACACCCCACTATTGGATCTGCCACTAATATCTCCATCACTTGGAACTAGTTTAACTGAATTTAACTAAGTTAAACTGAATTAAATAATCACAGCTCAAAATAAACTCAACCAAGGCTCCTAAAAAGTAGGAGGCATCTACATGAATCTAGTTAGACTCCCAACATGAATTAACTAAGCCAACTAAGTCAAATTAACTTAGTTAACTATTACAAGTTGATATGAGAATTGGAATTACAATTTAATACCTAATTTAATTCAAGGACACTATTTAAATTAGGATTTTCTTGTTGCATTTTCAACACTCCCTCTCAACAAGAAATGGATTATCTACTACCTTGATCCTACCTCTATGAAACTCTAATTTTCATATTGACAATGCATTTTTCGAAATATATGCATCGCGTTCCTCTATAGAAATGTACTCGAGCAACATGTTTCTCCTCTGCACACAATGTCATAGATGGAAATACAAGATGCCGATATTCTTGGACTGATCATGAAAAGCTAGATTCTCAGACAGTTGGATAAAACTATGATTGTCACAATAAATCACAATAGGATCCATCTTCTGACCAACTAACACAACATGGATCTTCCTCATCCAGATAGCTTCACAAGATGCTTCACTAGTAGCCATGTAATCCTCTTCTATTGAATAGAGTGAAAATGATCTCTACTTCCTGTTATAGAAAGAGACTACTGTTGACCCAATACTGAAGATTACCCCTGATGTGCTCTTCCTGTTAGATGGACTCCCTGCCCAATTTTCATCTATGAAGAATTTAAGCTTCACTCCCTCTATTCGTCTATACCAAATACCAAACTGAGTGGTGCCTTTGAGGTATCTCAACACATGTTTAGTTGGCTTCTAATAAAATTTGGTTAGCTTAACCATGGCTTGACTAAGCTAGTTAACTTCAAAATACATGTTTGGTCACGTTTTCACCAAATACATAAGTGATCCAACAATATGTCTATAAATAGTAGCCTCCACTACTTCTCCTGAATTAGCATCCTCCTCCCTCTAGTTACCTGCTAGAGGAGTCTCCATGGGTTTTCTACTCCCCATGTCGAACTTCTCCAATATCTCATCGGCATACTTTCCCTAAGAGACAAAAAATTCCTCATCTCCTTGCCATACTTCCATAACAAGAAAGTAATGCATGAGCCCCAGGCCCTTCATTTCAAATTATCTTACAAGATCCCCTTTGTGATATTTTATCAGCTTCTCATCATCTATTAGAATCAAATCATCGAAATATAATACTATAATAAAAGATTTACCTTCAACCACAATATGGTAAAGGTTTCCATATTTTTCACTTTTGGTGAAGCCAAACCACATGAAATAGATATGAATTCTAGTGTACCAAGCACTGGGTGCTTGTTTTAGTCCATACAATGCTCGCTTAAGTCTGCACACATGTGACTCTCTGTTAAAGGTTTCAAAACCTTTTGGTTTCTAAACATACACCTCTTCATTCATACCATTGAGGAATGTTCTCTTCACATCCATCTGATGTATCTTTCATCCCATCACACTAACAGTGCTAGAATAGATATGATTGATAAATACCTTGCTACTGGAGTAAAGGTCTCATCGTAATCATTTCCCTCCACCTAAGAGAATCCTCTAGCGACAAATATTGCCTTGTATTTCTCCACACTCCCGTCTACTACTTGGCTTGCCTTGTAAATCCATCTAGAACTCACCATTGACTTATCTCCTAGTCTTGGGACAACTTCGCAAACACAATTTCTAACAATGGAGTCATACTCCTCAACCATGGCATCAACCCACATTGGTTGCTACAGTACTTCCTCGAATGAGGATGGATCAACCTCTATAGTCTCACTCATCATAGCCATGTATCTAATGTATTGATCTCGTGACCTCCTCTACCTGTCTTGTGATGTGGGTGCTCCCACATTCTCTCTAACATCATGCATCAATATGTTAACCTCTTTGGTGTGCTTCCTTCCATCTCTAGAAGACTTCACATGAGTGGGTGCTTCCACTCTTTGCTCTTATGCATTTGGTTGGTCCACATCATCTTGAGGTTCCTCCTTTGGAGCTAAAATATCCTTATTTGCATGTAACTGAAGCTCCCTCTCAAGGGAACATCTCATTCATTCTCTTCATTGAACTTCACATCTCTACGAACCATTGTCATCTTGTTGGATGGAAGGTACACCCGGTAGTTGTGAGTTGTATCAGTGTACCCCACAAATATTCCCAACTCAATTGTTGGATCTAGATTTTTTAATGCATCCTTGATGACATGATAGTAGAATGATGAACCAAAGATATTGAAGTGTGCCACATCAGGTTTCTCACCTGAAAATTCTTCTTCTAGTGTACTCATCCCGAGAATTTGATGACGACTTCTGTTCTATAAATAAATATTTGTGTTGCATGCTTTCGCCCATAAATGCAATGATAGGCCCTGATTATATAAAATCACTCATGCCACTCATACAATACTTATGTTCTTCCTTTCAGCCACCCAATTCTAGCATGGGTTATGAGGTGCTATTAACTCCCGTCGAACTCCTTTTTATGCAAAAAAGCTCTTGAATTCATTCAATACATATTCTCCACCATTATCGCTTGTGAGAGGTTTAACTTTCCTGCTAGTATATTTCTCGAGAAGTTCTTTAAATTCACAAAATTTAGTGAACATATGAACTTTCTTCTGCATGAAAAAATCCAACACTTACAAAAAAAGTCATCAACAAATATTACATAATACCTATGCTTGGTCATGGATGTTTTTAGGAATAGTCCACACACATTTGAACGAACATGATCAAGGATCACTTGTGTTTAACTGTATTTATCATCAGAGTAAGCTTTGGTTTACTTCCCTAATGTACACCCTTTGCATGTGATTATCTACTTTTGTGTACCCTTTGGAAGTCCTATAGAAATTTTCTGCATGATCTTCAAAGCTCAGTGGTTCAAGTGACCCAATATTCTATGCCACAAACAACTGATGTCTCGGCTCTGCACCTTCTCCACTTTAGTTCTCAAAGCAATGCAATATTCTGTATCTAATTTGTAGAGGTTCTTCACTTGAACCCCGATCTACTTCACCTCTCATGAGGATATGTTATGAAGGAAAGCCTTCCCCTTGTTAAATATAACATCATAGCCATGGTCCTCCAACATGGAAACTGAAACCAAATTCTTATTCAAACCTGGAACATACATGACATATTTTAATGTGAGAGTAGAACTAGAATCCCTCTGAAAGGTAACAGTACCTATGCCAGTCACGCTATACCTCCCATCATCTCCCATATTGATGTGCATTTGGAGGTTCTTCTCCTCCAAGTCACTGAATAACTCTTTGTTGCCAATCAAATAGAATGAGGCTCCACTATCCAGGTACTACAAACTACCCATCATTGATGTCACCATGAAAGTGATGAGGGTGAAATCTAGTTTGAATTTTGAAGTAAGAGCTTCACCTTCCACTCTTCTTGAGGGCTTCTTACCAACCTTCTTGTGTAGACACTTGGTGGCATAGAGTCCCAGCTCGTGATAGTGAAAACATTTAATCTTCAACATGTCCTTCTTATTTATGTCCTGACTAGAATTTGATTTTGAATGGGATGACTTCCCCTTTCGATTCTTCACTCTTCTAGCTAAGGCACAATTATCATCATCATGATGGTTGGATGAGGATCCATCTCTGGTGTTACTTTGAATTTATTCTTGTATGAAGTTGGAACAAAATCACCCCCACTCTAATAGCTTCTCCCTCCCATTAACTGAGCCCTGGTGTTTGTGCCAGCTCTTGGGAAGACCTAGAAGTGCTAGTCTCACTAGATAGTCTTTAGCAAGTATAACAATGACACTTCCAAGCTCATCCCGACATTGGGTGAACTTGGTCAAGTAATTTGGTATTGAGTCACCTTTCAGTGCTAGCTTCCTATGCACACTATTTTTTTGAAACATGTTTGTCAAGGCCTTCCACATTGTAAATGGAGTTTCCTTACCATGGAGGTTCAAGACAATATGATTCTTGAACTTGTTCTAGGATAATTCTTCTCGTCATTTCTACACATTTTCTCCACTCTTCCAGTTCTTGAGCATTAGCTGGATTAGGAATATCTTTGTCTATGAATTCTAGCACTTCCTCCATCCTGTCCTTCCAAGCAATATAGTTCAAACTACCCTCAAGTGAATATTCAAGTCTCAATCCATAGAATGACATCCTATTGGCTTTGAAGTATGATATGTAAATTCAATTTCTCTTGCAAAAAACAAACTCATACTCTCCTCTTCTATAGTGATTTCAACTCTGATACCATGTACAAATTCCTTGTAGATTCAAACTGCATATTGTAATATGCTAAAATAATTGACTTGAATCTACTCTACTCATCATCAAAAACAATAAACAATTGATGAAATCATGAAGCATAAAAGAGAAAGAATTCAATCACACATAACACAATAATTATGTGGGGAAAGCCAGAACTAAAAACCGTTTCTATTTGTATATTGCATTAATCAGAAAACATGAGAATATTACAATGTTTTTCTCAAGCCCAGGAAACCTTTGCACTATCTCAATCTATCTCACTACTTTACAAACAAGCTCCAATCAATACTTAGCCAAATTTGTTGACTGCCAAGCTCCTATTTCATTGTGCAGTTTCCTTTGGAATTTACCCATATTTAATTAGGAAATTTCTCATTTATGAATTGCGCAATCCTCATAGGCCTTCTGTTGATTGCATGCACCACCTGTACAATTCAAATGATTATACATCTAGTAGTACAATGTCCTTGAACTCTAATATCAACTGGGTCTTTCTTTGATCTGACATGCATGAGTTAATTTTGAGTGAATCTTCAGTTTACTGGTTCACTAGTGCTAGTAACACCCCACTACTATATCTCCCACTAATTCCTCCAACAATTGGAACTAGTTTAACTGAATTTAACTCATTTAAATTGAATTAAATAATTACAACTCAAAACAAGCTTAACGGGGGCTCCTAAAAAGTAGGAGACACTCTAAATGATTCTAGTTAGACTCCCAACTCGAATTAACTGAGCCAACTAAGTAAAATTAACTTATTTCACTATTACAAGTTGCTATGAGAATTGGAAATACAATTTAATTCGTAATTTAATTCAAGGACACAATTAAATTAGGATTTTCTTGTTGCATTTTCAATAGATATTATGAGATTATTGCACAAATTATGGAGCTCTAGTGATTGAAAAAATCTATGAATGTGCTCCTTGACATCTAATGCAGATTCCTAGTGTTGAGAACTAGATCCACTATTTGAGTTATTTTTGAGCGGAAATCTTCCCCCTTTCAAGTAGAATTCTTCCTCATTACTTTCTATAAGTACTAATTCATATTTTCCTCTAAGGGCATGTATTTCTTAGTCTTCTTGTGGAGAAAACTTGTTATTTAGCAACTCCACTTTCATTTCTAGCAGGGATGTACTTGGATTGATTCAAATAATGAAGTTTGGTGCCATTTTTAGCTTCTAAAGCTTGGTTTCCTTCATAGGAATCTATGTTTCCTTGGGCTTGGCCATCCCAGGAGCCTTAGATCCCTCTTGTACAATTTCTTTATGTCCTTTGAATGTCTTTTTCACTTGCATCTCTTATTTCTACATTTACTATTCATGCTTCTTTTGTTGTAGGTTACATTTGTTAAATGATTAAAGTGAATTATTTTATAGGTTATTTACAGAGTCACAAGTATGATGCATCCTTATAATATATTTTAAAATTCATATTCATCATTGAGCTACTTGGATTGGTTTACTAGTTCACAAATCTAGAATTTATGGAAGTCCCTTGTAGCAAAATAGTGTTAATTTTCTGCTATTTTTTAGAACGTTAACTAGATTATTTTGAGTTGATTCTAGTTTTATCTTGTAATAGAAACATTAAAGTTAATAAAAAAATTTACCACATATAATTTGTACTTGATTAGGTTAGGCATTTGGTAGGTTAACTAGCTCAGTAGTTCTTGAATTTCAGTTTTTTAGTGGTAATTTTTTGCTATTTTTTAAAACATGTTAATAGAGGTATTTCAGAGTGATTCCACTTGTAATGGAGTCCTAATAAATCCTACTTAATAATAAAAAAAATTCCCCATCTCATTTTAATTTTATTTACATAGACATTCGACAACATAACTCGCTCTTGTAGCAAAATAGAGCCTCGTGTAACACTCTCGTAGCATGTGTGAACTTAATGAGATTTTCTACAAAAGCTTTATTTTTGTCCCTTATGCTTGAATAATGACTCCTAGGCTCCAAAACCATGATTGAGTAAGACCAAAAAATTCTTATGCCTTTCATCCTCTCCATTGCAATTCACCTCTGCAGTTATGGTTAGTGGACATATTCATGACTTGAAGAGCATAATGATGATTTTCATGATTACTTTATGAAACACCTTATGAAATTTGTTGACAAAATCTTGAATGCATTGATTGAAGAATGATTTCATACATCTTAAGCTATGGTTTCCATTTCCAACATTGTTATTTCTATTACATATACTAGGCTTCGTTTTGATGTACCATTTACACTCTGTGAATAGATTAATGTTTACATTTATGCAAATAGGATTAACATTTACATTCATGCAAACAAGAATAGCCTTTCGTTTATGCCAAAGTAACTAGGATTTCCTCTTTGCAAATGTAATTAGGTTTCCTATCTGTAAATAGAGTAACATTTCCATTTATGCAATTAGCTTAGGCTTGGATTTCATGGCATTCACTTCATTGCATCAAATCAACAAAAGAAGGACACATTGCATGCTACACATATAGTACCGACACCTCTTAAGTTTTTACAAACCTCGGGTTAATAATCTAAGCAGGTAGCTTTGGGAGTTGCAATATTCTTGTCACAATACTAGGGCTCATCATAAGTGTTGCAAAAATGTGGAGAAAGTGTTGTAGAGAATATCAACAACTGATGGTGCACTATAGGTTTTCTAACAACTTAGAGAAAGTGTTGCAATGGCTATCATTGGTAGGAAGTGCAATAGAGGTTTTACAATAATGTAGAGACAATTTTGTAGTGTCTATCATCGATAGACAATGTATCTAAGGTGTTGCAACAATTCATATACAGTGTTGTAGCAACTGAATTGCTTCAGGTATCCCTCTTCCATTGCCTCTAGAGATACTTGAATAAGCTTGTCTACAACATTCCTCAATATTTCCATTAGTTAGCATAAAAAGGTTGATTCTTTCTATAATGATCTAGTATTAGCATTAAAATAGCATAATTGAAGGAACAATGTACCTTTGGGAAGGCATGTAATATTGATAGAAAAATGGTTGTAGGATGGTATGAAGATAGTAAAAAGGTAATCAAAAGGTGGTAAATAGGTACATAAATGATATCATTTTGGATCCTATCATCTCCCCCAAGCTAAGAATTTTGCATGTCTCCATGAAACTAGATAGTCAATCCAAGCTAGAAAAGGAGTGATTCTAATACAAATTGATGATACAGTAATTGATTTGTCACGCATCATAAGTGAAGAAATAACCCTTCCTTATTTCAATTCTCTCTAGAAAGAAACCTCCTTTTCATTGACCATATTGTACTCACTCTGATATTTTGGGGGTAAGCAACCAAATCATAAGATAAAGAAAATTTAACCCTATCTTTTCATTTCCAAAAACAATTATGCACTTAATGTATCTATGTACTCTTTCCAAGACGATTGCAAGACTTTGAGGATTGAATGTGTATCCTTTTCAAATGTCTTCTATGGCTTGTTCCATCTCTTATTACATCCTTCTTCAATGGTATTTTCCAATAGTTGTATGCGTACCCTAAAATGGTTAATAATGTAGTATTTTTCACAAGAGAATAATTTTTTTATGTGGTCAGGAGTCGACCTAATTATAATGTTTTATGGGAACAACTTTGGGTTTATAAAATTCTCCTCTCACCCATAGGTTACAACTATAATTAGTTTTATATACCCTATGAGAAAATATACAAATAATATGAATATTTAAGGATGACGCAAAACCTGTTAATTTAACATCCCTCATGAAGTAATTAGGTCACCACACATAATCCTAATGAAGTAAGATGTTGTGTTGATATAATTCACACAATAAATTTAATTATTCATTAGTTCTTTCATAGTAAATGTTATCACTCTAAAATTTCCCTAGGGTTGTCATGCTGTGTTCAAATAAATGATAGAGGTAACCACAAACCTACTTTTGAGATTAGGATCTAGCCTTCCTAATGCTCAGAGAGGGCTCTTTCTTAATGATTTAACTTTGTTGAGTTAATTGATTTTATTCTAGTTATTTAAGCTTGATTGGGTTTTGATTTGATTTGGTGGTGGAATCACTGATACATATGGATAGATAAGTGTCTTTTTACCATTGGGCCATTGAGTCCAAATGTCAAGAAAAAATTACTGAATCAAGTTCTAAAGATAGTGTTCATAGGGCAACGTAGCTGAGTAAATTCAGATCTTTTAGGCTAGATGGTGAAGTGGTTTTTCAATTGGATTAAGGAACAGTCAAGGATTCCTCAAACCAAATAATGAGGGAAATGAAAGAGGTCAATCAAAACTAGGAAGAAATGAAGAATTCCCTACTCTAGATATCAGAAGAAAACATAAAGATGAATAATTGTTCAAGACAGAGTGTACTTAAACAAATTCTATAGTAACATTCCAGTTATTTCATTCAAATTGGAAAACATGTATGTATGTGAAATACTTAAGAAAATAACAATTTAACAAATGAAAGACACTTCACTAAAGTGGCCCAACACATGAATCCTGTAATGTAATGCCTTTATTACTTAGTCCAATCTGCTGACTTGAAAATGTTACAATAAACCCTCAGGTTTTTAGATCAATATAACTATAGAAATGTTTAGGAATTCACCCTCTATACTTTGAATTATGATGTATTTATACAAAAAATTGTTACAAAATATGCTAAACTATTTTAGGGATTATTCAAGTAAAATAAAATATCTTCATGCAAGGAGATAGAGACACATAGGAGACTAAAAGGCTAGCTGTTGCTTCTTTCACTGATTTTGCTATTTGTTGTTTTGATCTTTTGTTGCTTTCTCTCTTTAGTTGTTGCTCTAAGCTAGCTGCCCTCTTACCCTCCCTTTGACTAATATTCTTTGACTTACCTGATCTATTGTTTTACCTTCAATGCTCTGTATTCATTGTTTACCTTGTATTTTTACAGTAAATCATTCAACTTTTCCCAAGTCTCTGCATCTAGTAATTTAATATTTACCATTCTTCTGTAGACTTCATCGCTTTTTATGTATTTTGCAAAAGTGGGCTTGTTTATAAAAAGATGTTTTACCTCATCCTGGAGGTAAAAGAGGTTCTCAAAAGTCTGGTAAAGGAATTTTCTTCTAGGAATCCCTTTCATGGAGGAACTATTGGCTTGTTCCTTTGCCACCTCTTTGATTCTCTTATCATAGTCTTAATGTGGCATCAACCTGTCATTAATCACCCATGGGTTAGGTAGACCTTTTTGCCTCAAATCATCAAATTTAACCATGAACCTGGCTATTTCTAGCTCCATTGTTTCACACTTCTCCTCAAGCTATATCATGAGGTTCCTCTTGGTGATTACCTCCTTCACCTCTAGTATGGTGTTAGTTTTGTCAGCTATTCCAAGTTCCTGCAATTCATACTTATTTTTTGAGTTAAGGAACTGGATTATTCTTGAGGCTTCTTCTGATATATTTCCATGTTTGGCTCTAACCCTTTGAATTGCCTCACCAACCTCTTTTACCAAATCATTTTTGCAGTCAATGATATTGGCCCATAAAAGTTGTTTTGCTTGGGCTAGTGGCTCTTTCAGTTTTAATTCTTTCTCCAACTTCTGTATCCTTTCATGAGCTTCATTCTTATGCATGATTTGAGGCAATTTCTTTTCATCCTCTAGAATTTTTATTTTTTCCTTAAGTCTATTTATTTTAGTGGTTTGGATGGACATATCCTCCATGGCTTTGACCAATTTACTTGCTTCATCAATAGGATGATATGTTATTGTTGTTGAACCTATTGCTGATGTAGTTTTTGTTACAATTGGAAGTGTTGTAGCAGTTGGAGCTGCTAGGGCCAATGAAGCTGCCAAAGTAGAAGGAACTGTTGTAGTAACTATAGGAATAGTAGTGGTAGTAGTTGCTCCAATGGTAGCCTATTTCTCTTGTACTAACTTATCCATCTCATTCTCCATTTCTTTTAATTGAGCATATAATTGAGGAATGAGGTCCATCATCTCATCTTTCTAGCTTTGGCTCTCTAGAACTTCATTGGTCTGTGGATGTTCAAAATGAGGCAATTTTAGTTGATTCTTTAATGCAGCAATGTCTTGATTTTTCTTCTTTATGAGATTTTCTGCTGCCTTGATGTCATTTGGATTGTAGCCATTCTCAATAACCAAGTCTCCTAGTGATTTAATTTTGTTATCTTTTGCTTATGAGGATGCTTTCTCTAGCTTAAACTGTGTTGTGATATTGTCTAGAGAATTTTGAAGCTTTTGTACACTCATAGCTTTGTTGGTCATTCTTGAGTATATCATTTCTCCTTCCTGCTTATGAAATTTAATTTGATCTATAGGGTGAAAATTCTTGGCCAAAACCTAAAATTCTTTCTTTTTGTAATCCGCTGATGACTTAGGTTGTTGTACTATGGGCTACAAAAAGGTCAGGTTCATTGTCCCTGACTTAATGTCAAAAGCTGAAAGTAACCTATTTTCATTACTAGGTGTCTGTTTGAAATATTGGGCATAGGTTTCAGCTTTCAATGCTTCATTTTTCAACTTGATCTCTTTATACTTCACCTTTATGTCTTTTTCCTTATCCACTGGTTTGTTGGATGAAGATACTTCAATACTAAGCTGCTTCTGAGTACTCTGAGTATTAGAGGTGGAAGGCTGATGAGTTTCCTCTCAAAATTCTAGAGTTATGTTCTCTCTGAGCACTATACATGTATCAATGATTTGAAGTGTCTCAACTATCTCGACTATCATTTACAAGATTTAGCTTTGGCTTCTTCCTGTACATGATTTCAAATCTGTCATCTATTGTATCCTTGTTGGAGCAAGAACCTTCTTCCCTATTCCTTTTTGCATTTCTGTCCTGTAGGGCTATAGTATGTAGAATGGAACTAGTATCCATCTATTTCTCCATATCTATCAAGGTGTTTTCCAACCACTCTAAAGGGTTGCCATATTTTTCAATGTTTGACCTGGACTCATGCATGAAAGGGATCAATTTAAACTTGAGTCTTAGTTCGTTTATGACTCCTAAAGGGTCATACTGTCATTTGAAACTGCTATTGAACTTCATTTCCTGTAAACATTTTTCTGCTTCTTCTCCAGCCTCCTTATTATTGTAGATAAAAGGACCAAGCTGGTTTTTGATTTTGAACTATGTTTTCTTCCTGGCTAATAGAAAATTTACATCACCTGGATTTATGATCTTCTTGATATATTCTAATGCAAATATCCTCATGGGAGGTATTTGGGCAACTTATAGGGAGTAAGCTGGCATCCATACACCCTAATTTCAGTGTGGTCCCGTTATAAATACCAGTCTCCTATTCTACTATTTTTAGACAACTGTAAAACTCTCTTTATTTCATCACTGATCCTAGGTTGATTACTACTGCTTAGCATATTAATAACTGGGTGAACAAAGGAATCAATGAACTCCTTGTAGCTGAAAACAGTGGAATATTTTTGGATTAAGGGTGTCTAAAGGATAACAAATCATGGATTCTGTCTGCTAAGAACTGGGAAAAATTGAAAATTGTAGCTGGAGGCTTGCCTAGGAAAAAAATAGAGAGGAAAACAAGTATAGGCTCATCTACATGCTCATCAGTGGTATATCCTAGAATACAAGGCAACATGGTTACAATATGTCTGGCCTTCTTAGAGAAAATGGTGGCAAAGTATGGAGGAATGTCTGTAGGAATATGAGCCTCTTCTAGGATGAAATTCTAAAAAATGTGAGATCTCTTGGGCAGATCCAACTTTAAGTATAGTTCAAGTATGTTTTCAATAGGAAATGGGGTTTCATTTGGCTTTGGCTAGATCTACAAAAGTTGCTTTATTGACTCCGTAGTGATTGTAAACAAAATCTATTGGTTAAGAGAGACTATGGCTCTTTGTCTTCGGATATAGAAGAGTTGGCATAGGTGGATGATTTCAGGGAACTGGTATACCTGTGGGAACAAGTATTTGGGAAAATTTGATTCCCATATATGAATGTCATCATTTTGGTTTAGGAATCTATCTTTACTCCAAGATTGGAGTTTTAATAAATGGCTAGGGGAAATAGTGTCTTTGATCTGGAAATCTTTGTCAGCCAATGGGAGGTGGTCAATAACCAGGTGAGGGGTTTGCAATGTTTTTTCATTCAAAATGCTTTGGGAAGCCATGATTTTGTTTATTTTATTGAATTAATCTTTATGTGGCTTAAGGAGTAAGCTTAGGACATCTGGAAAAGCGCAAAAGGTGAATATAGTCTATAGAAAATGGGTTTTTTGGATGCATAGTGGCTTTCTTTAGCTTCTTTAGGCTTTTCATTAGTTCAATTAATTAAACTTTTATAAACACTATGTAGAGTTTAAGTAGAGGGCCTTTCTGGTAGCTTTCAGGAACACCTGGGAAACGAAGACTTGGTGTGCAATCAGGGTTCTATGGTAGTAGCGGAGGCTTTATGAGGCTTTAATTGTATTTATGTTGCTTCAAATTGGTGTCTGTAGGGTCTTCTGGATCAAAAATGAGTTAAAATAGTTGAATAGAGCTTATGGGGTTTAGAATTGGTCGGCAGAGGTTCTTGGCAACGGAATAACAACGAAAAAGGGTAAACAGGGTGACTTTTTGGTTTTTAACCAATAATGGTTGATTTTGGGAGCAGAGTTAATGTTTGAATAGTAGGTGGTTTCATCCTATGTCAGGAAGCCGTATTATGGCTTATCGCACTAGTTTTGAGTGTAGGGTGGCATTTTTTTAGATCACACGACATAACATGGGCTTGCCACATAGCGAAAGGGCGATCCAGCAAAGCCATGAATCTTGCATGCTTTTTGGATGCTAAAGATTGAATTTGGGAGTGCGCGATATGGGATGTGGGCTGTCAGATCTAGAGGTGGGTGATCGGAAGGTTATCATGTGGCAAAGTTGCGAGGGATGAGTCAGGGATTGATTGGCGGGGCCCGAGGATAAATAGTGCAACATATTAAATATATATAAAGGTTTTGTTAGGGTCGAGTTAAAGGGTATCGCGAAGGGTTTTTCAATGGGTCCTGATACATTTAACTTTTTTAAACGTAGGATAAGGGGGTTTTAGTGGGTTTATAAGGGAAAATGAGAAATTGATAAGGGGAGAATGATTTTAAAAGGGGAAATGTCTAGGGAAAGCGTAAATGTAAAGGGAAAGGGGAAATGTAGAATAACAGGAAATGAAAGGGAAGGGTCCTTTGGAATCAAGATGGGGAAATTAGTGAATGAAAAATAATAAAGGGGTAATGGACAAAAATTAATAAATTACACATGTAAGGGGTTTAGTGAAATGAGAGGAAATCAGTGAATGAGCTTTAGTATCTAGGGCTAAAATTATGTATAACTTTCTAGGGTAAATACCCCAAAGTAAAATACAACTTTTGTGAATGTCCTTTCTCTTTGATAATTCCTCCTGCACATGAAACATAGGATCAAGCATGATGAATGTGCATTTGATTTAGCAACCTTATGCATTCCAAAACTCTTTTAACTACCCTTTATTTACCCTAGCATTTTCTCTTAATTAATTTGGGTGTATTTGAGCTTCTTGACCCTTTATTTCTTTTTCTCTAATAAGAAAACTATCTAATTCTAATCTTATAACTTCGAATGGCTCAGATTAAACTGATGAGCTCATTATTATTCTCTACCTAACTGCTGATTTACCAACATTAAACAGTTTGGCTAGATCTTTCTTCTTTGTCTATCACCATGAAATTTAAAACATGAATGAATCAAGATTAAACTATTTGACAATCATGGATTGTGGCATTTTTACAAAGTGCACACAATCTTATTTTGCAAAAGCAAAGAAAAAAGTAGCGACATTTAAATTTGCATCACTTTCAGAATCTATTTTTTATCTCTTTTCGGTGGGGTTCATACTTTACTTTCTTTTTTAATCCTTGTCTTTCAGTCCTTTGATTTTTCTTTTAGAACCTACTATTGGGCATAAGATCCCCCAAGGATGTTTTGGGGCTAAAAGCCTAGATTTTGGTCAAAAGATGTAAATCCAATGTAAACACTCTGCATTTTGTCAGCTCGGAGCACGAAGTTGTAAATGAGTCATAGGGTTGTCTGCACTCAATTTTGTAATGTAATGTTAGCTTTAGAGATCTACCCATGGTCCACGGACCATGGGATTGTATAAATAAAGCAAGGCTCTAAGTTGTAAATAAGTGATGTCAATAGGATCTAATGATGGAATAGAAGGATAGCAGAATATCTAAGTGTAGAGTTGAGTCTTTGGGTCATAGAGTAGGATAAGGATCTGTAGCTGAGTGCACGGACCCCTGTAGCTGAGTGTGCAGGGCAGGTTGAGTCTGTAACCAATCGAAGCATTAATAAAGAGAAGTTTTATACCATTCCTATATATTTATTTACTATTTTCTGCATTGAATGTATTGGGTATAAATTACAATTCCGCTATTTATATGATACACAAACATATATGATTGTGTTGATTAAGTAAATGTGAAATAAAGCATTTATTTATGCAAAGTTAATTAACATATGTAAGAAGATAAGTAAAATACGTAGTGTAATTTGGAGAAATAGCACAGATCATTACCATAGAAGTGCAAAAGCACCACAACCTCTGGTGAGGGCTGCACGAAGGTGGTTATAACAGATCATGAAGATCTCGTGGGTCAGGATAGTGTGCAAAGTGACTTGTGTGAAGGTATTCATAGTTGGACTAAATTGACCCATCAGACATCTCTAGGGTGTGGAAACTTGGTTCCAGCATCCCCCCATACTGCTTTGGGTGAGGCTTCAGTCTACGCACCATAGGTTAATGCCAAAAGGGCCAGTAGTGTAGGGATTTCTTTGGCTAATTAACTCTGAACCTGGGTCAAGCCCCCTCAAGCCATGGTTCTATTGTCAAGACTAGAATCTGCATAGAGATTTCTGATGTCATATCATTGGAATCCAACTAAGAAGGAAATTGAAGGTTGGTTGGATAGGAGGATTCACGAGTTCACAACGTAGGAGAACAGGAACCTGCGATTGACAAAAGAAGAGTGTTTAGACTACTACATGTACATAGCAATCCACGTGATATTTTTTGCATCTTTCTGTACTGAGCTGTATGAGTGGATCGCAAAGCTACCAGATAGGTAAGGAAGGTGCAAGCTCAACAATCCTATTGTGTAGACCTTATAGTGGCTGTGTAGATTGGAAGCATCATAGGATTAGATCGTGCACACTATTGATCACCAGCTCGATCAGATTATAGGAGGATTCATTACTGAGTTCGTGGTAGACACTTAAGTTAGCTACAATGAGGCAGAGCGATACTTTCTCAAAGGACCGTGAGGTAAGTACGTAAAGTCTCTGAATACTTGGATTAAAATCCTATTATGTGAAAAGAAGGCTATGTAATTACCTCGATGTTCGGAGCTACACGAAGTAGAAAAACCTACAGAAATGAAGTAAGTAAGCGACTAGAGAATATACCTTTGATTTCATCTCTACGAGGGGACAAGGAAGAGCTTTTGAAGGTCTCTCCACGAAGTACGATGCATTTGATAAGGCAGAGGATTCCGCACATATGACCCCCACCCACATCGCCACCAGCTTCACTACCTTCACCTCCATCTTCACTTGTACCACCTCCGCCACCACCAAAAGTCAATATGGCAAGCATGATAAAGTTGCTTGTGTTCAAGGGAGTAGGAAATGACGATCCGGACCAATTTTGGTTCGTGATAAGAGCCATATGGGAAGTGGAGGGAGTTACAGATGATAATATAAAGAGAGCGACATTGGTCAGGGCTCTGTAGGATCATGCACTGACTTGGTATATTAAGCACTCCAATGATAATCTGAATGCAGGGATTGCGAATATCCAAGCAGTGTTAAACAGAGAATTTAGCAAGCCGAAGTTTGAAGCACAATCGATCATTGGGCTCAAGGAAATAATGATGCTACCAGGAGAATCTCCTTGGAAGTTGGATCATAGCTTGAAGTGTATGATTCGCGAAGCTAATATGAATATGACGGATGGACAACATCATGAATGGTTTGTAGCATCGCTAACACCACATCTACGGAGTGCGCTATCACAATAGATGCTAACGACTCAAGAAGAGGCCTTAGAGATCACGATGAGGTTGCATGAGACTCTGATGCAAGATCCTAACTTGGTAGTTCAATAGATCGACGTGCAATTGAAAAACTTATGCCTTGAGATGCAGAGTCTGAAACATGACAGGACAACTCAACCAAAAGTGTGCGAAGAGGTGTGGTGTGTAAAATGCGAGGGTCAGGGTCATGATAAGGAATATTTCCCGGTGTTCACAAATCACCTCGTGGGAGGAGGAACGATGTCGTTAAGGCTCGAGGCACAAGAAGTACCTAGAATGGCACCTAATTGTTGGTGCGCAATTTGTCAAATAGGAGGGAAACACACTACGGACAACTGTCATTTTTTATAGAAGTATACACAAAATTCGCAGCAATTGTTCTGTAACTTTTGTAGGTCAGTGGGACACGATGAACACACTTATAAAAGCTATGAGCTAATGATGGATAGAACTCCCACCTATAGAGTTCAGACTGAAACACAACCCTTAGACCAGAATGCAGGAGTGGTGCGAAATGGATTTTAGGGGCGCGGACGAGGCTGAGGTGGAGGAGGACCTGGAAGAGGTCGCGGACAACTCATATGCTATAATTGGGGAGGGCCAGGACATTATGCCCATGATTGTACAAACCCAACAAGTCCATCATGTCTATATTGTACCTTGTTTGATCATGAGATGGAAGATTGTCCTAGGCTGATAGCTAGGATACGTGACAAACGAGAGCTACCACCTCCCCCGACTTAGAACCTACAGGTGATGAGGTCTGAGTCACGTGAGGAAGATCTGAATGTGAACATTTTACTCTGAATTGGAATTGCAATGGGAGATGATAAAGAAAAACAACCCAAATATAGTACTTCGGTTCACAAAGCTCGGGCGAAAGAAGCAGAGTTTGGTTTGGAGCATGCTAAGGAAACCTTCATGGAAGCTAAGAAAAGGTTCACTAATGCCTCCACTTAAGGAAGCAAAGATAGACTGGAGCCAAAAATGGACCCATCTATACTTACGACGTTCTTGGAAACATGCATGAAGCTACTCCGCGAAAGTAAGGCTATAAAAGGATTGCAGGAACTCATTAATAGATGCGTTGGGACCGCATTAGGAGAACCACCCGTAGTCTGGAAGATTGGAAAGCATAAGAAAAGGATGAGAAGAGAAATGAGGTTAACCACACAAATTGGAGAATATGAGATGGACTAAGTAATTTTGGATTTAGGATTGGATGCAAATGTTTTGCCGAAGCAGACGTGGGAGTGAATGGGGAAACCTACGCTACAATGGTCTCCTATTCAACTGCGAATGGCAAACGAATAGAAGATAACACGCATCGGGCAATTGCAGGGAATCATTATGGATATTGAGGAAGTGAGCGTGCTAGCAGACTTTGAAGCAATAGAGATTCTTAATGACAGCAATCCCTACTCGGCGCTCTTAGGAATTGATTGGGCCACTAACATGAATGGGGTGATTAATCTAAAGAAGCACAAGATTATTTTTGAAAAGAAGTCACTACACGTAGTTATACCCTTGGACCTTGCTAAAGGATCGCTCTATACAGAGCCAGTGCGCGACTATGAAAGTGATGATGATTTGGACTACATCTATAAAGTAACAACGTGAGAGGAAGATTGGGTAAATTCCACCGCCGACGGACAGATATCATGCGAGTGTGAAATCTCTTGTACGTCGGATTTTGGTGAGCAGATAGAGCGATGGAAGAACCGGTTACATGAGGTAACCACGCTGAACTGTAATATGATGATAAGATTGTTGTGCTACACATCGATGGAAGTGAGGGATCTGCCTACTTATGATGGGTTGAGTGAGGTAGATGCTTTCCTAGATAAGTTTGAAAGGGAAGTGCCGAGAAAGCAACATTTCTAGGCTTTGAATTGGATACTACATGCTACACCCGCGAGGTGGTGGGGTATGCACAAAACGAGTTTTGAGGACTAGCACAAATGAAAGAGAATGATGTGCACATGGTTGGGGAAGACTAATATGAAACCAACAGACAAGTATGATGGACGGGATGATCCGCATGCACACCTGGCGAAGGGGACAAAGGTCTATGGAGAAAAGCCGCAACCTGAGTTAGTGCACATGTAAAGTCATACCCTAGTTGTTATACCCATGAATTAGTATATAGAGACTAAGCTCCACCATGGGACAAGTGAATGGGATATCCTACATGAAGGGTTCATGATGATCTTCAGTTTTGAGGATAGATGGTGGGACAACATTGATGAAGTGCTACAAGAGGTAAAAGCAGTTATCTTTAGGATACCACAGGAGCTAGTAGAATCAATTCAGCCTGAATGGGCTACTCAGTTCAGCTACATGCTGGAATGTTATAATGTAATTGCTGAAAAAGAAGATGAAGATCTGCAGAAAATTAACATTCCAGAAACAGAAGGCCATCACGAGGTTCAAGAACCACATATTGAGAACCGTGACATAATCACGCCGATAAAAATGAAGAAAGTGAACATTAGTATGGAGGCTAAACCTAAGTTTGGAATGCTCGACGACTACTAGGATGCCGTGAAATTAGATAAGATCACTGAGTTACTCTATGAGTACCAAGACTTATTCCCGATGAAGTACGTATTTAAAGGGAATCATCAGAGATTTAGGAATGATGAGGATCATGTTAAAACCCGACGCGAAGCTAGTTAAGTAGAGGCCTTACCACTTAAATACAAAATACAAGGAGAAGGTTCATGTAGAACTAGACAAAATGCTTTCAACAGGAACCATTGAGTCGGTGGAAGAATCTAATTGGGTAAGTCCAATGGTGCTGCAGGAAAATAAGTAGAAGGATGAAATAAGAATATACATGGATCTCAGAAATTGAATGACGCTTATGTACATGATCCATTCCCAACTCTATTCACAAATGAGATGGTGGACAATGTTGGTACGTAGGAAGCATATTCTTTCACTAATGGGTTCTTACGGTACCACCAGATCAAAATCACATCGGACGATAGGAGCAAGACAACCTTCACAACTGAGTGGGGTTGCTTTCAATACACTGTCATGTTGTTTAGGTTGAATAACACATCGGCCATCTTTTAGTACGTGGTTGTTGCAACATTCGAGGAATATATTCAAAAGTTCTTGGAGGTTTATTTTGATGATTAGACTATATTTGGGCTGGTTAAGCACCATGTAGCGAGCTTATGCTTGATGCTAGATACCTGCCAAAGATACCAAATCGCGCTTAACCTTAAGAAGTATATGTTCCTCATTCCTTTTTGGAACCTATTGGGACATGTGGTTTGCAGACAGGAACTGATGGTAAATCCCATGAAGATTGCAGTGATTATGAATTTGGAGGTGCCACAAAGTGTGAAACAGTTACACACTACTCTGGGACATATGGGGTACTACATGAAGTTCATCAAAAGCTATGGCCAGATCACCGCACTGATGGAAATGTTGTTGAAAAAAAGATGTCACGTTCTGTTGGAACAATGACTGTAAGAAAATCCTTAATGTATTGAAAGAAAATATGGTCACTGTGTCGATCCTGGTCTTCCTGAACTAGGAGGAAGAGTTTCATGTCCATGTCGACGTGTTGAGTATAGCACTAGGGGCAGTATTAACACAGGAGGGTGGAGAAGGCTTGGATCACCCTATAGCATTCGAAAGTCATAGATTATCTAAAGCAGAAAAGAATTATTCCACCACTGAATGCTAGGGATAGGCTATGGTGTATGTACTCCAGAAATATCGACACTACTTGCTATGTGTACACTTCAAAATGCATACAAATCATTCCGTGCTGAAATACTTGGTTAATAAGCTTGTGTTGGTGGGGAACATATGCAGATGGATTTTATTGTTCCAAGAATATGATTTTCAAGTTGTTGTGAAACTTGGACAATTGAACGCAGGACCAGATCACCTGTTGCGCATTGAGAAAAGAGAGGAACCTACTATTTTGGAGGAAGGATTACCTGATGCGCAACTCTTTTTTGTGCACATATTCGATGGACATTTTGAAGATATAATCTACTTTCTTGTGACTGGAACTGCACCGAAAGAGTACTCCATCCAGCAGAAGAAGGAACTAGTGGTGCGCGCAACAGATTTCTCTATCATTATGGGGCACCTATATAATATGGGGAATGATGAGATACTGCGAAGGTATGTACCTGAATTTGAATGAAGAAATATCCTCACGGATGCTCATGGGGGCACTGTGGGAGGACATTATGTAGGGAGAGTGACCGTGCAGAAGATTCTCTGTGTAGGGTTGTGGTGGTTGACCCTTAATCAATATTCAAAAGCACATTGCAAGGCCTGTGATGTATGTCAAAGAACAGGTAAACCATCGTGGAGGGACAAGATGCCTTTGAATCTGCAAATGATGTTGCAGCCCTTTGAAAAGTGGTTGATCAACTTTGTAGGACCTATCAAACCAAAAGGAAAAACGAGTGTGACATATATTATCACTATGACAGAGTAAATGACTCGTTGAGCAGAGGTGCAACTCGTAAAATATTGCACGGTCATGATGGCCATAAAGTTTCTATTTGAACACGTATTGACACAATTTGGATGTTCAAAGATCTTGGTGGGCGACCGTGGTACACATTTCCTGAACGAGACAACTAGCGCACTAACAGAAGAGTTTTAGGTGTATCACCAGAAAAGCACATCATATCACCCACAAGATAACAGGACAGTAGAAGCGTTTAACAAAGTATTAGAGACTGCATTGACCAAGGTATGCAATTCGCAACAAAGTGATTGGGACTTATGCATACCTACAGTATTATGGCCTTATATTAAGATGACATGTAAGAAACTGACAAGACAAACACCTTTCCGATTGGTCTATGGAGTGGAAGCCGTAATGCCAATGGAAGACATTATGCCTAGTCTGTGCATAACATCACTCATAGGTATGACGGACCATGGAGCCCTGGAGGAAAGGCTCATGCAATTGGAGGAACTCGAGGAGGAACGATTTTTGGTTGGCTTTCACCAACAAGTACAAAAATAGCATGAAAAGTCTTGCCACGATCAACATATTAAGTTGCACGTCTTCAAGGTGAACGATTTGGTGTCATTGTATGATAGTAAGTTTGATAAATTCCCAAGAAAATTCCAAATGCATTGGCTAGGATAGTATGTTATTAAGGAGGTCACAAATGAAGGCACGGTGCAGTTGGTAAAGTTAAATGAAGAATTTTTCTTATGAAAAGTGAATGGCAATCTATTGAAGCCATATACGGGTGGCCCAACTATTTGACTAGCTGACTGAAGCATAGTCTTAGCACTCCAAGCATCTAAAAGGAGGTGCGAGACTATAACCAGGTGCAAGGAAGCAGTTCAGATATAGCAGTCTCTGAACAACGCATCCAAAAGGTACAACATGCAGCTGCTCAGTATGTTGTCAATCTTACAGCAGCCCAGGTAGAGTTCAAAGGTCTCCATGTGAAGATATTTGTACCAACAAAGTGACTTGAGGGTGAGTCACGATGTTTTTGTTGGGGGCCTGTTGGGCATGGGATCCCCCAAGGGAATTTTTGGGGCTAAAAGCCCAGATTTTGGTCAAAAGATGTAAATCAGATGTAAAGACCCAGATTTTGTGGGCACGGAGCGCAAACTTGTAAATGAGTCACAGGGATGTCTGCCCTCAATTTTGTAATGTAATGTCGACTTTAGAGATCTAACCATGGTCTGTGGACCATGGGATTGTATAAATAGAGTGAGCCTCCAAGTTGTAAATAAGTGAAGTCAATAGGATCTAATGATGGAATAGAAGGATAGCAGAAGATCTAAGTGTAGAGTTGAGTCTTTGGGTCATAGATTAGGAGAATGCTCTGTAGCTAAGTGCACAGAGGCCTAGTAGTCCGCAGCTGAGTGCGTGGACCCCTGCAGCTGAGTGCGTAGGACAGGTTGAGTCTGTAACCGATTGAAGCATTAATAAAGAGAATTTTTATACCATTCCTATGTATTTATTTATTGTTTTCAACATTAAATGTATTGGGTATAAATTACATTTTTCCTTTTTATGTGATGCACGAACATATATGATTGTGCTGATTAAGTAAATGTGAGATAAAGTATCTATTTACGCGATGTTAACTAACTTCCGTAAGAAGATAAGTAAGATACGGAGTGTGATTTGGGGAAATAACATAGATCGTTCCCATAGCAGTGCGAAAGCACCTCAACCCCTGGTGAGGGCTGCACAAAGGCAGTTATAACAGATCGCAAAGGTCTCGTAGGTAAGGATAGTTCACGAAGTGACCTACGTGAAGGTATTCACAGTTGGACTAAATCAACCCCTCAGACATCTCCAGGGTGTGGAAACTTGGTTCTAGCATCCCCCCACACTGCTTCAGGTGAGAGTTCAGTCAGCGCACCAAGGGCTGATGCCGAAAGGGCCAGTAGTGTAGGGATTTGTTTGGCTAATTAACTCTGAACCTAGGTCAGGCCCACTCAAGCCAACACTTACCCTCTTTACATTTTTTATTTTTAGTATGAGAAAACATTTTGCAAAAAGAAAAAGTATGTACAATATTACAAGACTGATCATAGCCAATTCAAAATTATGAATCCTATTATTATAGGACCCTAACAGTGGCTCCACATGGGGATGGCATTTGCTGGTGACATGTCAAGAACTTTTAGATCAGTGACCTTTGAAAATTTGATTGTGCTTGCCTTGTAACTGCTTTACTATGATCTGCTTTAATTCATACATATGATGGTGCACCTTTCAAAGCTTAGGGCCTTCTCTTCGGGCTTCAATCTTAAAAGGTAATCATCCAATCCAAGCTAAACTTCACAATGTTATGTACAATGAGAAAAGTAAAGAAATGAACTAACATTAATCTGGAGATAAGTAATGCTTCAGCATTATACCGTTGACTGGTCCACCTGGTAGATCTGTTCCATCTAACTGCTTCAAGAAAAATGCATTGTTACCTATGTAACCATAAATGATATAAGGGCCTTGCCATAGGAAATCAAATTTACCACATTTACCCTTTTCTTCTCTTATGGAATCCCATTTTAGTACTTTTTCACCTATGTAAAAATCATCAGCTTTGGTCTTATTATCATAAATCTTTTTGGTTTTATCTTAGATCACTTGGGATTTGACATAGACTTCTTCCCTGGTTTGCTACAAATGTATTATCTGATTTATCCTCCTTTGGATATCATTTGATACTACCTACAGTTCTTGAATCATTTTCATCACTGGTACTCCTAAAGAGGATGGAAAAACAACATCCATTCCATATACAAGTTGATAAGGAGATGTACCAATGGACTTTTTCGTAGTGAGTCTATCTACCCATAAGGCATTAACCAACTTTTTCTTCCAAGTCTTCTTATTGCCTTCTAATAGTTTCTTGATGATATTAATGAGGCTTTGCTTTGAGGATTCTACAATCCCATTGCCTTGAGGGTAATAGGTAGTGGAATGGCCAAGGGTAATGTGATATCTATTATAAAACTCTACCATTTTCTTGGATTTGAAAGCAGTTGCATTCAC
This sequence comes from Pinus tabuliformis, assembly GCA_031772625.1. NCBI lineage: Eukaryota > Viridiplantae > Streptophyta > Pinopsida > Pinales > Pinaceae > Pinus > Pinus tabuliformis. The sequence goes on along the minus strand of CM062812.1, from coordinate 407,487,828 downwards.
AATAATGAGCTTTTGTGGGCATCCGAATCTTGAAAGGATATTGTTTTCTAGGAATGAGATGATGACAGAATATATGGCTTGTCTCGAAGGGATGGCTTCTATCCATTTATTGATGTAATCAGTGGATGTCAAAATCCATTTATGTTGGGCTGAGGAGGATAGGTGAATTTCACCAATGAATTCTACACCCCATCGCTGAAATGGGATTTCTATGGAGATGGGTTTGAGGGGTAATGGTAAGAGTTTCTTCTTGCCTTCAAATATTTGGCACTTGTGACAGAAGATCTCATATTTTCTGACATCTGCAAACATGGTGGGCTAGTAAAAAGTTTCCCTTAAAATCTTATCAGCAGTTGTTTTCCAGTATAGGTGTCCTCCACAATCCCTTGCATGAAATTCTTGTGTGACTTTGTCATCGTCATCTCATAATAAAAAATTTAACAAAATTCCACCATTATCTTTCAAAAATGAAGAATTGTCTATGATACAATATTTCATTGTTTTCATTTTCAAGAATCTACATTTAGTTCTAGATAAACCAGGAGGAGCTTGTAAATTTAGTAAAAAAAATATGATATTTGTATACCAAGGTGAATCTAAAAAAGCTTCACTAATTTGTGCAGTCACCATCTCTTTTGATCATCAAGAGCACCAATGAAATTTATGTCTAAGGCCTGACAGTTCGATTCAGCCATGAGTTTAGCTAAACCTTGGCCTTTGATTAGTTTTGGGGGTTTTGTTTCAATATCATATTCCAAAATAGTGGCAATCCATTTGCCTCTCTTTCCTTCAGGTCCATTATATGTTGGAATGTCCTTTACTACTGAATTTGGAACATATGCAATGATGTGTGAGTATAAAATGTACACTCTAAAATCTTTAATAGCCTTCATTAAAGCAGGTGATTGTTTTTCCATTATATTATACTTTAGTGTAACATCTCTCAAAGATTTTCTGAAAAATGAAATAGGCTGATCATAACCCTGATCATTCCTTTACAACAAGACTGCTGCAATAGTGTGTTCTGAAGCAAAAGAAAAAATTATAAAATCTTTTTTGGAATCGGGACTTATGAGGATAGGTGTTTTAGTAAGGGCTTCTTTGATTTCCTCAAAAGACTACTTAGCCTCTACTATCCACTTAAGTGTTGAATCTTCCTTTAACTTATTATTCAATTCTATGATTAGTTCTGCTAAGTTAGAAATGAATCTTCTAAGAAAAATTATTTTACCTAAGAATGGTTGCAACTCTTTAATGTTCCTAGGGTGATTGATGTTTAGGATTGCCTCTATTCTAGCTAGATCAATTTTAATGCCCTATTTTGAAATTATGTGTCCCAATAGTTTACCTTCTTCTAGCCCAAAGAGTGTCTTTTTGGGATTCAAAGAAATGCCAAATTTTCTACATTTAATAAAAACTCTTCTCAAATGATCTATATGTTCATTATCTGATTTGGAAAACACTGTGATATCATCTTGGTAAATAACTAAAATGTCATGGGCTTCTTTCGCAAAAGTTATGTCCATTTCTCTTTGGTATGTTGCTCCAACATTCATCAATCCAAAAGGCATCTTCAAATACATGAAAGTAGCCCAGGGAGTGGTAAATGCGGTCTTTGCTTGATCCTCTAGTTGAACTAAGATTTGGTTGTATCTAGAGAATCCATCAAGTAATGAAATTCTGGATGAGCCTACTACCCTCTCGAGAATGTGGTCCATTTTAGGGAGGGGATAGTTATCCTCCAGTGATACTTTATTCAAGTTTCTAAAATCAACACAAAGTCTGATTTCTCCTATTTTCTTTTTAGTGGTGACTAAATTAGAGACCCAATCTGAATACCTAATTGGTGCTATGATTTGTGCCTCATACATCCTTTTTCCTTATTTTTCAATTAATGGCATAAGAACTTTATTAATTCTCCTAAGCTTTTGTTTGAAGGGTTTCTAATCTTCTTTGATGGGTATTTTATGTTGAATAATGCTGGTGTCATAGGGCTTGAGGTCTTCATAACTCCAGGAAAAGACATATTGAAATTCTTTAAACAAACTTATGTATTTCAACTTTTCAGCTAGAGGTAATGCCTTGGATATTTTACTAAGCTTAGGTTTTTCTTATGTTCCTAAGTTAGATTCTACTATGTTTGATCTTAAAGGCTCCATTTTTTGTTTTTTAGCTACATCATTTGAATCAAAAAAATATTTTAATGGGACTAATCCCTTAGGCAAAAAGTTATTTTTAAGGCTTAAAATCTTAGAATCATCATTAATTATTTCTTCTATTTCTACTCTTTCTAAGTTATCTATTTCTACCTTAGTGAATTTAGTGGGTTTATCTACAACATTTATATCTATCTCACCATCTATAATGTCATCTAATGTACAATCAATATCTATTTTATAGTTTTGGAATTCTCCCTCAGCATTCATAAAATCATAGATTTGAGAATCTTGTGAAAAAATTTGCCAATATTTCAGATTATTAGGTATGACAGGCCTATGTCTTACCTCTTTAGTGTACTGGTGATTGGGCTAAAAAGGTAATCTGCAAGCGCTAGTAAAAGTAGCCAAACTGTGAGCTTGCATGTTCTGTTTCCTAGGAATAACAACAAAACCAATTTCAAGAAGTTCTTTAATCAGATCTAGAACAGTTTCTCTATATTAGCTAAGTCTAGGATTATTCATAGAATACTCTCCTCTAATTTGTTTTATGATCAGTTCAGAGTCTCTGATGATAGAAACTCTCTTGGCTCCAAGATTTCTTACCATTTGCAATCCTAAGATTAAAGCTTCATACTCTGCCATGTTGTTTGCGCATTTAAAAAGTTTAATCTAAAGGCATGACCTTCAAAATGATTATTTTCCATATTACGAATCCAAACTCCTACACCTACTCCTAATATATTCACTGAACCATCAAAGTCTAAGTGCCACCTAGAATCATGAAATATATTTTCACTGTCAGGTTCTTTATGTTCTTGTTTGACAACTGTGTTATTATCCTTTTCAGTGTCTAAATTACATAAAACGAAAGAATCCATATCAAAATGTACATAATAAATAGGATAGTTCCATGGTTTATCTGTACAACTGACCATGTATTTCATTAAAGTTTCTCTATAAAGTTTTTTGGGGTGACCAAACACTGAAATTGTGGCATAAGACATGTCTAACTATAGGGATCCCTGCAATTTTTCTCCCCATGAGAGAGACAATAGCTTTCTATACTTTGGAGGGATATCAACAACTACAATATCCATGACAATGCTCTTACCTGGGTATTGGACTAGAGTGACACACAAGTCTTTTATTAGGCCCATGAATTTGACTTTACCATAATGAAAAGAGAAAATATATTTGTATGGCCTGGTTATATCTAAATCCAATGTTTCCAGGATATCTTTAGGCATCAAATTGTGAGATGATCCTGAGTCTAACATAGCATTGTGTAAGATTTTATCATGAATAATCAAGCTAATGTAGAAATTATTTAGGAAGACCAATTTTTCCATGTTTTCCATTTACTTTAGGGCCAAATATTAACTCTGGTTGGTCATCATTTAGATTAGCATAGTCTTCTCCTTCATCTATATTCAATGGTTCAGTGATTTGGGCTTTGTAGGAATCATTTTTTATCAATTCAGTTAAAGGAACTGATATTTTCAATTTGGAAATTTCAATTTGGATATTAAATGGAGTCTGTGTTTTGCTTGACTGAATGATTTCTTCCTTGGAAATTAGAGTTTGTGTATTTTTTTCTTTCTTATCTTCATTTGGTAGTTCAGTTTCTGTTTGGGTGTCCACAGTTTTACTATTTTCAGTTATTTTTTTTGGAACAGTTTGGGAAGTAGTTGAAATTTGAAGAGCATCTGAAGCTTGGACATCCTTTGAAGTTTTAACAACAACTGCTTTTTGAATATCAGCTAAAGTTTTAACAGTAGTATCTATAATGTCTACAATTTTTGGACTGGCTGCAATCTTTGGAGTGAAAGCTTTTTGGGTTTCCCTAGAGAGAATTTGCAATGCTTTGGTTGCAAGAGCTTCTACTATTTTCTTGGTATGAGTTTGACATCTTTATTAGTAGGGGCTTCTGCATTTTTCTTACTCCTAAGGTTATATTGCTTATGAACTTCATTAATAGAAAATTCATAACCTTGTTTATAATCAAAGGACTCTCACAATTGTAACTGTAATTGTTGTAACATGCATAATTCTTGTTCTTCTTGTGTAAGAAAAAATAGTATTACCATCATTGATTCCCATTAAGTTAATCTGAGTGTCTTCATCTTCTTCATTTCAGTGAGAACTTTTAGCATAGTTTCCTTGGAAAGGTGGTCTAATCTGTTGATTAGGTGGCCCTTCTCCAGGTTTACTAGTGTTGGGATTCTTCCTAAAGTTTGGATTTCTTATTTGAGGACATTGTTCTTGATTATCACATTGTGGTTTCCTTTCCATAATTTCTAAACTATCCACTAAATTTTCTAAACTTTTAGCCAAAGTATCTATCTTAACATCTGAAGTGGGTGGTTCTTCCTTAATGGTAACTCTCCTCTCATTCCTTAGTCTATCTCTTTTAGCCAACAAGTTAGCTTCTACACTAACTGCATCACTCTGCATCTGTTCCAAAGTTGAAGGGTTTCTTTCTCTCAATTGGTAAGAAATATCAGTGTCAAAATCATCAGGAAATTTAATTAGTGTTATGTCTGGGGGAGGTTTCATATCTGCAGGGATTGCATTGTAAAAACTGTTAATCCTAGTACAATAGTCCTAAACAGATTCATTAGGAGCTCTTCTAATGTTTTCATATTGATATAATATTTGTAAATGTTTTTTCTTCCTTTCCCATCTATTGAGAAACAATCTATGGAAAGCGGGTAAATCAGCAATATGACCAATAGGTAAACCTTTAAAGAATTTCTTGACATCTCCTGCCAGTGTTTGTACAAATAATCTCATTTTTACATCTTCTTCATCAATTTCATGTAATTCAAATAAATCATTCATTTTATTTACATGTTGCTGTGCAGTATATTGACCAATACCATCAAAATGAAGGATTTTACTCTGATAGTCTTAGGGCATGGCATGTACTTGAACTGGTAAGGTTAAAGGAGCATATTTGGCAGCCATGGCTAAAATTATAGATTGGCTAGGAGGTGAAGTGGTAGTGCTTGAAGATGAACTTGAAGGGCTTACACATGAGGTTGAAGTATTTGCAGATGGACATAAGATTCTGGGTTGAAGAGGAAGCTTGGGGATGAATGATTCTATGGAATGAAGTGTAGCGGTAATAATAGATAGGTGGTACTAAATAAAGATGAATTTACAGACTCTGAAGGAATGGTATAAGGCTTAGGAGTAGTATCAATTACGGCAGCTAACTCAACTGACTGTTGAAAATAAGCTTCATCTATGTGTCTTATCAAATTTGAGGTTAAAGCATTAGGTTTGTCAAAAGTGTCTAGAACATGTTAATCTAAATCAAGATGAATAGTATTCTTCTTTGATTCAATAAATTGAATAAAAGCAGGGTCTATTATAGTATTATGGACTGAAGTTTTAGATTTGGTATGAAACAATGAATGCTCAAATGATAAATCAAATTGAAGATCCTCTAAGTTTGATAACTCTCTAGGAACTGAATTTTCTTTGGTTAGCTGACTAATGCTTTGTTGACTTTATACTTTATTGTTTCTTCTCAAGATTTTTTCTGGATTATCAACAATTATAGCGGGGTTTGGATCTGGATGTGCTTTGCTATAGTATGTTTTTTTGGAAGCCAGAATTTTAATTTCTTAACTTTTTAATGAAACCTTGGACAACCCTAAATGGCGTTAAGGTGCAAACATGAGATTTAGGATTTCCTTTAAGGTTTATTAAATTGAGGACTCGTTCCCCAGTATGGTCTCCACTACGTTATCACTCTAAAATTTCCCTAGGGTTGTTATGTTGTTTTGAAAGAAATGATAGAGGTAACCACAAACCTGCTTTTGAGATCAGGATCTAGCCTTCCTAATGCTCATAGAGGGCTCTCTCTTAAGGATTTAACTTTGTTGAGTTAATTGATTTTAGGCCAGTTATTTAAGCTTGATTGGGTTTTGATTTGATTTGGTGGTGTTATCACTGATACAAATGGATAGATAAGTGTCCTTTTACCATTGGGCCATGGAGTCCAAATGTCAAGAAAACAGGACTAAGTCAAGTTCTAAAGATATTGTTCATAGGGTAAGGTAGCTGAGCAATTTAGTATTTACCATTCTTCTGTAGACTTCATTAGTTTTTTTGTATTTTGCAAAAGTGGGCTTGTTTATAAAGAGATGTTTTACCTCATGGTAGAGGTAAAAGAGGTTCTCAGAAGTCTGGTAAAGGAATTTTACTATAGGAATCCCTTTCATGGAGGAATTGTTGGCTTGGTTCTTTGCCACTTCTCTGATTATCTTATAATACTCTTCATGTGGCATCAACCTGTAATTAATCACCAATGGGTTAGGTAGACCTTTCTGCCTCAAAGCATCAAATTTGACCATGAACCTGTCTATTGCTAGCTCCATTGTTTGGTACTTCTCCTCAAGCTGCATCATCAGGTCCCCCTAGTGATTACCTTCTTCACCTCTAGTATGGTGTCAGTTCTGTCAGCTATTCCAAGCTCCTACAATTCATACTTATTCTTTGTGTTAAGGAACTGGATTATTCTTGAGGCTTCTTCTGACATATTTCCAAGTTTGGCTCTAACCCTTTGAATTGCCTCACCAACCTCTTTGATCATATCATTTTTCTCAAATATTACCCGTATAGGTTGTCAAATATCATTGACTGAGGCAATGATATTGGCCCATAAAAGTTGTTTTTCTTGGGCTAGTGGATATTTCAGTGTTAATTCTTCATCCAACTTCTATATCCTTTCATTCAATCTCTTTGAATTTTGAGCTTCATTCTTATGCATGCTTTGAGCCAATTTCTTTTCATCCTATAGAATTTTTATTTATTCTTTAAGTCCATTTATTTCAGTGGTTTGGATGGACATATCCTCCATGGCTTTTACCTATTTACCTGCTTCACCACTAGGATGATTTGATGCTATTGTTGAACCTGTTTCTGATGTAGTTGTTGCTGCAATTGGAAGTGTTGTAGCTACTGGAGCTGCTAGGGCTAATGAAGTTGCCAAAGTAGAAGGAACTGTTGTAGTAACTATAGGAATATCAGTGGCAGTAGATGCTTCAATGGTGGCATGTTTCTCCTATACTAAATTATCCATCTCATTCTCCATTTCTTTTAATTGAGCATTTAACTGAAGAATGAGGCACATTATCTCATCTTTCTAGCTTTGGCTCTCTAGAACATCCTTGGTCTATGGATGTTCAGAAGGAGGCAATTTTAGTTGCTTCTTTAATGCGACAATGTCTTCATTTTTCTTCTTTATGAGCTTTTCTGTTTCCTTGATGACATTTGGATTGTAGCCAGTCTCAATAACCAAATCTTCTAGTGATTTAATTATGTTATCCTTTTTGTGAGGATGCTTTCTCTAGCTTAAACTATGTTGTGATATTATCTAGAGAATTTTGAAGCTTTTGTACACTCATAGCTTTGTTGGTCATTGTTGAGTACATCATTTCTCCTACCTGCTTATGAAATTCAATTTGATCTATAGGGTGAACATTCTTGGCCAAAACTTCAAATTCCATCCTTTTATAATCCGCCGATGACTTAGGCTGTTATACTCTGGGTTGCAAAAAGGTCATTTGCATTTTCATTATTTTAATGTTAAAAGCTTAGAGTAACCTATTCTGATTACTAGGAGTCTTCTTGAAATACTGGGCATAGGTTTCAGCTTTCAATGCTTCATTTCTCAACTTGATCTCTTTATACTTCTCCTCTATGTATTTTTCCTTATCCACTGGTTTGCTGGATGAAGAGACTTCAATACTAAGCTACTTCTGAATACTCTGAGTATTAGAGGTGGAAGGCTAATGAGTTTCCTCTTGAAACTACTGGAGCTGTTTTCTCTCTCAGCACTGTACCTATATCAGTGATTTGAAGTGTCTCAATTGTCTCAACTATCTCTTCTTGCTCATTTACAAGATTTAGCTCAGGCTTCTTCCTGTACATGATTTCAAATCTCTTATTTGTTGTATCCTTGTTGGAGCAAGAACCTTCTTCCCTTGTCCTTTTTGCATTTCTGTCCTGTAGGGTTGGAGTATGTAGAATGGAACTAATATCCATCTGTTTCTCCATATCTGTCAAGGTGTTTTCCAACCACTTTGACTGGTTGGCATATTTTTCAATGTTCGGCCTGGAATCGTGCATGAAAGGGCTCAATCTAAATTTGAGTCTTAGTTTGTTTATGAATCCTAAAGGGTTATACTGTCATTTAAAACTACTACTGAACTTCATTTCCTGTAAAGATTTTTTGGCTTCTTCTCCAGCTTCCCTATTATTGCAGATAAAAGGACCAAGCTGGTCTTTGATTTTGAACTGTGTTTTCTCCCTAGCAGATAGAAAAATTACATCATCTCAATTTATGATCTTTCTAATATATTCTAATGCAAATATCCTCATGGGGAGGTATTTGGGCATCTTATAAGGAGTGAGCTAGCATCCATACACCCTAATTTCAGTGTTGTTCTGGTATAAATACCAGTCTCCTATTCTAATGTTTTTAGACAATTGTAAAATTCTCATTATTTCATCACTGATCCTAAGTTGATTTCTACTACTTAGAATATTAACAACTAGGTTAACAAAGGAATCAATGAACTCCTTGTACTTGAAAAAAATGGAACATTTTTGGATTAAGGGTGTCCAAAAGATAACAGATCTAGGATGACCCTTAGAGTCCAAATTTTGGATGTTGACTGGAAACCTGTTTGATTGGAAATATAGGAACATATGGAACAATACTGAAGAGTATTTGAATACTCTTTCATTTGGCAATCTGATCAATTGATCATGGATTCTGTCTGCTAAGAACTAGATAAAATTGAAAACTGTAGCTGGAGGCTTGCCTAGGCAAAAAAATAGAGAGGAAAGAAAGTATAGGCTCATCTAAATGCTCATCAGTGGTATATCCTAGAATACAAGACATCATGGTTACAATCTGTTTTACCTTTTCAGAGAAAATGGTGGCAGAGTATGGAGGACTGTTTGTAGGAATATGAGCCTTTTCTAAGATGAAAATCTGGAAAATGTGACATCTTTTGGGTAGGTCAAGCTTTAGGTATAGTTCAAGTGGGTTTTCAATAGAAAACAGGGTTTCATTTGGCTTTTGCTGGATCTACAACATTTGGTTTATTGACTCTGTAGTGATTGTAAACAAAATCTGCTAGTGAGGAGAGACTATGGTTGTTTGGGTTGGGATATAGCAGAGTTGGAATAGGTGGATGATTTCAGGGAACTGGTATACCTGTGGGAACAAGTATTTGGGAAAATCTGATTCCCATAAATGAATGTCATCATTTTGGTTTAGGAATTTATCTTTACTCCAGCACTGGAGTTTTAACATATGGCTAGGGGAAATAGTGTCTTTGATCTAGAAATCCTTGTCAACCAATGGGAGGTGGTCAATATCCAGGTGAGGGGTTTGCAGGGGTTTTTCATTGAGAATACTTTGGGAAGCCACAATTTGTTTGTTTTATTGAATTAATTTTTATCTGGCTTAAGGAGTAAGCTTAGGACCTCTAGAACAGTGCAAAAGGTGAATATAGTCTGTAGAAAAGGGTTTTTTTAGATGCACAGTGGATTTCTATAGTTTGTCTAGGCTTTTAATCAGTTCAATTAATTAACCTTTTATAAACACTGTGTAGAGCTTATGTAGAGGGCCTTTCTGGTAGCTTTTAGGAATACCTGGAAAATGAAGATTTGTTGTGCAGTCAGGGTTCTGTGGTAGTACCAGAGGCTTTCTGAGGCTTCAATTGTCTTTATACTACTTCAAATTGGTGCCTTCACTGTCTTCTGGTCAAAAAATGGGTTGAAACAGTTGAACAGAGCTTCTGGGGTTTAGAATTGGTTGGCAAAGTTTCTTGGTAGTGGAATAATATCGAAAAAGTGTAAAAAGGGTGGCTTTTTGGTTTTTAACCAATAGTGGTTGATTTTGGGCGCAGAGTTAATGTTTGAATAGTAGACAGTCTCATCCTATATGGGGAGGTAGTATTATGGCTTATCGCACCAGTTTTTAGTGTAGGGTGGTATTTTTTCAGAGCACATGATATAACGTGGGGCTGCCACATAGAAAAAGGGCGATAGGGCAAAACCGCAAATGTTGTGTGCTTTTGGGATGCTAAAGATCAGATTTGGGAGCGCGCGATATGGGATGTGGGCCATCGGATCTGAAGGTCAGTGATTGGAGGGTTATCGCATGGCGGAGTTGTAAGGGATGAGTCGGAGATTGATTGGCGGGCCCGGGGATAAATATTGCAACGGTTAAATATATAGAAAGGTTTTGTGAGGGTCGAGTCAAAAGGGTATCAGGGAGGGTTTTTCAATGGGGCTCACTACATTTAACTTTTTTAAACTTAGGATAAGGGGGTTTCAGTGAGTTTACATGGGAAAATGAGAAATTCATAAGGGGAGAATGATTTTTAAAGGGGAAATGTCTAGGGAAAGGGGAATTGTAAAGAGAAAGGGGAAATGTATTAGAATAAGAGGAAATGAAAGGGAAGGGTCCTTTGGAACCAAGAAGGGGAAATTAGTGGATGAAAAGAAATGAAGGGGTAATGGAGGGAAATTAATAAATTAGACATGTAAGTGGTTTAGTGAAATGAGAGAAAATTAGTGAATGAGCTTTAGTATTCGGGCCTAAAATTATATAGAACATTTTAGGGTAAATACCCCAAAGTAACATACAACTTTTGTGAATGTCCTTTCTCTTTGACAATTCCTCCTGCACATGAAACAAGGATCAAGCATGATGAAGGTGCATTTGAGTTATCAACCTTATGCATCCCAAACCTCTTTTACCTACCCTTTATTTACCCTAGCATTTTCCTTTCAGTATTTTGGGCGAATTTGAGCTTGTTGACCCTTTATTTCTTTCTCTATGATAAGAAAACTATCCAATTCTAATCTTATAACTTCCAACGGCTCAGATTAAACTGATGAGCTCATTACTATTCTCTACCTAACTACTGATTTGCCAAGATTAAACAGTTTGGCTAGATCTTTCTTCTCTATCTATCAACATGAAATTTAAAGCATGAATGAATCAAGATTGAACTATTTGACCATCATGGATTGTGGCATTTTGACAAGCTGCACACAACCTTATTTTGCAAAGGCAAAGTAAAAAGTAGTGGCATTTGAATTTGCATCACTTTCAAAATCTATCTTTTATCTCTTTTTGGTGGGGTTCATATTTTTTTTTTTTTTTTTAATTCTATTCTTTTAGTCCTTTGATTTTTCTTTTAGGACTTAACCTCTTTACATTTTTTATTTTTAATATGGGAAAACATTTTGCAAAAAGCAAAAGTACGTATAATATTACAAGACTAATCATAGCCAATTCAAAATTATGAATCCTATTATTATAGGGCTCGAACAGTAAACATATAGGAGAATAGTTGGGCATGTTAACTCATAGGTCTTACTTATCATCAATTCTTTCCTTTGATGCACAATACATTTTTCATAAAAAAAGATGTGTAAAGTGGATGGTGCCTTGTAACTTGTTGAGAAATCAATAGGGAGACAATTAGGGTGATTTCTCTTGTACTGGATCATTTCTTGTGAACATATGTTGTCTTCTTATTAGTTTTATTATGTACTTTCATAAAACAATTACTAAAACCATAAACCATGAATATAAAAAAAAGAAAATGAATGCAAGATATAGGCTCCAAGCTAGGGAAAAACCCCATAAGGGGTAAAACCCAGTCAAATCTCCCCTTCTTATAGAATCAAATCAGAGTGATAAATCCAAGACCCAAAGACCAATACCATGACCTCCCACAAGACCCGAATTAGCCCTCCTTACAAGCTCTTCCAACAAGTCAAAGTTAATTCAAGTCAAAGCCTTCCAAATCTAGTCAAATCTTTGATTTTCAGCCCCCACAATAGGTTTTCAACCCTTGCAATTAGGTCTGCAATTTTTGGCCCCTACAACTCCTACAATTTTGCACGTCTGACAAATTTCTTCCTCCATTGACGCTTTCTCTCTCTCTTTTGACTTTAGCTCTACTTCTTGAATTCTTTGTTGATTCTCTCTCTCTTCTTGGCACATAAATTGAATCTTCTGGATATGTTTCAAATGAGGTCCAATTGTACTTTATTTATACAGATCTAGGAGGTATAATGGGTCCCTTCCAAAGCTAAATTTTCCGAGAAGGGCCGACTTGGTCCTGTGGGATAAAATTTGATACTTTTTACACAAATAAAATTATTTTTCCATTTTCTTTCAAGAGTCTTATTGGGACTTAACTCGATTACAATAATTTGACAAATGACAAACATTCTTTTGACTCAATAAACCCTAGAAGCATGTAGAACATGCTAAACCTAGATAACAATTTAACTTGAGCATGAAACCCATGCTTGAAAAATAAAAATAAAATTCTTGTTTTTCTTTTTACATGAAATATATAATGATGCATATACATTGAAAATTATGAATATTGAACCTATTTATGTTTTCCTACACTCCGTTTTAACTTGGGAGATATTCATAATTACATAACTAGTACAAGGATACTTTCAAATTGAAATATTCTCAGAAGAAGTGTTAGATTGATAAGGCAACATCAGACATCAACATCATAGCTAGCACTGTCAAATTGCAATATAACAAGGTGTTTACTTGAAAATTTATAACTTCCCACAAGATTAGAACATAATTCTAGGAGGAATACATATGGATACCAACACCACAACCTCTTTAAGGCACATACCTCATTTGGATGTTCACCAAGTATGTAGAAATTTTATAGAAATTGTAGCTTCTCAAGATTTCAACCTGGAAACAAGAGACACAATTCTACTCTACTGATTTGCGGAATGTAAATCACAATTTAGAAAACATGCAAATAGATGCAATAAGAAAACACACAAATACACATTGATTTCTAGGGAATCCAAACTGGGAAAAACCCCTCAAGCCTCTTTGCATTATTAAGATGAATAAAGAAACTATTACAATTGCTAGCTCCAGCTCTAAGCCGAACCTACAAAAGAATAATTTTTTTCTCTGCTCAATGAATAACTCTTTCCAAAAAATAGCCAATTATTTTCTCACCAAGCCTCCTATTTCCTTACATAATCCTCAAGAAATTAGCACTAAAATATAAGAATTTCCTCCAAATTTATTGCACTTTTCCTAAGGATTGATCACTAATTGCATGAAACACCTGTACACTCAAAACTAGTTAACAACGTGTTGGAAATATATTCACTACTGAGGGGGGGGGGGGTGAATTAGTACTGAGGGCACTGACAAACTTTTTCTCCAATTATTTAATCTTTAGCATGCATAAACTGAAACATATAATTAGAGATTAGTGCAACAAAAATAAACATGCAACCACAAAACCAGTCAACACAGTGACACAAGGGTTTATGTTGGAAAAACCATCTTGAGAAAAAAACCACCCTACTATTGTTGCACTGCTCAATTCTATTATTAATAGCTAAAAAAATTATACATGGATAATCTCACTCCAATTAGCCTTGAAGACTTGCTTCTTTCACAGTATTTTAATCCTTTCAAATAGAAACCTATTTCTCTCTTGGACCTTTAGACTACCATTTGCTGAAGTCCACCACGATCAATCAATCCTCACCCACTCTGATGGGACTATCCAACTCCTATTAGATGGAGAAAACTCTTACATCTAATAAATCCACTAAGTCACTATCTACTGAAGGCCTCCATGTCTTCACTACCTCCATGCGAGCCTCCTTTCATCTATTTTCAAACTGGACTATGAAAACTTGCTCAACATGAGCATTGCCACAACATAGCATCAAAACACCAATAAATTTGTAGCAACAGCTACCATCAAAACTCCATACAAAAATATCCACACAACCATAAAATAAATCTCCTCAATCACTACTACAATAACACATAAGCAACTCACTCACTACATAAACATAATGGCTAAAATGTGCTTCAACTCACTACTACTACAACTAAAAACTAATTCAGTAAATCTGCATAATATGGCTCACATAGTTTGCTAGATTTACTCCAAGCTCTCACTCACTCAACACACTCTCTAGACAATCAATCAACTCAATAAACTCAATGTCTTCCTTTGTTTATAAAATTCTTGAGATGATTAACTCAGTAAATGCTACAGGTTATGGAAGACTTAACAACTCCTTTCCCATGCTTCAGATTTGGTTTACGAAGGCATCTTGACCAAATCAAGCACTAATTACATTATCCCTTTGATATCTTCAAACTTGATCCACTCCTAGAGACACCACGATCTTTTCCGACCACATACTCAAAATTTCCAACCAAGATATAATATAAAAGCCAAATAAAAAAATTGAGGAGCACGAGAAACATAGAGAAAACTAATCTACAAGCTTAGTCACTCCCATGACACACTATGCAAGAGTCTAGGTCGTCAGTCATTCTCATGACACACTATGCCAACGACCAAAGTCACTCACACAATCCTTTATGCTTGCATCTAGGGTAGAGAACCTTCATTTTCTCACAATCTGGATGATATTTCAAAAAATTGATCATAGTTAAAGACAATTGGGTCCATTGTCCATAAAACCCATGTTTCATAATTTTGAAATTAATCTTCATTTGCCCAGAAAGTCCAATCCAAAACTTCCACTTCTATCCAAACACCATACTCAACAACTGGGCCTAAAACTGAAGTAAAACAATTGTTCTTCAGTCCATAACCTATGCCACCTGATCCATCATATTCCTCTACTCTTCTAAACTCCTCCAAGCCTTGTTATAGACATTTTTGGGCCCTACAACCCCAAGCATGAAATGTCCATAAACCAAGGGCTCCTAAGTCCCTAAAAGTGTTGTTCTAACCCCTAAAGGAACAAGGTCAACAGATTACAGCTTCTCCCAGAAGTTCTCCATGAGAAACTGCTCAGAATTGGTCAAAACAGGATCATTGCAACTGCTCCACTGGCTAGGTGCGTTGCATCTCACCCAAATACACTATGAGGGTGCGTTGCATTTCAAAAGTCCCTTCTGTGGGGTGCGATGGGTGAGAAATGACAAATGGCAGTGTCATTCCGCGAGGTGGAGAGGCAATGGAAGCTTCCAGAATCTTCTCCTGTGACACTTGCCTCACTGAATTCGACCAAGGATGAGTAAGAGGCCATCAGTCTCCAAGTGGAAGCAAGAACTCTCAGAGAGAAGACACTAATCAAATCACAAGCTGACTCATCGCCCTTACAGATATCTATATATGGATCCCTCATCCAAGAGATCTAGAGCCTGGAATTTTGCATATTGTAAGGAATTGTTGTTGGTTTCCTGAGACAAACATCAGATTGTTGGGTGATCTAAGCTTTGTTTGAGGTGAAGAGGGGCTTCTTTGTTGGGAGGTTGATGCTGGGTCAGAACAACCGGTTGTAACTCCTCTTGGCTCTTTTCTTGTTTATCAATAAAAGCTATTTGAGTTTTCCTCCATGCTTTTGTGTCATTGATGCTTGTTACATTTGTATGGTCAATTTATATCTGACCCTAGATTGTTTATGATTATAGATCCATGTCTTTGTATAGTGCTATGCTTCTGTGATCTTACAGGTACTTTGTGAAGCTGGGTGTGCAAGGGAGCAGGTGGCTGAGGACTATCAAAGAAGAGAGGGATCAAATCAGGAGATTGGCGCAAGACAGAGGTTGCTCTTTCTGTTCCTCTCTATCTATAATTCATAAAGGAAAAAACAAAAGTAGCTTTTCTCTGTTTGTTTCTAAGGTAGCTGTCGCACTTTAGTTGGATAGAGCAGTTCTAAATAGACACTTTTTCCTGTAACAAAATGGTGACTCCGTTGGGGAATAATTAGTTTGTTTGTTTATCATTCTTTGTTGTTTGTTTCATAAACTTACAAGTGGCATTCGAACTGGATTTGCCATAACAAATGCAAAGTAGACAACTGCTACTTCAATCCATCTACTGGATCTGTTTATGATTTAAACAACTGATTCACAAACTATCTGATTGCCCTTGTGATAGCTCTTAGATCCTCCCTAGATCTACCCCTGATTGTTGCATTACTGATTGCTTTTTGCTCGGCCAAAACCCAAGAACTGAACTGCAAACTGTGACCCAGAACCCGAACAGAGTCTCGTTTCTGGCCCAGCACAGGTACTATTCAAAGATTCTGAATTTTAGCGCACTTCCCGAGTGGACAACCTGCGCTACATTTCAGATTCTCTGTGTTACAAGTGCGCTGATCAGACTAGCTCTGTGCAGTTGTGGCTTCTATGGTTCATTCTTTCTAGTTCTATTCCTGAATTTTGTTGCCTCTGATTAGTATATGTCTGTTTGAAACCCCTTTTCCTTGCTGTTATTCCACCTCCTTTGTACAAAAGAACTGTAGATGTTTTTGGGTGTTTGTTGAGTGATTTACAGTTCTCCTTTGCAAAAGTAGCATAATCGTACTGTCATCCTTTGATTTGAAATTGTCGCAAGTGTCGATTTAAATCGTAGGAAAGAGTTTAATTGCTGTAGATGGTCAATTACCTTGCTACTATTGCTTTTGGTCTGAATTTGTAATTTTCTAGTGTCGAGAACAAGTATTCATTTCAAAATCGTAAGGTGTTGTGATCATCTCCATTTTTTATTTCAAAAAGAAACTTTTTGATATTTGTCGCTTGAAAAGAAATTCAGATTTGTGCATCAACTTTCTTTTTAGCATTCATATACTAAGAAAGTTGAAAAAACAAATACATGCATGTGCATTTGCATATAGACAGTCTGATTGGCTTGATTTAGGAAAGTGCATTTAGAGTGTGCTCTTTGCTCTTTGTGAAAAGATTTTGTCTTTCTTTTCCCTAGTAGCTAGGATTTTCATTGCATAAAGGAGATAAAAAGTTTGTTTATCATCTTAGATTGCATTTTAGGAATTACATCTACATCTCGTGGTGAACCCGAAAGGCAAACTTCATAAACAAGATCAACTTAAAATAAATTCAATGAATCTAACAACGCTTTGGAACTTAACGCACAACATTTAGAAGTCTAGGCTAGAGACGTATTCCAGCGTCGTAAAGCCTGGTAACTGTTGTTCTCACTAATTTTTCGATGATTCCTCCACTTTGAGACGATAAGTTCCAGTACGGACTTGTGCTCCCACGTACCATCGAGTATATTTTGGGAGACCCCAATAGGCTTAATCCTTTATCCATAGGAAACCGTGTCTGCCGCCCTATCGATCGCAATGCATTGAACACAACATTCGGGAAGATTGATTGCCGTACTGTAAAAAGTATTTTGCAGTTTTGCGATTGGTTTGGTAATCCCTCTACCTAGATTTCCAGAGCAGTCCCTTTCATTCCTTTTCAGACTCCTTAACGGAAAAGGTCCATCTGAGCACTTGTCACTTCAGGCTCATTAAAAATCGAAGGAGACTAGAGTCATCTTTTGTTTTTTCTCGACCCTTAAAAATTGAAAAAACAAGTTGTGTCAAAGCGTCTAAAATTCATTTAATTCATAAACATACTTCCCCTTTATTTTAGTTGATTGAGTAATCCACAATCGTGGAAGAAAGTCAATTGAAACCCCATCATTCGCGGAGGCTTACGAGTCAACCGTCTTTGTCTTCGGAATCGAAGTCAGTACGGACAAAGAAAATTCGTTTAACCGGTTCCAAATCTCCTGTTAAAGTTAGAACAAGTGTTCCAAAAACATCAGATACTCTGGTTACTCCAAACACTTCTGGAATACCTGCCTCTACAGAAGAAGTTCAGCAGCCACAGAAGGATGGTGATACTGATCCTAGTCTGAGAGTAAACACTTATGTTACCGAACCAGTTCCATTTTCAACCGGTTCGGAGAGTCTTGCTCTTCAAACATCTGTCACTGCCGATTCCATACCCTCTTCAGCACCAGAAATATTCTACGGACCTAACGGTCTTCCCCTTCCACCTGGTCTGATTACCATAGAAGAGATTGTAGAAGATCCTCCAACGAGTACTCCATCGCAATTTGGAGTCGGGATCACTCTATATCCTTCTTCATCAGAAGTTAGTCTACCACCAGCGGAAGCTCCTGTAGAATCGCTAGGTAATCTTTCGGATAGACTACAAATGTCTGAATAACCATCAACATCTAGGACTATCTCATCTGACATAGCGACAACAGAACTCCCTACTATCACTCCGACAATGTTCGCCAGAATGCCATCTGTCCCGACTAGCTCTCAACTGCTAGAAGGAGCCCACTCAGGGGCCATTTCGACAGTATGGTCTGTTCCTGTTTGTTCATCCGGAATAATATCCGGAAACTCTTATGTTGAGTCTCAACAAATTGATCCATTTGGAGGTCAATTTGGGTAGTCCGGCCCCCAAGGGAAAACAATTCCCTTGAGTTCTGGATTACCACCGTATGGGGGGCAGTATACCCTTTCATTATCCTCTCTGGGAGGATATCCATACGGGAGTTCACAACAACATTCAGGTTATACTGGAATTACCTCAAGCGGTTGGGTACCTATACTACCTCAACAACCAAGAGTTGTATACTCGATGCAACAATGCTTACCTACGTCAAATATACCAACTACGCCAACTATTGTGACGGTGTCACAAGTTCAAGCGCTGCCTGTCGTATGCCAACCTTAGGTTTCTCAGGTTGTAATGCAATAGCCCCTTGACCCTGCGACTCAACCACAATCACTGACTGGTGGAATGACACAGGTTCAGACGGGTACAATTACCCCTCATCTTGGTCAAACTATTAGTATCGGGCAACAACACATGGCTTCACAATCATGGCTAGTGAAATACCAACAACCACAATTCCAACAAGTATACCAAGGTTTTGAGCAACAAATCTTTGCTAATAGTGGACAGCCGTACATTCAAAATGGTCAAAATCAACCATTTTACAATGGTCATGCCCACCAACCTTACCAAAGTTACCAACATCAAATGCATTATGCCGGTATGCAAAGACCAACTGCTCAGGCAATCCCATCTTATCCTGGGTATGCTTCACCTAACCTGAATTAGCAGTTACCCTTTGTGGCAACTTTAGAGTTACCTGATTTAAATAGGTTAACAAACGATCCAATCGCTTATGCCCCTTGGTGGCCAGCGATTCCGCATAAACTTCCATCAGATATTCCTAAATTTAATGGAAATCCGGGTGAAGATCCATCGAATCACGTGATGACCTTTCATCTGTGGTGTTCATCAAACACCCTAAATGATGATTTGATAAGACTTCGCCTCTTTCAGAGGATGCTAACGGGTTCGGCGACAAAATGGTACATCGAATTGCCTAGAGCTTCGTTCGACAACTTCAGTACCTTAGCCACAACCTTTTTAACCCATTTTCAGTTACCAATAAGGTACGAAACGGGAACAAAACTTCTTACCAATTTTAAACAGACAACAGCCACTCACATATCTGATCATATACATGAGTGGCGATGTCGTCGTAGAATGGTAAAAATGTATGTCCCCGATCAGTTCTTAGCTGAATGGTTTATCAAGTCATTACTACCTTCCATCACGGAAGATGTGGCAAAGGGGGGAGTTATAACAGAAGAGCAAGTTATTTCTCATGCGCAATATCTGGACTTGATTTACACTCAGTCCAGCACGCTCTGCGATAAAATACCCGACGCCCCTAGACCGGAATTCTCAATTCCTCCTCCTCCTAAATCGAACAATGACTCTCATGCCGGTGATGGCGTGATTGGCACAACAGACACGAAATCGACAAAGGCTACATCCAAAAAGGCCCGTAAGATTTGAAGTCAAAATGCAAAAGATGAACTTCTTGCTTCGGAAATAAATGCCGTATCAACAGATAAAGGCAAAGAAACCAAACAACCAGGCAGGAAGAAGAAAGGCAAAGGGAAGAAGAAGAAACAAGAGGAGTCATCACCTGAAAAATCTTCTTCAAACCCTCCTGGAGATAGGAAACCAAAAAATCCATGCCTTATATGTGATGAGGATCACTGGACCACAAGTTGTCCACACAGAGCTGAAGTTAAGAAATTCTTCAAGAATTCAAAAACCTCCACAGTGTTAACTAATCCGTTTCCAAATCCGAGAACAAATCTGGTTGAAAGAGAAAATGCTTCCCCGTCTCAAGTGCTAATGTTGTCAGTTTCAAAATAGCAAAATGATGCTTTGATATCGACAAGGAACAAAGATTATGGGAATCCACAGCTATCGAACAACAAGGATAAAGATCAACCTAGTAGTTCGACAACAACTTCGACAGAAGTTGCACCGCCCATCATTCCTGAATTGATAATAAAACCACCAAAAGGAGTAGTACACAAGTCGACATTTAATCCCCGCGCTAGAGCGGCACAGCATTATAATATAGTGGAAGATTTGGCCCAATCGCCATCCACTATGTCAACTCTTGAAGTACTACAGAATTGCCCATCCCAAAGGCAGGCTTTATTATCAGCCATTGGTGGGATAGACCCAAAGGATTCCGATCTTGTATCCTTCGACCATAAAGGATATGATCCTAAATTACCAGCTCAACTAGCTTTCCTTGTTCAAGTGAAAGCCCTCAACAAAACTGTTCATCGAACAATTATTGATGAGGGGGTATCTACATGCATTATGTCGATGAGTTGCTGGAAAACTTTAGGATCTCCAACCTTGTCGCGATCTTCGACGGCATTAAAAGCATTCGACGGAAGGACATATACCCCATATGGTATTCTAAGTAACTTGAAAGTTGAACTAGGAGGGAAAACGGTAGAAGTAGATGTTGAAGTAATCGATGGCAATCTTGATTACAACATCCTACTAGGAAGACCATGGATATATGCTATGGCTGCTGTTGTGTCGACCTATTTTAGGAAGATTGCATTTCCCTTTCAAGGAGGGATTACAATTGTCGATCAACAAAACTTCCTACCCAATGGTTCTCAAGTTACGAGAACCATTACCATGATCGATGGAAGCCCCCATCCGCTTCAAAATATCGGAGTAGGCCTACTAAAAGATCCTACACTAATGGGAACTTTCGCCCTTCCACCTCCAATCAACCTGGCGGAAGTAGCATCGGTAGGAACCTGCAATATGATATCTTCTAAAAAGATCTCAAAAAACGATATCGACATGGATCATGCAATGGTTTTGCCCCCAAGCCCAACGGAAATATTGTAGCAATCAATGTTCCTAGCATGGGAAGCAAACCCAAATCAATGCTCATCAAGCGTTTGGATAGATAGGTCTAAAGAATATGGTACCCCTTCAGATCCTTGGTCGCGAGTGCATGTCACCGACGAAGGAATTGTACAATCAATGGTAATTGAAGGGGCACCATGGAATGATTCCCACCATCATTCCCTTCTTCCGGATTGTGGAGAAGATGCTCAAGATGACCTTTATCATCCTTCAGTCTTTAATTTCCTATCAAATACTATAAACACGGTGGATTCTGAGCGAAACTTGTACTACATTGAAGAGACTATCGCCATAAATATATCAACCAAAATAGATGTTGTAGAGAATATTTATGTTGGCAAATGTTGTTCTCCTTCAAAACTGGAAATATATAACACTCTCTTTCACAAATTCAGAGATGTCTTTGCTTGGTCATACAGTGAAATGCCAGGCATTGACTCGAGTATCGTTGAACACGAAATTAAGATGTATTCGGATGTCAAACTAGTATGACAACGGCTAAGGCAGGTGCACCCCAAGAAAGCCGCTGCCATTAAGGCAGAAGTTGAAAAACTTCTCCATGTTGGTTTCATCTACCCGCTTCCTCTAACTGATTGGGTATCGAATATTGTCCGTGTTATGAAAAAACAAGGAAGAATTAGAGTGTGTGTCGATTATAGGGATGTAAATCAAGCTTGTCCAAAAGACAACTACCCTACACCCTTCATTGACCAGATAATTGATGAATGCGCTGGATGCGAAATCTTTTCATTCATGGATGGAGTCTCTGGTATAATCAAATAAATATCCGCCCATAGGACCAGTCAAAGACTGCATTTATTTGTCCGTGGGGCACGTTCACATATTGAAAATTACCCTTTGGTTTGAAGAACGCAGGGGCGACATTTCAGAGGGCAATGAATTATGCCTTCCATGACATCAAAAACATCATTCAACCATACCTCGATGACCTACCGGCTCATTCGCGAAAGCAAACTGATCACCTGCAGCATTTAAGAGCGATATTTCTATGTTGCCGACACTACAAGATACGACTCAATCCACACAAATGTGTATTTTGCGTCAGTTCTGGTCGTTTGCTTGGCTTTGTTGTCTCGAAGGACGGGATTTGTCTCCACCCATGTAAGGTCCAGGCAATCATAAATTTGCCTCCACCTTCGAATTTGCTTCAGATTCAGAAACTCCAAGGGAAAGCGAACTTTCTGAGGAGGTTCATGTTGGCATTATGATTCTGGTATGGCTTTATGATACATATGTTGTACTTGATGGAAACCCACTCATCTCAGATGATAAATTATAGTGCAGAAAAGTTCATGCACTTATATGCAGAGAAAAGCTTATTCTATGTAGAGAAAAGTTCACGCACTTATATGCAGAGAAAAGTTTATTTCATGTAGAGAAGAGTTCACGCACTTTTATGCAGAGAAACGTTTATTTCATGTAGAGAAAAGTTTATTTCATGTAGAGAAAAAGTTCACGCACTTTCATGTTGGAGAACTTACCTTTGGTCCATGGTAGTTAGTCCTTGGTATTTGAACCTATGGTTTTGGACCATGGTACCTCGTCAAAAGTGTGTATATGTTGGAGAACTTACCTTTGGTCCATGGTGGTTAGTCCTTGGTATTATTGAGCCCCATGTTTTTGGGCCCCTTGTATTGGTTATCTATGGTATTGATCCATGATTTTAGGAAGAAGCTTGCCTATATAAAGCAAAGGAGATCACTTGGCTAATTCATTCTTGCAAATCGAATATCTTAAGATCTGAAATATTGGGTTATTGTTTTAAAAGTTTGATCTATGAAATGGAAGTTGAAAGTGAATCTGTGAAGGGTGATCTCTCGAGCGCTGCAGCTGTGGAAGTGCGGAGGCGCCACAGAAGGCGCAGTGCGGAGGCGCCACAGAAGGCGCAGTGCGGAGACGCCACAGAGGCGCCACAGAAGGCGCAGTGCGGAGACGCCACAGAGGCGCCACAGAAGGCGTAGTGCGGAGGCGCCACAGAAGGCACAGTGCGGAGACACCACAGAGGCGCCACAGAAGGCGCAGTGCGGAGATGCCACAGAGGCGCCATAGAAGGCGCAGTGCGGAGGCGCCACAGAAGGCGCAGTGTGGAGACGCCACAGAAGGCGCAGTGCGGAGGCGCCACAGAAGGCGCAGTGCAGAGGCGCCACATAAGGCGCAGTGCGGAGACGCCACAAAGGCGCCACAGAAGGCGCAGTGCGGAGGCGCCATAGAAGGCGCAGTGCGGAGACGCCACAGAAGGTGCAGTGCGAAGGCGCCACAGAAGGCGCAGTGTGGAGACACCACAGAGGCGACACAGAAGGCGTAGTGCAGAGGCGCAGTGCAGAGGCGCCACAGAAGGCGCAGGTGCAGTGGTCGCGGTGCCACAGAAGGCGCAGGTGCGGAGTTTGAAAATTTATGAAAAGTGGTCCTTGAAAGAAAAGAAGTAGGGGGTTGTAGCTCCCTTCTGGGAGAGACTGGAAAACGAGAGAGAGTTGTAGCTCTCTGCAGGTTGCAGCCTGCGTACTGGTAAAGGACTGCACCAGTACAAAATCATTGTAACAGGAGTTTCTAATTTGAAAGAAGATAGAGACATATTGCAGCAGGTGGTTTTCACCCACATTGGGTTTCCACCTTATATCTGGTGTTCTTTGGTGTGACTATCTGTTTTTCTTGTTCATGCTCATTATTTTATGGTACTGATATGCAAAAATAATTCAAAGTGTAAATAAGGAAGATTTGTCAAAAGAACTTGATAATACTGATTCACCCCCCCCCCTCTCAGTATTATTTTCAACAATTGGTATCAGAGCAGGTCCTTCAGAGAAGCTTGATCGCTTGAAGGTAGATCATTCATCATGAGCAACTACGAGAGAGAAGCATCAATGAGGCCACCAATTTTTGATGGGACGAACTTCAATTATTGGAAGATAAGAGTTACTGCCTATCTTCAATCTCTTGGTACAGAAGTTTGGGATATCATAGAGATAGGCTACACTTTTCCTTCAGCTACTCCTACAGATTCAGCTGAGAAGAAGAAATATGAAACAAATGCGAAAGCAGTCAATACTCTATTGGGATGCTTATCCCAATCGGAATTCGTGAAGGTAATGCACTATAAATCTGCAAAAGAAATATGGGACAAAATTGTCACGAGCTATGAAGGAGACGAACAGGTAAAGCGTGCTAAAGTTCAAACTTTCAGGATTCAGTATGAGAATCTCAGAATGTATAATGATGAAAGTGTGGCTAACTATTTCCTTAGGGTAGATGAAATTGTTAACTGCATGAAAAACTTGGGTGAAGAAATAAAAGAGGCTATTGTGGTTGAAAAAGTCCTAAGATCCTTGTCCCGCAAGTTTGAATCTAAAGTGTCCGCTATAGAGGAAAAAGCAAATCTACAAACTCTCACCATGTCTCAACTACATGGAATTCTAACTGCTTATGAAATGAGAAAGGGAGGTCCATCAGACAGAAGAGAAGCGGCTTTGAAGGCTTCAGTGAAAGGAGATTACTATGAAGCAAGTCACGTGCCAGAAGAAGAAGAAGAAGAATCAAATTTTGTCAGAAATCTTCAAAGGGGTTCTGGAAGGTTCAGAGGTAAGTTACCTTTTAAATGTTTTGCTTGTGGAAGAGTAGGTCATTATGCTGCAAAATGTCCTTATAAGGATAAAGGAAAGGAACCTACTAGATGGAACAAGAAACAGAGTGCAAACAAGAAAAGTTACTACACTCATGAAGATAGTGATGGTCTATCGATTAGTGATGAAGATGAACAAGGTAATGACTATAAACTGTTAATGGCATTTGAAGATGATGATTATATGGATGCTATAGATGTGCATATCCTTTTTGAAGAAATTACTAGACTCAAGAGATGTATAGAAGAAAACAATATGATCATTGATACTCTACAATTTCAAATTGATGAAAAGGAAAAACATCTTGAAAAATTAGAAGGTGAAATTGTTGGTCTTAGAAAAGAGATTGAGAAAACAAAATCTATTAATCTTAAGTTTGTCAAAGGATCTGAAACTTTGGATGAGATTATCAATGTACACCGTTCTCCACTAAACAAGACAGGTCTGGGCTATAATGGAGAAACTTCTCAAGCAACCACTTCAAAAAGTTATCTTGATGTAGCAAGAAGGAATGAGAAAAAGCACAATGAAGACCATCAGGAAAGGCAGGGACGAATTGCAAACAGAGACTATCAAGGGCAATCCGTTTTAAGGGTGAACAAAAGCTACAACCAGCCACAGGTAAAATCTTCTCAATTTAGGTCAAGAATGGATGACAATAGAAATTACAATCATTTGGCCGGTAGATTTGATAACCGCAGAAATTTCTTCAATGGACAATGTTTCTCTTGCCATAACTTTGGTCACAAAGTAGCTCAATGTGTTGCATATAAAACAATCATGACTAGAGAAGCTCAAAAACAAAGAAGTATGATCGGGATTACAAAAAGGACCTATAACAACTTTTCGGCTCTTGAAAATGAAGTTGAATGTTCTATTTGCAATAACTTTGGTCATGAAGATTCTGAATGCAGGAGCAGGTTTCAGTAGACAAAGGAACAAGCCTCAAACACCAAAACATGGAGAATAAAGGAACCACAAACAGAAAGATGTGGGATAGCATTCTATGCAGAGGGACAGGAAAATCTATGGTACATTGACAGTGGATGTTCGAAGCATATGACAGGTGATAAAGAAAAACTTGAGTCATATTCTGCTCTAGAAAAAGGAAAGAAAGTTTCTTTTGGAAATGATACTCCTGCAACTATAAAAGGAAAAGGCACTGCTCAGTTAAAAGAAAAGGTCAAGGCTGGAAATGTTTTGTATGTTGATGGATTGAAACATAATCTTCTAAGTGTCAGCCAGATGTGTGATCAAGGAACCGAGGTGATATTTAGAACAAATGGATGTCTTGTTCGTGATCTTAATACAGGTAAAACGGTGATGAAAGGTAAAAGAACTCCAAATAATATATACGTATTTGAAGAAGGACAACAACAATGCTATCTAAGCAAGGATGATGAACACTGGCTATGGCATCAGAGGTTGGGGCATCTAAGCTTTTCACAAATAAGGAAAGCATGCAAATATCAGGCAGTTCGCGATCTTCCAGATATCAAAATTCCAGACAACACCATATGCAAATCATGTTAGTTTGGAAAACAAACCAGAACTAATTTTCCAGAGAAGGAAGGATCAGCTAGCATGCCTCTTGAGCTAGTACATACAGATACATGTGGTCCATTCAGAAAAAGAACACCTCGAGGAGAAGAATACTTGATATTATTCATTGACGATTTCTCCAGGTTTGTCTGGTTAGGACTAATGAAGCACAAAGATGAAGCATTCGAAAAATTCAAATCCTTCAAAGCCTTGGTTGAAAATGAATCAGGATACAAAATTAAGTGCCTCAGATCTGACAGAGGTGGGGAGTTTACCTCGAATGAATTTTTCGATTTCTGTAAAGAACATGGGATAAGAAGAGAATTCTCTACAGCTAGAACTCCTCAGCAAAATGGAGTTGTGGAAAGAATGAACAGAACAGTCCAACAAATGGCTCGTGCTATGCTTGATGAGTCGGGTACTCCCGCAACTTTCTGGGGTGAAGCTGCACATGCTACGGTTGTTATTCTCAACAAAACAAATGTCCGTGTTGACAGCACTCAAACCCCTCATGAGCTCTGGTGTGGTGAGACTCCTTCGGTGAAGCACTTCAAAATCTTTGGGAGCAAATGTTATATTAAGAATACTGATGAGTAACTTGGCAAACTTGAACCTAGAGTAGATGAAGGCATTCTTCTTGGTTATTCTCCACATAGCAAAGCATACAAGTGCTACAATAAAAGACTTGGCAGAATTGTTGACAGCATTGATGTAGTGGTTGATGAGAAGGGATACATTCCTAGGCAAGTACATCATGAAGACATCGAAGAAGATGAAGGCTACCCTCAAAGACAGAATGATGAAGAAGAAGAACCTCAAGAAGAACCAGAGGAGCAGACAAGAATAGAAGAGAAGACTCCATCCAGATATGTTCAGAAGAATCATCCAGAATCTCAGATTGTGGGGCAGAAAGAAGCAGGTGTACAAACAAGAAGAACAATTGCAGAAGCTTCAAGCTATTTGGCATTACTCTCTTCCACTGAACCAAAAAATGTGAAAGAGGCATGCAAAGATGAATGTTGGGTCAAAGCAATGGATGAAGAACTTGAGCAGATTGAAAAGAACAACACTTGGGAGTTGGTTCCTAGACCAAAAGATAAGAATGTTATAGGAACAAAATGGGTCTTCAAAAATAAATTGAATGAAAATGGAGAAGTAATTAGAAACAAGGCCAGACTTGTTTGTAAAGGGTATGCGCAGCAAGAAGGAATAGATTTTGAAGAAACCTTTGCTCCTGTTGCAAGACTTGAGGCCATCCGAATGTTCCTTGCTCTATCAAGCTTTCAAAACTTCAAAGTATTTCAAATGGACATGAAATCAGCCTTTCTGAATGGAGACTTAGAAGAAGAAGTATATATTGAGCAGCCAGATGCTTTCATTCTTGGAAATGATCCAAATCTTGTATGCAGATTGAAAAAGGCTCTCTATGGTCTCAAACAAGCTCCAAGGGCTTGGTACTATCGTTTGGACAAATATCTTCATCAACAAGGTTTTTCAAAAGGATCAGCAGATAGCAATCTTTATATAAAAGTTGAAAATGACAAATTGATAATACTTGTTGTGTATGTAGATGACATTATCTTTGGCAGCAATGAAGAAGCTATGAGTCAAAGCTTTGCCTCGGTCATGCAGAAAGAATTTGAAATGTCCTTGCAGGGAGAACTAACATATTTCCTTGGTTTGCAAATCCAACAAAAGGAAGGAGGAATATTTTTATCTCAAACCAAGTATCTCAAACAGATTTTGAAGAAATATGGCATGGAAGATGCAAAACCAGTATGTACACCCATGGTCACAGGATGTAGCCTCAGTGCAAATGATGAATCTGCAGCAGTACATCAACCAACCTACAGATCTATGATTGGAAGTCTTCTTTATCTGACAGGTACCCGACCGGACATCATGCATGCAGTTGGAATAGTTGAAAGATTTCAGGCAAATCCGAAGGAGACTCATCTTCAGGCAGTGAAGAGAATTTTCAAATATCTTCAAGGGACTCAAAATTATGGTTTATGGTATCCTAGAGATACAAATCTCACACTTCATGCTTATACAGATGCCGATTGGGCCGGAAGCGTGGATGATAGGAAGAGCACAAGTGGTGGCGCATTCTTTATGGGTTCCAGACTAGTATCTTGGTTCAGCAAGAAATAGAGTTCGATTGCCTTATCTACAGCTGAAGCAGAATATGTTGCTGCTGCATCTTGCTGCACTCAACTCCTTTGGATGATGCAGACCTTGCAGGATTTTCAAATCACTTGTACACCACCTATCTCCATCTTATGTGATAACACAAGTGCAATCAGCATCTCAAAGAACTCAGTCATGCATTCAAAACCAAGCACATACCAATCAAGTATCATTTTCTTCGGGAACAAGTGCTTAAACAGAAGGTCAAGTTGGAGTATGTTCCTTCTAAGGAACAAGTTGCTGATATACTCACCAAACCATTACCCAGGGAGACTTTTGAATACCTCAGGCAAAAGCTGGGGGTTGTTGATGCATCATCTTGTTGTTGAATCTCTTCTGATTGTTGGTTGTACGGGAATATGCGTACATGTGCTGGGTTGCGGATTGGTTGAAGATCAAATAGCACTGGTTCAGGGGGAGCTTATAATGCATTGTTGGCATTATGGAGGATGTACAGAAGGCGATCATGGATGCTGATCTGAATATTATTGCAATATGTCTCTATCTCTTTCATGGTCATTTATGGTGTTTGGTGGATTATGTTTCTTCTTTACAGATCTGGTTCATATTCAGGGGGAGCATGCTCTTAGGGGGAGCATAACCCTTTGCCCTTGATGTCAAAGGGGGAGAATGAGCTGAAGATTTTGAGGTTGCCATCAAGTCCAAAGGGGGAGATTGTTGGCATTATGATTCTGGTATGGCTTTATGATACATATGTTGTACTTGATGGCAACCCACTCATCTCAGATGATAAATTATAGTGTAGAAAAGTTCACGCACTTATATGCAGAGAAAAGCTTATTCTATGTAGAGAAAAGTTCACGCACTTATATGCAGAGAAAAGTTTATTTCATGTAGAGAAAAGTTCACGCACTTTTATGCAGAGAAAAGTTTATTTCATGTAGAGAAAAAGTTCACGCACTTTCATGTTGGAGAACTTACCTTTGGTCCATGGTAGTTAGTCCTTGGTATTTGAACCTATGGTTTTGGACCATGGTACCTCGTCAAAAGTGTGTATATGTTGGAGAACTTACCTTTGGTCCATGGTGGTTAGTCCTTGGTATTATTGAGCCCCATGTTTTTGGGCCCCTTGTATTGGTTATCTATGGTATTGATCCATGATTTTAGGAAGAAGCTTGCCTATATAAAGCAAAGGAGATCACTTGGCTAATTCATTCTTGCAAATCGAATATCTTAAGATTTTAAATATTGGGTTATTGTTTTAAAAGTTTGATCTATGAAAGGGAAGTTGAAAGCGAATCTATGAAGGGTGATCTCTCGAGCGCTGCAGCTGCGGAAGTGCGGAGGTGCCACAGAAGGCGCAGTGCAGAGGCGCCACAGAAGGCGCAGTGCGGAGACACCACAGAGGCGCCACAGAAGGCGCAGTGTGGAGACGCCACAGAGGCGCCACAGAAGGCGCAGTGCGGAGGCGCCACAAAAGGCGCAGTGCGGAGACGCCACAGAGGCGCCACAGAAGGCGCAGTGCGGAGACGCCACAGAGGCGCCACAGAAGGCACAGTGTGGAGGTGCCACAGAAGGCGCAGTGCGGAGGCGCCACAGAAGGCGCAGTGTGGAGACGCCACAAAGACGCCACAGAAGGCGCAGTGCGGAGGCGCCACAGAAGGCGCAGTGCGGAGACGCCACAAAGGCACCACAGAAGGCGCAATGCGGAGGTGCCACAGAAGGCGCAGTGCGGAGACGCCACAGAGGCACCACAGAAGGCGCAGTGCAAGGGCGCCACAAAAGGCGCAGTGCAGAGATGCCACAGAGGCGCCACAGAAGGCGCAGTGTGGAGGCGCCACAGAAGGCACAGTGCAGAGGCCCCACAAAAGGCGCAGTGCGGAGGCGCCACAGAAGGCACAGTGCGGAGGCGCCACAGAAGGCGCAGGTGCGGTGGTCGCGGCGCCACAGAAGGCGCAGGTGCGGAGTTTGAAAATTTATGAAAAGTGGTCCTTGAAAGAAAAGAAGTAGGGGGTTGTAGCTCCCTTCTAGGAGAGACTGGAAAACGAGAGAGAGTTGTAGCTCTCTGCAGGTTGCAGCCTGCATACTGGTAAAGGACTGCACCAGTACAAAATCATTGTAACAGGAGTTTCTAATTTGAAAGAAGATAGAGACATATTGTAGCAGGTGGTTTTCACACACATTGGGTTTCCACCTTATATCTGGTGTTCTTTGGTGTGACTATCTGTTTTTCTTGTTCATGCTCATTATTTTATGGTACTGATATGCAAAAATAATTCAAAGTGTAAATAAGGAAGATTTGTCAAAAGAACTTGATAACACTGATTCACCCCCCCCCTCTCAGTATTATTTTCAACAGTTCATTCCAAATTACACCGAACTTGCTAAAGGTTATACACGTCTTTTGAAAAAGGAAGTGCCCTTTGTCTTAGATCAGGTTGCGCAAGCTTCCTTTGATGCTTTAAAAGAATCACTATTGAAAGAATCATTAATGTACGCTGCTGATTATCAAAAATATTTTAACCTGTATCTGGCTACAGCGGATACGACCATCGCAATGGTTTTATTTCAAGAAGTCAATGGAATTGAACATCCTATATATTATTTAAGTAAAAACTTAAATGATACAGAAAGCAAATATTCTTACATTGAAAATCTAGCACTCGCAGCTGTTCAAGCGATACAAAGATTTCAACACTATGTCCTCTTTCGGAAAACTACCATTCTGTCAGATTGCAACCCCATGACTTATATATTGTCGCGATAGTTGCTGGGGGGCAAATATTGAAAATGGATAGCAATCCTACAAGAGTTTGATCTGGAATTTGTGAAATCCAAGTCAAAGAAAGCTCTAGTTTTCGCGGAATTATTGTGCAATCTCCCATCGTCGTCCAACGATGAAACATCCGAAGAAACAATCATGGACAAAAGTTTGTTTATGATATCTACAAGAAATGAGTGGTATGGAGATATAATCATTTATCTCCAAACCCAAAAATATAGGGCAAACATCTCCCACTCCGAACAAAAACGTATTTGATACCAAGCAAAAGACTACATGATCGTCGGTAATACACTTTACCATCGCGGTATCGATATAGTTCTGAGAAGGTGCCTCACCCATGAGGAGGCCGAAAAAGTCTTGAATGATTGTCATTCAAGCGCGTGTGGGGGGCATCAATCTGGATATGCTACAGCGCAAAAAATCTTACGAGCAGGATACTTCTGGCCAACAATGTTCAAAGATTGCATAACCGCAGTCAGAAGTTTCCATGCTTGTCAAATTTTCGATAGCAAAACCAGAAGACCACCCGCACCTCCGCAGCCAATAGTTGCTATTGGGCCATTTGCCAAATGGGGCATCGATTTCATGACATGTAACCCCACCTCGACCGGGGGGCATGGGTATATCATAGTCGCAGTTGAATATTTTACCAAATGGGCCAAGGCGATGCCTACATTAGATAATACTGGTGAAACAGCTGCCCTCTTATTTTTCAATCATGTAGTCGCCAGATTCGTCGTGCCACAGGCTATAGTCACAGATCATGGATCGCATTTCTACAATCACATGATGGTCGAATTAGCTGCCAAACTAAGGTTGTCTCATGACAGCTCTACTCCATATTATCCGCAAGCCAATGGACAAGTTGAAGCAATCAACAAGGTCCTAAAGTGAATGCTGTAAAGGATGATTGGAGTTCACAAAAGAAGATGGCACCTAATCCTGTACTCAGCTTTGTGGTCTTACCGAACATCGGTAAGGAATGCAATCGGGTTTACACCTTTCCAACTGGTATATGGCCTGGAAGCAGTCTTACCAATCCAGTGCGAAATCTCGTCTCTCAAACTCGCAATTGATCTCCTCCCCGGAACTTTAGACGAAGAAGCTCGTTTCTTGGAGTTAATCCAATTGGATGTAACTCGTCGTGATGTTTCTTTGGCTAACGAAGCCCATAAGAAACGAGTCAAGGCGCAGTTTGACAAAAATGTCAAACCCAGTGTCTTCTCGGAAGGTGACTTGGTCTTGCTTTACGACCAAGAATCCGATAAATTGGGAGCAGGTAAATTTAAGTCTTTATGGATGGGCCCCTATATTGTTAAATGAGTGTTAGCAAAAGGATCCTACGAGTTAATGGATTATGATGGAATTCCACTGGCGCAACCTCGTAATGGGTTGTACCTCAAGCGTTACTATGCGTAATGGTAACCTGTATGCTTTTGTTATATTTTTTGTTTTCGCTAAAGTGTTTATTTTGGTCAAGTAATCCAATTTTTACATTTGTTGCAGATGTCAAACCTATTGGAGTCATGTGTTGGATATGCCAACGGAGTGAGTTGTAGTTCGCGGAATCTATCTTCCGCAGCCTGGGCCATTTTTGATCCAAGCGGCGAGTTAGTAAGTTTCAGAGGGGTATGTATTGGTCGATCAACAAATAACATCTCTGAGTATAGTGTGTTGATAGAACTTCTCTCTGATGCCATCACACATGGTATACGCTGACTAATTGTCAGGCTAGATTCACAACTCGTAATACTACAACTCGCTGGTATCTATTCTGTCTGAAATCCAGCTATTTATCGCATGTTCCTAAGGGTTAAGATTTTGGAAAGACAATTTGATTTTATTCAATATCAACATATTTCCATAAACTTAAACACATTAACTGACTCATTGGAAAATTATGTGTTAGACAGACATTTGCAACATTTATAAAAAGAAACATTCCATCAATGTTTGCATTTGGATCATGTAACTTAACCAAAATAAAACTCCGAAAATCAAAAATATATATAACTGTTTATGGTTTACACATAATGTTTTGTAACCAAGACAAAATTGGTCAAGTGACCAAAAACTCAAAATGCTAGGGGGCACCCTAGTCTAATGATGCTCGTGATAGCAAGTCACAGCCTGTGCGATCATGCGTAAGAGACGAGTCCATTGTCTTGGCACACCAGTGGTATGCCGCTGTAACCTCAAAGGTAGCCCGTCAGTCCTCACATCTAGAATACCAAGAGTGAGGCCCTCAACCTGCTCCTGTAATGCTGTGAGAGTCTCGGCCACATCAAGGTCACGAAGGATAGCCCTTCCGACAGCCTCTCCTGCTGGGGCGGCGGCTGGAACTCTCAGGCAAACTACTGGACGAACAGGACCAACATCTGCATGTACACATGAGTTTGATTAAAGTCTTGATAGAATAAAGCACAAGAACATTATAAATGAAAAACAATAAACAGGAATATGGTCAAAGATTTTACCAATGGCACCCCACTGTTCGCCATCCGGCAGTACTAAATCTGGATCACCCCGGAAGTCCATGCTAGCATATGGATACTCGGAATAAATCATCTCCTAACGATCAAACCACCTGAAGAAGGTATCAGAAAATGAAATTTGAGACTGACCAGAATGCCTAGACATATGGTCAACCCATCTCTGCATACGTGGTTCAGTAGGTGAAGGTAAATCGAGTGCAATATACTGCGGCTGCATCAGTGGTATCTTCTCCAAGGCAAAGGTGGTCAAAATAGAACCATACCCAAAGTTCTTCAACCTCCCGCTCTTTATCTTGGTCAACTGTTCTTTCATCACAAGAAGTACTGCGTCACACCAGTTGAACACCTTCGGTTGGAGGCATTCCAAGGCATACTGCATATAAGATCGGTTGGCTACATGAAGAGCCGCACCACTGGCCATCCTATGAAAAGTAAACAGAATAGTCCTGAGGGACCTGTCAGTAACATCACGGATGATGATCTTGCCATCTTTACTTGGCTGAGATCCCTCTCTACAGTACCGGCGAACATAATCTCTCACAGAGTCACCTCCTCGGGCCGAACCTGATAAAGAGATGGGGGCACCCCGCCTCGACAAGCCAGTCAAGAAATAGATGTCTACTACAGTCAAGGGGGTAGATTTGCCCCTGATCTGGAAAACCTGGTTGGTAGGATCGCAAGCATCGAGCAAATACTGCAGTAAGTTGATCTGCTATCTCATGCTAGAAATGCGGAAGAACTTCAACAAGCCACAGTTCCACAGTGCGTTTACTGTAACCGGATCATGTAGGGCAAGCATGTCCTCTTCTTCATGCTCACGTTCTCGCCATGTAATGGTCATATTGCTCCAAAGATCTCTGAAAAACAAACAAGAGAAGAGTTAGATCCTGATGTTGGTAAGAAACAGGAAAAATTTCCATCAAAAATTGTGCATAGGATTCCTTTTCTGCACCAAACGCACCTACAGTAGTGTTCTAGGTGCATTGCATGTCAGATAGCCTTTAGACAGGCCAACATTCAATGCACCTTTCGATACACAGAGGGTGCGCTGAAGGCAGAACGAGTTTTTCAAACCCCAGGGACTTAGAAAAGCTAGGAATCAAGCTCAAAATGCAAAATGGAAACCATGAAATGAAAGAGCTCAGGTTTAGCTCCTACGTAGTCCAGACGGCACCGAGAATCGTCCACAGAATCTCCTAAAATCAGCTGATGAAAACCAAAGGGGGAAAACTCCTCCAAAGCTCCAACAAACCAAAGTTCAAATGAAATGGTAAAATGAGAGGTAAAAACACTTTTTCATTACTTTTTACATAGTTCAAAGTAAAATATTAGTGTTCCAACTTGTTTTCAAGCATATATTGTTCATTTCTGACTAGTTTGATGAAGCATTTGAAAATACAGTACAATCTTTGAAAGAGCAAAGCTATTTATGGTAAAATCAAAAAAGGGACCATTAGATTGTGCAGTTTTAGCACATAGTTCAAGCTCGTTAAAAAATAAACATAAGACATGAGCAAATGTTTCTCCCCGTGTTTAAGCTCATTAAAAAATGAACTATTCCCCGGTAAATAACCATCGTGAATGTAGTACTTCAACCATTAAAGCCTTGGTCGTGTTTGCACCGTCACCTCCACTTTTTCATTGGCCGATCATTCACCACCATTTGATTGTTTACCCATTTTGAGGAACAGCTGCGAAGAGTGATTTCACTAGCCATCCTTGTGACACTGCCGTGATTGGAAAATTCCAAACCTTACCTGGAATCAGCTGCTACCTGTTTTATCGCTCGTTCCTCAAAAGACGAGTCTCCTTTAAGCTCTTTTCAACTAACTCGTAAAATATGAAAAGATTGCCGAGCCATTGGCCTCTCCAGCTCGTTAAAGGGACAGGAAGTGCTATCCCTCCTCTAGATTTTAATCTTTTTGGACTTGAGGGATTATTACACAAAAAGGTCAAGCGCTTGTTTTGTTCGGCTCGTTAAAAGTATCGAAAATCCATCCCTTCTGTATTTTTTTATACTTTTTCGGACTTAAGGGATTAGATGACGAAAAAGGAATTTTGGAGTTACCTTTACGTTCCTTTTCAGACTCTCTAAAATTGAAAAGGACCGAGTTATCTTTGTCATTAAACTCGTTAAAAAGATTAATAGCGACAAACTTTTCTATAGACGAGAACGAATTTCATTATCACTAGGCTCATTAAAACATAGCGATGGGTTTGCCCGAAGGGAAAATTATAGAACAAGCATATATTATCCTCCTCAAGCTTGACAAAAATAAAGAGGTACTAGTCAGCAATGACTGGGGAAAATTGGGAAGAAAACTTAAAGAAACTTTTTTGGTAGCAAGTCGCTCTTGAACATGACACTTCCACTCCGTGTCCGAGTCGGGTTGGGTTGTTTCATTCACCAGTCACATCACCATGGTCACGCCATACCATCCACATTTGGGGTTAATGCTACCAATCCATCACATCAGTGTCACTGATATGTTCAAGAGAAGTCATTCAGAGAGTTCACCTATGTCTCACCCACTACCATACATTATACTCCATTCTTTCATGACCGCTACCCTGAACCTTATATCACCAGATCGTTTTCACCTCCATTAAAATTATTTGCTCCCTTCTGTGTCATTGATGTGGGATTCATTAAAGCCCTCCTGTGACGGATCACTTCTTGTCGACATCAGCTCATTATCCAAGAAGTTGATCTAGGAACACCCCATTCAGTACTTTGAAGCTTGCATGCCTCAATGGCAAGTTTCTCACTTCCGGCGACAGGTTTACATCAATGGCCTTCAACCGAAAGATTTTACGTGGTGTTCGACGTCAAGTCCTTTATTCACACCACGTGAATTGTACTGCAGTACCTTGAGGGTCATTATCATTATCTGTGATTCCTCTCGCGCTTGTTAACAGTTTACATCATTGACTAGTAATCAAGCGATTTCTTTCCATATTCGACTTCAGAACATTTCTCACATGGATCGACTTGTACTTTGAGTGAAGATCGGACGAGATTGAAGACCTCAGATCTAGTTTCATCCATCCGGGCTGCGATATATATTCAGGGAAAATAAAGACATCAAATGTACATCATTGCAGCACAGATAATCATCCTATCAAAAGGATGATGGCTCTGTCAGAATCATCAATCTACACTCAGACAATTGTCTGTCCTATGTACATGAAAATGAATTTATAAAGCTGAGCATGGGAATGCCCACCTCAGCTAGATCATGAAAATAGTATGAAGATAATGTATTGTATTGTATCTTATTACAGGTCTCCTCCCAGCATTGAAAGAACTTCGGATCCTCGTAATAAAGCATTTCACCCAACACTAAAAGATTAACGGCCTCATACTTTAGGGGGCAACTGTTATAGGCATTTTTGGGCCCTACAACCCCAAGCATGAAATTTCCATAAACCAAGGGCTCCTAAGTCCCTAAAAGTGTTTTTCTAACCCCTAAAGGAACAAGGTCAACAGATTACAGCTTCTCCGAGAAGTTCTCCATGAGAAACTGCTCAGAATTGGTCAAAACAGGATCATTGCAGCTGCTCCACTAGCTAGGTGCATTGCATCTCACCCAAATACACTGTGAGGGTGCGTTGAATTTCAAAATTCCCTTCTGTGGGGTGCGATGGGTGAGAAATGACAAATGGCAGTGTCATTCTGCGAGGTGGAGAGGCAATGGAAGCTTCTAGAATCTTCTCCTGTGACACTTGCCTCATTGAATTCGACCAAGGATGAGTAAGAGGCCATCAGTGTCCAAGTGGAAGCAAGAACTATCAGAGAGAAGACACTAATCAAATCACAAGCTGACTCATCCCCCTTACAGATATATATATATGGATCCCTCATCCAAGAGATCCAGAGCCTGGAATTTTGCATATTGTAAGGAATTGCTGTTGGTTTCCTGAGACAAACATCAGATTGTTGGGTGATCTAAGCTTTGTTTGAGGTGAAGAGGGGCATCTTTGCTAGGAGGTTGATGCTGGGTCAGAACAGCCGGTTGTAACTCCTCTTGGCTCTTTTCTTGTTTATCAATAAAAGCTATTTGAGTTTTCCTCCATGCTTTTGTGTCATTGATGCTTGTTACATTTGTATGGTCAATTTATATCTGAACCTAGATTGTTTATGATTATAGATCCAGGTCTTTGTATAGTGCTATGCTTATGTGATCTTACAGGTACTTTGTGAAGCTGGGTGTGCAAGGGAGCTGGTGGCTGAGGACTATCAAAGAAGAGAGGGATCAAATCAGGAGATTGGCGCAAGACAGAGGTTTGTCTTTCTGTTCCTCTCTATCTATAATTCATAAAGGAAAAAACAAAAGTATCTTTTCTCTGTTTGTTTCTAAGGCAGTTGTCACACCTTAGTGGGATAGAGCAGTTCTAAATAGACACTTTTCCCTGTAACAAGCCTGTACAACAGTTCTGAAGCTAATGAATAAGCAAGGGACAAGTCTAATACATGCTAGAGTTATTTTTCCAACTTTAGGACCAAGACCAACACCTCCTGCTCCTCAAGCAACAACCTCAATCTCTTTGACACCTGTGACAGCATCTCTATCCTCGAATTCAAGATTTTGTGATCCATATCATAATATATATGAATTTTTCGGAAGAAAACACATTGAATATTTTGGTTGGCGCGTTTCAAACCAACAAGTGTGGTTCATCTTCAGGACATGATGAAGAAACAGATCTAGGAATAGGGTTACATAGGGAGACAGGTCAACCTAACAGCTAGAAGATAAAAAATATATTTGACTGGGGGAGAGAAAGAGGGGGGATGTTAAATTATTATATTTTTTTTTTGCTAAAGCAAGAGTCATGCCTTCTTTTTCATTAAATCAAACAAAATTTACAATATTTACACTTTTCCACCAAACTGTGTGGTACAAGGAAAAATAGGAAGATGTTCTAAAGGATCTAAGCCCTCCAACCCCAAAAAGTTCCCGCCGAACACTTTTGAGAACCGACAAAAACAAGTTATGGGAGTCGCCGGGCACCTGAGCCCTCCCCACAAAAACCCGCTTCTTAATCACTGCCATCCAAATTTCTTATAAAATCCTACACTGGAGATACATATCACTTCATAAAGGAGCAAGATGTTTAAACCCCCAACCCCACTGAACCGCTCGTACAATCCTGATCGTTGATCAGACATGATCAAATCGGACGGTGGAGCTGAAAATCATGCGCCATAAAATCATTGAAGTTTATTGTGCGATGAGGGTGGTTTTCAGACCCATCCCTCATCCATGTGTCAAGCATTGTAAGGTATCGCTACCAAGAATTCGAAACCACCTTCAACTTGAAAGCGGTGCGATCACACCAAAACCACTCGAGGGGTGGTTTTGTCTCCCAACACTGGGAAAAATGGGAAATGGTGCCGCCAGCACAGTTATTGTTCTCAACCTTTCTCCTGACTGTGAAAACCCAACGCCCGCCTTTAGGGATTTTCAGTGAAGTGATGACCATAGCTACAGAGGCCGCCCCTGGCGAGCTATCCTCCGTAGACCTGTTTGACCAAAATTGTGAATCCTGCAGAAATCTGCTCATTGCATATTAGCTTCCTTAGTTCTGTCCTGATACACTTTTTTATCCTCTTCTACCTGGTTGTGGCAAAGTCCCTTTAGATCACTTTGCGGCATTGCATGCCAACTCATCGAAATTCCACTGTCTTTACAGGTGACCCCTTGGTTGGCTAGGATGTCTGCCAATTTGTTGGCCTTTCTGCGCACATGGATGAATCTAAGTGTGCGTAGTCCCTGAAGATGATCCTGTATTTTTTGGAGCACCCTTATTAACCTCCAATGTTTTGAAACTTTTTCCAGCCCTGTTCCATGACTAATTTTCTTGGCCGCGTTGATGACTAGCTCTGAATCAGCTTCTATTATCACATTTTGGTAGTTGTCCTGTTTCAGAAATTCTAAGCATTGCTCCAATGCCATTAGTTCCGCCATGTTGTTGGTAGCTTTTCCTAAATGACAATGGAAGAGGGAGATGATGCTTCCAGTTTCATCCCTCAGAACTCCTCCAAAGCCTGCCATTCTCAGGTTGTCTTTTGAAGCTCCATCGATGTTATACTTCAAAAAACCTTCTGAGGGGGAATTCCAGAATTCCTTAACCGATTCCCTCAAGATTATTTTCCTGTCTAGTCCTTGTGGAATGAGCCCCTGCATGTCTAACTGCCTGAGTATTCTCAACTCTATTTCTGAGGGAGGATTTTTGGGGAGATCCCTAACTGTTGTTCCCACTGTCTCTTTTAGCTGTTTCAAGATTTGCTCCAACAGGCGTAGAGAGGAGTTCTTCTCTTCTTTAAAAATTCTTTTGTTTCTTTCTTTCCACACATTCCATATTATGAAACTTGGCAAGAGAGCCCAGGCAGAGTTAAGAATCTCATAATCCGAAAAATTATTCCTCCAATTGTTTATGGTGTTAGTGATGCTATCTCTGTCTCTATCAGACTGATTGAAGACGGTGGCAAAAAAATCCCATAACCTTGAGGTGAAAATGCAGCTATTGAGAAGATGTTCCATTGTCTCCTCTTGTGCTTCACAGAGCTGGCATCTGGAGGGTCCCAACATACCCCTCTTTCTAATATTGTCCCAGGTTAAGATTTTCCTATGGTGAACCAGCCACATAAAGAGCTTGATCTTCATCCAGCCTTTGTTCCTCCATAGCTTCTACCAGATTCTGACCGGGGCTTGGGATTCCAGTCCAAGGAGAATACCTTTTGCTTCCTTAATATTAAAGTTGCCCTCTTTGTTGTTACCCCATCTTAGTTGATCCTTCCCTTCCATGAATAAAATCATCTTCTGATCCAACATCCTCTTTAGGGTCTCTGCTCTACTGTTGAGGGTTTTGTCCTCTCTGCCATCTATTTTTTTCCATGTTCTCCATTTTTCTGTGTTGTGAGCATGTTCCCAAAAGTCCTTTACCTTTACTAATCCTTGGTTGTCTGTTTCTTCCTTGAGGCCCAAAAATTCCTCTTTCAAAAGTGTTGGTTCTTTTTTCCATTTATCCTCCCAGAATAGTGCTTGATCTCCATCTTTGATTTCCTAGAAACTGTTTTTTTGAACCACCCCTTTGTTCTCCTAGGCTTTGTTCCATATGGGAGAGCCCTTCATGTTTCCAGACATTCTTATTAGTTCAGAAGAGTGCCAGGAGCTGGCATATTTTTCCTTCCAGATGCTTGCCCATTGAGCCTTAGGATCCTTAACCCACCTCCACCAAAGTTTGGCCCCAAGAACCTTACTGAGAATCTCTAGATCATCCAATCCTAGGCCTCCTTGGTTCTTAGGTTTACAGATCTTTTCCCATGAAACTAAAGCCCATTTTTTCCTAGTTTCCTCCTTGCCCCAAAGAAAATCCCTTTGGATATTTCTAAATTGCTGTAGGACTCCTTTTGGAGTAGGGAGAGCTGATAGCATAAAGACTGGGATAGCTTGGAGCACTGCCTTTGTAAGAACCAGTCTACTAGCCAGATTTAAAGACCTGATTGTCCATTTTCTGACCTTGTCTTGCATCTTGATGATTAACGGTTCCCAAACCCTCTTATGCAAAGGTTTATCCATTAGAGGAACTCCCAAATATCTAGAGGGGAGGGCATCTCTTTGAAAACCAAGAATTCTAGAGACATTTCTCTGGATGGCAATGTGGGTGTTAAAGAAAAAAAAAAATGATTTGGAAAGATTGACCTCCATACCTGTTGCCATGGCAAAGTCATTCAAAATTTGTTTGTATGCCAGCGCTTCCTTGACTGTGGGAATTCCCTGTAACATGGTGTCATCTACAAATTGTTGATGGGTCAGAGCTTGACTATTCTCCGATAGTTGGAGTCCTTGAATTTTTCTCGTTACTTTAGCATGCTTAATGGACTGCCCCAACCCTTCCATCATGAGGATGAAAAGAAAAGGCGAGAGCAGATCACCCTGTCTGAGTCCTCTAGAAGGAAGAAACATTTCAGAGGGAGAGCCATTAACTAAAATTGAGAAGCTGGAGGAAGTCACTAGGGCCATTACCCATCTGATCCAATTATGATCAAAACCAAACGCAGTAAGCACTTTCTTGATATATGTCCAGTTCACTTTATCATATGCTTTGGCTATGTCCAATTGCATTATCATACCCGCTTTCCTTTTACTAGTTAACGAGTGAACCACCTCGTGAGCTTGAATGATGTTATCTAGTATTTGTCTACCTTCCACGTACCCAGATTGTTCCCCCGAAATAAGCATAGGCAACAAAGGTTTGAGTCTGTTGGCCACTACCTTGGAAATTATCTTGTAAACTACATTGCATAAGGCAATGGGCCTATACCTCTCTGGCGTTTGAGCATTATCCTGTTTTGGAATTAGGGCGATGAAGGAGGTATTGAGAGCTTTCAAAATAGTTCTATTCAGCCTGGAATCTTCCACTACCCTTACAATATCCTTTTTGACAATGTTCCAACAAACTTTGAAGAAATCTGCATTGAATCCATCTGGACCTGGGGCCTTGCCATTTTGCATTTCCTTGAGCACCTCACTGACCTCCTTTTCAGTTATAGGTCTGTTGAGATTACAGTTGTCCTCTCTAGATACCAACTTAGGGATGTGTTTAGTGAAGTCTTTGATGAAAGGTTCCCTTACTAAAATGCCTTCCTGGGCAATACTTCGGAAGTGTTTAACTAACACTGCTTCTATATCCTTATGGGATTGATGGATCTGCCCGTCCTCGTCCTTGATCGAAGAGATCCTGTTGTGAGTCCTATTAGCAATGGTGGATCTATGGAAAAATTTGGTGTTGCGCTCTCCTTCCTTTAGCCATTGAACTCTTGATTTTTGTTTCCAAAAAATTTCCTCTTGTTTACACAACTTTTCCCATTCTAGATGATATTTCTCTACCTGATCATTTTTGTTCTTATCAAATCCTTCCTTGATCAAAGCTTGGTTGAGCTCCAAAATTTTATTTTCAATAGATTCCTTACCTGCAAAAATATTTCCGAATACATTCTTGTTCCAAGCTTTTAGCTTCATCTTGATGTGCTTTAATCTTTTGTGTAGTAGGAACATTGATGATCCCTGAATCTGCAAATCTTCCACCCACCATTTTCCAATGTTGCTGATGAAATCTGGGTGTGAAAGCCAAATATTTTCAAATCTGAAAGGTCAATTTCTTGGGGTGCCTATGCCCTTGATCTCCATTTGAACCGGCCAGTGATCTGAGCCTCCAAAAGGGAGAATTCCTGCAATTATTTCCTTGTCTAAAAGCATGAGATCTTCAGAGATCATGAATCTATCTAACTTGGAGGCTACCTGGGAATCCCCTCCTCTTTTATTATTCCATGTGCAGAGGCCATTGTTTGTCTCAATGTCAACAAGCTTCATGCTTTCTGAAAAGTTTTGGAAGGCTGAGGAATCCTTGTTTAGAGCTCTAGTACCCCCTTTTTTCTCCGAGAGAGATCTGATCATATTGAAGTCTCCTCCTATGACCCAAGGTAATCCTACATGCCTGACCCGGAGATCCACCAAGGATTCTATAAACCTGATTTTTTCATCCAACCTTTGAGGGCCATAAAAATTCGTGACTAGATAAGTGTCCCTGTCTCCTACAGGCTGTATGACCACTGATAAATAGTTCCTTGATGCCTCCACATTAATTATTCCAACCTTTTGGGGATTCCAGAGAGTGAGGATACTCCCTGCTGTGTTTTCAGCTTTAACTTCTAGAAACTAAAATCTACTAAGCCATTTACTATGGATTTTCCTTAAATTTTGTATAGAGCATTTCGTTTCTTGGACAAAAGTTATATCCAGAGTTGATTGCTTCATTTTGTTATTTAGCATTCTCTGTTTTCTCTTGCTGCCTAGACCTCTAATATTCCAAGTTGTGAACTTCATAATTATAGATTTATAAAGGAGTCACTGGTTAAATATTTCATCTTGCTTGAGTCTACCATGAGCTTTCCACATTCCATCAGTAGCTCTTTCTGCTTTTTCCTGCCTCTTTTTTTGCCTGGATTTCTCGGTGCAAGCCCCGAAGTCGTTTTTACTGCTTTCACTCCTTCATTACTTTGTCTTTCAATGTTGTTTATTTCCTCTAAACCCTTTGCCTGAGTTTTCCATAGGAATAACTGTTGTATTCTATTGATGTATTCTTGTGGTAATGATTCTACCCCGCCCTTAGTTCCCTGATTCAGGAACCCTTCTAGATCTAGGTTTTCTTTGTCAAGAATCTCCTATAGCTCATTGTCCTCCATTTCCATCTCACTCTGGTTCATTTCCTGATCCATTTCTAGTTTTGATTCACTCATCATGTTTCCTTTCTGTTTTTCATTTTCCTATGTCTGATCATTATCTTCTTCCTTCTCCCTATTCTCATAACCTTCCTTCATTACTTGATCTTCTACTGCTATTTCTTCATCCTCTTCGAGAACTTGGAACTGATTCTGACTGGCCTTCTGTCCTCCCGCTTGATGTTGCTTTGGCCCTTTTTTGCTACTTTTTCCTTTATGAACAACTTTGTGAAAGCTATCTGTGTCTTTCATAGTGTTAGTTTTGCTTTTGTTTTCTGCTTTACTGAGAGGGCAGTCTCTTAGAAGGTGGTCGTGTTCATGGCATCTATGACATCTAAATGGAATATGCTCATAGTCTACTGTCTGCACCCATTCCTCATCA
The DNA here is from genome assembly GCA_031772625.1 of Pinus tabuliformis. NCBI lineage: Eukaryota > Viridiplantae > Streptophyta > Pinopsida > Pinales > Pinaceae > Pinus > Pinus tabuliformis. The sequence continues at coordinate 407,443,250 of CM062812.1, read as the reverse complement.
AATACCTCCAAGATAACTTCATCCAGAAGAGCTCTAGATAGATCCATCTCCACACAGATCCTTGCAAAGGAGGTATATTTTCCCCTCCTTGTGGCTTCAAAAGCTTTGACAAACCTTCCTAATTTATTGCCTATGGCAACTAGTGATTTTGTTTGCTAATAATCAAGAGGTAGAGAATAGAGTCTTACCCAAACCGAGACTGAAGTAAAAGTTTCCCTCTCCAGAATGAAATTCATCATCCATGACCTCATGTAGAGCCCTGCTACTGCATAGAAGTAGGGCCCGCCTTCAAACACTCTGTCTTTATCCTCAATGTTGGTGAACACCACCGTGAAGAAACCCTTGGACCCCAAATGCAGATCAATGCTCCCTTTGGGCTTCCAGTGGTATCTGATCCAAGTTTGTAAAGCTTTTTCAATGGGCCATAACCCCATGAATTTGCATATGATTGCATAAGTCTGCATGTGCTCCCTATGCGCTTGCAGCGTTGGATTATTTAATACTACTCTAGGAGTGATTTCAGCCTTGGGTTTACACAATCCTTTCTGATTTTTGTCTTTTGTTCTTTGTTTTTTGTCATTTTCCTCCTTGTCTTTTGTGCCATCATTCTCCTCCGATTTGGAACCTTCTGTTTCCTCTTCCCTATTTCTCCTTCCTTCCTCAACTTTACCTCTGCCTTTATCCAGAGGTATCTTGCTCTTGTTGGCTACCGCCTCCTTGTAGGAGGGAGTGAAGCTCCCTCCTCTATGCCCATCCATGGGGATAACTTCCACCGTAACCTGAAACCCTAGTCGCTCCTGCTTCGCTCCCATGTTCACCCACCTTTATGAATGTTAAATTATTATTATTATTATTATTATTTTAATAAAAATAAATTTATATTATTATTAATTTATTAATATATTATTTTAATAAAAATTTATATATAAATATATTTATTCTTATTAACTTACTAACGACTATTTGATCATTATAGAATTTAGGCTTTTGTGATCCATATCAATTTTGAGAAGAATCTTCGGTGAAAATCACATAGAGATAATTTTGTCGATACGTTTTGACTCATTTATATGACAATCAAAGATTAAAAATAATAACTAATCCTTATTTTATTATGTTACATTCAATTATACTATATTAATAAATAATATTTATATTATATATATTTAAATATATAAATATAATATAGTAACTAATATATATATATATATATATATATATATATATATATATATATATATATCTGTGTGTGTGTGTGTGTGTGTGTGTGTTATCACCCAAAGAAACTCTCCTAGGTTGTATCTCAGAGATGATCGAGAACATTACAAACTCAACATAAAATGTTGGAAATAGGTGGATGAATGGAAGGAATGATGCATATTCAAGCTAGATAACCACTTCTACTATGCTTAACCCCAGACATGGGTGAACACCCCCAGACTACAAGGCTTTAAACCACCAATTACTTACAGTTTGAGGATTAAGTGAACATGAGAATACTGACCACATCAGCAGATGCACAAGACCATGTGATGGCTGGCTACAACCAGTAAAGAGGTCTCCAAATCTATTTCTTAATGCACAGATAGGATGATAGCTCTCTGGAACTAAGCAAACAAAAAAATGCATAACACATTCAATGATACATACTAGATTCTAACACAGAGGTGGGATGATAGCCCCCCTAATGCTAAACATCAAGAGCACATGAAAAATGCATAACAAGCACAACCTAGAACATAGTAGAAATGGAAAGTGAGCAATTAACAGCAAAAGAAGCTTGTATTAGCTGAAAATGAAGACCAGACGCTGCAGGTATCAAAGTAGTTACAGTCTCCAAAAGTTGAACCTTACATCAAAACAATAACCATAAACCATGATTACATCTGTGTTCTGTGTATATATAGAGTTTTATTACAAAGATATTTTGATATTCTGGATGTGGAGGGGTCATAATTGACCACCAACTGTTTTAATTGATTGATGGAGTCTCTGAGTGCAGTTTGTTGTTTCAGTGAACAAAATCAGTCTTTTCTAATACTCTATTGTACTTCACGAACCGGTGGAGTGTCGACTGAAAGAAGCTCCATAACTGATAAATACTGAGATTTGCTCGAGTCTGTCCTTTTTCTTCTCAGCCGTCCTCTTCCTTAAATGCAGTTGTTGAAGATATAATTGTGCCGAGTACAGGTAGCTGACCAATTTCAGGTGTATGATATAGATCGAAGATAGAAGCATGGTAGACGCAACAGCAGGTCAGGGAACAAACAACAACTGTTGAATCCAACAGACGAACGATAGAGACTGAATCAAAGGGAGCTATCAGGAGGGAACAGGGGTAGACAATCATGGGTCGTCAGATCACGATCGGGTAGATCCGATGGTGAGCGGGGGTCAGAAGTATGTGGACGATAATGAGCAGTGAACGTACGAGTGGGCGATAGGCGGTATTCCCCGCACCACTTATAGGGGCGGGCGGTATTCATATGCGGGGGCACTATCACAATCAGTGCCCGACACGTGGCGGATGTGACCGGCGGGAAATCGCTTTTCCCACGTGTTATCAAGTGGGCAACTCGAAGGAGCGGGGGATGTGACTACCGTTGGATCATTCTACAGGAACGATTGGACAGTGGAAGGAGCTAATAGGTTAACAAGCGGGAAAAGCACACAGACCATTAGATTTGGATGTGCGATCAACGATGGGGATTAAGGCCATGATTTATGAAAGCACTAAGTCATATTGTGGCTAAAGCTTAGTGCTCGGGGGTCAGAGGAAACACAGGATTATGCAGAGTTTCAAAGGTAAAATGGAGGTAGTGGGTTTGAAAGTATAAGCGGGGGTGAAGGGGAATATAAGGGAAATGAAAGAGGAGGGAGGAAGACTACTAGAAGCTTTATTTAAGCACAAACAACATGGCCAAGATGTTTTTGACCCAACAAATACCGAATTATGTAGCAAAGCTAACACTGGCTCCTTCTGGGGATGAGATCCTCCCTGTGAGGTCTCAAGAACAGTAGACCAATGCCTTCATACAAAACAAGCTTAAAAACAGTCCCTAGTATCCATTGGGCATGGAGTCAAATTAAGTCTACACTAATACCTGTAAAAGAAAATGATTACAATCACTAAGGCTCAGAAACCTTAAACATAAATCCTCAAAAGCTTGCCATCTGCTGGGCCATGAAAACTATTTCTTCTCTTCTCTATCGGTTCATCATAGATCAACAAAACTGGTTTTATTTGATCCTCTACCTCAAAGAGATTAGGGCATTTGGCCTTATCTGGTAGAGATGATTTATATTTCATCCCCTCTCTATGTGCTCTCCTGCTTGGATGTTCTTCATGGGAGCCTTTGTACACCTGATGAATAACAATGGTAACTGTGTACTTATCTGTGTCATCTGTGGCTGACACAATTAGTATGAATGGTGTAGCAATGTGTTCATGTGTGGAGGACACAAAGACATCAACTGCTCCTGAATCTTGCTTGGAGTAGTCCACATCCAAGGACGAGTCCCAAAACTATACATCCTCTTCCTCTGTCATCTGGCAAGCTACCATTTCAAGCTGTGTGGAGGCCAACTGAGCAGGTTTCAGAATACCAAGACTGAGGTGATCAGTGTCAGACTTGGCCATTGAGTTATGGCCTGCCTCAGTGCCTAGTGGGCAACTGTGAGGGATTGCCACTTGAGCAGACAGAGGAACAAAAGATGACGGGGAGCTTTCTTCTCCATTATTGATCACTGGGCAGGGGACAAAAGCAGGTTGGATAATTTGCAGATCGAAATAGCCATTAGAAGATGTACTGGTTTTGGGCTCAGATTCTTTGAGGATGGTGGGATCTGCTGCTACCTGCTTCTGTTTATGAGCTTGTTGTTCTGTAGGTACAACAAACTGATGAGCGGTACCTTTGGATAATGCTTCTTCATAAGAAGCCCTAGTTAAGAAAGGGGCACTGCCCTTATCTTCCAAACCATGGACCTCCTCCTCTTCTTCAAACTGCTCTTCCTACATGACTATATTCTGAAAAAGGGTCTTCACCCTTTTGTCTTCGCTTGCATCTTTATTTCTCTGCAAAATCTGTAGCTATTCATGTTCTCCTCTATATAGATTTGGCTTTGGAAGAGTAAAGGAACAAGGAGCTCCTACTTCTTCAGAATACTGCTCAGCCTCCAATCTGGAAACATCAGAGGCTAATAACTCTATCATCCTGGCTAATTCATCGATCTTAAGATCTGAGGATGATGAGAGTTCTCCTCCCTGTCTTCTGCTATCAACTTCTTCTTCGAGCCTCTCTACAACTAAAATGTTCAATTCTACTTCCAAGGCTGCATTTTTCATATCAGTCAGAGAAGCACATCTTCTTTCTCTTAACAACAGGCAGAATTGAGAATTGAAGGCATTGGCATAAGTAACCATAGCATAAGTAGGGGTAGGCTTTATTTCACATGGTATTTTGCTGTATAGATGGTTGAATCTCTTGTTAAAATCAAACAACAGCTCACCCTCTTCTCTTTGCAAGTTCCCAAATTCAATATGATAATAGAGCTGATCTTTATTATCCCCCCAGTGCTTTAGAAACACATCAACTAAGGCCTCAATATTTGCAATAGACCTAGCTGGTAACTCTCTAAACCATTTTCTAGCCTCCTTATCTAGGATTTGGACAAAAAACCTCATCCACACATCCTCTTCATTGATATCTAGGTTATTAGCATAGCTATAAAAGGATTCAAGGTGATCTTCAGCTATTACTCCTTCTGTACCAATAAACTTAGGCATATATTCTTGATAATCTCCTGCAGGCATGTCATTCAAAGGGACAGGAAAGACCAAGGGTCCATACCTAGCAACAACGATTCTTTCTATCTTTGTAAGAGCATGCTGACCTGCCATGACAGGGATATATGAAAGGATACTGGTAGACTAAGTGGTATGAATCAATGAAAAGAATGACAGAGATAGAGGAATATGATAGACAAGATGGATGCTTCTTTGGACTGAGATCTAAAAGGGAGATGAATGAACAAGGAGCTTTATAAATCTCTGAGGGTGACTTTCACTAGCAGAGATACACAGGATCTCAAAGGCTTACCTGATCCTGATGCTCCTTTCTACAATATTTTCTTTTGCTTAACGATCTTCTCAGGGTCAGGCACTGGAACAGCTGGTGATTTCTGAAGATTTCTCTGAGCATGCCTCACAAACTGAGCCAGGACTTCAAAGTGGAGTCGCCAAAGGTTGGTCTTCCTCCAGTGGAGTCGCCAAAGGTTGGTCTTCCTCCAGTGGAGTCGCCAGATAGATGATTACAACCAAAAATGTGTCCAGGCCTTGTCTATCATCAAAACCTAGAACTGTGTCATCTCCCAGGGACGTTGAGCTTCAATCTCCTCTCCCTGGAAATGGCGCCAATTAATGTTATCACCCCAAGAAACACTCCTAGGTTGTATCTCAGAGATGCTTGTGAACATTACAAACTCAACATAAAATGTTGGAAATAGGTTGATGAATGGAAGGAATGATGCATATTCAAGCCAGATAACCACTTCTACTATGCTTAACCCCAGACATGGGTGAACACCCCCAGATTACAAGGCTTTATAACACCAATTACTCACATTTTGAGGATTAAGTGAACATGGAGAATACTGACCACACCAGCAGATGCACAAGACCATGTGATGGCCAGCTGCAACCAGTAAAGAGGTTTTCAATCTATTTATTAATGCATAGACTGGATGACAGCTCTCTAGCACTAAGCAAACAGAAACCTGTATAATGCATTAATGATACATACTAGATTCTAACACATAGGTGGGATGACAGCCCCTCTAATGCTAAACATCAAGAGCACATGAAAAATGCATAACAGGCACAGCCTAGAACATAGTAGAAATGGAAAGTGAGCAATTAATAGCAAGAGAAGCTTGTATTAGCTGAAAATGAAGACCAGAGGCTGCAGGTATTATAGTAGTTACAGTCTCCAGAAATTGAACCTTACATTAAAATAATAACCATCAACCCTGATTACATCTGTGTTCTGGGTATATATAGAGTTTTATTACAAAGATATTTTGCTATTCTGGACATGGAGGGTTCGTAATTGACCACCAACTATTTTAAGTGACTGATGGAGTCTTTGAGTGCAGTCTATTGTTTCAGTGAACAAAATCGATCTTTTCTGAAACTCTATTGTACTTCACGAACCGGTGGAGTGTTGACTGAAAGAAGCTCCATAACTAATAAATGTTGAGATCTGCTCAAGGATTTCCTTTTTCTTCTTAGCCATCCTCTTCCTTAAATGTAGTTGTTAAGGATCTAATTGTGTCAGGTACAGGTAGCTAGCCACCTTCGGTGTATGATACAGGTCGAAGACACAAGCATGGCAGATGTAAGAGCAGGTCGGGGAACAAGCAAGAACCGTTGAATCCAATAGACGAATGGCGAAGACTGAATCAGAGGGAGCAGGGGCAGACAATCATGGGCCGTCGGATCATGATCGGGCAGATCCGACGGTGATCGGGGGTCGGAATTATGTGGACGATAGTGAGCGGGGAACGTACGAGTGGGCGGTAGGCAGTATTCACCACACCACTTATGGGGTCGGGTGATATTCGTATACGGGGGTGTGATCACAATCAGAGCCTGACACGTGGTGGATGTGACCGGCGAGAAACCGCTTTCCCCGCGTGTTATCAAGTGGGCAACTCAAAGGAGCAGGGGCTGCGACTGTCGATGGAGCATTCGGCAAGAACGATCGGATGGTGGAAGGAGATAATAGGTTAACGAGCGGGAAAAGCATGGAGACTGTTAGATCGAGATGCACGATCAATGGTGGGGATTAAGGCCATGAGTTATGAAAGCATCGAGTCATATGGTGGCTAAATCTTAGCGCTCAGGGGTCAGAGGAAACACGAGACTACATAGAGTTTCAAAGGTAAAATGGAGGTAGCGGGTTTGAAAGTATAAGCAGGAGTGAAGGGGAATATAAGGGAAATGAAGGAGGAGGGAGGAAGACTGCTACAAGCATTCTTTAAGCACAAACAACATGGCCAAGCTATCTTTGACCCAACAAATACCGAATTATGTAGCAGAGCTAACACTGGCTCCTTCTGGGGATGAGATCCTCCCTGTGATGTCTCAAGAACTGCAGACCAATACCTTCATACAAAACAAGCTTAAAAACAGTGCCTAGTATCCATTAGGCATGGAGTCAAATTAAGTCTACACTAAAACCTGTGAAAGAAAATGCTTACAATCATTAAGGCTTGGAAACCTTAAACATAAATCCTCAAAAACTGGCCATCTGTTGGGCCATCAAAACTATTTCTCCTCCTCTCAACGGTTCATCATAGATCAACAAAACTGGGTTTAGTTGATCCTCTACCTCAAAGATTTTAGGGCATTTGGCCTTATCTGGTAGAGATGATCTATATTTCATCCCCTCTCTATGTGCTCTCCTACTTGGATGTTCTTAATGGGAGCCTTTGTACACCTTATGAATAACAATGGTAGCTGTGTACTTATCTGTGTCATCTATGGCCTGCATAATTAGTATGAATGGTGTACCAATGTGTTCATGTGTGGAGGACATAAAGACATCATCTGCTCCTGTATCTTGCTTAGAGCAGTCCACATCCAAGGAGGAGTCCCAAAACTGTACATCGTCTTCCTCTGTCATTTGGCAAGCTGCCCTTTCAAGCTGTGTGGAGGCCAACTGAGTAGGTTTCAGAATACCAAGACTCAGGTGATCAGTATCAGACTTGGGCATTGAGATATGGCCTGCCTCAGTGCCTATTGGCCAACTGTGAGGGATTGCCACTTGAGCAGATAGAGGGACAGAAGATGACGGGGAGCTTTCTTCTCCCTTATTGATCACTGGGCAGGGGACAAAAGCAAGTTGGATAATTTACAGATCTACATAGCCATTAGAAGATGTTCTAATTTCGGGCTCAGATTCCTCAAGGATGGTGGGATTTGCTACTACTTGCTTCTGCTGATGAGCTTGTTGTTCTGCAGGTACAACAAATTGATGAGCAATACCTTTGGATAATGCTTCTTCATAAGCAGCCCTGGTTAAGAAAGGGGCACTGCCCTTATCTTCCAAACCATGGACCTCCTCCTCTTCTTCAAACTGCTCTTCCTACATGACTATATTCTGAAAAAGGGTCTTCACCCATTTGTCTTCATTTGCATCTTTATTTCTCTGCAAAATCTGCAACTATTCCTGTTCTCCTCTATATAGATTTGGCTTTGGAAGAGTAAAGGAACAAGGAGCTCCTACTTCTTGAGAATACTGCTCAGCCTCCAATCTGGAAACTTTAGAGGCTAATAACTCTATCATCCTGGCTAATTCATCGATCTTAAGATCTGAGGATGATGAGAGTTCTCCTCCCTGTCTTCTCCTATCAACCTCTTCTTCGAGCCTCTCTGCAGCTAAAATGTTCAATTCTGCTTCAAAGGTTGTATTTTGCATATCAGCCAGAGAAGCACATCTTCTTTCTCTTAACAGCAGGCAGAACTGAGAATCGAAGGCATTGGCATAAGTAATCATAGCAGAAGTAGGGGTAGGCTTTATTTCACATGGTATTCTGCTGTACATATGGTTGAATCTCTTGTTAAAATCAGACAGCAACTCACCCTCTTCTCTCTGCAAGTTCCCAAATTCAATATGATAATAGAGCAGATATTTATTATCCCCCCAGTGCTTTAAAAACACATCATCTAAGGCCTCAATGTCTGCAATAGACCTAGGGGGTAATTCTCTAAACCATTTTCTAGCCTCCCCATCTAGGCTTTGGACAAAAACCCTCATCCACACATCCTCTTCATTGATATCCAGGTTATCAGCATAGCTATAAAAGGATTCAAGGTGCTCTTTAGCTATTACTCCTTCTCTACCAGTAAACTTAGGCATATATTCTTGATAATCTCCTGCAGGCATGGCATTCAAAGGGCAGGCAAGACCAAGGGTCCATACCTAGCAACAACGATTCTTTCTATCTTTGTAAGAACATGTTGGCCTGCCATGACTGGGATATATGAAAGGATACTAGTAGACTAAGTGTTATGAATCAATGAAAAGAATGACAGAGACAGAGGAATATTATGGACAACATGGATGCTTCTTTGGACTGAGATCCGAAAGGGAGATGAATGAACAAGGAGCTTTATAAATCTCTGAGGGTGACTTTCACTAGCATAGATACACAAGATTTCTAAGGCTTACCTGATCCTGATGCTCCTTTCTGCAATATTTTCTTCTGCTTGACAATCTTCTCAGGGTCAGGCACTGGAACAGCTGGTGATTTCTGAAGATTTGTTCGAGCATGTCTCACAAACTGAGCCAAGACTGCAAAGTGGAGTCGCCAAAGGTTGGTCTTCCTCCAGTGGAGTCGCCAAATAGATGATTACAACTAGAAATGTGTCTAGGCCTTGTCTTTCATCAAAACCTGGAACTATGTCATCTCCCAATGAAGCTAAGATTCAATTTCCTCTCCCCAGCAACGGTGCCAATTAATGTTATCACACCAAGAAACACTCTTGGGTTGTATCTCAGAGATGCTCGGGAACATTACAAGCTCAACATAAAATGTTGGAAATAGGTGGATGAATGGAAGTAATGATGCATATTCAAGCTAGATAACCACTTCTACGATGCTGAACCCCAGACATCGGTGAACACCCCTAGACTACAAGGCTTTAGACCATCAATTACTCACAGTTTGAGGATTAAGTGAACATGGAGAATATTGACCACACCAGCATATGCATAAGACCATGTGATGGCCGGCTACAACTAGTAAAGAGGTCTACAAATCTATTTCTTAATGCACAGATAGGATGACAGCTCTCTGGCACTAATCAAATAGAAACTTGCATAACACATTCAATGATACATACTAGATTCTAACAAAGAGGTGCGATGATAGCCCCTCTAATACTAAACATCAAGAGCAAATGAAAAATGCATAACGGGCATAGCCTAGAACATAGTAGAAATGGAAAGTGAGCAATTAACAGCAAAAGAAGCTTGTATTAGCTTAAAATGAAGACCAGACACTGCAGGTATCACAGTAGTTACAGTCTCCAGAAGTTGAACCTTACATCAAAACAACAACCATCAAACCTGATTACATCTATGTTCTGGGTATATATAGAGTTTTATTACAAAGTTATTTTGCTATTCTGGACGTGGAGGGGTCATAATTGACTGCCAACTATTTTAATTGATAGATGGAGTGTCTGAGTGCAGTCTGTTGTTTCAGTCAACAAAATCAATCTTTTTTGATACTCTGTTGTACTTCACGAACCGGTGGAGTGTTGACTGAAAGAAGCTCCATAACTGATAAATGCTGAGATCTGCTCATGGCTGTCCTTTTCCTTCTTAGGCATCCTCTTCCTTAAATGAAGTTGTTGAGGATCTAATTGTGTCGGGTACAGGTAGCTAGCCACCTTCATGTGTATGATACAGGTCGAAGACACAATCATGGTGGATGCAAGAGCAGGTTGAGGAACAAACAAAAACCGTCAGATCCAACAGGCAGACGGCGGAGACTAAATTGGAGGGAGCTATCAGGAGGGAGTAGGGGCAGAAAATCGTGGGCCATCAGATCGCGATCGGGCAGATCCGATGGTGATAGGGGGTCGGAAGCACGCGCGCGATAGTGAGCGGGGAATGTACGAGTGGGCGATAGGTGGTATTCCCCGCACTGCTTACCGGATCGGGTAGTATTCCTATGTGGGGGCACGATCACAATCAGTACCTGACACATGGCGGATGTGACCAGAAGGAAACCTCTTTCCCCGCGCATTATCAAGTGGGAAACTCGAAGGAGCCAAGGCTGTGACTACCGTTGTATCATTCGGCAGGAACGATCAGACGGTGGAAGGAGCTAACAGGTTAACGAGTGGGAAAAGCACAGAGACCGTTAGATCGGGATGCGCGATCAATGGTGGGGATTAAGGCCATGAGTTATGAAAGCGCCAAGTCATATGGTGGCTAAAGCTTAGCGCTCGTGGGTCAGAGGAAACATGGGATTACGCAGAGTTTCAAAGGTAAAATGGAGATAGTGGGTTTGATAGTATAAGCGAGGGTGAAGGGAAATATAAGGGAAATGAAGGAGGAGGGAGGAAGACTGCTGCAATCTTTCTTTAAGCACAAACAACATGGCCAAGCTGTCTTTGGCCCAACAAATACCAAATTATGTAGTAGAGCTAACAATATATATGGTTATTTATGCTGATATATGTAATAATAGGTTAATATAAAGAATCAAAATTAATTACTTGTAAGAGTATAAATATATAAAGAAACTAAAGATTAGGGTTTTAGAACTATTTATTTTATTTTATTTTATTTAAATATATAATGGTATAATCAAAGATTAAACTACCAATAAAGAATTAAATGTGTAATATATCTATGTTATATTAAAGATTAAAAATTAATAAAAAGAGATTAAAACATATATTATATTATAGAACAATATTATAAATACTAATCATAATGCTCATAAAGTATTGTTCAAAAAAAAAAGAAGCTAAGGGGCCTGGACAAAAACAGAGAAGACTAAGAAGAGAGGGCGGGAATACGACATCTACTAATTTTCCATCCATCATCCCTATTAATATTACTAGAAGACCTCTCAATTTCAATGGCTTCCCTAAACTTGCGCTGGTGGAAATGGGGAATCTTAGTGATAACCCTAGCCTCCTTAATGCATATATGATGTGTGGTATTCTCCGCATGTTCGGCTAAAGCTGAAGATTTGGTCCTCCCGTGCTAAAGCATCATATATGCATTGAGGAGGCTAGGGTTATCGCTAAGATTCCTCATTTCCACCATCGTAAGTTTAGGGAAGCCAATGAAATTGAGAGGTCTTCCAATAATATTAATAGGGACGATGGCTAGAAAATTAGTAGTTGTTGGATTCCCGCCCTCTCTTCTTAGTTTTCTCTATCTTTGTCCATGCCCCTTAGTTTTTTTTTTTAACAATATTTTATGAACATTATTATTGTCATTTATAGTATTTTTTAATAATATAATATAGATTTTAATCTCTTTTTATTAATTTTTAATCTTTAATATAATATAGATATATTAGAAATTTAATTCTTTATTGGTAGTTTATCTTTGATTATACCGTTATATATTTAAGTAAAATAAAATAAATTAAATAGTTCTAAAACCCTAATCTTTAATTTCTTTATATATTTAGATTGTTATAAGTAATTAATTTTGATTTTTTATATTAACCTATTATTACATATATCAACATAAATAACCATATATATATATATATATATATATATATATATATATATATATATATATATATAATATATATATATATATATATATATATATATATATAATATAAATATTATTTATCAATATATTATAATTGAATATAACGTAATAAAATAAGGATTAGTTATTATTTTTAATCTTTGATTATCATATAAATGAGTCAAATATCATCAAATATAGTCGTTAGTAACTTAATAAGAATAAATATATTTATATATACATTTTTATTAAAATAAACAATTAATAAATTAATAATAATATAAATATATTTTCAATAATAATAATAATAATAATAATAATAATAATAATAATAATTTAACATTCCCCCTCTTTCTCTCCCCCATTCAGATATAGCTGTTATCTCCCCAAGTCAAATATAGTTGTTATCTTCTAGCTGTTAGGTTGACTTGTCTCCTATTTAACCCTATTCCTAGATCTGTTTCTTCGTCGTGTCCTGAAGATTAACCACACTCATTGAAACGCGTCGACCAAAATCTTCAATGTGATTTCTTACGAAAAATTCTTATACATTATCTCTATCCTCTGTAGAAACATCTTGAAGTCCTACAACATCAAAAACATGGCATACAAATGCCTCCAACTCTGGTGGAAGCACCTCCAACAAAAGCAACCTCAAACCATCACATGAAGAAACCAACCAATGTCTCCAAGGCAAGTAGAGACATATGCAGCACCAAGAAATCATCACTTCAACTACCTATAGCAGTAACATCTCACTCCATGAGAAGCTTACCATCCTCCTACAGTGGAAGCATCACCAATCAACACATCATGTGGAATCCATCTCCACTCGGTAGCCACAACATCATCTCTACTAGGTCTAGTAATAAGTATGTTGACATCCATGCCAACTAACAAGACCATCACCAATCATGCATCCAACACTCATGCATATGACCAACATCACCAAGAGCTCTTTCACATCAATGCCAACAAACTCCCCTTTTGGACCTCAACAAAACATGTGAGGCTAATTCATCAATCCAAAATATAACCCCCTTTAACATCAATGGAAAAGGTCCATGCAAACATGGAAGTACCATGCCAATAATGTTTCGGAAGAGAAGAGTTCTCCCCTTGTCATACTAAACACCATAATTGATGCATCCCAAAGATGTGTCTCCTACAAGGAAAATGGTTGCTAAGACCACTACCAACACCATGCCAACTCTAAACACTGAACATGCTCTCCCTAAGCATGTAATGAAGATGCAACCATACACTCTACTTGCTGCAATAATCCTCCTTGGTAAATCCAATAGACTAATCCACATGACCGTGACTCCAACTTCACTTTTGACATGATATACAATACATTACAATACAATATGCTTCATGGAGCAAGTACATGATTGTGACATATACATAGGACTGATATACGAATCCTCTAAAAAAAATCATATCACCAACCATGACTCTATGGAACCAAGTTTACATCATGCACCCAATGAAGTGGGGCTACATCAAAGATATACATTATGAAATACTTGACTTGGACTCCATTGACCCATACATAGTAAATGACAATACATACTAGACACCATGGGTATCTCCATGAGAAATGTTCCCAAAAGATGACATAATGAAAATAAATGGATTTTACATCTACACACAATTGTGCAATCATTAATACATCCCAAAAACATGAAATAACTGAGTACATGGAAACAATGAGCATCAACATATTCTCCATATGGCAGCATCAACACAATGTGAGACATGGTATATTCATCAAACACAAGGCCTCCATGAGATATAGCATAAGATCTCCAAATGCAATAATAAATAGGAACATTGACCAAAAATTGTTCTAGTGCATGGGCCATCATCCCATCAACAAATATCCTACAGCAAAATCACCATGCAACCACCATACTCCTCATGTGTACCAAAAAGAAAGTAAACTAATAGCATCAACATAGGAATATGTCATAAGCAATAGTAAATACATCCACACCATAATGCATCATAGGTAGTAGCAGCAACAATAGCATTATGTTCGAGCAGCAAAATCCAACATACCAAGCATCATAGGGAACGACTAATACTTATCCTCACTAAAGATGAGCAATATATCATCAATGAGGCATAAGTAACAAATTGGTGAGAAACAACACAAGTATACTACATATATGAGCAGCAACATGCATAATGCATCTAGATAAAAACATGAGCACTAAAGTGCAAAATCTAGATGAGCCAATAAATATCCATGGCAGTAACATACACATGGCATAATATCATCTATCAATAAAATCAATGCCGAATTTTCCATGCAACTATACTAGCCCATCCAACATGCAATGTGTGGTAGTAATAACAAAAATATTCATGAAGCACAATGCCAACACATTCCAAAAAATTTTGGAAGCACAAATTCTCCCCCTGAATGTCTGATTTCTCACTACATCTTGACAATGCATGACTACCATATCAATATTAGCATCATAACTACTCCAACATGTAGCTGCTCCAAACACTATCAGTAACAAACATAGCTAATCCACTGATAAATAAACTTGAAGAAAATAGATTAGACATAAAAATACACTTCACCTCCAATAAGACATGCTGATCATATGGACCTGAATGTGCATGAGGCTAAAATGAACTCATCATATGTTGTCGTAAACTCCAGAATGTGCTCCCCCTGAGGTTATGCACCTCTCATAATCTACAGTCCTTAATAAGTATGAATGAAATAACCATAGACTGCAAGAGGGAATGCTCTTCACTAGTTGAAGAGATGAAGCTCCTTCTTCTTCCACACGGTGTTGGGTTTCTTCCTTTCTTCCTTTATCTACTTCTCTCCCTTCACTAGTTTTGTGCTAGATCCTCCTGGTTTTTTATGCTTTTGAGGATTTTGCCTTGAGTAATGGGGTAGCAAACAATCTCTTACCATATGGCAAAATCTATGGCAAATATAGCACTCCACATGGTTAAGAGGATAAAATCTTCTTCTACTCATGCCAAATCTAAATAGTTCATGAAATTTGTCTCTCCTCTAATGATTAGACCTGCAATCTTTGTGTTATGGCCAAACAAGTGATATGAGTTACAATAACCATAAAAATCACAGGTATACCTATTGGATATTGTCTTTAGCTGCTGATATTGTTGGAATCTCTGTTGATATGGTCTATACATTTTGCTCCAACAATTTGCTGCAATATGTCCAAACTTGTGACAATTGTAGCATTGTATCTCATGCATCAAAGGAATGAAAGGATTTTTCTTCCTTTGAAATCTAATGGATCGGCCACAAACATATCTAGGAGAAAAGGATCTTCTGAATGTAGATGCTCCTTGAGATTTTCTACACTGTTGTTGGTTCTACTTATTTTTCTATTGTTGATTCTTTTGTTTTCTAACTCACTGTTGGATCTACTTCTTGGTTCCTTGTTTCTCATTTTTGCTGCGGGTATTGTTTGCAACAGGTTTTTTGGGTTCTTATTTGATGTTATTACCTGCATGAGAACTAGATTCACCGTTTTGAAATCCAATACTGGATTTATCCAATGGTGATCTTTGGATTTCAATCAAATTATCCAAGGCCATGGTACTCTTTTCCATCGTCCACTGCTTTCTCAAGGAAACAATTTCAGCTTCTAATTTCTCAAACTCTTCTACCTTTAATTGATATTGTTTCCTCATTCATTCCTCAACTCTCTCAAACTCTGCCATTTTAACTTTAAATCTCACAACCTCTTCCTTGAGCTTTGCCTTCTTGTCATCAGAGATCTACAAAAGTTTCTATTGATCCTTGCATGCAGTTGTTAGTCTAGAAATCTCAGATCTAAGACTTTTAATAACATTCTCATCTTCACTCTGTGCTTTAGCATGATCTAAATTAGAATCATCAAGATTATAACTTAATATAAAATCATAAAGATTTATACCTTTAGGAGCATGACTTTCTGGTTTCTTCTCATCATCTGTTGAAGCATGCACACTAGAAAAATGAGATTCTTGTAGTTAGATTCTTGTTTCTAGAAACTCTTCTTTTACTTCTTCTTCTTGTTGCTCTCCTTCTCATTTTCAAATTTGTTGTGGGTACCATCTCCAAATATGGATTCTAGTGTGTCCCACATATCTTTGGCACATTTCAAACCCAATAGTCTCTTCATATCATCATTATGAAGTTTCTCATACACTATACACCATGCTTGTGCATCCTACTACAAAACTTCATCTGGAATTAGATCTTTTCCACGACCTTCACACACTACTTTCCAAATATTAGATCCATGTTGTAGAGGCTACAACCACCCTCCAAAGTTTGCCTTAGCTTCGTTTTGGAGCCTCCCTACCAACCTTTCGTAGCACCTTGTCTCGTTTCATCAAGTACACAAGCTTCGGTGTTTTTCTTGCAGAAAGACACCCTGTCAATCAAGGCTTGATGCATTCCCCTCATAGTTTATTCCTCTGGACTTGGTCCAGCTGCAGGTTGAGCAGCTACCTCAAGAAATTGTGTAATTCTAGAGGGAAACCATCTTTCCCTCCAGAAAATTGCACAATTCTGTTAGGCAGCCTTCTAGGCTTAAGAATTGTGCAATCCTACCAGTAAAGCTTCTTCTATAAAATTGGGAAATTCTTCCCAGCAAGGTTTTTCAAACCAGGATTTGCGCAATCTTGGGCAACATTTAGCTTCTTTGCCCAAAAATTGCACAAATCTCCTGGGCAGCCAGCCCAACTCCCATCTAGAAATGCACATTTTCTCCCAGCAGTTAAGAAACCTCTTGCATGTGCAGTTGGGTTGACTAGTTCCACCCAGGACCAAGGAAACTGGACTTGGATGCATGGCTTGCTTTTTCCTTCAATCGCAAAAGGGAACATGCAAAAATCATCCCTTGTTTTAGGGAGCTACTTTGAGAAGATGGATCTTACATGCAATGTTCATTTTAGAATCTTCCCTCCAAGTGTCGATTTTTCCTATATTTGTGGCATGCGTGTCATGATCCAAAAATTATTTATTCGATGCATTAGAGCTTATTTTTTCACATCAATATTGGAGACCTGACATCCCACAGCACATCAAAAACTCTTCGACACATCTGACTCAGCTATTCACTGGTATGCTGTGTCAACTTGTCTTTTTCAGCATTTCTGTTGGTTTTTGTGATTTCGCTTGTGTGAGTGTTGTTTGCTTGATTTCTTTGAATGATCGCTATCATTTACATGCGTACTAGCTTGTACTAGCACCGTTTCATTTTTTGTTGCCATCTCACTACTGTCACATGCATGAAATTGTTTTGCACGAACGATTGTCGATTCGATGACTCACTTCACCCACATGAATTTTGTTCTGTTTTCTAAATCTTTCATTCAATGTTTGCATGCATTACTAATCACTTATGCTTTCACTTAGTATCGCCATGCATTCACTATCATATTTTCTTTCAGTTTCCTGTTAACAAGTTTGGCTGGCCTTGGCCTGGACTCTGCCTCACCAAGACAATATTGTGTAATCTGGAGAAGGATTTGTCTTCCTCTCCAGACATGTGCATTTCTACCTTGGAACTATCTTGTAGGACTGCTTTGCGCATTTCTAAGGGATAGTAACTACTAGTCCAGAAAATTGCGCAATGCAGTCACTTAGCTTGCAGTCATTGCTAGCTGGAATTGTGCTTATTTCAATAGTCATCAATCATCTTGGATTGTGCATTATGTAAATCCAGCAGCCAGTCAACCTCCCCAGATAGCCCAGACTATGTTTTGCACAAGTCTGGCAGTTGGTCTCTCAGCCTCCTAGAAGAAATTGCGCAATCTTTGTCTATCAATCCCTAGGTATGTGTCAAGTCATTCCTAAATTTTCTTTGGTATTCATTGATAGATTTCTTACCATGCATGTTGATTTGTCCCCATATCTTTTAGGTGTTCATCCACCTCTTAGTAGTATAGGATCAATGGCCTCTAAGAGAGTAGGATCAAAGGACATTGACGGAAGTGCAACTGGAGCAGCAGTTGAACAGGTGTCCAGATGTCTATCGATCTATGAAGATACCATGTTACGTCTAGACAAGGACATCAAGCTAAAATGGCAAGAGGTCAATGAAGCATTTGTAGGAACTTTTAGGGAACACCTTGAAGACCTCTAGGTGTATGTAAACATTCACAAGTTCAGCTTGTACCGGATTGCATGCAGATACCCCGCATTCCCATGCATGGACATGATACACTGGATCGTCTCGGACACTGATCCCGACATGATGAGTTTTACCAGTGTCAGTGGGATGAATATTACGACCTTCTAGGCACAATATTATTATGAGATGTATTATATGTCCTAGCCCGTGACTATCATTGAGAATCCCTTCATCTTACCTTGCAACAATACCAACTCTAGAGACATTTTGAGGAACTGGGTAAAGGAGCTAGCTAGATTGAAGATGACACCCAACCAGATCTACAAGATGAAGATACTATAGAAGGCATATCATTACTTGGTCATATTTGCATGTTGACTGTATGGACAAGAAAGCATAGAAACCTTCCCACAAAGTTGGGTGATTGTGTTAGACCAATTGGCTAGAGAGGGAAAACCATGTAATTAGCCCAGCATGTTGGCTCATTAGTAGAAGGAAAAGGTAACAAAGGCTCGACAGTCACCCGAAGATATGCAAGTAGAGGTCTACATGTTTGCCTACATCTTAGATGCAATCTGTGCCCGACGGGAGTTGCCAGGCTTGGAGTGAGCATGGTCACGGGCAAAGACTACTGTGAACACTTATTGTAAGTTGTTGTCCGAATGCAACTTTAGAGGAGTTATCACATGGCTATTCAATCATTTTTTCACCCCAGTTTCCAAGATGATATTCGAACATGATCCACCATGCATGTTGAAGGCAGCAATGGAGGCACTGATAGACATTGTTGATTGGTATGCCTCACTGTCTGGCATCTTCATACAGATGATCAATGTAGAAAAACCTCCACATGTTCTACCAAAGTTTGCCTTGAGCATACTCGTTATGCATGAAGTAGCATATCACATCTTGGCAAGATTGGAATCTAGACTACACCAGAAGAAGATGTAACCTTGGATGGCTCTTCCGTTGCAGATTGGGTTGTACGAGATCCGTAGTTTCATGCAAGAGGATGTTGAAGTAGAACTAATGAAGAAGTATCCATTCGACCTTCAAAGTTACAATCTGTATGACCCACATTGTCTTGTGAAAGATAACTGCATGAGAGTACAGTTCAATTGGATCCACAGGGCATTTCATTGGGCAGAGGAGGACCCATGGAGATATTGCTACAATTTCTCTAGACGCAATGAATAGGTCAGCTTCACTGTGGAGTGGTTAGTGAAGCAACGTGAAGCATCATCCCAGAGAGCACCAACACTAGAAGTAGTAGCAGTAGTAGAAGTAAGCATACCAGTGTGAGACAAGGGAAAGAGGAAGATTTTCAATTGCATGGAGGAAGAGAAAAGAAGCAAGTTCCAAGCAGATCCACTTGTGGAGAAATTAGCTTTTGCTATAGAGGTAAAGAGGCAACAACACGACAAGAGAATCACACAAAAGAAGAAATAGAAGAGAAGAATGGAGGAAATGAAGAAGGATTTGAATGAGCTGAAGGAGAAACTATGAAAGGAACAAGAGCTATGCAAACATGAGAGGGAAGTGCAACAACAATAGATACAACAAGGGGCACAACTTGTGAAAATAGATAAAACAATACCCGTACATGTAGTGGACTCATCAGAGCAGCTGTCATCAGGTATACAAGGTGAACCATCGTAGGAGAAAGGCTTTTCTCATGAGATAGAGCAAGCACTTCAATAGTTGGATAGCGATATGGAGAAACAATAATTGGAACATGACATCAACCTTATGCCTCATCACCAAGAGGTCGAAATACCCACTTCACTGCATCCAGAAGATGAGAAAGTCTCAAGAAACCAAGGAGGAACTGAGATCCTTAGTGATCAACTGGAAGGATAGATGCACAACATCTCATTCGACGAGTCTCAACATAGAGTTGTGCAATCTCACAGAGTGTTGACTCTAGATGATCATACATCTCCTGTGCAAGATGAGGAACAAGTGATTGTGCCTGATGTGTGGAAACATCGAGCAACCTTGGCCGATTATACCATACTGTATGCTGAAGCCACTAGCTCAAGTGTTCGCTTTTTGATAAATGAGAATGAGCAAATGGCTAAGGAACTATATACGGGAAAGCAAGGAGGAGAGTTGGTGACAACATCCTCCCGAGCTAAATTGAAGAAGGCAATAATAGATGAAGTATTGTCTCTTGACATAGTTATGCAAGGACTGTACTTTAGGTTTGGTATCATGCATAAGGCACTCATCCATATCAACAGATGGCAACAACGATGTGCTAGAAGAGCACACATCTTGGCAAACTTACATGTTGTTGTTGATTACATGCAAACATGGATGATAAGATACAAGGGAGCCCCACTTCACTTGCCTAAGATGATGAAGGTCATTGTAGTCGAGCTGAAGCTACATATCCAGAGTTAGATCTGGAACTATGAATAGCTCCCACCTCTCGTCACTATTATACAGGCTTCCCATGCACATGTATTTAAGAGTATGGATGTTGTGGTGCATGCACATGCAATCCCATCTATTGGGACTCTCACCCAAGCAAAGACAAAGGCACAGGTCCGACTAGAGCTTGACTCGTACTTCGATGAGTTGATGCACATTACCACTAGCCCAAACTTGCCCATAAGTGTAGACATCATGCACAATTATGTTGTTGGTATCGCCACATTAATGAAAATGATGCACATGCGTTTAGACGAGTTGGAAAGAGGATCTTGAGGAGTGTACCCAGATGCTATGGATGAAAGAGCCAGGTTCCAGAAAGATGTCACCTTGGAGCACACAAACGCCATCGCAGACTACCGATCTTGGCATCAGTATGTTACTGTTGATCATGCTAAGGATGTTGAAGAGTTGGACTTCCATGGTTGTCTAAGTCATAATGATGTCTAGCATGGATTTCTCAGGCCATTTTGTCTCACATGGGTACATGCGCATTGTAACGTAATGTCTTGTCAAGTGTAAGTCAAGTGTTGATAGTTGGATGTAATAGCCATAGAGTAGATGAAGCATCATGAGGGTAGCTGAACTGTCACAAAGGGGAATGTCAAGGGTCACCCCACCCTTTGCTATAAATAGTCCCTCATAACTCATTTTAAAGGGTTTTGTTCAACCAAGCTTCCGATAAGACTATCTTGGAGAGAGCTTAGACAGTATTTTAACGAGTCTTGGCTTCTCCACTGTGCAGAGCTAGTGCATATCTTTGGAGGAGCAGGTGGTTGTGGCTATAACTTTCCATTGTCGGAACTAGTGGTTGGACATGGATGTATTGTATGACTGGAGCTTACACTTCTTAATATAATAAGAGCCAACACATTTCATGCATATGTTGTATTGTATTCTATGTTATCTAGTTTACTCTCAATGATATATGTATATGTCTACTTACGCATGTATGTAGAGCTATTTGTGTATGCATGTATGGACCTTTCTGAAATTTGTTGTTGGTTTTACCATCACTTTGTATTTCTAGCTAACTTTCCTTCCATGTTGTGATGCATCTTTGCTCATATGTTCCCTTCTTAACTGGGTGCTATCACAGGTTTCCAAGGGGCACACTCATCTCAACCCCCATGTGTTAGAACCTCTCATGCACCTTCCTTGCCTCACTATAGCTGTGACACCCTTGCTACCAACAGAGTTATCTTACTTTCCTCTATTTGAAATCGTGGTCAAGACATTACCGTATGACCCACTACTGGGACTCCTACACCAAATGGTTTAAGGTCTAATTGGGACGTCTTACGGGGGAGATCCCCTGACATGTTCGCAGGTCCAACACTGTCAATATTTTTGGCACTAGAAAGAGGGCCAGATGACAAGATGTGTCCTCTCATCCTATTTTGAACCTTTGCATATCTATCATGGATTCTTGCACTCTCCTCCCTCTAGGATGTTTTTCAAATCATGAAGATGTCACCATCATGAGGGATGTTTTCGATCACTTGTCCACTTTCACGTATTATGGTGAAGGCAAAGTGGCCTGGCCTGAGTTCTTACATGACCTTCTTTCCATGATTCATGAGGAAGATGGATGTTCTGATGAATAGGCCAGTTTTCTACTTGCATACACAATTTGTGAATCCCCATGTTGGTGGCTATGCAACCTACTGACTGACACCATGCACTCACTTGAGAACTTATGTGATCTCATTGAAGACACTTTCTATCATTTTGATCTAGAACATCTTGACCAAAAGATGTTACAACAACAGAAGAGTCTGCATGAATCAACTATGGATTTTTAGCAATGCTTCTGTGATTTTTAGTTTCAAGCTCCGAAGAGCTAGGTGAAAATTTTCTATCTTTGGGACCAATTCGAGTATTGCATTAAAAAAATTTCTCGTCCCAAGAAGAAGTATGAAATCAAATCTTGCTCAACATTCTCCAGTGATGGAGCTGCACAATCTCAAACAGATGCAGTCACTGTCATAACTGACTCTCTGCCATCCCCTCATCAAATAGCTCCACCACTGTAGAGTGATGTTGAGGATCATGCACACACATCGGTTCAGCTATCACATCATCCCAACATCACTTCGCTTAATTTTCACACAAATTTGGTTGTGAGTCCTTCAGGTTGTCATATGCATTTTGTTCTACAACCTCCATCTTCGCACTCAGTTGTTCCTGCAGGTGATATTGTCTTGTGTTCTTCCATTCCAGACTCTACACTTATTATGAACAAGAAAAAATCCACTCACAGAGTTGGTGTTGCACAACCAACATGCGCTGTCATTCATGAAGAGTGTGAGTGGGAGATTGAGAATCAACAATCAGTGTAGGATGACTTGCTTCAGTCTAAGCCCCCTCCATTCCTTCCTAACATCCTTGGTGAAAGTGTGATCCATGACTTCACATGTTTATCTTCATCCATGGATGCACCCATCATTGATCACTCGCAAGACACAACAAATGTCATTCCATCATCGAACAATGGAGAGGATAAGTTATTCACTGAAAATATACTTGATATTTCATCTGCCTTTTCCAGAAACACAGAGGATGAATTTGTTCACTTTTCATCTACACCTCTGTTTGATTCATCAGATCATGAGGACGCCGATGAAATCATTGATTTTTCTGATCGTGGCTGTCGTGATCCATATGCTCCCATATTTTATCACGATCATTATTCTATCACAGTTGATTTTTTGAAGCCACCAATTTAGGATGACCTATCTGGTGATGAAGTCGAAACACCGAAGATTGTCGAGGCACTTCAGCTCGAGTTGGGTGTTATATTAGGCCCTCGCTGCCTTGAGGTTCGTTTCACTTCCAATCAAGAAATTGTTAAATCACCCAAGGCTCCTCATCACTCATCTGTATACATTGAAGATTGATCATGCTTCCTCCACTTGTACTGCATGATCCTATCATTCATGCATTGGAGGAATCTTACATTACAGGCACATGTGCATGATGCAAGTTGTCTTTGTTTCTTTCCTTTTCTTGCATGTCATAGTCAAGAGTGTGCATATGATTCAAAGCTGCACGCAATGTCGCACATCACCATGATAATTCCACGGATTGCTCATCATGCACTTGCACTCACTTATGTCCCATGGGTACCTTGAAGCACAAAGTGTGGTTGTCTTCATTGCGATATCTTTCTTGCTTGCTGGTTCACACAACTGGGTTGCTCACAGACAAAGCCTTCGCCAACATGGGTCAACCAATGTGCCAGTGGCTGCATTGGAAATATCACTTCACATGATCAAGCCCATGCACCATTAATTTAGGAGTGGGAGTAGTGTTTTCTTTCAGTTCGTTTACTTGCATGCTTTTATGCTTAGTTGCTTTGTTCACTTATTTGTTTGCCTACTTGTTTCCTTAGTTTTCTTTTGCTTTTGCTTCTACTTCTACTTTTCTTTGTTGTTCATTTGTTTGCTTCTTTTGTTTGTAGGTAATTTCACATGAAGCCATGTATGACTCTTGAAACAAGATGGGTAAAGTACAAGAGGCCTTGTGAAGATATCACTACTTTGTTATCTGTCATCCTGCATCTGTATGAAGAAATTGTTACTTTTAGTCCATGATACATCGAAGGAAAATACGTACTGTTTGAAGTGAAACTTGGTGAAAGCACAACGCTTGCGCACTAACAAATGTCACCTACTCTAGTTATTTTTTTTTGGGTTAACCCTTATCAGCTCAGTCAAGCAGGGTAAGGTGAGGGGGAAAATCTTAGCAGGCGTGTCAGAGGTTTAATAAACTACTTCTCTTTTGGAACAACCTCTTCTGCTCTCAATAAGTAAAGATCCCTCTTTCGCCTCTGAAATGAATAAGTGCTATGCACAGTTGTGATAAAAATGAAAAACAAAAAAATGGAAAGTGAAAAAATTCAAAATGAACAATGAATAAGGAAAAAGAAGAGAAAGGCTTCCTACGAAAAGAGGTGATGCAAGTAACTTTGTTAGGGTATTAACCAAGCTCGCTAGTAGTGGAGCCATGCTTGTGTTACTATGTGACTCCACTAGGGTACTGTCCAAGCCTGCTTGTAGCGGAGCAACACCAGAGATGAAACTAAGACTCTAATGACTATAATGCTTATGCATCAATATACCCCTCATCTCCATTTGAAACAGCTATGTTTCCTTGACTTGGAATGTCTGTCAATTGACCAAGAGCTTGGCAGATGCTACATTTTACAATCAAGCTAGTGTGAGACCAAGACGAACTGAGAACTGAACAATACTTCTGGAGGTGTTAGACTTGTTTTTCACGAACAAGTTCCATTCAGAGAGCTGGAGTTCTACCAGTGTGTTGCCAAGTGTTGTAGTAGCTACAACCACCCTCCAAAATTTTTCCTTAGCTTCACTTTGAACCCTCCCTTACAACCTTTCACAGCACCTTGTCTTGTTTGGTCAAGTACACAATCTTCAGTGTTTTTCTTGCAGAAAGACATCCTGTCAATCAAAGCTTGATGCATTCCCTCAAAGGCTATTCCTACGAAATTGGTCCAGCTGTAGGTTGAGAAACCCCCTCAAGAATTTGCATCGTTCTATAGGGAAACCAACTTTCCTTCAAGAAATTATGCAATTCTGTTTGGCGGCCTGCTGGGCTCCAAAATTCCACAATCCTTCCAGTCATGCTTGATCTAGACAATTGCACAATTCTCTCCAGCAGGGCTGCTCAGCACAGGAACTGTGCAGTCTTGAGTAGCATTCAGCTACTCTACCCAGAAATTGCGCAAACCTCCTGGGCAGCCAACCCAGCTCCCATCCATAAATGTGCATTTTCTCCCAGCAGTTGAGTAGCCTCTTTCATGTGTATTTGGGTTGACCAATTCCACTCGGGACCAAGGAATCTTGACTTGCATGCATGGCTTTCTTTTTCCAAAAATAGAAAAAGGAAACATGAAAAAACCATCCCTTATTTCAGGGAGCTATTTTTAGCAGCTGGAGGTTACATGAAAAGTTCATTTTAGAATCTTCCCTCGAAGTATCAGTTTTTCCTAGATTTGTGGCATGCATTTCATGAGCCCAAACTTATTTATTCGATGCATCAGAGCTCATTTTTTCCAATTGATCTTGGAGCTCTAACATCCCACAACACATCTAGGACTCTTTGACACATCCGGATCAACTATTTAAGGGTAAGTGGTCTCAACTTGTCTTTTTTAGCATTTCTGCCACTTTTTGTGTTTTCACTTGTGTGAGTGTTGTTTGCTTGATTTATTTGAATGATTGCTATCATTTACATGCATACTAACATGTTCTAGGACCATTTTAGTCTTCGTTTTTATCTCACAAGTGTTGCATGCATGAAAATGTTTTGCATGAACGGTTACTGATTTGATGACAGGCTTCACCCACATGCATGTTGTTTTGTTTTCTAAATATTTCATTCAATGTTTGCATGTATGATAAATCATTTATGCTTTCACTTAGTATCGCCATGCATTCACTATCATATTTTCTTTCAGTTGCCGGTCGGTGAGTCTGGCCAGCCTTGGCCCGTACTCTGCCTCACCAAGACAGCATTGTGATATCTGGAGAAGGAAGGCCTTGTCTACCTTTCCATAAATGCACATTTATACCCAAGAATTATCCTCTAGGATTGCTTTGCACATTTTTGAGGGATAGTTATTGCTTGCACAGAAAATTGCACAATGCAGTCATTGAGCCTACAGTCATTTCCAGCTAGAATTACACATTGCACAATTCCAACAGTCAGTTGTCAGCCTCGATTGCGCATTGCACAAATCCAGTAGCCAACCATCCTCCCCAGAAAGCCTAGACTTCTTTTTGCACAAGTCTGGTAGCCATTGTCTTAGCCTCCCAGAAGAAATTGAGCAATATTTGCCTAACAATCCCTAGGTATGTGTCAAGTCATTCTCGAATTTGCTTTAGTTTGCGCTAACAAATTTCTTGCCATGCATGTCGCTTTATCTCTAGATCATTCAAGTGTTCATCCACCTCTTAACAGTATAGGATCAATGGCCTCGAAGAGAGCAATATCAAAGGAAATTGACGAAAGTGCAACTAGAGTAGCAGTTGAATGGGTGTCTGCATGTCTATCGATCTGTGAAGATACCAAGTTGTTTCTAGAAAAGGACATTAAGCTAAAATGGAAAGAGGTCAATGAAGCATTTGTAGGCACTTTCAGGAAGACCTAGAAGACTTCCAAGAGTATGTAAACATTCACAAGTCGGGCTTGTACTGGATTGCATGTAGATACCCCACATTCCCATGCGCGAACATGATACATTGGATCATCTCGCACACTGATCCCGAGATGATGACTTTGAGCATTGTTAGCAAGATGAAGATTGAAACCTTCTAGGACCAGGATTATGATTAGATGTATCAAATTTCAGAGCCTGTGACTATCATGGAGACTCCCTTCAGCTTGCCCATCAATAGTTCCAACTCCAAAGACATTCTGAAGAACTAGGTAAAGGAGCTGGCTAGATTTAGGATGACACCCAACCAGATATATAATACAAAGATACTACGGAAGGCATATCAATACTTGGTCATATTTTCATGTCGACTATATGGCCAAGAAAGCCTGGAAACCTTCCCACAGAGTTGGGTGATTGTGCTAGACCAACTGGCCAGAGAGGGAAAACCATGTAACTGGTCTAGCATATTGGCTCATCAGCTAAACAAACAAGTAACAAAGGCTCGACAGTCACCCAAAAGGCATACAATCAGAGGTCTACATGTCCACCTACATCTTATATGAAACCTGTGCTCGACAGGAGTTCCTGGGCTTGGAATGGGCATGGTCACTGGCGGAAACTTCTGTGAACACTTATTGTAAGTTGTTGCCCGAATGCAGCTTCAAAGGAGTTATCACATGGTTGTCTGATCATTTTGTCACCCGATTTTACAAGATGATATTCAAACAGGATCCACCCTACATGTCGAAGGAATCAATGGAGGAATTGATAGACATCGATGATTGGTATGCATTACCATCCAACACCTTCATACAGATGTTCAGCGCGGAGAAGACTCCACATGTTCTACTGAATTTTTCCTTGGAAATACTCATCATGCATGAAGTAGCATATCACATCTCAGCAGGATTGACACCTAGACTGCACTAGAAGAAGAAGGAACCTAGGCCCACTCTTCCATTGTGGATTGGGTTATATGAGATCCAGAGTTTCAAGCAAGCGTAAGTTGAAGCAGAATAAATGAAGAAGTATATGTTCGACCTCTGAAGTTACAATCCATACGACCCACATTGTCTTATGAAATATCACTGTATGAGAGTACAGTTCAACCAGATCCACGAGGCATTTCATTGGGCAGAGCAGGACCCATGGAGATATTTCTACAGTTTCTCCAGACACAATGAACAGGTTGAATTCACTGTGGAGTGGTTAGAGAAACAATGTGAAGCAACATCCCAGAGAGCACCAACACCAGAAGCAGGAGTAGCAACAAAAGTAAGTATACTAGTGTGCGACAAGGGAAAGAGCAAGATTGTTAATCACATGGAGGAAGAGAAAAGATGCAAGTTCTGAGAAGATCCACTTGTGCAGAAAGAAAATTTGGCTATAGACGGAAAAAGGAAACAATGTGACAAGTAAATCGCACAAAGGTAGAAGGAGAAGAGAAGAATGGAAGAAATAGAGAAGGAGTTGCATGAGCTGAAGGAGAAACTCCAAAAGGAACAAGAGATGTGCAAACAGGAGAGGGAAGTGCAACAACAATAGGTACACCAAGGGGCACAACATGTGATAATAGATGAAATAATGCCCATACAGGTAGTGGACTCATTAGAGCAGCTAGGATCAGGCAGATAGGGTGAACTATCATAGGAGAAGGACTTTTCTTGTGAGATAGAGAAAGCACTTCAATAGTTGGATATGGATATGGAGCAACAGGAATTGGAACAAGACATCGACCTTATGCCTTATCACCAATAGGTAAAATTACCTGCTTCACCACATCCTGAAGATGAACAAGTCTCAAGTGACCAAGGAGGCACTAAGATCCTTGGTGATCAACTGGAAGGAGAGATGCACAACATATCATTCGACAAGTTTGAACGTAGAGTTGTTCAGTCTTGCAGAGTTTCAACTCCGAATGATCATACATATCTTGCACAAGTTGAGGAATGAGTGATCATGCCTGACATGTGCAAACATCCAGTAGCCTTGGACGATGCTACCACAGTGTATGCTGAAGCCACTAGCTCAAGTGTTCAATTTCTAATAGCTGAAAATGAGTGAATGGCTAAGGAACTACAGGTGACCATACAATGGGGAGAGTTGGTGACAACATTCACCCAAGCTGAATTGAAGAAGGAAATACTAGATGAAGGATTGTCCGTTGACATAGTTATGCAATTGTTGTACTCCAAGTTTGGTACCATGCATAAGGCAGTTGTCCATCTCAACGGATGGCAGCAGCGATGTGCTAGAAGAGCACGTATCTTGGTGAACTTGCATGCTGCTATTGATTACATGCAAACTTGGACAATGAGATACAAGGGAGCCCCATTTCACTTGCCTAAGACGATGAAGGCCGGTGTGGTTGAGTTGAAGGCATGTATCCAGAGTCAGATCCAGAACTATGAAGAGCTCCCATAGCTCATCACCACTATATAGGCTTCCCATACATGTGTATTCAAGAGTATGGATGTTGTGGTGGATGCAAATGAGATCCCATCTATTGGGACTCTCACCCAGGTGACAACAAAGGCACACGTCTGACTACAGATTGACTCATACTTTGTCAAGTTTATGTGCATTTCCACCAACCCAGACTTGCCCATCAGTGCAAACATCATGCACAAGTATGTTGCTATTCTGGCTGCATTAAAGACAATGATGCACATGCTTTCAAATGAGTTGGATAGAGGAACCCGAGTAGTGTACCAAGATGTTATGGAGG
Source organism: Pinus tabuliformis (assembly GCA_031772625.1). Taxonomy (NCBI): domain Eukaryota; kingdom Viridiplantae; phylum Streptophyta; class Pinopsida; order Pinales; family Pinaceae; genus Pinus; species Pinus tabuliformis. Next base: position 407,413,475 of record CM062812.1, on the reverse strand, counting down.
CAAGAGTCAAGTTCCTGAAAGATGTCACCTTGGAACACACGGACACCATCATAGACTACCAATCTTGGCATCATTTTGTTACTGTTGATCATCATGAGGATGTTGAAGAGTTGGACTTCCATGGTTGTCTAAGTCATAGTGCTGTCTAGCGTGGCTTGCTTGAGCCATTTTGTCTCACATGGGTACATTTTCATTGTAATGTAACATCTTGTCAAGTGCAAGTCAAGTGTCGATAGTTAGATGTAACAGTCATAGAGTAGATGAAGAGTCGTGAGGGTAGATGAACTATCACAAAGGGGAATGTCAAGGGTCACCCCACCCTTTTCTATAAATAGTCCCTCATAGCTCATTGTAAAGGCTTTTGTTCATCCAAGATTCTGATAAGACTATCTTGGAGAGAGATTGGACAATATTGTAATGAACCTTGGCTTCTCCACTACGCAGATCTAGTGGATCTCTTTGGAGGAGTAGGTGGTTGTGACTGTAACGTTCCACTGTCAGAGTTAGTGGTTGGAGATGGATGTATTGTATGACTGGAACTTAGACGTATTAATATAACAAGAGCGAGCACATTTCATGCATATGTTGTATTGTCTTCTATGCTATTTCGTTTACTCTAAATGATATATATATTTGTCTACTTACGCATGCATGTATATCTATCTTTGTATGTATGTATGAATCTTTCTCAAATGTGTTGTTGGTTTAACCATCACTTTGTATTTCTAGCTAACTTGACTTCCATGTTGTGATGAATCTTTGGTTGTGTGTTCCCTTCTTAACCACATGCTATCACAGGTTTCCAAGGGGCACACTCATGTCAACCCCCCTGTGTCAGAACCTCTCATGCACCTTCCTTGGATCACTGCAGCTATGACACCCTTGCTACCAACAAAGTTATCTTACTTTCCATTGTGTGAATCATGGTTAAGGCATTACTGTATGACCCACTGCTGGGACTCCTACAAAAAATGGTCTGAGGTCTAATTGGGACTTCTTACTAGGGAGATCCCCTGACATGTTGGCAGGTCTAGCACCATCAACAATCCACAAGATAAAATTTGAGATTTTACATTTTTGTGCCATACCTTTTAATTTGTAGCTCTGATGATAGCCATTATAAAAAAATAAATCAATTTCTGCCAACAAGCTACAACCAAGAGCCCCACTGTGATACTAATATTTGGAAATATATTCACTACTAGGGGGGGACTGAATCAGTAGTGAGGACACTTATAAAAATTTTCTCCAAATATTTAATATTTAGCATGCATAAACCGAAACATATAAATAAAGATTACTGCAACACAGATAAACATTCAACCACAAAATCAATAAACACAATGACATAAGTGTTTCTGGTGGAAAACACATCCATGGAAAAAAATCACTGTGTTGTTGCTGCGCTGCTCAATTCTATATTAATAGTTGAACAAATTATACATGGATAAGCTCACTCCAATGAGCCTTGAAGACTTTCTTCTTTCACAGTATTTTGGTCCTTTAAGACAAAAACATGTTTCTCTCTTGGATCTTCGAACTACCATCCACTGAAGGCCACCACGATTAGTCAATCCTCACCCCACTCTGATGGGACTATCCAACTCCTATTGGATGGAGAAAACTCTTCCTTATACTGAATCCACCAAGTCACTATCTACTCAAAGCCTCCATGTCTTCACTACCTCCATGCGAGCCTACTTTCATCTATTTTCAAACTGGACTCTAAAACTTGCTCAACATGAGCAATGTAGCAACATAGCATCAAGGCACCAGCAAATTTGCAGCAACATCTACCATCAAAACTCCATACACAAATCTCCACACAAGGATCAAAGCAATCTCCTCAATCACTACTACAATCACACACCAACAATTCACTCACTGCATAAACATAATGGCTAAAATGTGCTTCAGCTCATTGTCACTACAACTCGAAACTGATTTAGTTAATATGCATAATATGGGTCACATAGTTTTCAAGTTCTTCTCCAAGATCTCACTCACTCAACACACACTCTAGACAATCAATCAACACAATAGAGTCCATGCCTTCTTCTAGTTATCAAATTCCTGAGAACATTAACTCAGTAAATGCTACAGGTTATGGAAGACTCAACAACTCCTTTCACATGCTTTAGATTTGGTTTACGAAGGAATATTGACGAAATCAAGCACTAATTACATTATCCCTTTGATATCTTCAAACTTGATCCGCTTCTAGAGACACCACAAGCTTTTCCAACCACATACTTGAAATTTCCGATCCATATATAACATAAAAACCAAATAAAATATTTGAGGAGAACAAGAAACATGGATAAAACTCATCTATAGGATTAGTAACTCCCATTAAACACTGTGAAAGAGTCCAAGTCGTTAGTCGCTCTCATGACACACTATGCCAATGACCAGAGTCGCTCCTACAACCTTCAAAGAACCTTGATTTTCTCCTAATCTAGACCGAATTTAAAAGAAAATCACATTCAAAAGATACTTGGGTTTGTTTTTCACAAAACCCATGTCTCATAATTTTTAAATTCATCTTCATTTAGTCAGAAAGTCCAATCCAAAAATTCCACTTCTATTTAAACACCGCACTCAACGGTTAGGCCTAAAACTGAAGTAAAACATCTATTCTTCAGTCAAGAACCTCTTCCACCTGATCAGTCATATTCCTCTTCTCTTCTACGCTCCTCCAAGCCTATAGAACTAGTCTACAACTAATGAATAGGAAAGGAATAAGTCTAAGACATGCTAGACCTATTCTACCAACTTTAGGAGCAAGACCAACACCTCCAGCTCCTCAAGCAACAACCTCAATCTCTCTGACACCTGTAGCAGCACCTCTTTCCTTTGTAGTAGCATCCTCAAGTCCTACAACATCAACAACATGCCATAAGACTACCTATAACACTGGTGGAAGCACCTCCAACACAACTAGTCTCAAACCATCACATGAAGAAACAAACCAATGTCTCCAAGACAAGTAGAGCCATATGCAACACCAAGAGATCAGTACTCCAACAACCAGTAGTAGCAACATCTCACACCATGAGAAGCTCACCATCCTCCTATAATAAAAACATCTCCAGTCAACACATCATGTGGAATCCATCTCCACTCAGTGTCCACAACATCATCTCTACTAGGTCTAGTAATAAGTATGTTGACATCAATGTGAACTAGCATGACCATCACCAATCATGCATCCAACACACATGCATATGACCAGGATCACCAAGAGCTCGTTGACATCATCGACAACACCACAATGCCAACACAACTCTTGTTACATTTATTTGTTATATTCACTTAAGTTGAGGAACTCGAATTCCTTTCATGCACTAGATATTTTGGGTTGATTCATCAGTTAACTAATAGATATATGAGTTAGAATATTGTCCCATTTTACAACTGACATTCAACTGACTCTATCAATAGTTAGAGGTTAGTTAAGTAAATACAACTAAAAATAACTGAACTAGATTACTAAAATTTAGCAATCACACATGCATAATTAAACTCCAAGCCCTCTAACTCAAATTTATTGTGCTAACTGAGTGACAAGATCCATGTCACACTAGTTAATTGCCTACAAGTTTTCCTGCTAATGTGCAAATTCGATTCACTCAATTTAACTAAAGCTAAAGTCAACTTTAACCCTTCTTGCTACATTTTTTCAACACTCCCTCTTAGCAAGAAATGGATTTTTTACCACCTCTATCCTGCACCTATGCAATTCAAATTTACCTCTTGACAATGCCTTTGTCGAGATGTAATGCATTGTCGCAATACAATTCTCCTCTGCACACAGTCCCACAAATGATGATACATGATATGAATGTGGTTGGACCTCTCATGAAATACTAGATTCTTATAGAGATTAATGCTCTAAAAGGTTGGAAAAGGTTATGGTGTCTCTGGTCTTGATGATGAAACACACTTGTTGGTTTGAAATGCGTCAGCCAAACATTTCTCTTATGTGATTTCTACCGAAAGACTTTTCTTAAATCATTATGGATCACGAAAGCTTGAATACAGAAAGTATATCATTGTTGGATCCATTTCCTAATTGAATAGTGCCATAAGTATTGTCCTCATCCAGATTGCTTCACATGTTGCTTGGCTTGTAGCGATGTATTCAACCTCTACTGAGTTGAGCGCCACTAACCTTTGCTTCCTGCTGTACTAGGAAATGGTTGTGGAAGCAACACTAAAGATATCACTTGATGTACTTTTCATATCAGATGGACTCCATACTCATTCTACAATGGTGACGCCTTGCAGCTTCACTCCCTCTATCCATCTGTACCATAATCCATACTAGGTAATGAATTTGAGGTATAATAACACATGCTTTGTTGCCTTCCAATATAATTTGGAAGGCCTTACCATAGCTCAAATAATTTGGTTCATTGCATAGCACATGTCAGGTCGTGTGTTTAAAGGATACATCAATGAACCCATAAGCTTCCTGTAAATGGTAACATCCACCTCTTGACCTGAAGTGGCATTCCCCTTCCTCCAATTTGTAGCTAAAGGTGTGTCCATGGGCTTATATCTCTTCATGTGAAATATTTGAAGTATATCGATAGCATACATTCCTTGAGACAAAAAAAATTCATGGTCACCCTACCGTAATTCTAGCCTCAAAAAGTAATGCATGATGCCCATTTCTTTCATCTCAAATTTCCTTCCAAGATCCTCTTTGTAAGAGTGTATTAGCTTCTCATGACCTGTTAATATTAAATCATTGACATATAAAACAAGAATAAGCAACTTACCATCTACCATGATGTGATAGAGGTTCACATATTCTTCACTTTTAGTGAATCCCAATCCAGTGAGATAACAGTCAATCCAAGTGTACCATGCTCGGGAGTCAGGGCACCTGTTTGAGACCATATAATGTTGTCTTGATTTTGTAGACATGTAACTCTCAATCATACATCTCAAATCCTTCCAGATACTCTATGTATATTTCCTCCTCAAGAACACTGTTGAGAAAGTAGGTCTTCACATCCATTTGGTGGATTATCCACCCCATATGTACAACCAATGCTAGAATGGATTTGATTGAGGAATATCTTGCAAATGGTGAAATTTTTTCCTCATATTCCATTCCCTCTACCTGAGAGAATCCTTTGGCCTCAAATTTGGCCTTGTAATTCTTGGTGCTCCCATCAACTACATGTTTTACTTTGTAGATCCATCTCTAACAAACCACTAACTTCCCTTCTGGTCTTGACACTACCTCCCATACATTGTTTTTCATGATGAATTTGTATTATTTCACCATGGCATCAACCCAAATAGGTTGAGAAATTGCTTCCTCAAATGAAAAACGCTCTATCTCAATAAGATCTATCATGAGAGCCACGTAACTAATTTACCTATCAAGTGAAATCCTCTACCTACATGATGATGTAGGGGCTCCCACATTCTCCCTAGAATCCTGAAAGAATTTATTACATTCTCTGGTTCTCTTTCTCCTATCTCTGGAGTATTTTGGTTGAGTGGGTGCCTTCACTATGCTTCATGTCTACTCCTCTTCCTGTGGTTGCTCCACAACCTCCTAACTCTCATTCTAAGGCTCCTCCTTTAGAGCTAGAAGTTCTTTCTCTAGTGGGATACTCATCTCTCAGTACGGTGAGAATCTCATAGCCTTGTCATTATAGAACTTGACATCTCTCCTTGCAATTGTCACCTGTTGTGAAGGAAAATATGCCCGATAATTTTCTGGAGTTTTGGTGTGTCCTACAAAAACTCTCAACTCTGCTATAGGCTCAATTTTCTTCCTTGAATCCCTAGAGACATGAAAATATACTGAAGCTCCAAAAATTCTAAAATGAGACACATCAGGCTTTCCCCAGAGAAAGCTTCCTCCAGTGTGATCATACAAAGTATCCTATGAGGACTCTGTCTCTGCAAGTAGATTACGGTGTGCATGTTGTTGCCCATAGATGTAATGGAAGCCCCTCATCATACACCATGTCCCTTTCTTCTCCCAATATGCTCTTGTTCTTCCTCCTTACTTCTCAATGCAGTGAAATCTCGTACCTCAAGTTTGTATAGGTTCTTCAAACAAAACCTGATCTGCTTCACTTTCCTGGTAGCTATGTGTCTCAGAAAGGATTTCCCTTTACTAAAAATAACATCATAGCCATGATCCTCCAATACTACTAAAAATATCAAGTTCTTCTCCATCCCAGGAACAAACATAACATCTTTGGGGCGAAGAGGAGATGCTTTCTCCCAATCAAAGGTGATAGTACCGATTTTAGTAGCATTGTACCTCCCACCATCCCCCATTTTGATATGCTTCTAGAGATCAATCTCCTACAAGATAGTGAAAAAATCCTTGCACCCTATCATATGGAATGAGGCACCAAAATCAAGGTACCAAACACTCCACATAATAATGTTGGCCATGCATGCTATTAGGGTGAAGTCTAATTTGAGTTACCAAGCTAGTGCTTCACCTGATGCTCCTCCTGAAGGCTTATTGGTAGACTTCTTTGTGCTGAAATTTTGATGCATATTACCCATATTTGTGGCAATGAAAGCATTTTATCTTGCTCAAGGCTTTCTTCTTGCCATTATTTTGACTAGATTTAGGTTTTGTCCAGGTTTTCTTTCATTTTCCCTTATTCCCTTTTCCATCCAATGAAAAATTCTATCCATCCTTAGGTTTGGATGAAGATCCATCTCTATTGTTTCTCCTAAACTCTTGTTGAACCAAATAGGACCACAACCTTTCCCAATTTGGTATTTTCTCCCTTACATTCACAGAGTCCGAGTAGTTGTGCTTGGATTTTAGAAGGCCTATAAGAGGTAGGCTCACCAAGTCATCTTCAGCTACAGTCACCCCAACCCCTTAGAACTCATATCGAACTTGTGTAAACCTGCATAGATACTACATAATAGTGTCATTCTTGTGCATTCTAATCTTTCAAATTTTGTCCTTTAAGGCCACTTTTCTATGGTCACTTCTATTTTCGAGTAGCCCAGTTAATGTCTTCAATATAGCAAAATGTGTCTCTTTCCCATGAAGATCTGAGACCATATGGTCTCTCACACCTTCCAGAATAATTCTTTTTTCCTTTGCAACATCCTTCTTCCTCTGCACTAATTGTTTTGCATCAGACTATTGGTTTCACAATACCAGTTTTCACATATTCTAACACATCATTTTCATCAAGCCCTACTTCCATTCGATATTTCCAGGCTGTGAAATTCAAGCTACCCTCGACGGAATACTCCAAACTCAGTCCATTGAAATACATTCTCCTGATCTTGAAGAAAAACAACTACACTAAAGTTTCTACTTTTAAATTATTGAGAGACAAGTCTGAAATATTGGTTCTAATGTGATTTTAGGGCTCTGAAACAATGTAGAAATTTGATAAAAATTACAACTGCCCAATATTTCAACTTGAAAAAAAGAGACACAATTTTACTTTATAGATTTGTGAAATGCAAATCGCAATTTAGAACAACATGTAGAAAGAAAAACCACAAATACACAGTTATTTCAAGGGGAGCCCAATTGGGAAAAACCCTTTAAGCCTCTTTGCATTAATTAGATGAATAGATAAATTATTACAATTTCTAGCTCCAGATCTAAGCTCAACCTACAAAGCAATAGTTATTCTCTTTGCTTAATGACAAACTATGTTCAACACTTAGCCAATTCATTTCTTACCAAGCGTCCTATTCCCTTGTGCAAATACTAAGGAAATTAACCCCTAAAACATATGAATTTCTTCCATGTAACAAATCCCCCCCACATTTACCCACTTTAACTGGCCTGATGGGTTAAACATGAGATAAGTGCTACTATGAAATGACTCAACCTCCTAATTACAGTTATGGAAGCGGAATTGATAAACGAAAACTTTACTGACCTTCCTTAGGAGTTATAGGACCCCCGGGATCCAAACAACCACTCGAGGTGCCATAACCTTGAGTTAACTTTCCTTTCTGGTGATTCAAACTCCCAGTCACTTTCATAAAAATGAAAACCATAAACTGTAACCCACTAGCTGAATGGATAAATATGTCTTCCAACAATTGTAATCTAGAGTTCCTAGTTGTGTGCATGCAACCTCGAAATTTGAGCCACTTTTTGAGGGCTATGATCTAGACCACTACACAGAAATTGATGAAACTTTACAGAATTATGAATGACACAAGGACAAAGCAATCAATGTAAAAATTAGTCAATAAATTGGCCTAACCATGTGTAACCATGACAAACATTTCATCAAACACATGGTGAACATGAAAACTACAGGTCATGAATGCATATTTGAACATAGAGATCTGAAACTTATTTGAGATTCACCAAGAAGGTCTAATGCCATATCAAAATAAATGAAATAAACTCTATTAGATCATGCATTTGATAACCATTCATTTACCAATCAAAACATGATATAAGCCATAACTATAATCTGCCATAAACCATGCTTATAACCAGCATATAACCAAGATAATAACAATGATAGAACAACCATCAAAGCCACAAAATAAAAGGTACATTTACTGATAAAATACGAGAGGAAATTAGATCTTATTAACATATACAAAATCCCTCTAATTTAGGGACTTCCATGTACCACCCGACCATAGATTGGGATGAACCAAATCTTTCTTTCAACCAATTACCCTCGTGCCATATTCCAAGCATGAATGTGGGATTCCATGGGATAAACCAATACATAAACAACCAAGGGAATCCAAAGGTTAAACCACCTCCACCATCACACTACCGTGATCTCACCTAAACTAGCCTTGAGATCACAAAACCAACCAAATCTCGAATGTCTCATAATTCCTTCATCATCCCTTGAGGAATTTTCTTGTCTCCACCCACATATTGAGGGTTTTCTGAAGAAAACTATCTCCACCTCGAACCCCTGGAATTTTCCTGAGACCACCTCACAAATATCCAAAACCTTATGGTAATCCATATATCAAGTACAAATGAATCCCATCACACCATGGCTATTTAGAAATGGCAAGGCAAGGTTGAAACCACTGTCAAACCATGCAAAACCCATGCCAATGACATCAAATGAACAAAATGCACACATGCATACACCATGCATGCCAAAACCAGCAAGGAAATCATACTTGCAACCGGTTACTTACAAGTATTCCCGCAGAATATTCTTGATCCAACTCTTCCTTGCTAGATCATTGATTTACTTACTTTCTTTCTCCTCTTGGTGCTCTTCTCCTCTCTGAATCCAATCCCAAAACTCAACTAAAAAAAGGCTAACAAAAGCTATGAACTGATCCTCAAAAGACCTTTTATCATTGAGGCCTCTTGTTTCTTCCTTTTTCCTCTATTTTCCATTAATTTCCTCCTCATATGAAACCTGTGACCTTTCACCTTCCTTTTCTCTTATTTCCCTTTATTTTCATAAACAAATGCCAATAAATGTCTCTTTTCCTTTCCAAAGAATTTTCTAATGCCTTTTCCAATTTCCACTCAATCATAATAAACAACAAGTGATTCCCACTAGGATGCTTTTCCAAAAATTCAACTTGGAATATGTGTCCCATGACATTGGTCTTATTTTTCCTTTATTAACTTAATTATTACATGAAATTTTAACCTGGGGTTGTTACAGACTTCTCCCCCTTACGGGAACACCATCTTTAGTGTTCAATGAGACTTATAACCAGAAAGACCTCTAAAAAGAAAAAACATACTGCCCATGGAGCTTTATAACTTATCTCGATGCAATATTTACAATGAATAAATTTCTTAAAAGAAAAACCATTGTGACAAACAGGAAAACATGAAGACATGACAACCATAACGCTTATTGGAGATTTATAACACAACCATTGTGGATTTACAATAACAGCCATGCATAAATATGTACATATACCAAAAAATCATTTTCCTCCACTTGAAAATAATGAGCGATACATAGCCTACATTTGATTAGCCATCTCCCATGTAGTTTCATCGGGCCCAAAGTGCTTCCACAACACATTAACTTGCTCTATTGCATGATTCTAGAACATGAGTTGTTTCCTCTATAGTATGCACTAAGGTTCCACTTGGAATTCTCCTTTTGGATCCACTTGCAATAGCGAACAATCAATAACATGATACATCTTTCACATATCTTTTATGAAATGAAACATGGAAAACATCATGGAATTTCACTGTCAGAGGGAGTGCATGTCTATAGGCCACTGGTCCAATTCTCTCAAGGATCTCGAAAGGCCCACAATACCAAGGTGCCAACTTGTCACATGAATCAATCATTAAGGAGCTCTTCTTGGGCTTGAAACACAAGTACACATTCTCCTAAACCTAACACTCCTTAAATTCCCTACGTTGAACTGCATAACTCTTTCATCTATCTCGTGTTGCCTTTAGATTCTTATTTGTAACCTACATTTCCTATTCCATCTCTCCCAAAATGTACGATCCAATAAGTACCCTATTCATTGGATCACTCCAACTGATGGGAGAATTACAACTCCACCCATAGAGTGCCTCAAACAGACACATCCTCATTGAATCCTGATACCCATTGTTGTAAGTAAACTCAACCAATGGAAGATACTCCTCCCACCTCATCTGTTGGTCCATAACATACATACTCAACATGTCCTCCAAAATATTTTTGACCCTGTCTATCTATCCATCTATCTATCGATGATAAGCGATACTGAAGGCCAACTCTGTACCCAATACTGCAAACAACTCCTTACAAAACTTGGAAGTGAACTTTGCATCTCTTTTAATGATGTTCTTAGGAAAACCATGCAATCTTAGTATCTCGATGATGAATATTTGTGCTACTTCATTGAAAACATTAGTTGTATTCACTGGAATGAAGTAAACTACTGTTATGTGGAATTTTGCATCTACGGATAAACACAATTTCCCTAGGTGGGTAGCTACACCTAGAACAAAAGAATTAAAGTGCTTAACCTTTTTCTATGGAAGATAAATAAGACAAGGGACCTACTTGTTATCTTTCTCTTTCCCTTTGGCTCCTTTGTATGGCTCCTGTCGCTCCTTCTCAAACTTAATCCGCATGACAAGTACCTGCAATCATAAAAAGAGGACAAAAACCAATCAAAGTAAGAGATCTATATACTATAAGAAAATGGAATCGAAAGGATTTACACATATAACTATCACACATAAATACAAGAATATGGGAAAAGGTGTAAATATCTTTATTAAGTAGAAGGAAGAGTTATACCAATGAAGTCTGATCCAATGTGACTCCTCCAGCTTGGGTTCCAACCAACATCACATCAAAATCACAACACTCTGATAGCATAACAATACTTGCTTACAATCTCAAACCTCACACCAATAGTATCTCCTTCCAAATTCTCAAAGTCCAGCCCCTGATCACTTATATGAGTGCTCAACTTATAGGAAAATGAAGGAGGCTTGGTCTTAAATGAGGGTATTGAATGGCCTTCCAAACTTAGAGTTAACTTACATGGAGGAAGGGATGAGAGGATAGGAGGTTACTTAACTCATTCCCTATACAATTTCAAGCTCATATGACATGGTAAGTGTGGGAATCTTCTAGAAGGCTCCAGAAGATAAGAATATTCCCAGAACCCTATGAGGATTTCGCTCAATCTCGCCTAGTGCAAGTCAAAGTGGGCCTAAGTGCTCTGAATTTCACCCTCACATGGGCCTACCTGCACTGAAGCACACTTACCCCTGACCAACGCTGCACTAGTCCATCAAGAAGGCATTTCTGGAGGGCTACAGGCCAGGAAACTTTTAGGGAAGGAGGCATTCAAAGTGATGACGTTTCTAGGGAATGTAGCAATTGGATTAGGGTTTGATGAGCCCTAATAGCACTAATCTAAATGTTGGGAGTGATGTGCCCAAATGGATCTGTAACAGCTTCCCCCTAAATCACGAAGTCAAAAATGATAATGTCGAGTGATATGCTTTATGATGTGATGAGGAGGTTCTGAAGTGGATGGTGACCTACATTAATTACAATACATGATATCATGATTTTTTGATTTTTTCTCATGAATTGATGAGGGAAGACATACCCATGCTCAACATATAAACTTACATAACATGTACATAGATAGTCGTTGATATAGACCCATGATTAGATGACCATCAGTGTAAAGCAATTGTATGGATGATTTGGTACATTCCTGAAATCGCAACCCAGATTGATGAAGATTGATCCGGGATCTTCTATCTCATTCAATCGTTCACTCAAGTATGAGTCTAACCATGTGAATATGTGATATGAAGTCAAACATGGGAATACACCTTCTGATTACCAGCCAATGATGTAAGCCATTAACAGATGCGAGAGAAATCATCGATAATGATAATGATCCTCAAGGTACTGCAGTACATTTTGCATGGTGTGAATGGATGTTTTGATGTCGAACACCATACAAAATCTTTCATTCAAAGGCCAGTGATGTCAACCTCCATACAAAGTCTTTTGGTCGAAGGCCAGTGATGTCAACCTATCATCAAAAGGGAGAAACTTTCCATTGATGTATGCAAGCCTCAAGGTATTGGAAGGGTGTTTCTAAGTCAACTTCTTGGATAATGCGCTGATGTCGACAATAAGTGACTCGTCATAGGAGGGCCTTGATGTATCCCACATCAACGACTCGAAACAAGTGTAATGATTTTTGGAGATGTAATGTGACTGACGACACAAGGTTCAGGAATGGTGGTCATGAAAATGAAGGTTTATGAGTATTGCATAGGCTGAATTTAACTGAGTGACTTCTCTAGAACATGTCAATGAGTTTAGAGACTTTGGAAAAGGACAAAAATAAAACTCCACAAGTTATTTTTCATAGATTTGTCTCTCAAGTCCAAAAAAGCATAAAACAATACAAGAGAGAACTTATTGACCATGTTCGATCAACGTATTCCTTTTTTGTAAATAATATATTTTAGTCCAGAAAAGGGTTAAACGTATACGGGGTAGAAATTGTTTCCAATATGTTAACGAGCTAAAAAGGACAAGCGCTCGACAATATTTTTATGTTTCGAGAGTCTGAAAAGAGTTGAAAGAGGACTCCACTTTGAGGAACGAGTGGTTTCTAGGATAACAACATTTTCCGATGATGTTGGAACTTCTCAAAACATGTTGATCTATGTGGAGAGACTGGCTAATAAGACCAATCATTTCAACTATTCCTCAAAAAGGGTAAAACAACCAAGTGAAAGCGTATGATTGTCCAAGAAGATAGTGACGATGGAAGGAGAAAAACCAAGGCTCATCTGACGGAATAGACTGATAGAATGGAAATCACGAGGGTTAAAATGGAGATGGGTTCATTTTTACACAAGCTTGAACCATAGGGAACTATGCTTGGATTTAGTTTCATGTTTACACAAGCTTGAAACGAGAAAATATGCTAGGATTTAGTTTCATTTTTACGGAAGCTTGAAAGGAAAACTATGCTTGGATTCAGTTTCATTTTTACACAAGCTTGAAATGAAAAACAACTATGCTTGATATTGGTTTACATGCCCCCAGCATGATCACTCGATTCTAGGTGCATGGACCCCAAGATTCATTGCATTCACCTAAGTAGACTACTCATGGCTATTAGGTGGATGGAATGAAGGTTCATTTATGAGATCAAGTGAAAGACTCGACTATGATTTTACGAGATCTAATCAAAGACTCGAATTGGAACTTTGATCTAGGGGACCTTGTTTCATTTTTTAATGAGCATGACACAAGACAAGGAACTCTGATCAGATTCCTTGTTTCATTTTTTTAACGAGCTTGAAACAAGACAAGGAACTATGCTCTGGGACCTGTTTCATTTTTTTAATGAGGTTGGCACAGTAAAAGAACTATCCTCATAATCCTTGTTTTCTTTTTTAACGAGGTTGACCCAATATAGAGAACTATCATCATATTCCTTGTTTCATTTTTTAACAAGGTTGACACAAGACGAAGAACTATCCTCATATTCCTTGTTTCATTTTTTAATCGAGGTTGACACAAGAAAAAGAGCTATCCTCATATTCCTTGATCACGACCCATAAGAGATCATGAATTCCAAGAGGGTCTCATCAGATGGGAGAACAATTTTCTGGAATCCATTAGAGAGATCTGGTTCTAATTCCCCCAATACATAATGCACAACATCGCGGAATTGATCGTCAGTTAATGTAGGTATGGAATGGGTTGCCACATAATTGACCCATGGCGGGGAAGATACCATTGGGAAAAAGGACCATTTAGGGAAGATGGTTGACTAGAAGCCATATTTGGATTAGGAAATGAATGTTGGTCAATGGTGAAAATTCTACCTTCATGTGGAAATACATCACTCGAAAGAGTGTTGAAACAATAGCTCCCATATCATAAACATAGTCATGCCCAAGAAGTAAATTGTAATCTAAAGGGCTTGGGACTACCATCACATTGAGATAAACAATTTTTCCCCCCAAAGTAATAGGTAACTGAGGAAGGATCCCTAATGGTTGACTAGTTCCTCTGTTAAGAGCCAACAGATTCTGGGTAATAGGCACAAGTGGCGGTGAACTGAGTGCTTTCCAAGAAGTGGAGGAAAGGATACTCATAGATGCACCTTCATCTATAATAATGCCAGGTACAATCATATTAAAAACCTATACTATGATCTGGAAAGGCACATAAGAAGGAAGATGACATCTTGCCAGTCGATTGCAATCAAAGGAAGTGACCAAACTACTTAAAGGGGTTACTGTAGAAACGGGAGTATTACCCCTTGAGTTATGAGAGCGGGAGGATTGTCCTCCTGTCTTCTTGGAACAGGAGGATTTTTCCCAAGCTCATTAGAATCTGAAGAAACAAAAAGAACCTGACTGGTTTCATACTCACTCTCTACGAAAAAGGTATGATTAACTGAAGGTGAAATCGGGTCAACTATTTCCTTGACCTGTGATTGGTCAGGTATAGCTTCATGGAATTCACATTCAGAGAGAGTGGGTTTGACTGACGATTGATTTTGGCCAGTCACTTTATCAACTAGTGAAGGATTAAGGGAGAGTCTCCTGTAACCAGATGGAAGTCGCTAAGTAGAAGCAAGACGATTATCCAACACTTTTTTGGCTTCATCTAGATAAGGACAAAGGTGAATGGGGTGATTCCATTCACATAACCTACAGGGAAACTTAACTTTACCCTTCTTTCCATGAACTTTACTACCACTAGTTGAAGGTGTGTCACTAGCATGATCTCCAGAAGTTGATGACATAGGACGATGTGAACAAGAAGACCATTATTCTAATATATGAGGAATATTAGGACAATTTTGAAGAATATGGTCTCTCGTACAAAGTTTTCATGGATATCGAAGTTTGTGAGGCTTATAGGACGGTTTCTCTTCAGAAGTTGCATTCGAAGCAATGGTTGCTTGGTTGCCCCCTGCTGAATTTTCTTCTTCTTCTTCTTCTTAGCCACCTGGTTACTAGTGTTAATACTTTCACTAGGTGAAGAGGAAGAAGGGGAGGAAGAAACAACCAACGAAGAAGGCAAAGGGTCAACTTTAGGATCAACTAGAGGTTGATTTTGTCCAGTTGTAGGAATATTCACTTGTGCAGACAAGGAGATTGAGAAAAACCATATTGGCAAGCTGATGGTAAGTCCTATAAGGGACAATGTAGCCATATAAGGAGCATCAATATTTCCGAAAGGAGGAAAAGGACTAGGATTCCCATCAAAATGAATTCCTTGATCGGTGGATTATGGAGTTGTTTCCATATGTTTCAACCTAATATCAACTAAAGAGTGATGCGGAGGATGTTATCTACGATCAATTCATTTATTTTAATAAAAATAACAAAACAAAACAAAAGAGGGATAATCTAGGCAAAAGGATTACCAAGTAACTGTGAACTGCAAAATACCTCCCGACGAACTGAGAAGTATGGGCAGGAAATCTCCCCGAATGCTGTGTTCGGTGTATCACAGTGTACAAGGCAGCTGACTTGGTTACCTAAGGATGGATAGCAACCTAATTTAATCCTCCCATTTATACCCAAAAGTACATGGAGGCCCAATCTGTGTTAGTGCTATCTAATGTGAAATTGCACAGTGAGAGCATTCCCTTATACTTTACGTACTGTAACACCACCCTATATACATGACGGTACGTGGAAGATCTACGATATACTCATGTACGTGGAATGAGATATAACACTCAAAATGTATCACAGACAAGCTAGCAACAACTACTATGTTTTAGAATGCTAGAACACGTCTTTAGCCTAGACCTATAAATGTTATGTGTTAAGTTACAATGCCCCATTAGGTTAATTAAGATAATGTTTAAGTTGATCTTCTTAACAATTCACCTTCCAAGGTTGACCATGTGATGTATGTTTTCAATTACTAGAATGCAACTAACATGAGAAACATTCTTTCATTCAATTAACAATGAAAATCATAGCTAGTAAGGTATCTAGCAATCAGATATTTGACAAAGAGCAAAGAACACACCTAATGCAATTTTCCTAGCTATTCCTACCAAGCATTCACAAACTACAATATGAACGATGCAAGATTTTCTTTTCAAGTCCCTTAATGTTCAGATGAATAAAAGGAAACAAAATTCACATACAATCAATCAATCCTTTGCAAGAAATGAAGACTTTATGATGGTTCCTTTTCAAGGAAATGAATACTTTACGACACTTCCTTTTCAACAAAGATTAATCGACTATAAACTAACTTTGAAAATGAATTAATACTGATAAAGAAATCATTTAAGAAACACTAAACAATCAAGGCCAAATTTGGCTAGGAGAGGAAACACAAATTGATTTCAGAGACACAACAATCATTGATATTTCAACAAGAAAAAATAGAAGGAAATTTGGGAAAAATCAAGTCAAAGGTGGGAATTTTTGACCTAAGGAGGATCAGCGCAACCCTGAATGGGAGTCAGTGCACTGTAGAGCACTGTCCTCAATCCAAGGGTGTGCTACAGTGCTCTGTGTCCTAACCAAGCCTATCTTGGTGCTAGAGAGGCCATTTAAGGGGCTTTCAAGCACAATTTTTTACCAAAAAATACTTCAAAAGGGCTAAAACAAGATCAATGGAAGCAAGTAAAGTCTACTAGGGTGCACTAGGATGAAGGTAAACTACCCAGAATGATGATCGTTGTTACGAAACCAGCTCACAAAAAGATAGAAAAGAGAGATAAATGCCTTAGAATTTAGCCTCTTCGAGGGGGAAACCTCCTTTACATTACACAAATGAACAAATCTTGGATGATACAAATGACAAGACCTCCTTTCTATATATAGGAGTCTAATGGGTCATAATATAATCAGAGTCAACATAACAATAATAATGTAAGGGCACAATAATAACAATAGTGGGCTTCTATGGGGCACAATAATAACAATATGGGGACTACATGGGCACAACAATATAATAAGGGGGTTGTACTAATAACAATAAAGGGTTACACTACTAGTATAGGGACCTAACATGCCCCTCTCCTTGAAAAAGTGTTGTCCTCAATGCTTGAGTAGTTCTTAATGCTTATGTATAAAATTCTTGTCTTCCCATGTTGAATATTCAACGAGTAAGTTCTTCCACTTGATGAGATACTCTGAAATTGATCGATTTTGTAGCTGTCAAGTTCTTG
This sequence comes from Pinus tabuliformis, assembly GCA_031772625.1. Lineage (NCBI taxonomy): Eukaryota > Viridiplantae > Streptophyta > Pinopsida > Pinales > Pinaceae > Pinus > Pinus tabuliformis. The sequence continues at coordinate 407,395,817 of CM062812.1, read as the reverse complement.
TTTCTGTGACTGCTCTAGGTTCCAATATGATTTTTCCTTCCTCATCAAGTTCTGACAATATTGTTTGGACTGGGATATTCTACAACTTTTGAATGAGTGGCCACACTTCTTCATCCTTATTCCATTCGTCCCTTGCTTCATTTATCCAATCTGGTTGGATAATAGAAATAGCACAAAACAATGCTTCCACATCCTTATCCTTTCTTGAGAGTGCATCTGCAACAACATTTTGCTTCCCATTTTTTTAGATGATTTCAAAGTCATAACCCAACATTTTTATGACCCATTTTTCTGTTCTTCTATAGATAATCTTTGTTCTAAAAGGTATTTTAGACTATCATGATCCATTTTTACCTTGAAGTGTCTTCCCATTAGGTAAGGTTGTCATTTCTTAAGTGCATGTAGTATTACCAACATTTCCTTCTCATAAATAGCTCACCTGAGATGTAGCCGTAAAAATACCCAATTGCCTACATCAAAACTTCTTTCACTGTGATGTTGATCTGCCTCTTGTTTCATTTGATTTTTCACCAAAGTGGTGTTATCCTTTAAAAGTTGAATAAATTGTTGTTGATGCTCGATTTGATATTTCACTGCTTGAGCCTTTTTATTCTTGATATGTCCTTCTATCTGGAGAGTTTTAGGAATGGTAATTTCTTCCAATGCATTACAAGATATGATCGGATTCATTTCTTCTTTCTCGATGTGATATTTCACTTCTTGAACCTTTTTCTTCTTGATATGTCCTTCTATCTCGAGAGTTTGAGGAGTGGTAATTCTTGCCAATGCTTGACAATATATGGTCAGATTCATTTCTTCTTTCTCTGGGGTTGGTTCTTGCTGTATATCCTCTTCTTTTGATGTTTCTTGATGCTTTTCTTCATCCTCTTCGTAATCTATGTAAAATAATTTCTTCTCAGCACACTTATGACATTTAGAGTATTTGTTATCACAATTGTAACAAAGGCCTTTTTCTCTTTTTTCTTCCAATTGTTGTGGTGTCAACCTTGTAGATTGTGGAAGGCTAGGAAAAACAACACTTCCATCTTTATAGTTGTGAGGGGTAGACTTCCTTGTTCCCATAGTTTTGCTTTCCACTTTTCTTGCCAATGAATCAAGTTCCCAAAGATGAACCTCATGTTGAGACGTCAATTGTCTACTTCTCTGGAATATCATTTTCCCTTATATTCAATTTTTGAAAGTCAATGTGTTGTACCATTAAACACACTTGATTGAGATTTATTAATTTGCTAAAGAAGGTGTTTCTCTTTGTATCCTCATAATGTGCTATCATTTCCTCCATGAAAATTCACCACGTAACAAGTAGTTTATGAGAACAAAGCCATTTATACCATAAAAATTGATCTATCTCTAAATATGAAGATGTAATACGTACCTTCTATAACAATGGTACACCATGTAGATCAAAATATTTCTCCATCTGTAGTATCCAATTTACCAGATCCTTGCCATCAAACTTCCTCATCTCGCTTTTTCTTGATTTTAGGAGATCGATCTTGAAATGAATATAACTCTATAATTTTAGATCTTTAAGTTTTGAAATTTTGGCCTGTAATATCCCTCTAAGTCCTCTTTCTAACTAAGCAAGTCTGATCACAATTGGATTCCTGAAGAAATATTTATTTGCAATCTCCCGCGATGACCTAATTATAGACTAGTTCAGTATTATGAAATTGTACGATGTTACATGTGTCAATATTTCAACCTTAGGTTCTGAAAATTATACCTAAAGAAAACATAGCCCATCCTCTTTCTGTAACTTCTTACAAAATTTCAATCTGATTCTAAAAGAGAAAGTTATGACAATTTTTCGAAGGTCACCTGTTTAGGATGTAATTCAGGAATCTGCAAAAACCCTAACTTCCTCAGATCATATATCCAAATATATAGCGAGCCAAGATCTAAAATTTGGACCCGAGGTTCAAACTGATTTCTTCTGAAATGGGTTTTATTTTTTAGCTTCTGAAACCTTGTAGCAAAAAAGTTATAGCAAAAATTCCACAACGACCTGTTTTAGATGACACCTTATTGTTGTTTATTTAGAAGCTTTGTCATGCTATTAGAGTTGATTATCTTTCTTGGTTTCCCTTCTATACACCTCAATTCAGCTTCCTTTCCCTCCCAAAAAAATTTCAAGAAAATTTCTTGAAAATTAAAAGCTGTTGTACCCAAAGATTGTAGCCATTGGACTCCTAGTAAAACATCAGCACTAGCCATTAGAATGGAAAGCATTGGGCTATTATATACATTTTCTACCATGGATAGCTTGATATTATGGTACTTTCCTGAGAAATTTATGGTTTCTCCACTTGCAACCATCACTTGACACTCTGGTGCTGGATATAGGAAGCAATTCAATTCCTTGGCTATCTTACAATGAATAAAATTTTGGGTATTTCCCAAATCAATGAACACTATTGCCATTTTCTTGTTGATATGTCCTTCTATCTTGATAGTTTTAGGAGTGGTAATTTCTTCCAATGTATTATAAGATATGGTCAGGATCATTTCTTGATGCTCGATGTGATCTTTCACTTCTTGAACATTTTTCTTCTTAATATGTCCTTCTATCTTGATAGTTTGAGGAGTGGTAATTCTGGCCAATGCATTACAAGATATGGTCAGATTCATTTCTTCTTTCTCAATGTGATCTTTCACTTATTGAACGTTTTTCTTCTTGATATGTCCTTCTATCTTGAGAGTTTGAGGAGTGGTAATTCTTGCCAATGCTTTACAAGATATGGTCTCATTCATTTCTTCTTTCTTTGAGGTTGGTTCCTAATGTATATCCTCTTCTTTTGATGTTTCTTGGTCATTTTCTTCCTCCTCTTCATAATCTATGTAAAATAATTTCTTCTCAGCGCACTTATGACCTTTAATGTATTTGTTATCACAATTGTAACAGAGTCCATTTTCTCTTTTTTTTCCCAATTGTTGTGGTGTCAAACTTGTAGGTTATGTAAGGCTAGGAGAAACAACACTTCCATTTTTATAGTTATGAGTGGTAGACTTCCTTATTACCATAATTTTGCTTTCCACTTTTCTTGCCAACCTGAATGCCTTCTCCAATGAGTCAGGTTCCCAAAGACGAACCTCATGTTGAATGTTATCCTTTAAACTCCCTATGGAGACATCAATCCTCTGCTTCTCTAGAATATCATTTTCCCATATATTCAATTTTTGAAAGTCCTCAATGTTCTCTACCATTGAACACTTGATATTTATCAATTGGCTAAAGAAGGCGTTTCTCTTTGTATCCTCATAATGTTCTATCATTTCCTCCATGAATATTGACCACATAACAAGTGGTTTGTGAGAACAAAGCCCTTTATACCATAAAAATTGATTCAGTTCTAAACAATTAGATGCAATGTCTAACTTTTGTAACAATGTTACAACATGTAGATCAAAATATTTCTCCATCTGTAGTATCCAATTTACTGGATCCTTTCCATCAAACTTCCTCATCTCGCTTTTTCTTGATTTTAGGAGCTCGATCTTGAAACAACTGTAACTATGTAAGTTCATATCTCTATGTTTTGAAATTTTAGCCTATAATAGCCCTCTGAGTCCTCTTTTTAACTCTACAAGTATGATCACAATTGGATTTCCGAAGAAATATTTATTCCCAATCTCCCATGATGACCTAATTATAGACTATTTCATTAGAGTGAATGTTTACAACGTGCCATGTGTCATTGTTTCAACCTTAGGTTCTGAAAATTATGCCCAAACAAAATACAATTTGTCCTCTTTCTATAAGGTCTTATGAATGTTCAATCTGATGCTCAGAGAGAAAGTTTTGAGGATTTTCCCAAGGCCGCCTATTTAGGATGTAATTCGGATGTCTGGAAAAACCATAACTTCCTCAAATAATATATTCGAAAATATAGTGAGACAAGATCTAAAATTTGGACCCGAGGTTCAGATCGATGTCTTCTCAAACAGGTTTTTGCTTTAGCTTCTGAAACTTCATAGCAAAAAATTTATAGTGAAACTTCCACGATGACTTGTTTTAGATTAAATTCTAGAGCTTGCCAAAACCCTAACTTCCTTGGATCATATCTCCGCAAATGTAGCGAGATAATATTCGAACTTTTAGACCCGTGGTTTATCGAGAGTTCATATCAAATGGGTTATCTTTTGAGGTTCTAAAACATTATAGAAAAGAAGTGATAGTGAAAATACAACGATGACCTGTTTGGAGCAGCGAAACCCTAGAATCCAAAGCTCTGGTACCAAATGTTATGAAACAAACTCACAAAAATATAGAAAGGATAGATCAACGCCTTAGAATTCAGCCTCTTTGATAGGGCAACCTCCTTTACATTACACAAATGAACAATTCTTGGATGATACAAATGACAAGACCTCGTTTCTATATATAGGATTCTAAGGGGACATAATATAATCAGAGCCAACATAACAATAATAATGTCAGGGCACAATAATAACAATAGTGGGCTTCTATGGGGCACAATAATAACAATATGGGGACTAGGTGGGCATAACAATATAATAAGGGGGTTGTACTAATAACAATAAGGGGTTAAGCTAGTAGTATAGGGGCCTAACAATTGTTCCCCAGTGGAGTCGCCAATTTGTTATGTGGAATTTTACATCTATGGATAAACGCAATTTCCCTAGGTGGGTTGCTACAACTAGAACAATAGAATTAAAGCACTTAACCCTTTCCTATAGAAGATAAATAAGACAAGGGACCTACCTTTTATCTTTCACTTTCCATTTGTCTCCTTTGTATGTCTCTTGTCGCTCCTTCTCAAACTTAATCCGCTCAACAAGTACCTACAATCATAAACAGAGGAAAAAAACCAATCAAAGCAAGAGATATATCTACTATAAGAAAATGGAATCGAAATAATTTACACATATAATAATCATACATAGAGACCAGAATATGGGAAAAGGTGTAAAGAACTTTATTAAGTAGAAGGAAGAGTTACAACCATGAAGTCTGATCCAATGTCACTCCTCTAGCTTGAGTCCCAACCAACATCACATCAAAAACACAACACTTTGGCAACATAACGATACTTTCTTACAATCTCAAACCTCACACAAATAGTATCTCCTTACATATTCTCAAAGTCTAGCCCTTGATCACTTAGATGAGTGCTCAATTTATAGGAAAATGGAGGAGGTTTGGTCATAAATGAGGGCATTAAATGGCCTTCCAAACATAGAGTTAGTTTACATGGAGGAAAGGATGATAGGATAGGAGGTTAGTAAACTCATTCCATAACCAATTTCGAGCTCATAGGAGATGCTAAGTGTGGGAATATTCTAGAAGGCCCAAGAAGGTAAGAATATTCCCAGAACCCTACGAGAATTTCATTGAATCTCGCCTAGCTCAAGGAAAAGTGGGCCTAACTGCTCAGAAATGCACCCTGGCATTGGCCTACCTGCACTGAAACGTACTTACCCCTGACCAAGGCTACACTGGTCCCTTAGGGAGGCATTTATGGAGGGCTACAGACCAGGAAACTTTCAGGGAAAGGGGAATTCAAAGTGATGACTTGTCTAGGGCATGTATCAACTAGATTAGTGTTTGATGAGCCCTAATAGCATTGATCTGAATGTTGGGAGTGATGTGGCCAAATGGATCTATAACAACTACCTTTCTCAACCTGTCAACCACAACCATGATCGAATCATGTTGCTTCAATGTCCTCAGCAAACCTGTAAGGAAATCCATGGAAATGACCTCCAATTTCCACTCTGAATTGGAATAATCTATAACAAACGAGTTGGTTTCTTACATTCATCTCCCACCTACTATCATTCCATAAATATAACAACAAACTCCACCACCTCATTCTTAAAATTCATCCAATAGTAGAACTTCTTCACAGTTGTCAATGTCTTATGATATCTTGGGTGACCAAAATATGGCTTGACATGAAACTCCCACAAGATAAGCTTCTTGAGCTAATTTTCATTCGGAGCAAAAATATTGTCCCTAAATCTCACCAAGCCATCTTTCGTGAGATGATAATCCACATCATGTTAACTTGTACCCTAGTATTGTAACCTATCATCCTATTGTCCAACGTGTAAGATCTGATCCTTTAAATTTGTCCCATTAGAGCTCATACTTGCTGTAAGATTTACCTGTATCCTTTAGCTAAGAGCATTTGTAAACCTATTCTCTTTACCCTTTATGTATCTGATCTTAAATTCAATCTCATTGAGTGAGGCCAACCATCTAGCTTTCCTACCATTTAGATTCAGTTGTTCAAATAAGTACCTCAGTCCACTGTGATCACTCATCAAAATGAACCTCCTTCCAAGAATATAGTGCCTGTACATATTCAATGCATGAATGGTCGTTGTCAACTCAAGAACATGTGTCACATAGTTATTCTCATGCTCTTTCTATTTCCTTGACTCATGATATACCACTTGTCCCTCCTACATTAGGGCTCCACCAAGTCCTCTCTTACAAGCATATGTACAACCATAAAATCTTTATCCAGATATGCAATATTGAGAACTACATCATTTATCAACAATTGCTTCAACTGCTCAAAACTTCATACTCATTCCTCTTTCCATTCAAATTTATTTCCTTTCTTTTGGAATGATGTAATAGTATAGGAAATCTATGATAATTTCTTAATGAACCTCTAGTAGTAACATTCTAACCCCATGAATTATTTGACCTCATCCACATTCCTAGGAGCTACCCATTCCATGATAGCTCTGATCTTTTCTAGATTCACTGTTATCGCTTTCCTGGAAACAACATGTCCCAAGTAATGTACCTTTGTCTAAAGGAAGTTGCATTTACTAATCTTTGCATACAACTTATTATCTCTTAGCAATATCAACATTACCTCTGAGTGTTTTACATGCTCTTCCTCATTCTTATAATATATCAATATATCATCGATGAATGCGATCACAAACTTTTCAAGATCAGGGCACAAAAAACTATTCATCAAGAACATGAAATTAGCTATAGAATTGTTCAAAACAAAAGGAACCACAACAAACTCATAATTCCCATACCTGGTTTTGAAAGAAGTCTTGTATATTTCCTCTTGCTTGATGTGGAGATGATGGTACCTTGATCTCAGATCAATATTTGAGAAAACTTTTGCTCCCTTCAACTGATAAAAAAGGCATTCATCCATACCTGTTCTTGATCCTCTCCTTGTTCAAATACCTATAATCAATGCATAATTTGAGGGTACCATCCTTCCTCTTCACAAACAATATTGATGCACCCCAAAGCAATACACTTGGTATAATTTATCCCTTATCAAGCATTTCATTCAACTAAAAATTCAATTCCACTAACTTTGGAGTGCTCATCCTATACGGTGCCTTTGATGCTAGTGTCACTCCTGACATGAACTCAATAGAAAAATCCACTTCCCTATGGGGAGGCAACTCTAGAACCTCTACTAGAAATAAATACTAAAACTTCTGTAAGATAGGGTAACTCTTGAAGACTTCCACATCCTTAACAGCATTACCCTTTTGACTGGAGATGTGAGCTACAAATAGTACACACCCATTCCCGCAATTGCACTTAACCTTCATAGCTCTAACCATTCTCATTGATGATAGATTCTTCTTTTCCTGCAGTATTGTCCTCCCCCATTATCATCCAGACACTCAATATCGTTGTCATAAAAATCTACTTTGATCTTGTGAAGATGCAACTAATCCATACCGAAAAGCATACTATACGATCCCAATGGAATCATATTTAGATGTGTCGATGCAGGCATACCATTCAACTCAAGTTCACAAGCTCTTACCCAATAATGAACTCTCTTCTTAGCACCTGTAGCCAACTGCACCAACCAAGACTCTACATGCACTTATTTTCTCTAACCACACTTATACACTAGGTCAGGATTAACATAACTATAATTTGGTCCAGGTTCAATTAAAATAGAAATGACTTGATCACAAAGCTTACCTTCCATATTAATAATACGTGTATGGTGATATTCCTAATTGTTGTCCACAACTGCATAAATATGAGGAATTTTATAGCCAACATCACCAATTGTCTCCACCTCCTGAGCACTCTAGGTCTGAGTCCTACCACCCTGGTACAATGGACAATCCTTCTTGTGATGATATTTTCCACAAATGTAGCACTGCAATGTTCCCCTACCATCACCTCTATTATCTTTCTCTCTAGGGTGCAACCCGTGTCCCTTCTCAACTGCATTAAAATTCTTGTAAGGACCAACATTTTCTTTCTCACCTGCATTCTAATGTCTTCTCCACTTCCATGGCCACTTCCCTTTAGCTTTCTCATTCCCCTTCAATACACATTTAGGATTAGCTTTACACTTTGATTTATCATACTAATGCTTAAGTTTCCTGATGGCTTCATCCAATGACTGAGGCTCATCAAACCCAATTTGGTCTCTATATGCTGCTAACAACCCACTGATGAACCTTTGAATCTTTTCTTTCTCATCCTTGAGGTAAGGTACATACCTCGACAACTCTAGTAACCTACTACTATACTCATCATCTATTATAGAACCCATCTATAGCTCATAAAATGCCTTATCTATATCATTTTAATATCTCTTAGATATGTACTTATTCTTAAAGAGTCTCTCTAACTCATCCCAAATCAACTCTTATTCTCGAATGCCTCTAAAATTATTCACATATTCCCACCATATATTTTCTTTCCCTCTAATACTGAAGGTAATCTTTTGACTTTCATGTTCTATGAATATTTATTCAATTTGAAGAATTTCTTCTTCCCAAGCAACCATGCCTCTACATATTCTGACTTCCACATCTCTCCATCAAATGTAGGAGGCTTGACTTTCTTGAACTCCTGAGGAAAGTAGTCATTCCTCCCATAAGGATGATGGTGACAATGATAGTGATGATAGTGATGATGTATCCTAGATGAGGAACTAGAATGAAACCCATACATACCAGTTCTCCTATCAGGTGTATCAACTTATTTTCCACCTCTGACTGTGTCCCCTTTATCCAACTTGTATCCTGACTGAGAAATGCTACCATAGACCCCGTTAGACTTTTGTTCTTGTTCATGACTAATCCACGATCATCTCGATCTCTGTAAGTATGAAAAACTTTGAAGGATCATTGCATTAACCTATATTTTATTTTCTTAAGCCCTTGCAAGTCATTATTGAGCCTCAACCAACCTGTCATTTTCTACCTTTCAACTTCTGATTTACACCCTCAAACTCCTCAATGTGTTTGCTACGTCAAGAGAGTAATCATCTCCTTGCTACCGAACTGATATAAAGGTAGAGTCACTTGAGCTATAATCAACCATTTTTCTCTTCATATTTGATCCTCGTCTTCCTTGAAGCATGCCATGTTAGATAAACCAAATAGATACCATAATCAAAATAATACGTCAATGACATTAGAGTAGACTTATCTCATTTGCAAAAATAGTTCAAATTACAACCATACATGTATAATCATAATCATATCAATATTATGCCAACATCATGCATGACAATACCAACTCCATACCATGAACTCATGCATGACATCCATAACCATGACAATGCATGCATAACAACATGCATCTAGACCATTTAATCCAAGTATTTGAACCATGCTTTGGTACCAATATGTGGTATTAGATATAACAAAAAGAGAATGGAAACCTGCTCTACTACCAATCTATAACCTACCCCTTCCACATTTATCCACCTCATAGTAGTTGAGGGCTACTATGACATGGCTCGATCTCCTAAGTATAGTTAAGGAAGTGAAATCGAAAAACCAAAACTTTACAGACCTTCCTTAGGAGCCACAAGAACCCTAACGGCCAAAAAACCACTCTGGGCACCATAACCCTAAGTTAAATTTCCTTTTTAGTGATTTGGACTCCCATTCATTTGGATAAAAAATCAAGCCAACCACTGTAACCCTCCAATCGCATGGATGATCGTTCCTCCCAATGACTGGAGTCTAGAATTCCTAGTTATGTGCATGCGACCCCATAATATAAGCAACATTTTGAGGGCTACGATCCAAACCTCTATCCAGAACATGATGAAATTTTCCAGAATAATGAATGATGTAAGAAAAATCCATTATTGAAAACCTTAGTCAAGAAATTGGCCTAACCATGACAAACATTTCCTCAGACACATGGTGAACATGAAAACTACAAGTGATGAATTTATATATGAACATAGAGATCTGAAAATTATCTGAGATTCACCAAGGTCTAATGTACTCTCATAATAGCTACAATAACATCTATTAGGTCATGATTTTGGTATCCATTAATTTACCAATCAAAACATGATAATAGTCATAACTAGAATATGCCATATACCATGCTTATAACCAGCATATGGCTAGGATAATAACAATGATAGAACAACTGCCAAAGCCACATCATAACAATTACATTTACTCATAAAATATGAGAGGAAATTATCTCCTATTAACATATGAAAAGTCCAACCAACTCAGGGACTTCCACGTACCACCTGAGAATAGATTGGGTTGAACCAAATCTTTCTTTCAACCAATCAACCTCATGCCTCCAAGCATGAATGTAATACATAAAAAACCAAGGGAATAGAAAGGTTAAACCGCCTCCACCCTCACACTATTGTGATCTCACCTAAACCAATCTTAAGATAAAAAAGTTGAACCAATCTTGGATGCCTAAGAATTCCTTCACCGTCCCTTGAGGAATTTTCATCTCTCCACCCACCTTTTGAGGGATTCGTGGAGAAAACCATGTCCAACTCCAACTCTTGGGATTTCCCTGATACCACTTCACCTGGATGCAAAACCTTTCAGAAATCCAAAGCGCAACCAAGAATGAATCCCATCACACCATGGCTATCTAGAAATGGCAAGGCAAGGATGAAACCATTGTCAAACAAGGCAAAACTCATGCCAATCACAACAAATGAACCAAATGCACACAAGCATATACCATGCATCCCAAAACCAACTAGGAAATCGTACATGCAACCTGTTACCTACAAGTATTCCCCCTAAACATACTTGGTCCAACTCTTCCTTTCTTGATCCTTGTTTTCCTTTACTTTCTTTTTCTTTACTTGCTTGCTTTATCCTCTTGGTTCTCTTCTCCTCTCTGAAGCCAATTCCAAATATCAACTGACAAAAGGGTGAGAAAATATTTGAACTCATCCTCATAAGACTTTTTATCATTGAGGCCCCTAATTTCTATTTTTTACTCTATTTTCCTTCAATTTCGTCCCCACATGCAACCTGTGACGTTTCACTGTCCTTTTCCCCTATTTTCCTTTATTTTCATAAATAAATGCCAATAAATGTCTCTTTTCCTTTCCAAAGACTTTGCCAATGCCCTTTTCAATTTCCTGTTAGCCATAATAAACAACAAGTGATGTCCACTAGGATGCTTTTCCCAATATTCACATTGGAATACATGTCTCATTACCTTGGTATTATTTTTCCTTTATTAACTTTATTACAAGAAATTTTAACTTAGGGCTATTACAAACCCCTCCCCCTTAGGGTAACACAATCCTCGGTGTTCAATGAGACCTATAACCAACAATATTGTTGAAAAGAAAACCATAATTCCTATGGAGATTTATAACTTATCTCGATGCAATATTTACAATGAACAACCTGTTCGAAAGAAAAAACATCATGACAAATATCACAACATGACAACCGTACCACTCATTGGAGCTTTATAACACAACATGTTGTAGTATTTACAATAACAACCATACATAAATTTGTACATATACAAAAAATCGTTTTTGCCTCCAACAAATAATCAAGGATACATACCCCACATATGATCAACAATCTCTTATGTAGCTTCATCTAGCCTAAAGCACTTCCACTTCTTTTTAACTTTCTCTATTGCTCGGCTATGGAGCATGAGTTGTTTTTGTTGTAATGTGCACTGACGTTTTGGCTGGAATTCTACTTTTGGCTCCACCTGCAGTATAGACAAATCAATAACATTATCAACATCTTTCACATATATTTTAAGCAATGAAGCATGGAAAACATCATGGAATTTCACTATTAGAGGTAGTGCAAGTTTGTAAGCCATTGGACCAATCCTCTCTAGGATATCAAATGGCCCACAATACCGAGGAGCCAACTTGGCACATGACCTGATACTTAAAGAGATCTTCTTAGGCTTGATGCATAAGTACACATTCTCCACAACTTGAAACTCCTTAAATACCCTATGCTAATCTACATAACTCCTTTGTCTATCTGATGTTGCATTTAGATTCTTCTTTGTAACCGACATTTCCTTCTCCATCTCTTTCAACATGTCCAATTGAATAAGTAACCAATTCACTAGATCACTCTAGTTGAAGGGAGTATTAAAACTTTGCCTATAGAGTGCCTCAAATGGAGTCATTCTTAGTGAGTCCAGATACCCATTGATGTAATAAAACTCAATGAGTGGAATATACTCCTCCCACCTCCTCTATTGATGCATAACATACATCCTCAACATGTCCTTGAGAATCCTGTTGATCCTCCTTATGTTTCCATCTATCTATGGATGATAAGCTGTATTGAAGGGAAACTCTATACCCAAGACTACAAACAACTCCTTCCAAAACCTAAAGTAAACTTGGCATCTCTCTGATATTATCTTCTTAGTAATACCATGTAATCTTACTATATTTGTGATGAAAATTTGTGTTGACTTGCTAGAGGAATTAGTAGTTCTCATAGGAATGAAGTGAGATACCTTACTCAACCTCTCAACCACAACCATGATGGAATCATGTTGCTTCGATGTTATCGACATAACTATAATGAAATCCATCCCATTTCCACTCTTAAATCAGAATATGCTATAAGAAATCAGCTGGGTGCTTAAAATCAACTTTCACCTACTGACATTACAGACATATATTAACAAATTCTGCCACTTCCTTTTTAAAATTCGACCAATAGTATAAATTCTTCACAGCTATCAACATCTTTTGATATTGTGGGTGACCCAAATATGCCCTGACATGAAACTCTGTCAAGATAAGATTCTTGATCTCACTATCATCTGACACACAGATATTGTCCCTAAATCTCACCAATCCATCTGTCATGAGATGATAATTCACATCATGTTCACCTGTACCCTACTATTGTAACCTGTGCTTAAGCTCCCTATACCTATCATCCTATTTTCCTTCCTATAATATCTGATCATGTAAATTTATCCGATAAGAGATCATAACTAATATATTATGTACATGTATTCTTATGCTAAGATCATTTGCAACCATGTTCTCCTTACTCTTCATGTATCTGATCTCATAGTCAAACTCACTAAGTGTGGCCAACCATATAGCTTTCTTGGAATTCAGATTTTATTTGTCAAACAAGTATCTCAACCCACTCTGATCACTCATCAGAATGAACCTACTGCTAAGCAAATAGTACCTCCACATCTTTAATGCATGATTGTTCGCTTCCAACTAAAGATCACGTGTCACATAATAGTTCTTCTCATGCTCATTCAATTTCCTTGGCTCATACCACATATCCCTCCTACATCAGGACTCCACTATGTCCTCTCTTGCAAGCATCTATATACAGCACAAACTATTTATCTAGATTTGCAATCTTGAGAACTGGATCATTTATCAACAATTGGTTCAACTGCTCAAAATTGCTACACATCCCTCTGTCCATTCAAACTTCTTTCCTTTCCTCTACAATGACGTAATGTGATAGGGAATCTATGAGAAGGTCCTAATTAACCTCTTTTAGTAACATGCTAACCCCATGAATAATCTGGCCCCATCCACATTCCTAGCAACAGTCTATTCCATGATAGCTCTATTATTTTCTGGATCCACTTTTATGCCTTCATTCGAAACAACATGTCCCAAGTAATGTACCAATATCTTAAGGAAGTTTCATTTACTAATCTTGGCATACAACTGATTCTCTCTTAGAAATCTCAACACAGTTTCTAAGTGTTTTGCATGCTCTTCCTCATTCTTAGAATATCTCAATATATCATGAATGAATATGATCACGACCTTTTCCAGATAAGGATGCAGCACACTATTCATAAAGCACGTGAAATTATCTAGAGAATTAGTCAAATTGAAAGGAACCAAAACAAAACTCATAATGCCCATACCTGCTCTAGAAAGTAGTCTTGTAGATATCCTCTTCGTTTATGCACACCTGATGGCATCCTGATCTTAGATCAATCTTTGAGAACATTGTTGCTCCCTTCAGCTAATCAAACAAGTCATTGATCCTTGGCTATGGATACCTGTTCTTCATTGTCACCTTGTTCAACTACATATAATCAATGCATAATCTGAGGGTAACATCCCTCCTCTTCACGAACAATATAGGTGCACCCCAAGGAAATAAACTTGGTCTAATGTATCCCTTATCAAACATTTCCTTCAACTACAACTTTAGTTCCACTAACTATGGAGTGCTCATCCTATAAGGTTCATTTAATGTTGGTACTGCTCCTGGTACCAACTCAATAGAAAATATACTTCCTTATGGGGAAGAAACCCTAGAATCTATTCTGGAAATACATCCTAAAACTATTGTAAGATAGGATACCTCTAAAATACCTTCACATCCTCAACATCCTTACCATTGTGATTGGAAATATGAATTTCAAATAATACACACCCCTTCCTACACTTGCGCTTAGCTTGCATACAAGTAACCATTCTCACCGATGTAGGCTTCTTCTTTCCCCACAATATTATCTTTTATCATATAACGATGATGGTGGTGATGATGGTGATGATGTCTCCTAGATGAGAACTATAATGAAACCCATACATACCAGTTCTACTGTCAAGTTGATCCACTTATCTACCACCTCTGGCTATGTCCCCTCTATCCAACGTGTATCTTGACCAAGACATGCTACCATAGGACCTGTTAATATTTTCTTCTTATTCATGACTAATCCTCAGCTATCCCTGTCTCTGCAAGTATGACAAACTATGAAGGATCACTGCATTGACCTTTTCCTACTTTTCCCAAGCCCTTGCAAGTCTTTCTTCAGCCTCAACTAAACTGTCATTGTCTGCCTTGCATCTTTGGATCTATGCACTCAAACTCCTCAATGTGTTTGCTATGTCAAGGGAGTACTCATCTCCTTTCTACCCAACTGATCTATAGGCAGAGTCACCTAAATTGTAGCCTACCATTTTTCTCATCATATTTGATTCTCTTCTTCCTCCAAGCATGCCATGTTAGGTAAACCAAATATATACCATAACCAAAATCATACCTCAATGAAGTTTAGGGGAGACTTATCTCATTTGGAAAATCAGTCAAAATTAGCACCATACATGTATAATTATAATCATATCAATATTATAACAACATCATGCATGACAATACCAGCTACATACCATGACCTCATGCATGACATCCATAACAATGACAATGCATACATAACAACATGCATCTAGCCCATTCAGTACAAGTATTTGAACCATGCTCTAATACCAATATGTGGTATCATATTTTTGAGAAACAGAATGGAAACCTGCTCTAAGACCAATCTATAACCCACCCCTCCCACATTTATCCACTTTCACTAGAATGTTAGGGTAAATAAGAGCTAAGGTCTACTATGAGATGACTCAACCTCCTAAGTATAGTTAAGGAAGTGGAATTGATAAATTGAAGCTTTATTGACTTTCCTCAGGAGTTATAGGACCCCCAAGAGCCAAAAAACCACTATAAATTCCATAACCCTGGGTTAAATTTCCCTTTTAGTGATATGGACTCCCAGTCACCTGCATAAAAAGGAAAGAAAACCACTGTAAACCTCCAGTCGCATGGATAACTTTTCCTCCCAGCGACTGCAGTCTATAATTCCTAGTTCTGTGCACGCAACCCCATAATCTAAGCCACCTTTTTAGTTCTAGGATCCAAACCTATACCGAGAAATTAATTAAACATTATAGAATGATGAATGACACGAGAAAAAACCATTAATGCAAAATTTAGTCAAGAACTTGGCCTAACTAGGCCTAACCATGACAAACATTATGTCAAACACATGGCAGGCATGAAAACTATAGGTCGTGAATGCATATCTGAATATAGGGATCTAAAACTTATCTGAGATTCACTAGGAAGGTCTAATTCCCTCTCACAATAGTTGCAATAACATATATTAGTTCGTGCATTAAATAACCATTCATTTACAAATAAAATCATGATAAGATCCACAAATAAAATGTTAGGTGTGTGTTATATTCTTTCCTATTCATGTAGGTGGAAAGTTATCTACTGAACAGTGTCCGAAGACACAAGAATAGGAAGAGGACATGTCCTATGTTCCTGTTGTTGCCTCAAAAATCGTTGTAACAACATTGGGGATAACCACCCGGTCCGGACCTTAGTACAGCTCCTTTTCCGTTTGGAATAGTGGCTCCGACTGGGGATAATGGGACCAGTTTCTCAAAAGTAGATAAACGGGATGAATGGATGATTTATAAAACTAAGCTAGCGATGGGTGAATAACTAAATCTATTGACAAGAAAAAAAAAAAAAAAAAACTATAACCTATCCCGGGAATCTATTGAGCTTTAGAGTGTAGCGTTTCATGTTCTATGTCTAAAGACAGACATATAGATGACTCCA
Source organism: Pinus tabuliformis (assembly GCA_031772625.1). NCBI lineage: Eukaryota > Viridiplantae > Streptophyta > Pinopsida > Pinales > Pinaceae > Pinus > Pinus tabuliformis. The sequence goes on along the minus strand of CM062812.1, from coordinate 407,379,158 downwards.
TTTGTCATACATAGATGTTAATTCATTCAAGATTGCTGTGCATAAATAGTTAAGCAGAGCGATTAAAGCGATATTACCACACTCATCATTTATATTATCGACATATACATGATTAAAAGGAAAGCATTTCATAAAACATCCAATAGTGGAAGAAATATAGATCTGCTGTTACAGCGCATGCATATAATCAACAATAGCAAGGATAATCAAATAACGATTCACATAACAGGAATGTATTCAGACATAGATAAAAATACCATATGAGCTGCTTTGACACTCCCGATATCAATCGGTACTTGTAATTCTTCCTTCAAAGCAGAAACATTTCCATACAAAGACAATAGTGCACAATCGCATAAAAAGCTTCCTTATTGAATTAAGAATAACTGGTCCAGTTTCATAAAAAAATATGACTGAAGCACAATAGTGCAAACTTCAGTCTTTTAGTCTGGTACAAAACTTTACGACCCTTTCCAAAACAATGAAAGGGTCTATAAATACTAAATTAATCTAAATATCTACTAAACTGAAATCCTACTAAATTGGTATCAATAAATCTTGATCCTATTCTCCTCAGCGATCTGGCAATCGGCGGCATGATTCATCAAGTAGGCTGCTTGCCTTTAAATCTTAGCTGACTTATCGCAAGCATTGGCTCTACTTCAGGAGGTTTGTTGAGGCGCGAACTGAGCTGTGCGGCATAGGTGGCATCTTGAATATCGGGAATTATATACCCGATCGCATCTGTTAGGCACTTAAGGGCGGCTCGCTGTGTGTGCGGCTTAATCAGGAAAAGCCAATATGCATCGAAGGTTAAACTGTTAACCCCAGCGATTAATCTCCCCTTTTCCTCTAAAACAGGATAACATGATTGCTCCAACATGTTTGTTGTTGTCATGTTTCCTGGTGTACATTGGGAAATCATATTTGCTAAGTAGAGAGTGTTATTAACTAGATCAACTAGATTGCTGGAAGTTGATTTACATCTTGAAGCCGCCCTCTCCGCTTTCATTACCTGAGTGTGCCATTCTGTGAAGAGTATATCTTTATGTGTTTCTAGGATCCTGGGCAAATTTGCTGCTTTCCCTTGATCAGAATCTTGCCAGTCAAGATATGCGGTTATGATCTCTTCGGCTTGGTCTAACTCATTCCTGGCCTTCTCTACCTGCTGATTTATGGATGTCGTTAGCTCACACAATGGCTCTGCCTGAGCGATTTGTTGACACAGAAGCCTAATCTGGGATATTAATGCAGTGTTTATTTGCACTGCTTCTGCTCTGAATTCATCCACTTGTGGAGCGCCCTTTATTATTTCGAGCTGCGATGACAATTGAGCGATTTGCTCATCTTTTGTTTTCATCATTTGCTCGTTTGCTGCCCTCAATTGTGCCAATGCCTCCGATAATTCCTTCTGTTTTTGGATCGCACTTTGGTCGATCCTTTGCTTTTCTGCCTGCAATTGCTGAGTCAATTGACTGTTCACTTGCTGTTGTGTCAACAATTGCTGCTCTGCCTGTTCTGCCTTCTGCTTTGTCTCAGCCAACTCTGCCTGTAATGCGAAAATTTCTTGGTCCTTAGTTTTCAGTAAAAGACTTACCTCCGATGCCTTATCGATTGTTGCTGCCGAATAGGCTCCTGCATACCGCGATAGTTTTGTTAGGTCATCGGAGGGGTCGAATTCCTCCTTCCAGACCACGCTGCCCGTAACAGTTTGTTCTGGGAAAAGGGAAGGTTGATCAATCCTCCTTCTTAAATTCCTTTGTCGTTTTACCACTGCTTTATGTCTCGGGCTGTAGAAAACATCCAGGGGAGGAATATCTTCTCCCTGAAGAATGATTTGGTGAGAGGGGTCCTTTGGTATTACTTCAACATCCTTAGAAATGGGTGGGCCGCTGGTTCCACTTAGAACCTGAGGTGAAGTGATGTCCTGTGTGTCGTTTGGCTTGGAAGTGTCTGTATCCTTGGAACATTCCAACCCACTGATGATGGAATCAAATTGTTTCCATTCCTGGATCAATATAGGGTCGACATGAGCATCAATGGTGGTTTGTTTTTCCTTTTCAGCTTGAGATTCCTTGCGTGCTTCTTCTTGTTGTTTCTTCAGTTGCTCCTCTTGTTCTTTCCTCTGTCTTTCCTCTTGCGCTCTCTGCTGCTTTTCTTCCTATTCTTTCCTCTGCCTTTCCTCTTGCGCTCTCTGCTGCTTTTCTTCCTGTTCTTTCCTCTGCCTTTCCTCCTGTTCCTTTTTATGATCTTTTGTTATAACAGGAGGTTCCCTTGACTGTCGCCGACCAGGCTCGCTTGATGATGTCGCTGGGGTTGTTGCTAATAAATCTAGAGGCAGAGTTTGCAACCTCTGTTCTCTAAGTTTATTAAATTCAGTCAACCCTTCATCCTTATACTTTGCTAGGGCGAATTGCCTAACCTGGCTTATTGACTCAGCTGAGGAGAACAGGTCATCAAAGATATCTTCCTTATGATCAAATCTTGTCAGTTTGGCCTGTTCTAGTGCATTATAGGCAACTTTCTTTGGATCATAGTGCCTATTTGGGATAGTCGCCAGAGTTAAGGATTGAATTTTCGTGGCTTCCTTTTCTGCATGTTTGAGATCATGCAGAGTATAGACACCACACCTCAAGGGAAAAGAGGGCTAGCCCCTCTTCTTTTCTTTATTGAGAGTCTGAGTAACACTCTCAGCAGTAATCTGGTAAGCAATTTCTCTCGCCAATAGTTTATCTGGTATATACAAAGGGAGAACATGTGGGTTGGCTTGGCTGCCGAAAACTCTTATGTAGGTAAATCTCTCCTCTCCAAACCAACTCCCTACCGATGTTAAATCAAACGAAGCTTGGTAGGAAATCTTGGGAATGGGTTTATCAAAAATAGAATAATAAATAGGCACCATAAAGCCATTACAGACTTGGTACAAATGTTGCTTGTAAGAAGACTTCCACAATTTCTGGTGATATATATGGATGGGCGAGGGGTCTTGTGCAGTCCACCTCCAGCCGAGTACGGGGAATTCAGAGTTAAAACAGAGGGTATCTAGAATATAGGCACTGTAGTAAAATGGGGGAATTACCCTTTCAGAAATACGGGTCTTGCTTCTAAACTCAAGCACAGCCTGTGCTAATTTGTCAGAAAGAATAGTGGCCCAATCCATAATTATACTGTTTACTGCTGCTTCCATTAGAGGAACCATTTCTATGGTAAAATTAGCAGAGTCATGCAATCCCCATAATCTACACATCATTATTCCCGCATAGCAATAAGGAGAAGCCAGAGAATCAACCGAGTACTTACCGGAAGATTCGTGTTTGTGTTTGGCTGGATTTTGTCTCCAATCCCGGATGGGTTCGGATTCAACTTCATTATCGCTTGCAAACTTCTCCAGGAACGCTTTATTATATATCTTCTCCGGTTCGGGCAAATGATACATTTGCCTTAAATCATCCGCCTTGAATGATCCGAAAATCCTCCCATCTCTGGTGCTGAAAGTTCTATCCAAGATTGGGATTTCTTCAATCGCCCATCGCACAACGTCTGTGTATGGGAGAATTTGCTCCCTGGCCGCTATTCTGTGAAGGAAAGAGTCGGCTAAATCCTTGAGAGTACTCTCAGACTTCCGAAGTAAATCCACACTAGCTTCTGTTACTGTCTTTACTGGTCCTTCGGCTTCAATTAGGTTGTAAGTGCCTTGCCAAGTAACTCTGGTGAGACCCGTGCATGTAGTATCAGATATTAAGCCCTTCTTTTTGTCCACGGCAGCTTGTCCTGCAGCTGGTGTAGCGGAAGTGCCCGCGGTCTTCTTGGATTTCTTCCCCATCTTGCTTGAGCTTCCTTCTATGGATGAATTCTGCACAGCGGCGAAAATAACGTAACACAGAGATATGCTAATGAAAATCCAATATGGGAACGATATATTAATCAAAGTGTGCTGAGAGATTAACTCTTAAAAATGGCTGCGGATACAATCCATGGGAAGATCTTACTGTTACATTAAATGACCGTTTAAGACCTGTCACCCCTTAAATGCTCATTACACCATTATTCGGCCGAATGGCCCGCTTAAGCGTGCTATGGATATTTTGGCGGTTGAGTGCAGGTGATTGATTATTTAAGAGATCAAACTTTAAATACGAATGGATCATAATATCCCTCCATTTAACGACTTTTTCGAAATCCGCGCTATATCGCAATCGGGCATCGGGAACACTTTAAATCTTTATGTCGACAATTTTGAAACGCCGATCGCCGATAGCGAAATCGCATCGCATCGGAATGAAGGGGTATGACAATGTGCATAGATAGTGTCTCGCCGACTGCCTATTGCCGATTGCCGATATCGCATCGCATCGGGGGTAGAATCAGGGCGCCTTATTATTATACATGGGATATTGCCGATTGCCGATTGCGAAATCGCATCGGACCAGGGTGAATGACTTAAGGTGCTTAGCCTGCATATAAAGTATCGCCGATAGCTTATCGCCGATTGCGCATCGGCGGGATCCCATATGTCACTTATTTGCGTTTTCTATGTCATTGCGATATGCGATCTTGCGATCGCTTTATCGCAATGACAAAAGATTGTTATATTTGATTCAATATGGGTTATTCAAAAGGTTTTATATAATGCCTTCATTTGGTTTGCGGACCTTTTACAAATAATGCAATATTGATACCAATTGACTTCTAAAGGGACCCATTTCATATAATATTTTGTAAATATAAATGATATGAAATGGGGGGTTGTTGTAGGGCACAACAATTGGCGATTCGCTGGAAGAAGCAGTTATCTCTGAAAAGTACAGAAATACTTAAACTTTTGCAAAATAGAGTTCTAATCAAAGGGGAAAATTCTAATATAATTAGGTATATATGCATTCAAGTAAAATGAATCTATTTTGCTAATTTTCCTCTCTTTTTTAAGAAAATAGATACATTCTAAGTTTTAAATAAGCCTCTATGGGTTTATAATGATAAAACAGAAAACTTCTCCAAATCAGCTTTTAAAGTGAACTCCTCTGTCATAGGTAGAGCCTCTGCTGCCAGCAAACGTTTATAGTTTCGACAGGGATACCTTTTAGCCATGTTATTGTCCATTGTTCCATTCAATTAAGAGTGCGATTAACAGAATGAATTCAAAACATGTTTTCATATTTTGTATTTCATTTCCTTTTCTGTTGTTGATAAGATAAAACGCCATTGTCCTGGTTTGGTGGCCAGCTGTTGACAATGCCATTCACTAGTAGTAGTCTAACTGAACAAGCTGGCTCGTGATGAGACCCCTTGTCTTGTAATTTCAAGCCATTACCCTATTTTGGTATGCAGTATTGGTAATGTCGGTTAAACTATTTCCCTATGAACATGGTAAGTAGGCTTGTAATAAGACCTCTTATCTTTAATATCAGATTTTTTAGAATTACACTCTGAGTAATCATAAACTTTAGTGAATGGGATGAACAACCTTCTCCTTAAGAGTAAATGGATGACAGGTTAAGAGTTGAAGATGCTGAAATTGGATTAGCTTCTATCTTAATATTGATAACCTTTTGAGACCGATTTGAAAACAGAAAATGATTTACAATACTTTTAAACTTCTGAGAGGATTTCACAAAACTTGAAACGTGGTTTCAGAATACAATGATACCCAATTTCCTAGAAATTATCCTTTTTGGTTAAGAGTTCTATTATTTAAAAGCAAATATTCTAGTACTCCTGTAGGTCAAATTTCCAAACACAGCAAAGGTCAATAGTAGATACCTTACAACATTATTTTCTGCAAATCCTACAAACTAAAAAAAATCTATCAAACTAAAAGGAGAAGGAGTTACCTCCTCAATTAAAGAATTTCTTCAAGATAAGGCCATTAACGGGGAGAGAATCTCTCAACCCTACTAAGTCTTGCAATATAAAGGTCGAATGGCCTATCTTTTCACAGATCTGAAATGGTCCAAGCCACATTTTCTGGAACTTGGTGTGTTTTCCCTTATCCTCATGGGCTTTGTCCCATTTCAGAACTAAGTCACCGACTTGAAATTGTTTTGAACCGGATGAGACTGAATCAAAAGCTGCTTTGATGATTTGCTGATGTCTGGCATGAGTAACTCTAGCTTTTTCTCTTTCCTCTTCTAATTTTAGAATTTGGTCATGTCTAAGCTGAATAGAAGAAGAAGGAGTTTCCTCAATGTACTGTACTAGGGCTAAAGAAGGGAGAACAAGATTTGTGGGCAATACTGCTTCTTTTCCATACACCAGATTAAATGGGGAAGATCCTATAGAAGCTTTTTGTGTTATCCTATCAGCCCATAATGCAAACATTAAAGATTTGTGCCAGTTTTTATGATTTTGCTCTATAGTTCGCTTAATAATTTTGATCAGATTCTTATTAGTAGATTCTGCTAAGCCATTACCCTGGGGATAGTAATTAGCAGAATATTTTAATTTAAATCCTCTTTTTATAGCGAAATCAAACATAGCATTGCCTGAGAAATAAGATGCATTATCAAAAACAAGAGCATTCGGGACACCAAACCTGGTAATGATGAATTGGTCTATGAACTCAATGATTGCTTCAGAATTTGCTGTCTTCAAAGGAATGGCCTCCACCCACTTAGTAAAATAATCGGTAGCGGTAAGGATATACTTATGCTGTTTGGAAGACGGTGGAGTGATTTCCCCAATGATATCCAATCCCCATTGCTCAAATGGTTGCTCAATGTTGACTGGTTGCAGAGGGAAAGCTGATTTACGTTGTCTTCCACTAGAAGTCTGGCAATTGAAGCATTTCCTTACATATTCGTGGGCATCTCTAAACAGAGTAGGCCAATAGTACCCAGCATGAATAACTTTGTGAGCTGTTGTGTCAGCTCCAAAATGTCCTCCTGCTGGTCCATCATGTAACTCCTGCAAAACCTTTTGGGCTTCAGGTTTCTCAAGGCATCTTAACAAGATAGAATCATAATTCTGTTTAAAAAGCACGTCATCGATAATTGTGAAATTCTTTGCTTTTAGCCTAAGGGCCCTTTTGTTTTTATAAGACAGGTTTGGAGGAGCATAACCATTCTTCAAATAAAAGATTAAATCTGCATATTGAGATTGAGAATCAGTGGCACTTATCTGGTTGATTTCTTCAGTTTGACTTGTATCGCCTGATTTTGGAATGTTGGATGCTCCTGCCAATATTCTGCAAAAACCTTGACCCCTGACAATCTTTGTTGGTTTAATTTCTAAGTCATATTCTTGAAGTGTTGTGACCCAATTTGCCCTTTTTTCACCCAGTTCTTTTTGGATTAATAGTTGCCTAACTGCGGGGAAAGGAACTATCACTTTTGTGTGGGTTTTCAAAAGGAAGGGTCTATAATGCTTGACTGCTTTAAATACAGCAAAGGCTTGTTTTTCTACATCGGAGTAATTCAATTCAGCACCCTGAAGATTTGAGCTAAAAAACGAAATGGGTGCTTCCAAATTGTGATCATTTAGTTGCGTGAGTACTGCAGCATAAGACAAGTCGGATGCAATGGTATACAATGTAAAATGATTAGAAAAATTTGGAGTATTCAAGGCTGGGGCATTGATTATTGATTGCTTGATTAGATCAAAAGCTTCCTTTTCTGCTGATCCCCACTTAAAGACTGAATTCTTCTTAATCATTGTTTGAAGTGGCAAAATAATTTGAGAAAAATCTGGAACAAATCTTTTAACAAAATTGATCTGGCCTAAAAATGACTGCATCAATTTTTTATTGTGTGGGAAAGGGATTTGAGAGATTTCTTTGATCTGATCAGGATCAAAATAAATGCCATCTTTGGACACAATAAATCCCAAGAGCTTTCCTTGATCAAGAGAAAAGAATGACTTTTTAGGGTTAAGAGAAATACCATATCTTTTGCAACGCTGAAAATTTTGATTTAGATCATGCAAATGATTATACCTCTCCTTAGAGAATACAGTAATATCGTCTAAATAGACGACTACTGTTCTATTAATTAACCCTCTAAAAGCTATATCCATAGCTCTTTGGAATGTCGCTCCTGCATTTATAAGTCCGAAAGGCATTTTCTGATATGCATACGTTCCCCATTTTGTTCTGAATGTAGTTTTAAGCTGGTCATCAGGATGAACCAGGACTTGGTTATATCCTGAGAAACCATCTAGAAAGGACATCAATTCAGAGCCTGCTACTGATTGGAGTATTTGCTCCATAGTAGGTAATGGGAAATTGTCTTTCAAGCTTGCTTTATTCAAATTTCTGAAATCAATACAAATTCGAATGTCGCCATTTTTCTTTCTGACTGGCACCATATTAGAGACCCAGTTTGAGTGTCGGACAGGAAAAATAATCTTGGCTTTCAAGAGTTTGTTAAGTTCCGCTTTTATCTGGCTCTCCAAGTTTGGATGTATTTTTCTTAACTTCTGCTGAATCGGTTTCTGGTCGGGCAGCATTGGAATAGTGTGCTGGATAATGGATGTATCATATGTCTTCAAATCATCATACTTCCAAGCAAAGACCTGTTTATTTTTTCTTAACAGTTTAATGAATGCCTCTTTCTCTTCAAAGGAAAGTCCTAATCCTAAGTTAATATTTTGAGGAGCTTGCTCAGTACCTAGATTTATCAATTCAAACCTTAGAGTAGAGCTTTGGAGCTTTGCATTAGTTACAGGTTTAAACCTGTCTTTAATATCATAAAGATCCTCCAGCTTTACCACAGGCTTAGGAATTGCATTTTCCTGAGGTGTTTCTCTCATCTGGGAGTCATGCTCATCTTCCTCAATGATTTGATTATCATAGGACTTTTCAGAAGTTAAGAATTGTAAAATATCCTCATCATGGTTGAATACTCTCCAATTAGTGACATTGTCAGGAACTGAAGGCCTAAAAAGCAATTCTACGGAAAATCTATCTGGGCTATAGTCTTCAGAAGGCAGGAGCTTGGAAGCTACATTGGCTAAGAGATCGGCTGCCGAGTTTTGAGACCTGGGAATGGAAGAAATGTTGAATGCAGAAAAGTGCGAGGTAAGTTCCTGTACTAGCGATTGATAATGCTTGAGGTGATTCGAAAGACAATGAATTGCATTCCTCACCTGTTTAACAATAATTTCAGAATCGCCAAATACTTTTAGATATTGCACTTTAAGGCCGATCGCTTTATACAGTCCCTGGACTAAGGCTTCATATTCGGCTGTATTGTTAGTGCATTCAAATTCCAGCCTACAGGACAGCATTGTCTTTTCTCCTTGTGGACTAACCAAAATACAACCTGCTCCTGAGCCCTCGCTAGACTTGGACCCATCGAAATATAAAGACCAAAATAAAGAGGTATTAACAATTGAATTTACAGTTTTCTCAGCATCATTGAAACATCTAGACCTATCAGTTTGTGAAAAATTCTCAATCTGAGATGTAAAATGATTAACAGAGAAAGGGGATGGTTGGGCAACAAAGTTACCAAAAAATGACTCTGACGAATAATTTCCCAAAATGTTGTTGTTGAATGCTACGGGTTGGTTTTCCTGCTCAAATTCAGTAACTGTGTGGGTCATATGTTTCTCTCGATCGATCTTTATTTGATTTGGCTTACCCTTATAGGGAAGCCACATATGTGACCAATCAGTGGAAATATACCCATGCAATTTTTCGGACCAATCCCTACTCAAAATTAAACCGTAAAATTCAGGTATATCGGCTATTAGGATGTCAATCCTTTGTACTACTCTGGGATCAGCAGACAACCTGATAGTTACGGAATTAATCTCTCCAACAACCTGTACCTTGGTCCTGTCCAACTGTACAATATGGATAGCAGACTTTTGGGGTTCTATGTTCAGTTTAGAACAAACTGAAGCTGGCATTATGTTAGATGATGCCCCTGAGTCAATTAAACAGTTGTGCAAGTTTCTGTTGTAAATCTCATAGGTTAAAAGAAAGGGTGGAGTATGAGAATTTGATCTATCTCCAATCAGAACTGAATCGGTAGCTTCAACCATGCCTGGAGGAGGTTGGCCTGAATCATTAGCAGCTTTCGCACTGGGAAGAGGTGTAGAGGGAACAACATTCAATTCTTTAAGAAGTAATTTCTGCTGATGCTTTAATTTACTAAGTTCAAACATGGTAATGTTTGCTTTAGTTTTCTTCATGTCATCAACGATGTTATACTCCATTGAATCGGATACCACTAATGTTTTAGATGTTGAAGGAGTGTTAGAAGTTGAAGGCTGGTTCTGGGGAACAGCTGCAGGTGATTTCTTAGCAGGCGTTTTTTCTTTAGTTGTAGCGGCACCAGCACTCCTTTTCTTGGATGTTACTTGAACGGGCTCGGGAGTACTTTTGCTTCTAGTAGTGACCGGGAATGCTTCTTCTTCATTGTCGGTATCGGAGTTGGGGAGTATAAAATCGCACATTCCATGACATTCAGCTACTTCTTCTTCATCATTAGTTGGCGAGGTTGCTTCCTCCTCCTCTTCTTCTTGCTCTAAATCTGCGTTAGATATGACATTCGGTGGCTTTGATTCAGTTCTCTTATAAGTCCTGAAGGGTTTTTTGGTTGAGGTTTCGGCCACCTGTTTCTTTATTTCAACCATTTCGTTAGACAAAGTTTTCAGGACCTTTTGCAAACCCTCCATGTCGTATGGATCTTTTGAGGTTTTCTTCTTAGAATCATCTTTGAAAGAGACTTTTTTGGCTTTTCTGTCTTCCAGAGCAGCTTTCTTCTCTAGAGCATTTATGCGCTTTTCCACAGCAAGTGCTTCTTTCATGTTTTCAGCTAAGGTAGGTTTCCCAGCCCTGTCTACAAAAATGGCTATGTTGGCAGGTAGGGCGGTGATATACCATTCGCTTCGAATTTGTTCACTTGGTTTGGAAGCTGTAGGGATTTTATTCAGGAGTTTATTGAAGCGAGCATTAAATTCCTTAATTGGTTCCCTATGTTCTATTCTTAGATTGGAGAGATCATTTATTAAAGTAGCCAAAGACCTATCATCTCCATATTTGGTAAGAAACTGCTCTTGGCAAGTGTTCCAACTGGTAATGGAACCAGAGGGTAAAGAGAAATACCAGGATCCTGCTGATCCTTGCAAGGTGTAAGGGAAAAGTCTAACAACAACGTCTTGTTCTGTTACTCCTTTCAAGTTGACTGCCAACATGAAATTATTAATGTGTTCCTCAGCCTGGGTCCCATCATCTGGATTGAACTTGGGTAGCCATTTTTCAGGGTAGTCTGGTAATGGATTCAATGGTGCAGGCATATTGACTGCACCAGGTCTGGTCCATGGATCTGCCATTATGATAGTAGTAGTGGATGATACTACCGCTGGAATTCCAGATGTCTGGGAAGTAAATAATGTTGAAGAGAGAGCAGATTGGGATGTTGAAGCTTCTAATCCCTGGTGAACAACAATATGTAATGGGGGTTTGGATGGTTGACTTTGCAGAGGGGGAGATGCAATGGAGGATATGGATGAAAGCTCTTCACTGTCAGATTCTTCAGTATTTTTCTTCGCCTTTTTCCTTTTGGGTAAAGGGAACTCAGTGGGTTCAATACCGAGCTTTTCGCTCTGAAGTCTGGTGAGAGGGTGAGGTAAATTGAACTGCGAAGTCGCACTGCTTTGTGATACCTCAGGTTTCTGTGGTGAAATCGAGAAGCTCTGAAGTTTGTGGATAAGAGACTGGACTTCAGGTGATTCAAGACTTAATTGTTCTGGAGTATGATGGGTTTGAGTAGTGGTAGTTGATTCCTCTTCTTCCTGTTTTGTTACTGGAGAACCAGTATGCAAATAGGAAGATCGAGGGGATTCGGAGGGAGAATTACTCTTAGAATGGCTTATAGGTTTTGGCTTATGTGCCATTCACAGTCGATGGCCCTCCTTCTAGTGCCAAAAATGTTGTTGCCTCGAAAATCGTTGTAACAATATCGGGGATAACCACCCGGTCCGGACCTTAGTACAGCTCCTTTTCCGTTTGGAATAGTGGCTCCGACTGGGGATAATGGGACCAGTTTCCCAAAAGTAGATAAACGGGATGAATGGATGATTTATAAAACTAAGCTAGCGATGGGTGAATAACTAAATCTATTGACAAGAAAAAAAAAAATAACTATAACCTATCCCGGGAATCTATTGAGCTTTAGAGTGTAGCGTTTGATGGTCTATGTCTAAAGACAGGCATATAGATGACTCCATTTGTCAGACATAGATGTTAATTCATTCAAGATTGCTGTGCATAAATAGTTAAGCAGAGCGATTAAAGCGATATTACCACACTCATCATTTATATTATCGACATATACATGATTAAAAGGAAAGCATTTCATAAAACATCCAATAGTGGAAGAAATATAGATCTGCTGTTACAGCGCATGCATATAATCAACAATAGCAAGGATAATCAAATAACGATTCACATAACAGGAATGGATTCAGACATAGATAAAAATACCATATGAGCTGCTTTGACACTCCCGATATCAATCGCTACTTGTAATTCTTCCTTCAACGCAGAAACATTTCCATACAAAGACAATAGTGCACAATCGCATAAAAAGCTTCCTTATCGAATTAAGAATAACTGGTCCAGTTTCATAAAAGAATATGACTGAAGCACAATAGTGCAAACTTCAGTCTTTTAGTCTGGTACAAAACTTTACGACCCTTTCCAAAACAATGAAAGGGTCTATAAATACTAAATTAATCTAAATATCTACTAAACTGAAATCCTACTAAATTGGTATCAATAAATCTTGATCCTATTCTCCTCAGCGATCTGGCAATCGGCGGCATGATTCATCAAGTAGGCTGCTTGCCTTTAAATCTTAGCTGACTTATCGCAAGCATTGGCTTTACTTCAGGAGGTTTGTTGAGGTGCGAACTAAGCTGTGCGGCATAGGTGGCATCTTGAATATCGGGAATTATATACCCGATCGCATCTGTTAGGCACTTAAGGGCGGCTCACTGTGTGTGCGGCTTAATCAGGAAAAGCCAATATGCATCGAAGGTTAAACTGTTAACCCCGGCGATTAATCTCCCCTTTTCCTGTAAAACAAGATAACATGATTGCTCCAACATGTTTGTTGTTGTCATCTTTCCTGGTGTACATTGGGAAATCATATTTGCTAAGTAGAGAGTGTTATTAACTAGATCAACTAGATTGCTGGAAGTTGATTTACATCTTGAAGCCGCCCTCTCCGCTTTCATTACCTGAGTGTGCCATTCTGTGAAGAGTATATATTTATGTGTTTCTTGGATCCTGGGCAAATTTGCTGCTTTCCCTTGATCAGAATCTTGCCAGTCAAGATATGCGGTTATGATCTCTTCGGCTTGGTCTAACTCATTCCTGGCCTTCACTACCTGCTGATTTATGGATGTCGTTAGCTCACACAATGGCTCTGCCTGAGCGATTTGTTGACATAGAAGCCTAATCTGGGATATTAATGCAGTGTTTATTTGCACTGCTTCTGCTCTGAATTCATCCACTTGTGGAGCGTCGTTTATTATTTCGAGCTACGATGACAATTGAGGGATTTGCTCATCTTTTGTTTTCATCATTTGCTCGTTTGCTGCCCTCAATTGTGCCAATGCCTCCGATAATTCCTTCTGTTTTTGGATCGCTCTTTGGTCGATCCTTTGCTTTTCTGCCTGCAATTGCTGAGTCAATTGACTGTTCACTTGCTGTTGTGTCAACAATTGCTGCTCTGCATGTTCTGCCTTCTGCTTTGTCTCAGCCAACTCTGCCTGTAATGCGAAAATTTCTTGGTCCTTAGTTTTCAGTAAAAGACTTACCTCCGATGCCTTATCGATTGTTGCTGCCGAATAGGCTCCTGCATACTGCGATAGTTTTGTCAGGTCATCGGAGGGGTCGAATTCCTCCTTCCAAACCACGCTGCCCGTAACAGTTTGTTCTGGGAAAAGGGAAGGTTGATCAATCCTCCTTCTTTTCCTTTGTCGTTTTACCACTGCTTTATGCCTCGGGCTGTAGAAAACATCCAGGGGAGGAATATCTTCTACCTGAAGAATGATTTGGTCGGAGGGGTCCTTTGGTATTACTTCAACATCCTTAGAAATGGGTGGGCCGCTGGTTCCACTTAGAACCTGAGGTGAAGTGATGTCCTGTGTGTCGTTTGGCTTGGAAGTGTCTGTATCCTTGGAACATTCCAACCCACTGATGATGGAATCAAACTGTTTCCATTCCTGGATCAATATAGGGTCGACATGAGCATCACTGGTGGTTTGTTTTTCCTTTTCAGCTTGAGATTCCTTGCGTGCTTCTTCCTGCTGTTTCTTCAGTTGCTCCTCTTGTTCTTTCCTCTGTCTTTCCTCTTGCGCTCTCTGCTGCTTTTCTTCCTGTTCTTTCCTCTGCCTTTCCTCTTGCGCTCTCTGCTGCTTTTCTTCCTGTTCTTTCCTCTGCCTTTCCTCCTGTTCCTTTTTATGATCTTTTGTTATAACAGGAGGTTCCCTTGACTGTCGCCGACCAGGCTCGCTTGATGATGTCACTGGGGTTGTTGCTAATAAATCTAGAGGCAGAGTTTGCAACCTCTGTTCTCTAAGTTTATTAAATTCAGTCAACCCTTCATCCCTATACTTTGCTAGGGTGAATTGCCTAACCTGGCTTATTGACTCAGCTAAGGAGAACAGGTCATCAAAGATATCTTCCTTATGATCAAATCTTGTCAGTTTGGCCTGTTCTAGTGCATTATAGGCAACTTTCTTTGGATCATAGTGCCTATTTGGGATAGTCGCCAGAGTTAAGGATTGAATTTTCGTGGCTTCCTTTTCTGCATGTTTGAGATCATGCAGAGTATAGACACCACACCTCAAGGGAAAAGAGGGCCAGCCCCTCTTCTTTTCTTTCTTGAGAGTCTGAGTAACACTCTCAGCCGTAATCTGGTAAGCAATTTCTCTAGCCAACAGTTTATCTGGTATATACAAAGGGAGAACATGTGGGTTGGCTTGGCTGCCGAAAACTCTTATGTAGGTAAATCTCTCCTCGCCAAACCAACTCCCTACCGATGTTAAATCAAACAAAGCTTGGTAGGAAATCTTGGGAATGGGTTTATCAAAAATAGAATAATAAATAGGCACCATAAAGCCATTACAGACTTGGTACAAATGTTGCTTGTAAGAAGACTTCCACAATTTCTGGTGATATATATGGATGGGCGAGGGGTCTTGTGCAGTCCACCTCCAGCCGAGTACGGGGAATTCAGAGTTAAAACAGAGGGTATCTAGAATATAGGCACTGTAGTAAAATGGGGGAATTACCCTTTCAGAAATACGGGTCTTGCTTCTAAACTCAAGCACAGCCTGTGCTAATTTGTGAGAAAGAATAGTGGTCCAATCCATAATTATACTGTTTACTGTTGCTTCCATTAGAGGAACCATTTCTATGGTAAAATTAGCAGAGTCATGCAATCCCCATAATCTACACATCATTATTCCCGCATAGCAATAAGGAGAAGCCAGAGAATCAACCGAGTACTTACCGGAAGATTCGTGTTTGTGTTTGGCTGGATTTTGTCTCCAATCCCGAATGGGTTTGGATTCAACTTCATTATCGCTTGCAAACTTCTCCAGGAACGCTTTATTATATATCTTCTCCGGTTCGGGCAAATGATACATTTGCCTTAAATCATCCGCCTTGAATGATCCGAAAATCCTCCCATCTCTGGTGCTGAAAGTTCTATCCAAGATTGGGATTTCTTCAATCACCCATCGCACAACATCTATGTATGGGAGAATTTGCTCCCTGGCCACGATTCTGTGAACGAAAGAGTCGGCTAAATCCTTGAGAGTACTCTCAGACTTCCGAAGTAAATCCACACTAGCTTCTGTTACTGTCTTTACTGGTCCTTCGGCTTCAATTAGGTTGTAAGTGCCTTGCCAAGTAACTCTGGTGAGACCCATGCATGTAGTATCAGATATTAAGCCCTTCTTTTTGTCCACGACAGCTTGCCCTGCAGCTGGTGTAGCGGAAGTGCCCGTGGTCTTCTTGGATTTCTTCCCCATCTTGCTTGAGCTTCCTTCTATGGATGAATTTTGCACAGCAGCGAAAATAACGTAACACAGAGATATGCTAATGAAAATCCAATATGGGAGCGATATATTAATCAAAGTGTGATGAGAGATTAACTCTAAAAAATGGCTACGGATACAATCCATGGGAAGATCTTACTGTTACATTAAATGACCATTTAAGACCTGTCACCCCTTGAATGCTCATTACACCATTATTCGGCCGAATGGCCCGCTTAAGCGTGCTATGGATATTTTGGCGGTTGAGTGCAAGTGATTGATTATTTAAGAGATCAAACTTTAAATATGAATGGATCATAATATCCCTCCATTTAACGACTTTTTTGAGATCCGCGCTATATTGCGATCGGGCATCGGGAACACTTTAAATCTTTATGTCGACAATTTTGAAACGCCGATCGCCGATAGCGAAATCGCATCGCATCAGAATGAAAGGGTATGACAATGTGCATAGATAGTGTCTCGCCAACTGCTTATTGCCGATTGCCGATATCGCATCGCATCGGGGGTAGAATCAAGGCGCCTTATTATTATACATGGGATATTGCCGATTGCCGATTGCAAAATCGCATCGGACCAGGGTGAATGACTTAAGGTGCTTAGCCTGCATATAAAGTATCGCCGATAGCTTATCGCCGATTGCGCATTGGCGGGATCCCACATGTCACTTATTTGCGTTTTCTATGTCATTGCGATATGCGATCTTGCGATCGCTTTATCGCAATGACAAAAGATTGTTATATTTGATTCAATATGGGTTATTCAAAAGGTTTTATATAATGCCTTCATTTGGTTTGCAGACCTTTTACAAATAATGCAATATTGATACCAATTGACTTCTAAAGGGACCCATTTCATATAATATTTTGTAAATATAAATGATATGAAATGGGGGGTTGTTGTAGGTCACAACAGTTCCATATGCAAGTGCAGTCGATAGCCTGATGTATGCAATGTTATGTACTAGACCATACATTAAACATACAATGGGAGTATTGAGCAGGTCTATGTCAAAACCAGGGGAGGAGCATTGGACAATAGTGAAGCGGGTTTCCAAGTATTTTCGTGGCACTAGTGATTATGGTTTGTGCTACCAAGGAAGACCTAGATTCGACAGAGATTTGGACATGTGTGGATTTGTTGATCCAAACTGGGCTGGAGATATGGATCAAAGAATATCTACAAGAGGGTATGTGTTTAACTTATTTGGATGTGTAGTCAGTTGGATGGGAATCACACAGTCTGTAATGGCACTTTCAACTACAGAGGTAGAATATGTGGTAGCCACTCATGTAAGAAAGGAAGCAGGTTGGTTGCAAAGATTGTGTTCAAGTATGGTGTTAGTACAATGAGCTATAAGGATAGATTGTGATAGAAAAAGTATGATTTTCTTGGCAAATAATCCTGCTTATCATTCAAAGACAAAGCACATTGATGTTCAATATCGCTTTATGATGGATATGGTTGAGGAAAAAATTGTGTTGTTGGTAAAGGGTGACACTTTGAAGAATACTGTAGATGCAATGACGAATTATGTGAGTACTGAGAAGTTTTCTTGGTGTAGAGAAATAATGGGCATTGGAGGGCTGGACCAATGACTAAGCTCTATAGTGGCCCCGTGTCTAGAAAAGAAAACAACAAGTGGGAGAATGTTGGGTGTGTGTTATATTATTTCCATGACTAGCCCTACACGTGGACCTACCTATGGTTTTGTGCATGAGTTTCACACATGGTTTTGGGCATGATGGTTTTTTGCCCATGGTATTTTGTAGATCTGGTCAAGGGAACTACGGTTATGTTCTAATCCATGGTTAATGGATTGGGGTTTATGAATGCATCAACAATTATATACGTGTTGTAACATTGAAAGGAATATAATGAAAAATCAATTTGGTAATCCCATTTTGGAATCCAAGGGAAAATACCTGTGTATTTGTTTTGTGCTTCTCGCCATTGTATATTTTCTATTTTTTAAGAATTAGTTTGCAGGTAATTTCTGTACAGGGTTAAAACCTACATAAAATATTCCATAAACCATGTTTATAACCAACATATAACCAGGATAATAACAATTGTAGAACGACTAGGAAAGCCACATCAGAAAAGGTAGATTTACTCATAAAATACGAGAGGAAATTAGCTCTTATTAACATATGAAAAATGCAACCGAGTCAGGGACTTCCACATACCACCCACCCATATATTGGGTTGAACCAAATCTTTCTTTCAACTAATCACCCCCGTGCCATATTCTCATAATGAATGCATGATCTCATGGGATAAACCAATACATAAAAAACCAAGGAAATCCAGAGGTTAAACCACCTCCACCCTCACACTACCATGATGTAACCTAAATTGGTCCTAAGATCACAAAACCAAACCAAGCTTGGATGGCTCAGAATTTCTTCACCATCCCTTAAGGAGTTTTCCTATCTCCACCCACTTGTTGAGGGATTTCTGAAGAAAACAATCTCCACCCACAACCCTTGTTATTTTCCTTATACCACTTCACCCTGATTTAAAACCTTCTAGAAATCCAAAGCTCAACCAAGAATGAATTCCATCACACCATGAATATCCAGGAATGGCAAGGCATGGATGAAACCACTGTTAAACCAAGAAAATCCCATGTCATTTACAACAAATGAACCAAATACACACATGCATATACCATGTGTGCGAAAACTAGATAGTAAATCAAAGATGCAACTTGTTACCTGGAAGTATTCCCACTGAAGATGGTTGATCCAACTCTTCCTTGCTTGATCCTTGATTTCCTTTGCTTTCGTTTTCTTTCCTAGCTTGCCTTCTCCTATTGGTGCTTTTCTCCTCTCTTAATTGAATTCCAAAATGAAACTAACAAAAGATGTCAATTGATCCTCAGAAGCATTTTTAATTGAGGCCTCTAATTTATTCATTTTTCCTCTATTTTCCTTCAATTTCCTCCTCACATGCAACCTGTGACCTTTCACGTTCCTTTTTTCCTATTTTCCTTTATTTTCATAATAAATGACAATAAACGTCTCTTTTCCTTTCCAAATCCTTTGTTAATGCCTTTGTGAATTTCCCCATCACCATAATAAAAGACCAGTGATGTCTACTAGGATGTTTTTCCCAAAATTCACCTTGGAATACATGTCCCATGACCTTGGTCTTATTTTTTCCTTGGTGTTCAATAACACCTATAACCAACAAGACTATTGAAAATAAAAACATATTAGCCATGGATATTTATAACTTAGATAGATGCAATATTTAAAATGAACAAATTGCTCAAAAGAAAAACCATCATGACAAACATGACAACATGACAACCATACCACTTATTGGAGCTTTATAACACAACTTGTTGCGGTATTTACAATAGAAACCATACATAAATATGTACATATACCAAAAACGCATTTGCCTCCATTGAAAAATAATGAAGGACACATAGCTCCAATTTGAAAAACCATTTCCCATGTAGCTTCATCAGGCCCAAATCACTTCCACTACTTTTTAACTTGCTCTATTGCTCGATTTCGGAGCATGAGTTGTTTTTACTGCAATATGCACTAAGGTTCGAACTAGAATTTTCCTTCTAGACCCACCTTCAATATAGGCCAATCAATAACATGATCAACATATTTCACATTAATTTTAAGCAATGAAACACAGAAAACATCATGGAATTTCATTGTTGGTGTTAGTGCAAGTCTGTAGGAAATTGTTTCAATCTTCTCAAGGATATTGAAAGGCCCGCAATACTAAGGTGGAAAATTGGCACATAAACCAAAACTTATGGAGCTCTTGTTAGGCTTGATGTGCAAGTACACATGCCCCCCAACCTGAAATTCCTTAAATGCCATGTGCTGATCTGCATAACTCTTATATCTATCCTGTTATGCCTTTAGATTCTTCTTTATAACCTACATTTCCTATTTGATCTCTTCTAACATGTCCATTCCAATAAGCACCCTTTTCACTAGATCACTCCAGCTGATGGGACTATTACAACTCCACCCATAGAGTGCCTCAAATGGACTCATCCTCAATGACTCTCGATACTCATTGTTGTAATCAAACTCAATGAGTGGAGGATACTCCTCCCACCTCCTTCACTGGTGCATAACATACATCCTCAACATCTCCTCCAGAATCCTATTAACCCTCCCTATTTGTCCATCTATATACATTTGATAAGTTGTATTAAAGCCCAACTCTATAGCCAAGCCTGCAAAGAGCTCCTTCAAAAACCTGGAAGTGAACTTGGAATCTCTATCTGATATGGTCTTCTTATGAATACCATGCAATATTAGTATCTTCCTAACAAACATTTGTGCTACCTCTCTGGCTGAATTAGTAGTTTTCACTTGAACAAAGTGAGCTACCTTTTTTCAGCTTGTAAACCACAACCATGATGGAATCATGCAACTTCGATGTCCTTGAACAAACTATAATGAAAGCCATGGAAATGACTTCCCATTTCCACTCTAGAATCAGAATAGGCTGTAACGAACTAGTTGAGCGCTTACACTCAGCTTTCACCTGATGACAGTCCACACATATAACAACAAATTATTCCACTTCCTTATCAAAAAATCAGAAAATAATATAGCTTTTCACAACTATCAATGTCTTTTGATATACCGAGTGACCTGAATATGGCTTGACATGAAACTCCCTCAAGATAAGCTTCTTGATCTCACAATCATTTGACACATAGATCTTGTCCCTAAATCTCACCAAGTCATCTATCATGAGATGATAATCCACATCTTGTTCACTTGTACCATGCTACTATAACCTGTGCCTCAACTCCCTATACCTATCATCCTATTTTCCTTCCTATAAGTTCCAACCCTATAAAGTTGTCCCATAAGAGCTCATAGTTTCTATATGATTTACTTGTATCCTTCTCTTAAGTTCATCTGCAACCTTGTTCTCCTTAAACATGATATATCTGATCTCAAATACAAACTCACTTAGCATGGACAACCATCTATCTACCCTGGAATTCAGATTAGGTTTGTAAAACAAGTACCTTATCCCACTTTGATCACTCATGAGAATGAGCCTCTTTCCAAGAAGATAGTGCCTCCACATCTTTAATGCATGAATGGTCGCTGCCAACTCAATATTGTCACATAGTTTTTCTCGTGCTCATTAAATTTCCTTGACTCATAACATACCACCTATCCCTCATACATCAGGACTCCACTAAATATTCTCTTGCAAGCATATGTGCACACCACAAACTCTTTATCCAAATTTGCAAGCTTCAGAACTCGATCATTTGTCAACAACTGCTTCAACTACTCAAAACTTGTTGCACATTCCTCTTTCCATTAAAATTTATTTCCTTTCCTCTAAAACAATGTAATAGGATAGAAAATCTGTGAGAATTTCCTGATGAACCTCCTGTAGTAACCTACTAACCCCGTCAATGATCTGCCTCGTCCACATTGCTAAGAGCTATTTATTCCATGATAGATCTGATCTTTTCTAAATTCATTGCTATTCCTTCCTTGGAAACAACATGTCTAAAGTAATGAACCTTTGTCTTAAGGAGGATACATTTACTAATATTGGCATACAAATGATGCTCTCTTTGCAATTTGACCACTATTGCTAAGTGGTCTACATGCTCTTCCTCATTCTTATAATATATCAATATATCATCAATGAATATCACAAACCTGTCTAGATATGGACACAACACACTATAATAGTCCTTTCCTTCTTTTCTAGGTCTTTTAACTACATGGGAGTGATAAGAAGAGATGTAGAGGGTTTGGATGATGATGCTAGGGCTATGAAGGAGTAGTGTAGGTTTGTGAAAATGAAGAGGATGTGCTCTGTGTGTTTTTCAAGAAAATTTTTAGGGTGAGTTAGAGTGGATGGCTTGTATTTGAAAAATATTAATTCTTATTGTGAACTGGGATGGATGAATGATGGATAGATGGTGGACCATGGTGGGAGAAACTTATTTACCTTTGGAAAGGTCGTGCTTGGTGGTAGTGCTACAATATCTTCCTATAGCAATTACAGTCTTTTCGTAGCAATCCAGAGAGGGGCTAAAATTTTATTTTTGAGCTACTGGGATGATGGAGAGTGGTGAGCACATGAGTTTGGATGGTAGATATGAAGTGGATGGAGGGAGAAGTAGAGAGAATATTGACGATTTTGGCCATGTAGCTCTAGAATTTTCCATGTCTTCAAAACTGCGAAATGACACAAATAATTAATAGAGCTCCCTAATTGGTGATGTGATGTGCATTGAGCTCCCTGATCGATGACTATCTCTCTTGGGTACCAAAATTTGTAGAACAAATTCTCCCTTAAGAACTCAACCACTTTCTCCTCCGTTGGTGCCTTGACAGTCTTTGTCTCAACCCACTTTTTCAAATAACCAGTGCACACAATGATGTACTTTTTCTGCCATGATGGTGGATCGATTGGCCCAATGAAATCCATGCCCCACTTGTCAAATGGCTCCAAAGCCACCTAGGGTTGTGGGGGCATTTCATACTTGGGTATGGGTTTCCCATCTGCTGGCACTGATCACATCTACTGATATACCTTCTTGCATCTTGGTCAAGAGTTGACCAATAATACTCATCTAGTAGAGCTTTGAGGGCTATTCTCTTGGAAGAAAAATGACATCCACAAGGCCCATCATGATAGTCTGAGAGGATGTCAAAGACTTCCTCCTCCCTGACACATCTCCTTAATATTTGATATGGTCCCATCTTGAAGAGATTTCCCCCAATCCAAGTGAAAGGGGCATTCTTCCTTACAATTTTTCTCTTCTACCTAGATGATAGAATTGGAGGAAATCTTGCAACCACTAGGTAGCTTTCTATGTTAGAAAAACATGGGGAGAGAACTAAGATAGAAAATAAGTGCTCTTCTGGAAGCTGATCTATTGAGAAATGGAAACAAGAAATTCTAGTTTAATTTGTCCTTGAATTCAACTTAGAATTAAAAAACAAATTTTATTCTCATAGCAACTTATAAATAGTTAATTAAGTTTAATTAACTTAACTAGCTTAAGAATTTCGAGTTGGAAGTCTTTTTATAGTCATGTATATGTTATCCATAAGTTTTAGTGGTCCAGTATGAGTTTAAATTGAGTTGGAAATTAGATCAATCACTTTATAGAGTTAAGTTTAGTTAACTTAGTTCTAAATTGTTTCTGGAACTAATAGGGACTAACAGTCAGTTGGTGCACTAATGCATCCACTAGTGCTACTCCAGTTAACTGAGGATTCCCTCATGGGAAACTCATGCATGTCAGTTAAAAGAAAGACCAAGTTGAGACTAGAGTGCATGGACACTATACTGTCAGTGATATTATTTACTGGAGTGTAAATATCATGCATGCATCAGAGATTCATCCTATGTTTGGATTGCACATTTTTGGAAGCATGAATTCCATTTAAATACATGGTATTAATCTTAGGAATTACGCAAGAGTAGGATCTTGGAGTGTTGTTGAATAGGTTAAGGATTTGGCTTTAGCTAGCTTGTGAGATGACAGAGTTGAGCATACTTGTGCAAATTTTTTCTAGTGAGAACATGATTTATATCTTCACTCATATTTCCGATATATGCAATACAAATAGTAGGGTTTTGAGCAATGGCTTTCCCCAGATACATCTTGTGTTATGTGCCATTGATTTATCTTCTTCTTGTTCATATTGTTTTCATCGATCTATTGGCTTCTGCTGGTTGAAAGTAGAAGTAGATTCTTGTCTTGTGCTTTAGTACATTGCATGAGCTTGTGAATCTACATGATTTTCTACATGGTATCAGAGCTGAGAACAATATACTAGAGTATATTTCAAAGTTTTTGTTGGAAAATTATATATTACAGAGCAATGGAACACATAAAATATTATAGAATTATAAACACAAAAAATGCATAAGACAATAGAGACACAAATATATGTGGTTCACCCAATTTGGGCTATGTCCACGGAGAAACAATCAATCCTTCCTTTTATATTATCCAGTAAAATGAAGATATACAACCTACAATAGATCCGCTATAATTCCCTCTTTGATCTCACATAATCACCTCTCTCTTTCTCACTCAGAATACAAATCTACATAGACGCAATACAATTCCCTCATATATAGTGAGGGGTTGCCTTCTAGGGAAAGAAACCCTAAATTAAACATAATTTCTACCGTCAGATTTTCGACTAATGAATGACTGAGATTGACTATGAAATTATAACATTTTACAAGGAAATTTACAGTCATCTCCCCCCCCTGGATCCCCCTGGCAGCACACATTTACCAGCAGCATTTCTGCCACATTACGAACTGGGCTCCACACCCAATAGTTTTGATTTTTGGGTTACAAGTGAAATTAAAATTTGCAATACATACTTTGGGATCGGTATATGGCATTCTATGGTTTGCAGCTCGAGTATGGCTTAGAAGGAAGCTCAAATTTTATAACCTAGAGGGAAAGAATGGAGTCTGTGGTAGAGGATAATAGCTTGAACGAATTCATTGATCAAGAAATTCCTAAGCCAATAGCATTAGATGCATAGAATTTGGCCGAATGGAAGAAGCATGTGGTGAAGGTGAGGCAGATAATCCTTGAGGGAGCTCAAGAACACATTGCCTGGAGTCTCCATGGAAAGGAAAATCTATATGCTATGTCGAAAGCATTGATGGACTTGTATCAGAACAAAAATGACCAAATGAAATTGACACTGAAGGACAAACTTCGAAAAATAAAACTGGAGAAAGGCAAGACAATTCCAAAAATACTTGACCAAGTTCAATCAGTGTCATGATGAACTTGAAAGTGTTGGAATCATGGTTGTCGAGGACGATATGGTGAGTCTTTCTCTTCTAGGACCCCCAAAGAGTTTGCTTAGTTATCAAGACCCTATCAATGGTTGGGAGAAGTGGCCAGATTGATAACAGCTATGGTCAGATTTGATGCAGGAGGAGATCAAGAGGAACACTAGGGATGGCTCTTCATCAAAGACTGAAGATGAAGAGAATTGTGCCTTAGTGATTAAGGTGAAGAAGTGGAAAGGGAAAGCTTCCCATTCCAAATCGGATTCTTATCATGGAGGTAAGAAGAAATACATGACAAAAGTTAAGTGCTTTCATTATCATGAGCTAGGCCATTTTGCAACAAATTGTCCATTCAAGAAGTCCAAGAAGAACTTCTAAGGAGGAGCAGCAGGTGGGGCTTTGGCTTCTCAATTCAAATTGGACCTTTCCCTCATTACATGCATGGTGTCATCAATGATGGGAAGTGTATGGTACTTAGATAGTGGAGCTTCATTCCACATGACTAGCAACAAAGAGTTATTCAGTGACTTGGAGGAGAAATATCTCCATATGCATATCGAGATGGGTGACGATGACAAGTATAGTGTTAATTTATTGGGAACGATTACATTTCAAAGGGAGCATGGGGCTATACTCACCTTGGAGAATGTTATGTATGTGCCCGAGCTAAAGAAGAACTTGGTATCCATTTCCATGCTTGAGGATATAGGCTATGATGTGATCTTCTCGAAAGGAATGGCATTCCTTCAACACATAGCCATGAGGAAAGTAAAGAGATAGGGATTCGAGTGAAGAATCTCTATAAGCTGGAGGTAGACGAGTGTGTTTCTTTGAGCAAAAATTCAGAAAGGGTGCAGAGCCAAGATGTTGGTGAGTTGTGGCATAGGCGATTGGGCCACTTACATCGTGGGGCTTCGAAGATATTGCAACAAATCTCTATAGGTATTCCCAAAGCTACACTTGAGCAAGTTGATACATCCAAGGGGTGTACTTTGGGAAAATACACCTAGCCTTCCTTTCACAATAGAGACACTGGAGAAGAGGATATTCTAGAGTGAGTCCATTCAGATGTGTGTGGACCATTCTCGACAACATCCATGTCCAAATACAGGTATTATGTTATATTTGTTGATGACTATTCTCGTAAATGATAGATATTTTTCATGCAGAAAAAGGATAAAACTTTTAGAAAGTTTTGTGAGTTTAAAGCATTGGTGTAGAAAGAGTTTGGAAAGAAGGTTAGAGCCCTACAGAGTGATAACAGTGGTGAGTATGTCCCAAATGAGTTTAAGAACTTCTATGCAGCGGAAGGGATTAAATGGGAGTTGACGACACCCCATAACCCTCAAGAGAATGGGGTGGATAAGAGGAAGAATAGAAGCATAGTAGGGGTAGAAAGGGTTATGTTGCATGATTAGGGCCTACCACTACACTTGTGGGCTGAGGCATGCAACACAACAATTTATGTTCATCTTTGGTGTACTTCCCGACTAACAAGATGATAGTGGTTCGCATGGATGTCAGATTCGATGAGGATAAGGCCATGTGAGTTTCCCTTGAGAGGGAACTTGATCTACATGCAAATGATGATATTTTAGCTCCTATGGTTGAGGAGCCTTAGATTGATGTCGAGCAGCCACATGGTGAGGATCCCAGAGTGGAGACATCCACTAAGGCAGAGTCTTCTAGAGAGGGAATAAAGTGCACCATAGAGGCTGACATATTGTTGGATGATGCATAGGAGAATGTGGGAGCACCCACTTCTCAGCATAGGCAAAGGAGGTCACCTTAGAGGTACACTAGATACATGGCTCTTATGGGAGAATTTGTTGTGACAGAGCCATGTTCCCTTAAGGAAGGAGTGCAGGAGTTGGTTTGGGTTGATTCCATGGTGTAGGAGTATGACTCCATAGTTTGTAACAGTGTTTAGGATGTGGTCCTAAGATTGGAGGACAAGTTAGTGGTGAGATCCATTGGATTTACAAGGTAAATCAAGTTGTAAATGGTAGTATGGAGAGGCATAAGGCTAGATTTGTGACCTGTGGCTTTTCACAGGTAGATGGGAATGACTATGATGAGACCTTTGCTCCTGTTGCAACGTACTTGTTGATCAGATCTATATTGCCACTATCAACATAGATGGGTTGGAAGATACATTAGATGGATGTAAAGATAACCTTCCTTAATGGCATGATTGAGGAAGATGTGCACATATATCAGCCTAAAGGTTTTGAGACCTTTGACGATGAGTCTCATGTGTGCCAGCTTAAGTGAGTGTTATATGGGCTGAAGCAAGCACCCCGTGCTTGGTACATTAGGATAGATAGCTACTTCACTGGGTTGGGCTGCACGAGGAGTGAAGCAAATGAAAACCTATACTACATAGTGGTGGAAGGTAAACTATTGATCATTGTACTTTATGTTGATGATCTCATACTGACAAGTGATGATCAGCTGATCAAGTCTTGCAAGGAGGACCTTGCAAGAGAGTTTGAGATGAAGGACATGGGGCTCATGCATTACTTTCTTGGCATGGAGGTATGGCAAGGAGATGGGGAGTTGTTTGTGTCTCAGGGAATGTACGCCAATGAGATACTCAAGAGATTATACATGGAGAGTAGCAAACCCATGGAGAATGCTCTAGCAGGTAACTAGAGGAAGGAGGACTCTACTTCAGGGGAAGTAGTGGAAGCTAGTATTTATAGGAAACTTGTGGGTTCACTCATGTACTTGGTGAACACATGACTGGATATGTTCTATGCAGATAACCAACTTAGTCAAGTGATGGTTAGGCCTGCCAAGTTGTATTGCAAGGTGACAAAACATTTGTTGAGATTCCTCAGGAGAACTTCTCAGTACGAATTATGGTACAGACAAACAGAGGGAGTGAAGCTTCAAGGCTTCACTGATGGAGATTGGATAGGGATTCCATTCGATAGGAAGAGCACATTAGGAGGGATCTTCAGTATTGGGTCAGTGATAGTTTCTTGGTGTAGGAGGAAACAAAGATCGGTTACACTAAGTTCGGTAGACGTAGAGTACATGGTTGCGAGTCAAGTAGCATGTGAGGCCATCTGAATGAGGAATATCCTAGTTGGTTTCTTTGGTAATTAGATGGATCCAACTGTGATTTACTGATATAATCAAAGTTGTATCAAACTCTCTGAAATTCCAAGTTTTCATGATGGGTCCAAGCATATTGATATCCGATATCATTATCTCAGAGATTGTGTATTGAGACAGATTATGTTTTTAGAGTACATTCCCATAGAGGAGAAAGATGTTGACATTTTGACAAAGACATTGTCAAGATGTAAATTCAAGTTACTGGATCAGGGTAGCTAATAATCCTTTTCTTGTTGAGAGGGAGTGCTGAGAAATGGAAACAAGAAATTCCAGTTTAATTTGTCCTTGAATTAAGCTCAGAATTAAAAATCGAATTGTATTCTCATAGCAACTTGTAAATAGTTAATTAAGTTTAATTAACTTAATTAGATTAGTAATTTTGAGTTGGAAGTATTTATATAGTCATGTATATGTTATCCCTAAGTTTTAGGGGTCCAGTATGAGTTTAAATTAATTTGAAAATTATATCACTCAGTTAAATTAGTTCTACATTGTCTTTAGAACAAATAGAGGACCAATAGTTAGTTGGTGCACTAATGAATCCACTAGTGCTACTCCAGTTAACTAAAGATTCACATGAGAAACACATGCATGTTAGTTCAGAGAAAGACCCAGTTTAGACTAGAGTGTAGGTACAGTGTACTATCAGTGGTATTATTTACTGGAGTGTAAATATAATGTACGCATTAGAGATTCATCCTATGTTTGGATTGTGTAGTTTTGGAAGCATGAATTCCATTTAAATATGAGATATTCATCGTAAGAATTAAGAAAGAGATTAGGAGCTTGGAGAGCTGCTAAATAGGCTAATGATTTGGCATGAGCTAGCTTGTGAGCTGAGAGAGTTGAGAATACTTGTGAAAAATTGTTCTAGTGAGAACAAGCTTTGTATCTCCACTCATATTTTTGATATATGCAATACAAATAGTGGGGTTTTGAGCAGTGGCTTTCCCTAGATACATCTTATGTGATGTGCCATTGATTTATCTTCTTCTTCATATTATTTTCATCGATCTATTGGCTTCTGCTAGTTGAAAGTAGAAGTAGATTCTTTTCCTCTAATTTAGTACATTGCATGAGCTTGTGAATCTATAGGATTTTCTACATGATTGTCTATCATCCCTTCATCACCTGCAGGAAAAGAAAGTCTAGACCGAGAATTTGCAAATATGTTATCTTTTCCTAGCTTGTCAATGATAGTTAAATCAAACTATTGTAACAATAGAAACCATTTAATGATTCTAGCATTCACATCAAACTTGTTCATCAAGTATTTGATAGTTGCATGGTCATTATGCACAAAATTTTGGTATCTAGTGATGTATTGTTTGAATTTTTTCAAAGAGTGTACAATGGCTAAGAGTTCTTTCTCAGTTACAGTGTAGTTCAATTCATCCTTAGACATATTTTTACTAATGAAGCAAATGGGATAAGTTAACTTACCATCTATTTTTCCTAAAGCTACCCCCACAGATTTTTTGGATGTATCAACATGAATATGTAAAGGAAGAGCTCACTTTGGGCCTCTAAGTATGGATGCATTGGTTAATTTCTCTTTCAATAACTCAATGGCCTCTTTGTAGTTATCTGTCCGGTAAAATTCTGAGTCCTTGGCCAACAACCCAAACAATGATGAAGCCACTTTGCTAGAGTCATTGATAAACCTCCTATAGTATCTAGCTAAGCCCAAGAAAATCCTAACATCCCTTTGCTTTTGAGGAGTAGGGACTCTTTTTGTATTGGCAATTTTGTTTGGGTCCACTTTTATTCCCTCCTGAGATATTGAATTTCCAAGGATAGTCCTTGCACTCACTAACAATTCATACTTCTCATGGCTAAGTGAGAGGTTCATTTCAATGAACTTCTTCAGGACTTTCCCCAGGTTAGAGAGAACCTCCAGAGAGTCACACCCTTAGGGAGTGAAATCATGGACCAACTCATCAAAGATTCTCAGAACTTCCCTTTGAAAAGTGTAAAGGGAATTACATAGACTGAAAGCAAGGAACCTATAAGCAAAGGTATCCCAAGGATAGTTGAATGTATTTTTGTCTTGATCCTCAGGGTTGATCTAGATCTTATTGTAACCATTGAATCCATCTAGGAAAGAGAAGAAATTCTTCCTTGCAAGACCATCTAAAACTTGATCAATGAAAAGTAAAGGGAAATGTTATTTATTGTTGGATTTTCTCAACTCTCTATAATCCACACAAATCCTCCACTTCCCATTCTTCTTTGGGACCAAAACTAGAGGGGACACCGACTCACTATCTGAGATGGGGTATATGAACCGTGCATCCACCAACTTTTTCAACTCTTCCTTTACAATGTCCTTGAGGGATGGGTTCATTCTCCTCTGAGGTTAGCGGATAGTTTTGCATTCCTCCATGATGTATATGTGATGAATACAAACCAAAGAATGCACCCATTTCATTTATTTATAGCTCCAAGCAAAAGAATCTAAGTGCTCTCTCAAAATTTTACAATTCTCTTCTTGGTTACCTGAGAGAGAGGGGTTAATCTTTAAGGTTCTAGATGGACCAAATTATACAACTTTAACATGTGTAGGAATTGGGTAACCTAGGCATAACTCAGTCCAAGTATTACCCTTATATACGTTCACAAGCTCAAAAAGAGGCATGGTATTGGGGGGTTGGTTTTGGAGGATTTGGTCAATGAGGTCATCTTCATCAGGTTTTCCCCCTCCTATAACAACATCTATGGTATATATTGGATGGGATGTTGTATGGTACTCTTCATATTCCTCCTCCTCTTCTAACCATAAGGGTATGTCATGCTCAATAGATGGCTGAGTAGGGGGGTACAATACCAACTGTTTGAACAAATATCCATTCTTAATGGTCATGTTCTCAACCCTACAACTTATGTAAGCATTAGAAGGGGCTAGCCATGGTCTTCCTAGGATGAGAGGATAACCATTGAATTTGGTTTTGGGATGGAGAACCAATAAGTCAGTAGGATACTCCCAGGAGTCAATAGAGCCCATTACATCCTCAACAACTTCCTCGGGAGCCATTGCAGATCTATCTGCAAGTTACAACACTGTACTGGTATTTCTTAAGGATCCTTGGAGATTTAGTTTTAGCATGGTTTCTTTAGTCATCACATTGATGGCATCTCCAAGATAAATCAAGGTGTGAGGGACAATCATGCCATCAATGTTCACATCTACCACATGACTTCCATGGTCTAGATATTTTTGACAAATCATTCTCCCTGACATCAAATCATATAATTGTCCAATAACATTGATGGTTAGGGTGTCTCCTTTTCTCCTCCCAAGGTGTTTGAAACATTTCTCTTTGATAAGCTTATTGTAGATGGGAACATCCTTAATAGTTTGGAGGAGGGGTATTTTAACACAAATTCTTCAATCCTCCTAGAAGTTCAGTCTCTTCTAGGGTGTGCTGGTTAGAATGCGTCAATCTCTCAAAAAAAGGAGGTGGATTTACTTTAGGGATACTCTCTTTCTTTTCCTCTTCAAGCTCCTCACATGGAGATGGAGGTTGGTTATCCAGGAGAACTCTTCCAAACCTGAGGTTGATTTCTTCAATCTCCACATCATAGGCAGGGTAATATGTCTCTCCACTGTAGATCTATTTTTCTTGCTTTTTATTTGGGTTCATATTGGGTTGAGTAGGCATCTAAGGTTACTCGGGTGGAGTAGAATGAGTGATCTGTGATTGAAATGAAGGTGGAGGTAGTAAATTAGGAGGTTGGTTGAGTTGAGTCCTCCACCCTTCTGATGGGTTATTCCATTGAGGATGTGGAGAGGCATATGGCTGTAATGGTTGATTGACATGTTGGGGAGGATATTAAGGTTCATAATGCCAAGAAGAAGGTGTGGACCATGATGGATGAGTGGAAGGGTACCAAGGTGGAAAGGGTGCATTCTAGTTGGGATGGTAATAAGAGTAGGATGCACCTTGCAAAACCCATTGGTATGGTCTAGGTCCTTGAAGCCTCCTTTGTTCGATAAAAATAAGTTTCTCAACACCACCTTCTACCCCTTGGTATAAAACTTTCAATCCAGTCAAAGAAGGACACTTATCTTTGGCATGGTTTTCCTCATAGACTTAGTAGACCTTTATGACATTTAATGGACATTCATTTATGGGGTGCCTTCTAGTGCATTTAGAGAAAAAAATAGCTAAGGCCCTCTTTGATTCCTCTTGTATCCTCTTGATATGCATGGTATCCAACTTCAAAGCAAAGGTATGCAACATTTCACTCTTAATGTCCTCCAACATGTTTCCAATTTCATTCTTGATGGATTTTTTGGAGGGAGAGGAAATGACCAAAGCTTTACTAGCCCTACCCTTCTTCCTAGCAACCCTATAATTTTGATGTCTTCATAAGATAATTGATAGATATCTCCCCCATAAAGAATGTTGAGGGTTTCGAAAATGTTGTCCCTGATCACTCAGAGAAGAACTAACTTAAGTAATTAAGGATCAAGGGTGCATTTGGCCCTCTTATAATTGATCTGAAATCTTTCCTCATAGTCCTCTAGAGATTTGTTAGCTCCAAGAGTCATTCTAAATATTTATTCTTTGGTTTCTTTGGACCTACAGTAGTTCCTATACTTGTTGAAGGCTCGTTGCATTTGAGCCTAGGTAGTGATGTTATCCCCAAGTGACCCATAAACTAGCGCAAAGATGTATCCTTAAGGGTAGATGGGAATAACTTCAACTTCTGGTCTTTAGAGGTATAATCATAATTCATATAGACAACTTCAAATTCAAGAATAAAAGTATCAGGGTCCTCATAGGTTAAGACATGGAAGTGAGGAAGGGTAGTAGGGCTTATATTATTCATTCTAGACTCTCCATTAGTTTCTCTGATAGGAGAAACCTACTCATTCCTGTTTTTAGCCATGGTTTGGGTAGATGAAATGGGTTTCTCTTCTTCCTCAATAGTTTCTTCAAAAATATTAGGTTGTTCACTGAAGGGGTCTTATAACTCCCTTATATTCAGAGAGGGAAGTTAACAGTCACTAAAGAAAAGTGAAGGTTAATTGTTTGATGGTGTGGGGGTGTTTGGTAAGAATTTTCCTTGACTATCTCTATTCCTATGAGGCATGAAATAAAAATTTTATTTTATGTGATTTTTTCAAAACTGAATGAAAAATAGAAAGAAATACTTAAGAAGGAATAACATCTATCTAGACATCTCCCCAGTAGCGACGCCAAAAAAGTGGTGATCCCTGGTATTGCACCAAGAGTGCTTCAACTCCTAGAGGCTCCTCAACTCTATTTATC
The DNA here is from genome assembly GCA_031772625.1 of Pinus tabuliformis. Taxonomy (NCBI): domain Eukaryota; kingdom Viridiplantae; phylum Streptophyta; class Pinopsida; order Pinales; family Pinaceae; genus Pinus; species Pinus tabuliformis. The sequence goes on along the minus strand of CM062812.1, from coordinate 407,345,922 downwards.
AACCTCGGGTTTGTACACATGCCACCCTTAACTAGGTTATTTGATCATTAGGGCTCCAAGACCATTCTTATACTAAATTAAGGGGAATCAACTACGGAAAGTGCATTCAAAACCTATCTCTAGTGTAGAAAAAGTAAATTCTTTTCAAATCTAACCTATAAATTCTAGCAAATTGTAAATGCTACTGAATCAATTCATGAAAGAACACAAGAGTTATGCTACTTACAGAAAGGAAACTACACTAATTGCAATAAACCATCTAGCTATCAAGTTCACTTGAAAACATAAAATCATTCTACCAACTCACAACTCAAGATTTCATGCATGATCTATCTAATTCACACTTACATATAAGGCAATGTCCTATTTACCAAAATTTTTATGAAGAAACTAATGCTATTTTCTCTTGTAGTGAAGGAAAAGGAATGGAGGGAATGGCCTGGGTGGTACCTCTGATCATGGAGTCCAAGCTGGGGGGTCAAGCTACTCCTAAACTAATCCATACAACCATTACATGTCAAAACAAGGGCAAAATGAGCTACTACAAGAAGCTTCTACAAGATCCCTATATTGCTATAGGAAGTCTTGTAATGCTATAGGAAGGCTTCCGAGAGGGTTTTGAAGGTAAGGATGATGGGATCAAGGGATGGTAATATGGATGAAGGTTGTGGTGCATGGATGCAAGGTGAAAAACACCCCTAGCCAAGCTCAACACTTCAGGAAGGCTAGTTTTGGATTAAGAGGGCTCCTCATAGTGACCTAAAAAGAAAAAATCAAGAATAGTGGTTGGGATTCATCAAAAGAGAGTGGAGAAGTCCTAAGTGGATATGGTGAAAAGGTATGTTGCCTGCAGGTCCAATAGTCCTACAACATCGTAGACACCTACTCTTCTTTTCATTTACAAAATATTGTAACCAATGGTGGAAAAGATAAGTTCAATTTGGAAACTATCTAACTGATGGTAAAAAATATTATCTATACAATGAATTAACTTCTAAGATACAACAATGATATGTAAAATAAGATAACTAATGTAGACCTTTTTTCCAGGAAATCATAAACAATAAATCATCACGTAGTGCTTTTGGGCTATGATTGTAGAGTCCTCTAATCAAGCTCCCATGAGACAGACGAGATAAAGGAAACAGTCACATAATTTTTGAGGAATTATATTCTAGTAAAATGCAGCAAATAATCAAACATTCTAAGCTAAAATAAATATCAATACATAAGAGGGACCTAAGCTACTAGGGCTGGGCCCAACCCATTAAGAGCTTGAACCCTCTGAACTAACTCAGTGATGGATCAATAAGAAACTTTTAATTATCATTGCAAAAATTTCAAATACATCACATAATAAGTCAAAAATAACAGTCACAAGTGCTTGAGCTCAATAGCTTCTTAGCTGCAAACAAAATTCGAACCCTAATGAGTTCGTTGTCATGTTTATTTATACAAAAGGGTAGCTACCAGCAAATCCCTAGAAAATAGAGATGTTTCTCTCCCAAAAGTCAAGAAAGGTAGATCTAGATCTTCCTTAAACTTCATTGGCTTGGTTATTAATGACCTCATCCTACCTGGCTTCCAATGACTCCAAGTTGATGAGAGACAAATTGATGATATTAGGTTATTGAAGGAGTTAAGGAGGTGTACAACTTCCTAGAATCTCTCCATTTTATCTACTCTAATATCCTGCATTGAAATGATCTCAAAATTGTCCCGTTAGGCCACATGACATAGAAACACATCTTTTATCCTCCTCACTAAGCATAATATAACAAAAATTGTAAATAAATGTGAGAATGAGACAATTTTAAAGTTGGACGATAGAATTACAACCCTTTTGATAGACCTATTGATGAGCCCCATCAGTAAGTCTGTAGACTTGATATTCAAATAAAACCCTAAAGTGCATGACGAGCTCCATGTCTTGAATATTTTTCCTCAAGCTCTCCATTAATATATCTTATTTTATGCTAACATAGGTAATGCAATGTCATCAAGATAATTAATTGCAATTAATTAGAAATCAGCTTGGGGTCAAGATGAGGATACTATACAATTGTTAAAAGGTGTAACGCACCCCTCCCCACATCTACCCATTTTTACAATCCCTTCAGGTAAATTTGATGTATACTACTATGACATGACTCGATCTCTAAGTTCTAGTTATGGAAGTGGGGCCTACAAATGAACAACTTATTGATATCCTATATGAGCACTAGATGACCCAAAAGTCAGTCCACAACCTCTAATGACTAGATCCTACACTGGAACTACTTTTTCTCTGACCTAACCCCCAACTACACCCATAAAAAGGCATGCATGCGATTATGAGGCTCTAACTATACTATTAACACTCACTGTCAGTAGTTATGACCAAAATCTTCTAATTTTGTGCATGTGATTGCAAGATTTCTTTCCACTTTTTTAGCACACCCTCTAGACCCTTGCCAAAAACTAGCTGAAATTTTCCAAAAGCATGATTAAGATTACAACAATACTAAACATTCAAACTTGAACAAGACCTTGACCTAGACAAGCCTACTACACAACAAACATTTCTTCAAACACATGGTAAACGTGTAAGTTACAGGCCATGAATGCATATTTGATCATAAATCCCTAAAATTCATTTGAGAATCACCAAGAAGGTCTAATTCCCTCTCAAGTAGTTGCACCAACGCTTGTTAGCCCATGCATTCATCAACCATTCGAATGCTTATCAAATCACGGACAAGATCCATAACAAAAGCACATCATATAACCAGGCATATACCCAACATATAACCAACATAATAACACTGACAAAACAAACATAGAATCCACATAATAACAAGTACAAGTGCTGATAAATCACAATAGGAAAATATCTCTTATTAACATATGTAAAAGCCAACCAAGTCAGGGACTTCCATGTATCACCTGAGCATAGATTGAGCTGAACCAAATCTTTATTTTAGTCAATCAACTCTGTGACATATTCCAACCATGAATGTGGGATCTCATGGGATAAACCACGACATAATCAACTATGAACTCCATAGGTTAAACCATCTCCACCCACATGCTATTGTGATCTCACATAAATCAGTCTCAAGATCAAAAAACCAAACCAATCCTGGATGTCTTAGAATTTATTCACCATGCCTTGAGGAATTTTCCTATCTCTACCCACCTGTCAAGGGCTTCTTGGAGAAAACCATGTCCACCCCCAACCCTTGGTAATTTTATTGAGACCACCTACTCAAGTTCCAAAACCTTGTAACAATCCAAAGTTCAACAAAGAATGAATCCCATCACACCATGGTTATCCAAGAAATGGCAAGGAAAGGCTAAAAACACTGTCAAACCAAGAAAATCCATGCCAATGATAGAAAATGAACCAAATAACTGAATGCATGTACCATGAATTCACACCTCGGTTAGGAAATCACACTTGCAACCTGTTACCTACAATATCTTCTTGTTAAATTTGTTGATCTAACCTTCTCATAGCTTTCCTTTGCTTGTCATTTTCGTTCCTTTGCTTGCTTTTCCAAGTGCTTGTTCTCTTTCCTCCACTACACCTACTCCAAAGATGGGAAAAAGTTGTCAATTGATTCTCAGGTGCCTTTTTACTATTGATGTCTCCATTTTCTTTATTTTCTTTCATTTCTCCTCTAATTTCCTTAGCATGAATGTTTGTGTCTCTTCACCTCCATTTTCTTCTATTTTCCTTATTTTTATAAATAAATGTCAACTATTGCCTCTTTACCTACACAAATTCCTTTGCCAATTTCCATAGCCATAAATAAACCGCAAGTGAGCCCTAATGTGATTTTTTCCCCACCATTTATCTTGGAATATGTGTCCCATGACCTTGATCTTATTTTTATTTACATGGAAAAATCAACCAGGGGGTGTTACAAACCCCTCCCCCTTGGGGAAACACCGACCTCAGTGCTTAATGACACCCATAACCAGCAAACCGTTGAAAGAAAAAAATACTTATGTTCATGGTGTTGGACCCTCCAACATGTCAAGCGATCTCCCCAGTAAGAATTCCCAACTAGACCTCAGACTGTTTGGAGTAGGAGTCCCAGCAATGGGTAGTACAGTATCGCCTTGACTATGATTGTGCACAAGGTAAGTAAGATGCCCTTACTATTAGAAAGGGTGTGAACTTGTAGAAAGTCAAGGGAGCTGCATGAAAGGCTCTAACACATGGAAGGGGGGAAGAGTGCACCCCTTAGAATCTTGTGATTGCACGGAACTTGAAAGGGAACATATGAGAAGAAAGAAATCATGAGATGGAAAGCAGTATAGTCTACGATCCAAAGTGATGGACTATATTAACAACATGCTTTGATAAGATTCATACAAACACATATGGGATAGTCCATACACACGTGTAAATAATAGCTACGTACATCATTAGAGTAACCATGATAGCCGAACTATAATAAAAAAATATGCATGAAACGTGTTGGCTCTACTATATTAAAGCAGTGAAAGATCCAACCATACATACAACCATGACTTCCACTAGCACTGATAACAGAACATTATAGTCATTGCCACCTACTCCTCCAAAGAGATGTACTAGCTCTGCACTGTAGAGAAGCCAAGGCTTGTTACAATACACTCCAAGCTTTCTCTAGGTTATCCCTATAGGAAGCTTGGATCCCAAAAGCCTATACAATGAGCTATGACATTCTATAAATAGAAAAGGGTGGGATGACCCTTGACATTCCCTTTTTGTGACTCTTCACCTAACCTCGTGACTCTTCGACTTACACATGACTATTACATTCTACTATTGACACTTAGTATTTCACTTTTACAACATGTTTACATTACAATCTTGACATGTACACATGTGAGACAAAAATAAGCTTGAGTAAGCCATGCAAGACATCAATAAGACTCAGATAATTGTGGGAAGACTAACTCTTCGACATCCTTTCAATGATCGACGGTGGTGAACTAATGTGAAGATTGGTAGTCTGTTATGGTGTCCGCGTGCTCTGTGGTAACATCCTTTTGAAAGTGAACTCTTCCATCCATTACATATGGGTACATTGATTTCGCACCTCCGTCTAACTCGTTGGATAGCATGTGCATCATAGTCTTGAGTGTAGTTAAACAAACAACATATTGGTGAATAGTGTCTATGCTCCTATACAAGTCTACATTGGTGGCTATGTGCACCATCTGATCAAAGTACATTCCCAGCTCCAGTTGGACTTGGTTCTTTGTCTTCACCTCGGTGAGTGTGCCAATTCATCAGATTTCATGCATGTGCACAATGACATCCATGCTCCTGAACACTCGTGCATGTGAATCCTGTAGGATGTTGATGATTTGTGGGAGTTCCTCATAGTTCTGGATCTGACTCCGGATGTGTACCTTCAACTCCACTACTTTTGGCTTCATCATCTTTGGCAACTGCAATGGGGTTCCCTTGTACCTAATTGTCCATATTTTCATGTCATCAACATCAGTGTTCATATTTTACAAGATGTGTGATATCCTAGCACAATGCTGTTGCCAACCATTAAGATGGACAACTCACTTCTGCATGGTGACAAACATAAAGTACAACTTTCGCATGACTATCTCGAGAGACGATACTTCATCTACTATCACTCTCCTCAAGTCTACTCTGGTGGATGATGTAAATTTCTCTTCCCCCTGCTTGGTCACTTCTAGCTCCTTAGTCATACACTCATTCTCAGCTATCAAGAATCTAGACTTGAGCTGGTGGCTTTGGCATATGCTTTAGTGTGACTGTACAACTCTGTGTTGTGACTCATCGAATGATATGTTGTGCACATATGATTTCAGATTGTCCTAAAGGATTTTGTGTCTCCTTGATCGCTTGAAGTTTACTCTGCTTCTAAATCTTATGAAGCCAATGGAGTGACCTCTTAGTTTTGAGCAATGAGGTTTGTGTCCTGATCTAACTCGGGTTGAATCATATCCGTATCCATCCACTCTAGCATCTATTCGATCTCTTGAGAAAAGTCCTACTCCTACGACTGCTCATCCTGTCTGCAATATGCTAGCTATTTGGATGAATCAATAAACTATATGGGCATAGTTTCATTAATATCTGCATGTTGTGCTTCCTTCTCTCTTCTATGCAGCTCTTGTTCTTCCCTAAGTTGCTGCTTGAAATCCTACAACTCCTTTTCTACTTCGTCCAGCTTTTTCTTCTCTCTTTTCCTATATGAGATCCTCATGTCGTGTTGCCACCTCTACAAATCAATCTCCAAAGATGCTTTCAACACAAGTGGATCTACTTTTAACTTACATCTTTCCTCCACCTCCACGTTGTCCACAACCTTCCTCTTGCCTTTGTCAAGCATAGGTCTACTGCACTCTGTTGCTGCTAATATTGCTGCTCTCTGAGATACTGCTACCTTCTGTGCTACTATCCCTTCTACAACCATGCTGATAAGCTCATTAAGTCTAGAGAGGTGATAAAAACATCTCCATGGGTCTTTTTTAGGCCAATGACATGCTGCGTGGATCCAAGGATGATACGCTCTCGCACAATGGTCCTTCACCAAGTAATTTGGGTGATACAGATTGAAACTTCTGGGGCTGAAGGTGAACCTCTTGAAAACCTCCATCTTGGCCTCAGCATACTTCAGATTTTGGATCTCATACAAACTAATCTACAAAGGAAGAGTGGGCCAAGGTGCCTTATTCTTCATATGCAGTCTCGCTGACAACCCTTTTGACATGTGATATGACACTTCTTGCATGACCAGGTTATCCACGGAAAACTTCAGTAAAATATGTGGATCCTTCTTCGTGTTGTATATCCAGATGAAGGTGCCAAGGGGTGAAGCATACCAATCTACTATGTCAATCAATTCCTCCATATTTTCTTGTGACATGCAAGGTGGATCCGTTCAAATATCATCCTATATACCGAGCTGATGAAGTGGTCTGATAGTTGTATGATAACTCCATGGAACTTGAACTTGGAGAACAACATGTAATTAGTGTGCACATAGGTTTCTAAATATGGGCATGCCCAACCCAAGCCTGGGAAATGCTGACGGGCACAGAATACATCAAGTATTTAAGTGGACATGAAAATATTCACTTGCTAACCCTTGGGAACTGTTAGCTCTGCTGTGCAAAAGCATAAAAAAAAAAATGGATTCAAACACTCTCAAAGGCTGCAAACACACTTATAATCATGCGAAATGCTGTCGAAATCCTCAAATTTTGGCTAAAAGTCTTCCACCGATCAAAAAATTTTGCAAGAGGAAAGCCCTTTGGAGGGCAGAAATACACTATCGAGAGGCGAAAATACCCTAAAAACCATGTAAAAATCAAATCACAGGCTTAAGGATCTGCATTAATCTCAGCCGTTGGATCTGGCCGATCAACGGTCCAGATCGCGTTGGCATATCGCAAGTCGAGGGAGGCAGCGGTGGCGAAATGAGACATCGCCGATGAGTGATCACCGATATCACGTCAGCGTATCACAATGGAGGACTTACAATAGAGGCTTTATTATTGTGCGATGAGCGATCGCCAATATCACATCGGCGTATCGCTATCGGCGTTTCGAATGGAGCATGGACTTTTGCATATATATGAGCGATCGCCGATGGCCCAGACCCAATGGCATTATTAATTCCTTTTGATAATATGCTTGGGTCTGCAGAAACATCGCTATCAATAATATCAAAGAAATCAGGGCTTTTATGTTTGCAATTTGCGATCGCCGATGGGCCGGACCTGACGGCGATGTTAATTCCTTTTGATAGATTATCAGGTCCGCAGCGATCGCCGATATCGCATCAGCGTATCGCTATCAGTGATTTCAAAGGGGCGGGGCTTTAACATAAGTTATGTTGCGATGCGATGGGCTGGACCCAATGGATGTACAACCCTCCATTTTATAAAATTTCAAGTCCGCGCCTGTCACATTTTCAATGTTTTTTGTGTATTTTCAATGTATAAAGAAAATACAAAGGAGGCCTTGGGCAAGTGCCGATTGAGATGGAGTTCGGACCCGATGGATCAGACCCGATATTTTATGAATCATTTCTTATAAAATTTCAAATCCGTGCTTAAGCCATTTTCAATGGTTTTGGGCACATTTTATGTGTATAAGGAAATATAAAGAAATACAAAGGATGGGCCTGTTTTAATATGAATTGCGACCCTAAAGGTGAACCCGATAGTTGAATGAACCATGCATGCACCTCTTAAACGTCAAAATTGAAGCAATGATGGGCGGGAATGAATAGTTTGGGCAATGTTTCATTGTTTTAAAGCTGCACAGTCATAATGGAGCCGTTTTTAATGATCAGCGGCAGAAATTAATTAGCAGTATGGCCGAGGAGAAAGCAGGACACCTCTGGGGAGTTCAGAGAATTCAATGGTTATGGCTCCATTGGTATTTCATGCCACCTACTCAGAGGAGGACTGCAGAGCACCATAGGGGTCAAATCCATTTACAACACAGCCAAAGTTGTATCAGCAGCCCCATTTCTGAATGTAAATGTGGTTGGTGGCCATTTATGGGCTCCTCCACGCATATCTAACAGGGAGATTGTGTAATGAGACACCATATATACTGAAAAAATAGATGTAGTGAGATTGATGAGTGTTTGATAAATGATAGTTTTGTTGGTGCCTTTAACTTTTGGAGACTGTAAATACTATGAGACCTGCAGCTTTTGGTCTTGATTTTCAACTAATACAAGCTTCTTTTGCTGTCACCTGCTCACTTTCCACTTCTCTTTCTTGTTCTAGGCTGTGCCTGCTGGAATTTATTCGATGTGCTATGAATGTTTAATATCAGAGGGGCTGTCATCGCACCTCTGTATTATAATTTAGTGGTTCATTAAAATTGTTTGCAGATTTCTGTTGTTTAACATCAGGGAGCTGTCATCCTGTCTGTGTATTAAACAATAGTTCTACAGATCTTCTAACTGGTTGCAGCTGGCCATCACAGGGTCCTGTGTATCTGCCGGTGTAATTAGTCTTCTCCATCATCACCTTTACCTTAAACTGTGAGTAGTTGGTAGTTGAATGCCTTGTAGTTCGGGGGTTTTCACCCATGTCTGGGGATAGTCATAGTAGGAGTGGTTATCTGGCTTAAATGTACAGCATATCTTCATTTATCCATCATCTTATCCAACCATAATTGTTGAATTTTTAATGTTCCTGAGCATCACTGATTTACAACCTAGGTGAGTTTCTTTGGGTGATAACATAAATTGGCGCCGTTGCCGGGGAGAGAAGAATTGGAGCTCAAGCTTCCCTGGGAGAACGACATAGTTTCAAGCTTTGATGACAAACAAGGTTTGAACACAGTATTGGTTGTAATCTTCTGTCTGGCGACTCCATTGATGGAAGGCCATCCTTTGGTGACTCCACTTTGAAGTTCTGGCTTAGTTTGTGAGGCATATTAGAAGAAATCTGTAGAAATCTCTAGCTGAACCATTGCATGACCCTGAGAAAGTTGTTAAATCGAAGAAATCATCACTGAAAGGGGCATCAGGATTAGGTAAGCCTAAAAAATCCAATTTATCTCTGAAAGATGAGTTTATAACAGAAGAATTACAGCTTGAAGTCTTAGAGCCCAGTACTGTTAATAAAGAAATTCTTTCATAGATTAATTCAGCCCCTTGTGCAGTTAGTTCCCCTTTGAATCTCAGTCCAAAGAAAGCTTCCCATACTGTCCAAAACATCCCAATCTCTCTGCCATCCATTACATTATTTCCTACTGCTTCATCTGCTAGTGTTCTTCCACATATTCCAAACATCGGAGGACAGCAAGCACCCACTAGGATTGAGAGGATTGTTGCTGCCAGATATGGACCTTTAGTATTGCCTGTGCCTCTAAATCCTATGTCTTTGGGAGAATATAAAAAATATATGCCTAAATTTACTGAAATATAGGGAGTGACAACAGAAGAACATCTTGAAGCCTTTTACAGTTATGCTGATAATTTAGATATAAATGAGAATGATGTATGGATGAGAGTTTTTGTCTAGAGCCTTGATGGAGAGGCTAGGAAGTGGTTTAGAGAATTACCCCAAAGATCTATAACAGATATTGAAGCATTAGATGATGCATTTTTGAAGCAATGGGGAGATAAGAAGGACTTATTATATTATCACACTGAGTTTGGAAACTTGAAAAGAGAAAAGGGTGAATCTTTGCCTGACTTCAATAAGAGATTTAATAAGATGTATAGTAAAATACCAGCTGAGGTAAAGCCTACTCCCACTGCCACCAAACTCACATATGCCAATGCTTTTAACTCTGATTTCTGCTTATTGTTGAGAGAAAGACGATGTGCTACTCTGGGTGATATGCAAGAGGCAGCCCTGGAGGTGGAATCTAATATTTTGGCAGCAGAGAATTTAAAGAGTCAAGTTGATACAAGAAGGCTGAGAGGTGAGGCTTCTTCTTCCCCTGCATCAACTTCAGAGCGTAAATTAGAGAAAATGACTAAAATGATCGAGTCATTGGCTGCTGAAATTTCTAAGTTAAAGGTTGAGCAGACTTCAGGCAAAACAAGGCACCAAAACACATTTTCTCCAAGAAATCCAAACCCATTTAGAAAAGAAAATGAGCAGCTACAAATTATGCAAAGGGGTGAAGAAGAAAAAGAAGATCATAAAGTAAAAGCTCCCTTTCAGAATGCAGTCATGGAGGGGGAAAAATTTGAAGAAGATGAGGATGAAATTCACTGCTTGGAAGATAAAGGCAGCGCTGCATTTTTAGCATTGGCTGAATATGAAGAGTCATCGCTGCAAGAACAAAACAATCAGAGGTGGGACAATGGTGCTGTTCTGCAATTTGGTGAGCAACAATAAAGATATAATCTAAGATCCAATGTAAAGAATCTAAAGGAATATGTGGCACAAGAAGTAGTTGCTCAAACAATGCCACAGAATAGCAGGCAAAGAAGACCAGCAGCTAATCCTATCACCCTCAAAGCTCCAGTTCAAGAGGCAAAAAATGCTGATAAAGTATTCTCTTCTTTTAGTTTTAAGTCAGAAATTCAGAAATTGAAAATTTCCATGCCTCTGGCTGAATTGGTGAAGAGTGAATTATTCAGAAAACCCATCCTTGAAGCCCTTGAACTAGAATCTAAACAAACCTCCATTAACTCTGTCAATTTGCAAGATGACAAGCCTGCGATTGTGCTTAGCCCCATGATTGAACCTGTTGATAATAGTTCTCCATCTTTTTATGTTTCATTAAATATCCATGATAAAATCCTCCACAATTGCCTGCTAGACATAGGGGCCAGCCACAATCTAATGCCTAAAACTGTCATGGAAGAATTAGGCCTTGATATCACTAGAACTTATCATGATTTTTTCTCTTTTGATTCAAGGAAGGTAAAATGCCTTGGACTAACTAAGGATCTAGCCATTACCTTAACCCAATTGCCCATGAAAAGTATGATGATGGACATAGTGGTGGCCGATGTTCCTCCTACGTTTGGTATGCTGTTGTCTAGAGGGTGTGTTAAGAGACTAGGAGGGACATTGCAGAATGATTTATATTATGCAAATATTCCAGTGTTTGGAGGAGAAAGTAGGAGGTTATATAGAGAAGCACATCTGGCATATATCATTAGTGATGAGAAGAATCCTACAAACCACCCCATATATGCAGTGGACACTGATTTTGGAGCTTTCATTCTCCAAATAGAAGAATCTCAGAAGGCTGCATTGCAGATCAGGAAACCAATAGCTCAGGCTGAGCATGATATAGGTGGTCAGATTTGGGAGATGTTCTTTGATGGAGCATGTACCAAGGAGACTACAGGAGCAGGGGTGGTGCTAGTATCTCCACAACAAGAAATAGTTCAGTTGTCTCTAAAGCTGGTTTTTCAGGTGACAAACAACATAGCAGAATATGAAGCACTGTTGTTGGGCCTTCATGAAGCCAAAGATAGAGGAATAGAAAGTCTGAAGGTGTTTGGAGATGCTGATCTGATAATTCACCAAGTAAATAAAACATTGCAAGCAAAGCATCCAAGGCTGAGAGCTTATAGAGATGAGGTATGGAGAGTCAAAGAGTTCTTTGATCTTTTCTGCATTTCATATATTCCTAGAGCCCAAAATCAGCTTGCTAATTCCCTTGCTGTCTTTGCTAGTTTGTTCATCCCTCCATCGCCTCCCAAACTAGTTTATGAGGTACAAATTAAGTATAGACCCTCTGTGCCTGATAATGTTCACCATTGGAAGGTTTTTGATGATGATGATGAGTTAAATAGGTTCCTTCAAGTCATTAATGTGTTCTCTGAAATGCATATTGACCAAAATAATGATGCTTTGTTAGAGGATCCCAAGTCCCAACTTAGAAATAAGATTGGCAAGAATAGCATAGTCTAGCTTCATAGTAACCATATCCCTAAGGGTCTAATTCCTCTTGAGAGATTGTTTGATCACAATGATGTGCCTTATAAAGCTGCCCAAAAAGAAGATCAATCTGCAATTTGCAAGCATGATATAGGAAATCCAGGTCAGCCCAAATTCATAAATCTATCCACTAATTTATCTGCTGATCAGAGTGTTGAATATTGCAAATTAATGAGGTAATGTGCTGATGTGTTTGCTTGGGAATACAGTGATCTGAAAACATATGACAGGAATATAAGTCAGCATAAAATTCCACTTGATAAAGACACTATTCCTTTCAAACAGAAGCTGAGACCAATGAATCCTATGCTCCTTCCTCTGGTTGAGAAAGAAATTAAAAAGTTGTTGGCTGCTAAGATTATAGTGCCTCTCAGATATTTTAAATGGGTGGCCAATCTGGTTGTTGTGAGGAAGAAGAATGGAGAAATCAGACCATGCGTTGATTTCAGGAATCTAAATAAATGTTCTAAAAAGGATAATTATCCCTTGCCAAAAATGGACATTGGTTGCAGCAAGTCTCAGGTGCCAAAGTAATGTCTTTTATAGATGGATTTTCAGGCTTTAATCAAATCATTGTGCATCCAGATGATCAAGAAAAGACAGAATTTACCACTTCTTGGGGCACGTTCATGTATGCAAAAATGCCATTTGGGCTGATGAATGTTGGAGCCACCTTTCAGCGCGCTATGGATATTGCTTTTGTAGGTGAAAAGGATAAATTCATGCTAATTTACCTTGATGACATAACTGTTTATTCTGGCAGCCATCATGATCATCTACAACATTTAAAAAAGGTGTTTTTAAAGTGCAGGAAATTTGGAATTTCACTCAATCCCAAAAAATCCCAATTTACTTTGGAAGAAGGCAAACTATTGGGGCATGTAGTGTCTGTTGTAGGTGTTCAAATTGACCCAGAAAGAGTCAAAGCAATTCAGGCCTTGACTCTTTCGAGATCAAAGAACGACATACAATATTTTCTTGGGAAAATTAACTTTGTAAGGAGGTTCATTCCTAATTTTGCTGAGCTGGTTAAGCACATAACCTCCATGTTGAAAAAGGGAGCATAGATGAAGTGGACTGATGTGGCTAGAAGATCTTTTGAGTCCATTAAGATGGCTATTGTGGAAGCTCCTACTTTAATAAGCCCTGATTATAGCAAGGAGTTTCACCTATTTTCATTTGCCTCTAAGGATACCATTGCAGTTGTCCTGTTGCAGCAAGATGAAGCAGGTCAAGAGCATCCAGTGGCCTTTTTTAGCAAGAATCTGAGGGATGTTGAACTGAGGTATGATATTATTGAAAAGCAGGCTTATGCTCTTATCAAATCTTTGAAAGCTTTCAGAGTATACATCTTGCATTCCAAAATAGTTGCATATGTGCCTTCTGCTGCAATAAAGGATGTCTTAACGCAGCCTGATGCTGATGGAAAAAGAGCGAAATGGATTGCAAAAATGATAGAATTCAACATAGAGCTGAAGCCCACCAAGTTGGTAAGAGGTCAGGGGCTTGCTAAACTGTTGGCTGAAGAAAATTGCAGGTCTTTGGACATTGATTTCTTGTTCAATGTAGCAGAAAATGGTCAAATAGAAGAGCATGAAACTGCTGAAACATAGAGAGGATAGTCAGTGGCCGAGAACCTAGCTTCATGTAGCTGGTATGCTGCAATAATTAATTTTCTGCTAAAGCTAGAAGTTCCTTCAGAATTTTCTCAAAGTGAAGCAAGAACGTTAAAGCTCAAGGCAACGAAATATTACATAAATGATAGCTTGCTTTATTGGAGGGATCCATCTTGGGTGCTTTTAAGATGCCTAGACAAGGAACAATCAATAGAAGTTATGCAGCAGTTCCATAACAGCATGTGTGGAGGACATCATTATTGGAGGACTACAGCCCAAAAGATTCTCAGAGCTGGGTACTATTGGCCCTCTTTATTTTCTGATGCATTTACTTTTGTTAAATCTTGTGACAGGTGCCAAAGATTTGAAGGCAAGCAGCAGTTAAAATCCCTGCCTCTAAAGCCAATAATTGCAAAAGGATCTTTTCAGCAGTGGGGCTTGGATTTCATTGGTGAAATCAACCCACACTCCAGTGGCCAGCACAGGTGGATATTAGTTGCCACTGATTATTTTAAAAAATGGATTGAAGCAATTCCAACAAGGAAGGCTGATCATAATGTGGCCATGAAATTCTTATCAGAAAACATTTTCAGCAGATTTGGTTGCCCACATAAGCTTATAACATATAATGCAGCAGCCTTCAAAGCAAAAGAGTTGGTGGAAATGTGTGATTCGATGGGCATTAAACTTGTTCATTCCACCTCCTATTACCCCCAAGGGAATGGTCTAGCAGAATCCTCTAATAAAAGTCTGATCAGGATTATTAAGAAGCTGTTAGAGGAAAATAATAATAATTGGGATGCTAAGCTCAAATATGCACTTTGGGCAGATAGAGTGACCATCAAAAGATCTACAGGCTGCTCTCCTTTCAAGCTGGTATATGGCACTGATGCTATTTTTCCAATTTAGCTTACCCTTCCTGTGGAAAAGTTGCTCCAAACAACGCAGAATGACGAAGATGATATGGCCAATAGAATCACTGATTTAACAGAATTATGTCAGATCAGAGAGCAGTTGATTGAAAAAGTTGTAGCACATCAGCAAAAGATCAAGGAAGTCTTTGACAAGAAGGCAAAAAGAAATAATTTCTAGGTTGGGGATTTGGTTCTGAAATGGGATGCATTTAAAGAAAAGAAAGGCAATCATGGGAAGTTTGATGCTCTCTGGACATGCCCTTTCATCATTTCACAGATTCAAGGAAACAACACCTTCATACTGGAAAGTATGGGGGGAGAACCTATCTTTGATGGCCTAGTTAATGGGCGGTTTTTGAAAAACTATTTCATTTAAGGTCGTTTGGCCTTAAAAGCTGCAAATATTGTGCTTTTATCAATTTTTAGTATAGTTGTAGTAGACTCCATGCCCAATGGAACACTAGGAATTTTGGCTAATTTGTTTGTTGCTGGAAAGGCATTGATCTGCAAGTTCTTGAGACCTCACAGGGAGGATCTCATCCCCAGAAGGAGCCAGTGTTAGCTTTGCTGTGCAAAAGCATAAAAAAAAATGGATTTAAACACTCTCAAAGGCTGCAAACACACTTATAATCATGCCAAAGGAACAATTGATGCTGTCAAAATCCTCAAATTTTGGCTAAAATTCTTCCACCGATCAACACATTTTGCAAGAGGAAAGCCCTTTGGAGGGCAGAAATACACTATCGGGAGGCGAAAATACCCCAAAAGCCATGTAAAAATCAAATCACAGGCTTAAGGATTCGCATTAATCTCAGCCATTGGATCTGGCCGATCAACGGTCCAGATCGCATCGACATATCGCAAGTCGAGGGAGGCAGCGGCAGCGACATGAGACATCGCCGATGAGTGATCGCTGATATCGCATCGACGTATCACAATGGAGGACTTACAATAGAGGCTTTATTATTGTGCGATGAGCGATCACCGATATCACATCGGCGTATCACTATCGGTGTTTTGAATGGAATATGGCCTTCTGCATATATGAGCAATCGCCAATGGCCCGGACTCGATGGCGTTAGTAATTCCTTTTGATAAGCTATTCGGGTCCGCGAAAACATTGCTATCGACAATATCAAAGAAATCGAGGCTTTTATGTTTGCAATTTGCGATCGCCGAAGGGCCGGACCTGACGGCGATGTTAATTCCTTTTGATAGATTATTGGGTTGGCAGCGATCGCCGATATCGCATCGGCGTATTACTATCAGTGTTTTCAAAGGGGCGGGGATTTAACATAAGTTATGTTGCGATGCGATGGGCCGAACCCGATGGATGTACAACGCTCCATTTTATAAAATTTCAAGTCCGCGCCCATCGCATTTTCAATGTTTTTTTGTGTATTTTCAATGTATAAAGAAAATACAAAGGAGGCCTTGGGCAAGTGCCGATTGAGATGGAGTTCAGACCCAATGGATCAGACCCGATATTTTATGAATCATTTCTTATAAAATTTCAAATCCGCGCTTAAGCCATTTTCAATGGTTTTGGGCACATTTTCTGTGTACAAGGAAATATAAAGAAATACAAAGGATGGGTCTGTTTTAATATGAATTGCGACCCTAAAGGTGGACCCGATAGTTGAATGAACCATGCATGCACCTCTTAAAAGTCAAAATTGAAGCAATGATGGGTGGGAATGAACAGTTTGGGCAGCGTTTCACTACTTTAAAGCAACACAGTCATAATGGAGTCGTTTTTAATGATCAGCAGCAGAAATTAATCAGCAGTATGGCCAAGGAGAAAGTAGGACACCTCTGGGGAGTTTAGAGCATTCAATGGTTATGGTTCCATTGGTATTTCATGCCACCTGCTCAGAGGAGGACTGCAGAGCACCAAAGGGGTCAAATCCATTTACAACACAGCCAGAGTTGTATTAGCAACCCCATTTTTGAATGTAAATGTGGTTGGTGGCCATTTATGGGCTCCTCCACGCATAGCTAACAGGGAGATTGTGTAATGAGACACCATATATACTGAAAAAGCAGATGTAGTGAGATTGATGAGTGTTTGATAAATGATAGTTTTGTTGTTGCCTTTAACTTCTGGAGACTGTAAATACTATGAGACTTGCAGCTTCTGGTCTTTATTTTCAACTAATACAAGCTTCTTTTGCTATCACCTGCTCACTTTCCACTTCTCTTTCTTGTTCCAGGCTATTCCTACTGGCATTTATTCGATGTGCTGTGAATGTTTAATATTAGAGGGGCTGTCATCCCACCTCTATATTATAATTTAGTCGTTCATTAAAATTTCTTGCCGATTTCTGTTGTTTAACATCAGGGAGTTGTCATCCTATTTGTGTATTAAACAATAGTTCTACAGATCTTCTAACTGGTTGTAGCTGGCCATCACAGGGTCCTGTGTATCTGCCAGTGTAATTAGTCTTCTCCATCATCACCTTTACCTTAAACTGTGAGTAGTTGGTAGTTGAAAGCCTTGTAGTTTGGGGGTTTTCACCCATGTCTGGGGATAGTCATAGTAGGAGTGGTTATCTGGCTTAGATGTGCAGCATATCTTCATTTATCCATCATCTTATCCAACCATAATTGTTGAAATTTTAATGTTCCTGAGCATCACTGATTTACAACCTAGGTGAGTTTCTTGGGGTGATAACAAGAACATGTCAAGCTTCTATTATATGTTCCTTCCACCTGAGAGTTGACATGGCAGACCCGTTGAAAGCTCTTCCTTCATTCCCCAGCTGATCCAGCATAATCACCCAACTCTCCGGGAAGCTCTCTGTACTCTCCTAGCCATATAAGCGGCATGCGAAGTTGATCAAGAGATGATATTCTTTCCGCAGTATCCTCATCTTGTACACTTGGTTGGGTTTCATCTTGAATTTAGACATCTCTTTCACCCAACTCTTCAAGATGTCTCTTGAGTTTGCATTATTGTTGGGTCTAGTGAAGGGTGTATCCATCGTGATCACCGGCTGTAGAAAGTGATACATCTCCTGAAAGTCCTTCTCCCTGAAGGTAAAAAGTTTTGTTCCACTAACACTACTCAACATCATTATCTACAGATCAATATGTGAGACAATCTAGTCGATCATGTCCATGCATGGAAATGATAGATACCGACATATAATCTGGTGCAAGCCAGATTTGTGTATGTTGACATTGACCCTGTGGTCTTCCAGATTATCCTCAAATGTGCCTAAAAAGATGTCGTTGATGTCCTACAATTTCATCTTGATTTCTTTGTCTATGAAAATCTTAGTGTCTCCATAGATGGGCAAGCTCATAGACAATTCCTCAACTGCATCTCCAGTTGCACCCTCAATGGTGTCCTTTGATCCTGCTCCCTTGGAAGCCATTGTACATGTACTGTTGAGAGATAGAGAAACACCTATCATAACTGGAGACAGAGCAACACTCATGGAAATAAATCTATCAGTTGAAAACAAAAATCAACTTAAGGATTGACATGCAACACACCTGGCTGACAGACTAGAATGTTTGCGCAATTTTCACTGGGACGCTAGGAGACTGTCTATCAAAGCTGCCAAAAACAAATTATAGCCTGTTAGTGGGATGAATGAGAGTTGAAACTGTGTATAGAACAATCCATCTTCGCTTGCTGAGGATTGAAACTACACATTGTGCAATTTTGAGTCAGCAATGACTACAACCTTGTCAACTGCATCTACGTAATTCCGGGGGCCAACGGGGCACAACCTCTGAAAATTGCAAAAAGCAAGCCTGAGAGTCTAGTGTTGGGCAAGATTTGTTCAAATCCTGGGAGGAAGGTAGACCCTTCACTCATAGAAATGTGCATTGCATGTCGAGCAAGGCAAGGTCCAGGGCAAGGTAGCCCACACCCACCGACTGGCGACTAAAACATGAAAAGGCTGAATGTATGTGTGAATATGAGTGCAAACAAGAGGGAATGTTCATGCATGTATACAGTGAGTGAATGATTCAATAAACGGGAAAAAAAGTAGTTGTGTGAAGCAATTCGCCGCAACGATGACTGTTAGTGCAGAAACAATCTCATGCATGGGATAGCAGCGAGATGCAATGAAAAACTTGAAACATTGCTTCTACAAGACAAGATGCATTAAAATGACAACAATCATTCAAACCAAAATACAAAAAGTGGTAGAAAAGCAGCGAAAGGCATGAAAAGCGTACTGACCGATGAAAAGTTGAGCTGAGTGTGTCGAATGCTCCTAGATGCAATGGGGAATGCCAAGGATCCAAGATCAAGTGAAGAATGAGCTCTGGAGAGTAAAATAAATAGTTTTGATAAGATCGAGGTTTTTCACGCAAAATGCCACAAATCTAGGAAAAACCGACACTTGGCAGGAGGTTTCTAAAATGGCTTTTGCATGTAACCCCCAGTTACTAAAATGGATCCCTAAAATCTAGGGATGCTTTTTTATTTTTTCTTTCTTGGGAAAAAGCAACCCATCCATGCAAAGCAAGATTTCTCAGTCCTACAGGGAACCAATCAACTTGGGAGCACATGCAATGGAATACAAGCCTTGGAGTGGCTTCTGCACAGTTTCTGTGATGAGTGGGCATGGCTAACCCTTAGGATCTTCATAATTTCTGGACTGAAGCCCTCGCTATCAGCCAGAACTACACAAATTTTGAGAACAAGCCTAGTGATGGGCTGCTCTGTGCAATTTCCAGAGGGAAGGTTGCCTTCTTGCTCTATGCATTTATGGAGAGCAGTTGGATGCCTTGATGGTCTGCGCAATTCTAGAGAGGAAGGTTGGTTCCCGTCCAGTTCTACCTAATTTTCTAAGTGATTGTTATCACAAAATCTGACCCTGATAGGATTTTGATCAAGTATACTCTGAGTAACTCTTTCAAACCAATATTTCGGTTGAGGCTTAGCCTCCTCAACCTGTGAGGGCTCTCTCAATAGGTTTAATATTTTTTATTAATGATTAGATGGCTAACTCTAGGAATAAAAATGGAAAAAAATGTATAACTGGTTGAATCAAAGATTAAAAAACATCTATTGGGCTATGGAGTCAAGATAGTCTTCAACAAAACATCATAATCAGCTAAAGATGGAAGTCAAGGCACTTGGAGTTTAGGTTTATAAGTGAAACAGTAACACAATGAATAAACACAATTTACAAGCATGTGAAGGAAGTTAGAGGATTTTCCAATGAATTCTAAGTAACACATGTTCATACCACTGCAAATAAGTAATTGAAAAAGGCCATAGAAATATCAAATGCATAAACCCCTTGTGAATCTTGAGTAGTAAAATTGATCTCTGTATTAAATTTGAAAAACACATAGTTTGCTACAATAACACATCTTCTTTTGCTAATAAAATTGCGAACCCTGAGGAATTCAACCTCATGCTTCATATAGAGTTTTTACAACATTGGATTCTATGATCCATCCTTAGGAGAATTCAAATTTTTCAAATTGACACCTATCTACTCATAAAACAAACTTCTTAATTACAAACTGGCAACTAACTGTCTTTTAGGAGTCCTAATACAAATAGGAGTGAAACTCCTAAAACATGTTTCTACAAGCTTATCTATGACATAAATACATTCTTTTACAATTGCTAATCCATGTCTTCGACCTTTATGATGCCTCCAACATTGTTACAAACCCTGCTGATTCATGACCTAATTGTCCTAAATACAAGGAGACAGAGTTCCTCCTTTTTAGCCCTTAATCCTTTATGCTTATATTCGAGCAGTTTTGTTGGCATTGATGATTGTTTCATATGTTAGGATATTACAACACATAGGAAATAGTTAAGTACAACTTGTTCTAGTATAGATTTAGGTATAGATTTAGGTAAAGTGTGTTTCTTTACTATGTACATTTTGTAACTTACAATCCGACGATCACGATATGTAGTGATTCGACGGTTCATTCTCTCCTCGGTATTACCGACACTTGATCTGTGGCTTAACACCTGATTGGTCCATGATCTTTATTTAAAGAGCATGGAGGGTCATTTGTAGGTTAACTATTCATGAGAGAAGCTTATGTAAATTTTCATTCTTTTATTAATAAATTGCCTGAAGTGGCCGCGTTGGCTCAGGCCGTGGACTGTTTCCCTCTTTGAGGGTTTTAACCACGTCAAAAGTCTTGGTGTATTGATCTATGATCTGTTTTTGAGCGGTGTCCTTTGGTGTTCTGTCTGAGGAACTTACCCTGTAAATTCCTACATGGTATTAGAGCTATTTGAGGGCCACGTCTGTTCGTGATCCAAATCTGAAGCCAGTAGGACTACATCCGACTACCGTTTCCTAGATCTACTGTTTCTGACTGCTTTCGGGCTGAGAGGACTGCTCTGTTGTGTTGGGAGCATCTGTTCCAGTGAGGAACCCCTTTCATTTCACGTGAAAAGGTTTCTGGTAGCCCTAGCTGCGTCATTTTTAAGATCTGGAGGTATATAGTGTTTATTTGCAGTTTACAGTTATTTTCTCTCTGTTTATTTCGGTTTTCAGTTTATTTAGCTTTTTTTATTACCTGATCTATACCTTTCATTTCTACGTATGCTCTTTGCCCTGTGACTCTGTGCGATCTGGGCAAATCAAAAACAGAAAGGAAGGATTTTTCTCATGCATATGCTCTTTTCTGTTGCGCCTTAGTGTGATCTCGGAAAATCAGAAACATTGAGGAAAATATTTAGTTTCTAGCTAAAGCTAACTTCGAGCCGCAAGGTTCGTTTTTAAAAATATCTAGTTTCCGCTAAAGCTAACTTCGAGCGGCAAGGTTCGTTTTTTTTTGTATGTCCGTGTTGGGTTTTGTGTTTTTTGTTTTGTAGGGAAAAAGAGCTTTCTCAAAGCAAGCACGCAACCTAAAGCATCAACCCCCCCCATCTCTCTCTCTCAAACGTTTTGTACAGCTCACTTGGTGCAAAGCTAATTTATGAGAGTAGAGCTCTTGGGTTCAAGTCTTCATTTTGTGGGGGTGGATTTTTTCATTTCCACACATTCGCGCACTTCGTCAGTGACTTCATCAATTTTTCTTCAAAAAGCCATAACTTATTCATGCGGAAGCCGTTTTCAGAACCGTTTTTTTGAAACAGCCTAATTTTTCGAGATTTTTCCATTGAAACACTTAGTTTCAGCATCTATAGCTTCAGTTTTTTTTAAAATTGAAAGTCCATGCCAAGTTATTCTTGACAGCACCAACTACTTCCAATGGTGGTCCTACATTGGGGATTTACTTAGAAGTAAAGGTCTTTAGAGAATAGCCACAGGCCAAGAGACCAAACCGAAAGATGAAGACAAGGTAGCTAAATGGGAAAATAGGCAAGACCAAGCACGTAGGTTGATAGGGATGTGTATTTCTCCAGATCTTAGATTCCATATTGCAGAACTTGATACTCCTGATGAAGCAACGAAATAGATTACTAAAGTCTTTGGAATTAAAAATGAACTTAAAGCCCATCAACTTGAAAATGAATTGCTTACATTGGACCCCAATAATTTTTCTTGCATTGAAGATTTTTTTGTCCAAGTTCAAGACCCTTAGACTTCTCTTGGAAGGTGTTAAGGTTAAGAAAGAAGATAGTAGCCTTATCTACTCCATTCTTACTAAGTTGGGACCAGCCTATTCTGTGTTTGTTTCCACCTTCCATTCTACAAGAGAAGCCTTCATTTCTTAAGGACAAGCCTACAAGTCCCCTTCCTTTGATTCCTTTTGTGATTCTTTAATAAGAGAACAAGAAAAACTCTTACACCTTGGTCTTCTTCATCTTGGAAACTCTTCTAAGAAAGCGTTAGCCACCCAACAACAACCAAATTCAAAGAATCCTAAGAAGTCGTATCCTAAAAGGAATGGTCCTAAACCAAACAAGGGTCCTAAGAAATTTTTGCCTCAAAATGAAAAATCATTTCAACAAAATGATAAGACAAATAAAAACAAATGGAAGAAGACTGATAGAAATTGCAACTTTTGTAATCGAGATGGCCACTTAGAATCCAAATGCTTTAAGAAGATGGAAGCCTTGGAAGCAGCAATGAAGAAGCATAACATCCATTTGGAGCAATCTTCAACTTCAACTTCATCTTCAGGAATGGCACTTTCTGCATGTGGTTGTCAAGCATCTCGGTCTAGCTATGCACTAAATGTATCTTCTTCTTCTCATTCTCATGAGTGGCTCATTGATTCTGGAGCTTCTTATAACATGGCCAAAAACAAAGCCATGTTTTCTTCTTTAAATGATTGTAACACCAAAATTATATATGTTGGTGATGATAGATCTCTTAGTGTTGTAGGGACTAGAACTGTTCATCTAGACAATGGTCAATTTAATGATGTATTATGTGTTCCAACCTTATCCTGCAACCTTCTATCTGTATATCAGATAACCCATTCAGGTGAAGGTAAAATCATTGAATTTTCACCTCACGATGTTCTAATTAAGGACCTAAGAGATCCTAGACAGATTTTAGCTACTGGAATTGCTGATGATTCTACAAGGTTGTATAAGTTTCACAACTTTGGGTCATCAAATCTTCCCTCAGTATTTGTTGCTCATAATGATGAAGTGAGCAAACTTTGGCATGAGCGAATTGGTCACTTAAACTATCGCCCTCTTCAGAATCTATGTAAAGAAAATATGGTGACAGGTCTTCCAATGGTATCTTGCAGAGATGGTGTTTGTTCCGGATGTCTACTCGGAAAATATCATCGGGACATTTTTGAAAAACGTGCCTCTTGGCACGCTTCAGCCCCTTTACAGCTCGTGCATGGTGATTTATGTGGTCCACTTCTAGTTGCTTCATTCTCTGGCTACAAGTATTTCTTAACTTTCATTGATGATTTATCCAGACGCACTTGGGTATACTTCTTAAAACTCAAGAGTGAAGTATTTAACATGTTCTTGGCCTTAAGGCCTTTGTTGAAAAAAAATTTGGACATCAAATTCTTAAGATAAGATCTGATAATGGTGGAGAATATGTTAAAAACACATTCATCAACTTTTGCATTGAGAATGGAATTCAAATGCAACATACTGTTCCATATACTCCACAAAAAATTGGTGTAGCTGAAAGGAACAATCGCACCTTAAAGGAAATGGCTAATTGTATGCTTCAATCTAAAGGACTTAGTCTTAATTATTGGGCAGAAGCAATTAACTGTGTAAATTACATAATAAATCGCACTCCTACTAAGGTTTTAAAGAATATCACTCCAGAAGAAGCATGGAGCTCAATCAAACCAAATGTAAGTCACTTTCGTGTTTTTGGAAGTGAAGCATGGGCCCATATTCCAGATGAGAAACATAAAGATTTAGAACCTAAGAGTAAAAAATTTATTTTTGTTGGATATTTTGAAGATGTCAAAGGATATAGACTTATTCCACTTAGGTCAAAAAATGTTATCATTAGAAGAGATGTAAAGTTTGCTAAAAATATATCGGCCTACAAGCCTAGTTCGGCAGACGTGCCATCTCTCCCTATCTCTTCTACTTTTGAAAATATTTCTTCTTCAGATGATGAAAGGAGGATGAAAATCCTCCCCCACCTTCTCAAGATCCTCCTTCATCTCCTCAGCTTCCAAAATGGGTCCGTGCTACTCGGGATGCAGCAGGTGATCTTGCCGGTGATCCTACAGATCAACGACGTACACGTTCTCAGTTCAAGAGAGCCTCTTCTTTACTGGATCAAGCTTCAGTGAATTATGATCCTCACAGCTTTGCATAAGCTTCAGACCATCCAGATTGGGAAGTAGCTATGAATGAAGAATATCATTCATTATTGGCAAATGATACATGGGATCTTGTTCCTCTACCAAAGGGACGAAAACTTGTTAGATGCAAATGGGTTTACAGAACCAAGTATGGACCAGATGGGAAAGTTGATAAACATAAAGCTCGTCTTGTTGCTAAGGGTTTTTCAGAAGTTGAAGGCATTGACTATACTGAAACCTTCTCCCCTGTTGCCAAAATGAACTCTATCCGCCTTGTTTTTTCCCTTGCTGCCTCTTTCAAATGGGAAGTCCATCAGATGGATGTTAAATCTGCCTTCTTGCACGGGGACTTGCATGAAGAAATCTATATGGAACAACCTATTGGCTTTATACAAACAGACTCCAGCCTTGTATGTTGGCTTAAGAAATCCCTTTATGGTCTCAAGCAAGCTCCTCGAGCTTGGTATGCCAAAATGGATAACTTTCTTTTAGAAAATGGCTTTTCTAGTCGTCATTCTGACAATACTGTCTACACCAAGAAAGTGGGAAAGTCTCCTATCATTCTTGTTCTTTATGTTGATGATCTTATCCTGACTAGTAGTGATCCCAACCTCATAAACCATGTGAAGTCTAGCCTTAAAAGGAAATTTGAAATGACAGACTTAGGACACTTACATTATTTTCTTGGTCTTCAAGTCTTGCAATCGAAGGAAGGTATTTCCCTTTCCCAGTCCAAGTATGCTTGTGATATTCTACACCATTTTCACATGGAAGACTGTAAGCCAGCCCCTTCTCCCTTTCTGTCTAGAGTCAAACATTCAGTCACTTGTACTTCTCTTGAAGTTGATGCTACCTTATATCGTCAACTTGTAGGAAAACTTTTGCATCTCACCCATACTCGTCCTGACCTTTCCTTTGCTGTTGGCCTTGTTGCTCGGTTTATGCAAAACCCACTTGAAAGTCATTGGAAAGCAGCTAAAAGAATACTTCGTTATGTTTGAGGTACAGTTCAGTTTGGGATTCATTACAATGCCGAAGCATCTCCTATATTGGTTGGTTCCACTGATTCCGATTGGCCTGGTGACCCTGATGATCGGAAGTCTATTGCAGGTTATGTTTTCACTCTTGGTTCAGGACC
Organism: Pinus tabuliformis; assembly: GCA_031772625.1. Classification (NCBI taxonomy): domain Eukaryota; kingdom Viridiplantae; phylum Streptophyta; class Pinopsida; order Pinales; family Pinaceae; genus Pinus; species Pinus tabuliformis. Next base: position 407,320,150 of record CM062812.1, on the reverse strand, counting down.
TATTACATGGGCTTGCAAGAAACAAGGTGCCATTTCTCTTTCTTCAGCAGAAGCAGAGTATCATGGTGCTGTAGAAGCTAGTAAGGAAGCCTTGTGGCTTCATCAGATCCTGTCAGAGTTTGGCTTTCAGCAGCAGCATCCGACTACACTTTGGTGTGATAATCAAAGTGCCATTCAACTATGCAAAGATCCAGTCCAACATTAGCGCAACAAACACATTGAACTGCACATGCACTTCATCAGAAATCTCATTCATGACCATGTTCTTGAAGTGCAATATTGTTCAACAGATGATCAAGTTGCAGACATCTTTACAAAAGCTCTCACAGAGGCGAAGTTCACTAAACTTCGATTTATGGTTGGAGTTCAGGAAGTTGTCACTAAGGGGAGATAGGCTCTAGTGCCTCCTTCCTTCTCCTATTGTGTGATATTTGTAAATCCTTCAATCCTATCCCAAGTTGTTCTTAAGGGGGGGTGTTAGGATATTTCGACACATAGGAAATAGTTAAGTACAACTTGGTCTAGTATAGAGTTAGGTAAAGTGTGTTTCTTTACTATGTACATTTTGTAACTTACAATCCGACCGTCACGATATGTAGTGATCTGACGGTTCATTCTCTCCTCGGTATTACCAACACTTGATCCATGGCTTAACACCTGATTGGTCCATGATCTCTATTTAAAGAGCATGGAGGGTCATTTGTAGGTTAACCTTTCATGAGAGAAGCTTATGTAAATTTTCATTCTTTTATTAATAAATTGCCTGAAGTGGCCGCGTTGGCTCAGGTCGTGGACTCTTTCCCTCTTTGAGGGTTTTAACCACGTCAAAAGTACTGGTGTATTAATCTGTGATCTGTTTGTGAGCAGTGTCCTTTGGTGTTCTGTCTAAGGAACTTACCCTGTAAATTCCTACATCATATATGTGACATGTGTTAACAATCCATTAAAACTTTAGTTTTCTACCTGTACAAAAAGGGAACCTTGAACAAATGGAGAAGAAGATGAAACATGGTTGTGCTACAAAAATAGCTTGTTTTCGTAGCACAACTTTTATATCATTGTAAAATACTTCTTTGAACCATTCATTTTGCATCTCTGTAATCGAAAACTTCATCTATGATCTTCATATGTCTACCAGCAACATCAAAACTTGAAACTTATCAGTCCTTACCTCTAAAATACATATATAAAGTGCTAAAAGTTCACCTTCAGCAGTTTTGTAGTGCGCTACAAAACTGCTGCGTATGCTCTTTTTTCAACACAGTTTTCAAAAACTTGAATTTTCGGGATTTTCAAAATTTCATAAGGACTGATATGATAAAAAAAAACAAAAAAACTTAACTTTATAAGATGTTCCCCTTTAAAAAATGATATTCTTTTTAATATCAAAACTGATTTAAGATATATCTTTTACGGCCCTTTTTCATCACCCTGTTTCATTGTTGTTGTAGCCTCTCTTTAGATTTTGTTAACTGTATTTCTAGGTCTTATACTTGTCTCTTCAATATCCTAGTAGCTCTCAATTGAACATTCATCATCATTACAAATCTGGCTTCTTTAATTGCAAGTATAGTCCAAGTAAAGTACTGAGCTTCACAGCTGACTATTTCTGGTTTGGAAACATTTTCAACTTCCCAGAGAGCCTTTATCCTCTTGAAATCTCTCTTCTCAGCACCATGCCTTCTTGCTCTTTTCCTTAGTCTAGCAATTTCATTATTAGCTGCTCTTATCCTTTCTTCCATTTCTTCATAACTGGTTTTTTCTATTTGAGTGGAAAAAACTCTGTTTTTGTCACCTTTAAGTATTTGTGATGAAAGGTCTATCAACTCTTCCCGAATAGTGGAAGCTTCCTCTATTTTCCCCAACTCAATATTGGACTCTTGCATCTTTTTAGATTTCTTGGTTAAAGGCTTTCTGGGCTTGAACACAAATGCTATAACCTCACCCTCAAATTCCAATTTCTTAGAAGATTTCATCTTCTTCAATTTTCCTTCACCAAAGTTTATGAAATCCGCCTAACCCAAAGGGGATTCTTAAATATCAATGACTTGTAAAATATCATTTAAATTACCTTTTAAGCCTAGACTTTCTCCTGAGATCACTGATTTACCCTTCTCCTTTCCAATTTGACATCTAGTCAGTCTCCTTTGAACTAGTTTGTTAGCTATCTGTTCTTGTGTCATTTCTTTAACTTCAGCTATCTTTTCCTTTGTAGATTGAGGAGTCTCAAGAATAACCATTGATGCTTTACTCACTTTCTCTTTCACCTGCTCTCTAGGTTTCAGCTTAACAAATCTTTTTGACCTGGTCATTATAGGCTTACTAATTTCTGCTAGTGGAGTTTCTTTAGCCTTAGGGTTAATTCCCGTATCTTGATTTTCCACTCCAAAACCACATAAAAACAAAAATGAATACCATTCTCTGTTGATCCCTTTGAGTTCATGTAAAACTATCTGTTTAATTAGACCATGATGAAAAAGGGAGGTTTCACATCCTTGATATTTCATTTGCACTTTATCTGCCATCTTAGCTCTACTTCGATACAGGAAGAAAGGCAAATCTAAAGAAATCATACCAGTAAAATGCAACAGAAGTTTAAAATGATATGAATATACTTTATGATATCTTCCCTCATGGGTAAAATACATTTGAATGTTGAAGAGAAAGTTGGCATAGATGTCTTTGATGTAGTTCCTTGGAATTTCCTTGGTTAAGTCTGTTTCTGCAAACTCTAGCTTCAGAAACACTTTACATGGTTTTGTGTCAAATATGAAGTTTTGTGAACCATCTATCTTTCTCCCTAGGAATCTCTAACACCAAAGCTATGATCTCAGGAGTAATTGGCAAGTTTAGGATTCCAACTTTTGTGTTTGAGCCAGTGAAATGTAGGGCAAACTCCTTTGTCACCTTAGTGTGTCCTCCCTGCATTTTTTCACAAAATTTCCAGCATCCTGTCTTCTTGAAGGCTTCCATTACTGATTTATCTCTGGCTAAGACCTCAATGCTTTCAGGCTCTATTCTTAAACAATGGCCAAACCTGTGGTTTTTACTTTCTTCTAACATCTTTTCCTCTGAATTTCTGTAACAAATCTGCCTCACTTGAATTTCTGTTTATCAACCTCACCTGCTTATGGTGGTCAACCTTTCTTGTTAATGGTAATTAGCCTCGCTTGAATTATATATGAGAGAAGCTTTGGTAAGAGATTACCATAATCTTATCATTTGAAAACAGTCTATTTGAGTGTTTGCATGCAAACTACAATAAGAAACCAACCAACCCTTTCAATTTGAAATTACCTATCATGATGACCCCTACATTTGAAATGATAGATTTGGATGGTTGCATGCTTAAGAATTTACTCCTAGCGGACAACTAATAATGAAAAATTAATGAAATTTGAATGCATTGATGTTTTGACAAGACTGCCTACAAATCCGTGCTTTTGTAATGTGCTTAGTGTATTTTCAGGGAAACGTTCTACGAAAAGAGCAACGTTTTAGTAGCAGAAAACGAACCTTTTACATTGTCTGTGCTAAGAAAACATGGTTGCGGTGCTAATTCCAAAAAAAATAATTCAAAATGGTTTAAGATATGAGTTCTAAACAGAATGTGAGACTTCTAAGACATGGAATAAGGTTTCTAAACTTTATTCAGATATGAAAATGAGACTTTTGAGACTCTTAACCTATCACCTACTGATTAAAACATAAAATGACTTAACACCTATCTAAGACCATGACTAGGAACAATGTAAATTGTTCAAGTTTAGAAAAAAAAAACTTTTATGGTGATAACAGTGAGCACAAAAACCAGAAAATGATGAAGTTCTAGAATGTGAGGTGGCGGGTGGAAAGAAAACAAGCTAGCAAACACAAGATGATAAGCCATTGAAACTCAACTGAAGCATATGTACCTAGATAGTGCAAGACATGTTGCAGAGGATGGTTTATAGGGAGGCTAAAAAACAAAGCTAATGAAAAATTTTGGAGGGTGGTTGTAGCCACTACAACACTTGGAAACACACTGGTACAACTCCATCTCTCTAAACAAGCCTTGTTACTTGAAAAGCAAGCATAACTCCTCCGTCTATATTGTTCAATTCCTAGATCATCATGGTTTCTACACTAGCTAGACTGAAAGATGTAGCACCTACCCTGCTCTTGATCAGTGGGAACACATTCCAAGCCAAGTCAACTTAGTTGTTTCAATTGTGGATGAGGGGTATATTGGTGCATAAGAAATATGACTGTCAGAGTTTAAGTTTCATCTTTGGTGTTGCTACACTACCAGTAGAACTTGACAGTACCCTAGTGGAGTCACGCAAGAACCAAGCATTGCTTCACTACTAGCGAGCCTAGCCAGTAACTCGACAGAGCTACTTACATCACCTCTCCATGCAGGAAGCTTTTCTCTTCTTTTGCCTTATTCATTTTTTTTATTCAAAATTTTTCACATTTCATTTTTTTCATTTTCAGTTTTTTTCAAGAACTATGCATAAGAACTTATTTATTTCAAAGGCAGAAAAGGGATCCCAACTTATTGAAAGAAGAAGAGGTTATTCCTTCAGAGGAGTATTTTGTATATAACTCTGACATACTTGTTATGGTTTTCCCCCTCACCTTACTCTACTTAACTAAGCTCACAAGAGTTAACCCAAAAAACAACCTACTAGAGTAGGTGGTACTAGTTAGAGCGCAAGTGTTGTGTTTTCACCAAGTTTCACTTCGAACAAAATGTATTTTCCATTGGTGTATAATTGGCTGAAGGCAACAAGTTATGTATAAAGAGAGAAGACAATATATAACCAAGTATTGATAGCTATACAAGTCCTATTTTACTTTACCTTTCTTATTTCAAGAGTTGTGCATGGTTTCATTCAAAACTAACCTACAAACGTAAACCAGAAAACAAACAAAACAACAAAGAGTAGAAGTAAATGCGTAAGCATAATGAGTAAGAAAAGCAGGCAAGCAAGTAAATAAATCAAGAAAGAAAGAAAACATGCATTCAAGAAAACAAAACATAAAGAAAACACTACTCCTACTCCTAAGCCAATGGTGCATGGGTCTAATCACGTGAAGTGATATTTCGAATGTAGCCACTAGCACATTGGTTGACCCATGTTGGTGAAGGAATGGCTCGCAAACAGCATAGTCGAGCAAACCAAAAAACATGAAAGATATAACAATGAAGACAAACACACTCCGATTTTAAATGCATCCACAAAAAAAGTGAGTGAAAGTGCACGAATGCACTCTATGGAATTACCATGGTGTTGTGCTACAATACATGTAGATGTTAAACAAAGGCACTCTCTTGACTATGACAAGAAAACAAATGTGAGAAAAATAGACAACTTACATCTTCCAGGTGTGCTTGATGTGTAAGACTCCTCCAATGCATGAGCAATAGGATCATGTAGCTTGAGTGGAGGAAGCGAAATATGTGTGTTGGATTGATTTTCAATGCATATAGATAAGTGACGAGGAGCCTAGAGCATTTCAAAAATTTCATGATCAGAAGTGAAACCAACCTCAAGATAGTGAGGGCCTAACATAACCATCAGCTCAAGGTAAAGTGCCTTGACAGCCTATGGGGTTTCGACTTCATCGATAGATAGATCATCATAAATAGGTGGCTTTGAAAGATCAACAATGATAGAATCAACATCATGATCAAATATGGGATTAAATAGATCTTGACAGCTACGATCAAAAAAATCAATAAGTTCATCGAAATCCTCATGATATGATGAATCAAACAGAGGGGTAGAAGAGAAGTAAGAATTTTCACCCTCTGCGTTTTCGGAAAGGTATATGAAACATTAAATGGATTTTCGGTGAAGAATTTGTCCTCTTCGTTATCAAATGATGGATTGACATCAGGTGTGTTCTATGAATGATCAAAAGTAGATGCATTCATGGGTGAATTTACACAAGGAAAATCAGAGATAGCAGAATCACCAAAGATCTGAGGAAAGAGTGGAGGATGCACGAACAGAAGGAGGTCATCCTTCGTCGTGGGTTGATGTTCAGATTCCCAGTCATACTCATCATAAATGACAACACAGTTGGTTGTGCAACATCAACTCCGTCAATGGCTTGATCCTTGTTCACAATAGGTGTAGAGTCTGAAATGGTAGAACACAAGATAGTGAAATCCAGAGGATCAAAAGAACAAAAAGACGGAGGTTTAGGTAACAAATGCATACGATAACCCATGGGATTCCCAATAAAATGTGCATAGAAATTGAGAGTAGTGAGGGTGGGAGGATGTGACATTTGAACAGATGTGTGTGCATGTTCTCCCACATCACTCTACTGGGGCAAAGTTGTTCAATGAGGGGAAGGCATACAATCACTTAAGATAATGACTGTGTCCTCTTGTGATTGCACAACTCCATCATCGAAGTATGTTGAGAGGGGTTTGAAATTCATCCTCACATTGTGACAGAGTGATTTGGTAAGGTAATATTCAAATCTGTTCGTGAGATATTGGAATTTCATCTAACTTTTCAAAGATTCAAACATGAGTAGATAGAAGTGCTTCCAAAATTCCATAGGTTGTTCATGTGGGGCCTTCCATTGTTCTATTTTTTTTTTCAAGGGCTTCAGGATCAAAATGATGGAAAATAGATTCAATTAGATCACTGAAGTGCTTAAATGAGTGCATGCAATTGGTACACATGATTCGGTACCATCATTTTGGGGATTCACGAAGTGTGTATGCAAGTAGCATGTTGACCTCTACATCATCAAACTCTTCCTCATTGCCCAAGAATGCAATGAATCCATCTAAGTTCTTAGGCCAGGCCACTTCACCTTCACCATCATTCATAAGTTCTAACAGGTAATCAAAGAACTCCTTCATGACTTCGAAGGAATGTGCATTGGAAAAACATCACAGAGGGTTCACCACAACAATATCCATGATAGATGTGTTAAGATTCAAAACAAGATGTGAGGACTTAGTTTTTCATATTTCCCTCCTCCTAGCTCTAGAAATGTTGACGGTTTTGGACCCACCAACATGTCAAGGGATCTCCCCTAGACCTTAGAACATTTTGAGTAGGAGTTCTAGCAGTGCGTAGTATCGTATCACCTTGACTGCAGTTGCACGCAGAAGTAAGTAAGATGTCCCTATTGGTATCAAGGGTGTGACCTTGCAGCAATTCCAGGAAGGTTCATGAAATGCTCTGTTGACAGTGTTGGACCCGCCAACATGTACTCAAGGGGATCTCCCCGGTAAGAAGTCCCAATCAGACCTTAGACCATTTGGTGTAGGAGTCCCAGCAGTGGGTCGTAAGGTAATGCCTTGACCACGATGTCACAGAGAGGAAAGTAAGATAACTCTTTCAGTAGTAAGGGTGTGATCGTTGCAGTGAGTCAGGGAAGATGCATGGAAGGTTCTAACACAAAGGGGGTTGGGATGGGTGCACCCCCTGAAAACCTGTATCAGTACTTGGTTGGGAAAGGAACACACGAGCAAAGATGCATCACAAGCTGGAAAGTAGAATAGTCAACAATCCAAAGTGATGGTTAAACCAACAACACATTTGCAACAAGATTCTTATAATTGCATACGAATCAGTTAACACACAAATATGTAAGTTAAACAACATATATCATTAAGGCAACTAGAAGAGTCCCACTAAAATAAAAAAATATGCATGAAAATGTGTTGGCTCTTATTCAATAAAGAAGTGTAAGTTCCAATCATACAATACATCCATGTAAAACTGCTAGCCCCATCAGTGAAATGTTACAACCACATTTGCCTGTTCCTCTAAAGAGATGTAATAGCTCTGTATAGTGGAGAAGCCAAGGTATATTACAATACTGTCTAAAATTTCTTCAAGATAGTCTTAATAGAAGCTTGGCTAACCAAAATCCTATACAATGAGTTATGAGGGACTATTTATAGTAAATGGTGGGCTGACCCTTGACATTCCCCTTTGTGACCATTCAACTACCCTAATGACTCTTCGCCTACTTTATGACTGTTACATCCACTAATGAGACTTGACTTACACTTGACATGACTCAACATTACAATGCACATGTACCCATGTGAACAATGGCTTGAACAAGCCAAAATAGACATCATTCTAGCTTAGACAACTATAGAATTCCGACTACTCGAATCCTCATGCTGACAATAATAACATATTGATGCCAAGATTGGTAGTCCTTGATAGTGTCTGTGTGTTCCGTCATGACATTTGTCTGAAACTTGAACCTTGCCTTCATAGCATCCGAGTACACTGCTTGGGCTCCTCTGTCCAACTCATCTGAGAGCATGCGCGTAATTGTCTTCAATGTGCCCAGACTAGAAATTTTCTTGCGCATGATGTCTACACTGATAGGCAAGTCTGGGTTGGTGGTGGTGTGCATCAACTCATCAAAGTACAAGTGAAGCTCCTGTTGGACCTGTTTCTTCGTCTTCACTTGGGTGAGAGTCCCAAGTGATGGGATCACATGAGTGTGCACTATAACATTCATTCTCTTGAATACTCATGCATGGGAAGTTGGTATGCTAGTGATCAGCTATGGTAACTCTTCATAGTTTTGGAACTGACTCTGGATACGTGCTTGTAGCTTGACCTCGTTGGCCCTCATCATCTTTGGTAAGTGAAGCAGGGCTCTCTTGTACTTCACCATCCATGCTTGCATGTTATCAACAATAACATGTATGTTCTTGAAGATGTGTGCTCTTCTCGTACATCACTGTTGCCATCCGTGGAGATGGACAGCTGCTTGGTGAACATCACCAAACTTGGAGTACAATGCTTGCATAATTGTATCAAGGGACAATACTTCATCTAGTATTTCCTTCTTTAGTTCATCTCGTGCATAAATTTTCACCAAGTCTTCTCATTTCTTGGCCACCTATAGTTCCTTTTCCATTTTCTCATTCTCAGCTATGAGGAAACAAACACTTGAGCTAGTGGCTTTGGCATATACTCTAGTTGAATTGGCCAAAGCAACTGGATGCTTGTGCATATCAGTCACGATCACTTGTTATTCAACTTACGTAGGAGATGTTTGGTCCTCCAGAGTCGATACTCTGTGAGACTGAACAACTCTATCATGAGATTCGTCAAAGGAGATGTTGTGCACCTATGCTTCTAGCTGACCACCAAGGATTTCAGTGCCTCTTTCGTCATTCAAGACTTGCTCATCATCTGGATTCATTGAAGTGGGTGAGTCGACCTCCTTGTGGTAAGGCATGAGATCGATGTCCTGTTTGAACTCCTGTTGCTCCATATCTACATCTAACTGTTTAAGCACCTATTCTATCTCATGAGCAAAGTATTTCCCCTATGATGGTTCACCCTGTTTGCCTGACGCCAGCTATTTAGATGAATCAACTACTTGTACAGGTGCTTCTTCTTTTGTCTACACATGATGCGCCCCCTATTGTATATGTTGTTGTTGCGCTTCCTTTTCTCGTTGGCACAACTCTTGTTCTTTCTGGAGTTGCTCCCTCATCTCATGCAACTCCTTCTCTGGTTCTTCCATTCTCTTCTTATCCCTCTACCTTCATGTGATGCGTTTGTCGCATTACTGCCTCTTTGTCTGAATAGTGATAGCTGCTTGTTCTACAAGTGGATATGCTTGAAACTTGTAGCATTTCTCCTCCTCCATTTGGTTGACAATCTTCCTCTTCCCTTTGTCGCACACAAGTGTGCTTGGCTTGCCTCTACTACTACTACTACTATTGGTGCTCTCCGTGATGCTTCTTTGCTAACCACTCTACGATAAAGCTGACCTATTCATTAGGCCTAAATGAATTGTAGCAATATCTCCACTAGTATTCCTCAGCCCAATGAAATGCCCCATGGATCTAGTTGAACTGAAATCTCATGCAGTGATCCTTCATAATGCAATGTGGGTCATATGGGTTGAAGCTTCGGAGGTCGAACAGGTACTTCTTCATCTGTTCTGCTTCAACATCCGCTTGCTTGATACTCCGGATCTCATATAACCCAATCCACAATGGAAGAGTGGGCCAAGGTGCCTTCCTCTTCTGTTGTAGTCTAGCTGTCATTCTTGCTGAGATGTGATATGCTACTTCTTGCATGACAAGTACGTCCAAGGAAAGCTTTGGGAAAACATGTGGAGGCTTCTTTGCACTGAACATTTGGATGAAAGTGACGAATGGTGAGGCATACCAATCTGCAATGCCTAAAAATGCTTCCAATGCTTCCTCTGACATGTAGGGTGGATCATGTTCGAATATCATCCTCTATACTGGGGTGACAAAATGGTCGGACAACCATATGATTAATCCCCTGAAGCTACATTCAGACAACAACTTGAAATATGTGTTCACAATAATCTCCACCAGTGACCATGCCTAATCCAAGCCTGAGAACTCATATTGGGCACAGACTGCATCTAGGATGTAGGTGGACATGTAAATCTTTGCATGCATACCCTTGGGTGACTATCGAGCCTTCGTGACTTGTTACTGTAGCTGATCATCCAGTATGCCAGACCAGTTACATGGTCTTTCTTCTCTAGCCAGTTTGTCCAATACGATCACCCAACTCTAAGGAAAGGTTTGAGTGCTTGCTTAGCCACTCAACTGACATGTGAATATCACCCAGTATTGGTGTGCCTACCTCAAAATATTTTTCTTGTAGATATGGTTGGGTTTCATAATGAAACGAGCAGGCTCCTTTACCCAATCCTTCAGAATGTCTATGGAGTTAGCTTTGGTGCTAGGAAAGATGAATGGAGGACTCATGATAGTTACAGGCTGTGACATCTAATACATCTCATCATAATCTTGTGCACAAAAGGTTGCAATATTTTTCCCACTAACACTGCTCAAGGTCATTGTCTCCGGGCCAATGTGAGAGATGATCCAATGATGTCTGCACATGGGAATGGTGGATATCTGCATGAAATTTGGTACAAGTTGGACTTGTGAATATTCACATATACCTGATGATCTTCGAGGTCTTCCCCAAAAGTGCCTACGAATGTTTCATTAAGCTCTTGACACTTTAGTTTGATGTCCTTGTCTAGATACAACTTCATATCTTCATAGATCGACAGACTAGAGGACACTTTCTCAGCTGCTGCTCCAGCTACAATTCCATCAGTTTCCTGAGATCCTATTCTCTTGGAAGCCATTGAGACAGATGAACACCTAAAATATCTAGAAACAAGAAACATGAATGGAAAGAGATATGTCAGTGCAAACAAAGCAAATCTGGGAAATGATACAGCACATACCTGGGGAATTGATGAGCAAGATTACACAAATTTGACTTGGAGATCAGCCAACTCACTGTCAGAAATGTGCAAAAGGTAGTCTCGGTTTTCTAGGAGGTAGGAGTAGTTGTTGGATCTATGAAATGCGCAATCCAGTCAAGCAACTAGCTTTTGGGATTGCAAAATGCGCAATTCTAGCTGGCAAGGTCTATTAGCCCATGGACAAATTTGCGTAATTTCTTGGGCTAAGCAACCACTGTCCTCCAAAAATTAGCAAAAAATTCCTAAAGGCTAGTGTTGGGCAAGAATGCACATTTCTGGAGAGTAAGGTGAGCCTTCCTTCCCCAGATTGTGCAACATAGCATTGGTGAAGGCAGAGCCCAAGCCAAGGTTGACTTAACTCGCCAACGGGCAATTGAAAGAAAATAAAAGAGTGAATTCATGGTGACAATAAGTGATAGCATAAGTGATTGAAAGTGCATGCAAAACATGAATGAAATATTCACCAAACACATCAACATGCATGTGGGTGAGGCAGTTCATCGGTTGGGTGAACGTTCGTGCAAAACAGTTTCATGCATGCAGGAATAGTGAGATAGAAATGAAAACTAAAATAGAGCTAGGAAAATCTAGTATACATGTAAACGACAGCGAACATTCAAAGAAATCAAGCAAAAAACATTCACAAGTGAATACACAAAAAACAACAGAAATGTTGAAAAAGACAAGTTGAGGCTACTTACCTATAAATAGTTGAGCTGGATGTGTCGAAGAGTCATGGATGTGCTATGGGATGTTAGAGATCCAAGATTCATGTCAATGAATGAGATCTAATGCGTCGAATAAATAAGTTTGTTCTCATGACGTGCATGCCACAAATCTAGGAAAAGGTGACACTTGGAGGGAAACTTCTAAAACAACTTTGCATGTAACCCCCAACTGCTAAAAATAGCTCCCTAAATCATGGGATGCCTTTTGCATGTTGTCTCTTGCTATCCTGGAAGAGAAAGTCATGCATGTGTGCAAGTCAAGCTTCCTCAATCCCAGGTGGAACAAGTCAACCAGACTATTCATGCATGTAGTTGCTCAATTGCTTGGGAAAAATGTGCATCATTGGCTTGGAGCTAGGATGAGTGCCCAAGATGATTGTACAATTTCTAGGTAGAGCAACTAACTATTGCCCAGATTTGCACAAATCCTGGGCTGAACAACACTACTGGGGAAATTTGCACAAATATTGCTAGGATTGTTGGTTGGTAGATTTGGGCAATCTTGGAGCCCATTAGGCTACCAGAGAGGATTGCCCAATTTCTAGAGGGAAGGCTGGCTGCCCTCTAGAAATGTACAATTTTCAAGGGGAAGCTACTTAGCTTACAGCTGGACCAAGTCCAGGTGAACAACCTGTAAGGGGAATGAATCAAATGTGATTGATAGCTTGTGTTTGTGTGAGGAAAACACCGAAGCTTGAGTACTTGATGAACCAAGACAAAGCGCGGTGAAAGCTTGGTAGGGAGGCTGCAAAATAGGCTAAGGAAAAATTTCGGAGGGTGGTTGTAGCCGCTACAACACTTGGTGACACACTTGTAGAACTCCAGCTCTCCGAATGGACCTTGTTCATGAAAAGCAAGTCTAACACCTCTGGAAGTATTGTTCAACTCTCAGCTCATCTTGGCTTCACACAAGCTTGATTGTAAGATGTAGCATCTGCCAAACCCTTGGTTGATTGATACACATTCCAAGCCAAGGCAACACAATTTTTTCGATTGGGGTAGAGGAGTATTTTTCCTTTATGAGCCTTGACCCAATTTCAATGTTAGTCAGACAAATAAATCCCTACACTACTGGACCTTTCTGCATCAACCCGTGGAGCGCAGACTGAAGTCTCACCCAAAGTAGTATCGAGGGATGCTGGAACCAAGTTTCTACACCCTAAGATGGTCGTGACGTCAGTTTATACCCCTTGCTTCTGCCTTTGCATAGGTTGCTAAGCCTTAGGGCTTTATCGATCTACCATCTATCCCGCCCTTCAGTACCTCCACAAAGGTGTATGATTGACTTTCGTACAACCCTAACTGGCAGTTTAGGTACTTTCGCACTGCTATGATAATGTATTGTATAGGTTCCCAAGTTATCTCAAGTGTTTTACTTATCTTACCAATCAATTATAGTTAGCATCATGTAAAGTGATATTCTTACTTGCGTTCAATTAATAGATATAATCACATACATTCACACATCAAATAAACATTGTAAAATAAACCCAGATCACAGTATAATCAGATGCATTAACAGAGACTAAATACACAGTAATTGCAAAATAATTCTCTTTATTGATATCTTCTAGTTTAATACAGACTCTATCAACCCTGCGCACATACTTGTAGGGGTCCGCACACTCAGCTGTGGACTTCTACCCTAGGCCTTTGTGCACTCAACTGCAGAGACTCTACCTATGCCAAGACCCGAAAACACTTAGACTTAAACTCTACTTCTCTTCTTACTCTTCGCTCTTCATTGTTCTCCCTCTTTAGATCTTACTTACTTAGCTCCTTTTTAAATGATCCCATGGTCTGCAGACCATGGGTAGATCTTTAAAGTCGACTTGACACTCTACAAAATAAGGGTGGACAACCCTTAATGACTCTTGATAGCTTTGCACTTCGCGACCACAAAATGCAAAGACTTTACAACTTTATTACAAAATTGTCCCAAAACATGGGCTCTTAGCCCCAAAACTATTCTTAGGGGAATCCGTTCCCAATAGGCCCCCAACACAAACATGTTGACTCACCCTCAAGTCACTTTGCGGGTGTGGAGATCTTGGAACGAAGACCTCCCAGCTCGACCTGTATGATTTCCACCTAGGCAGTGCACTGCGTAGCCATCTACTTCACTTCTTCGACCAATTTCTCTGTCGCTAGTCATGGAATGTCAACCTGAAGCTTCTGTTGAGTCACATGTAGACTACAAAGCTTGCCTTTAATGGAGGTCATGACCAAATAAGCTTCGTCCAACCAAGGCATCAAGCACGCCTTTAGCACTGCCTCTTTGTGTTGCGCTGAATCTACTCGTTCCTTCAGTGCTTTGGCCTCCTGCAGCTTTCCAAGTCTGAGTGTGAGGGCGACAGTGCACGTTGTTCCTTTCACCTCGTTGTAGCGCTCTTGCAGTTCTTGTGCATCTATATCCAGCCTTTGTACATTAGGATATTCTTGCATATTGGTCAGGACCTCGAATGATTACTCAAACAACATTGTGCAGTCTACTACTACACTATATATTGTCGCTATTGCCTCTGTGGCAACGGTTGCATGCTGCTCCTTTACTTCTGGTGGAGTTGAAGGCTAGGCCTTCAACTGCAATTCTGCAATCTATAGGTTTAGCTATAGTTGAAACTTGGCCAACTCTGTGCGAGCGTCGTGCACCCCTATAGCAAGTTTGTGAACATGCACGTCTACCATTTCTTCCTCAGGAATGGCCAACTACGGGACCATTCAGCATGCTTCCTCCACCACCTAAACTATGTGCTTGTTTTGGTTGGTTACGTCATTCATGGTGGCGATGGCAGAGTCTTGTTGTAGGGCCATCTGCACATTATTGATCCTCTGCTCACTCATCACTTGCAAAGTGTGTTGTTTGCGGGCCCTCAGCTCCATGATCGCTCCATCCTATAGTAGGTGGAACACCTAGTCAAGAAGCGCAACCAAGTTCAGCCCTACTCTAATAGCAGGCTTGTCAGCTTTGATCTTTATGGTTAACGCTCCCTTCGGTAGCAATATTTCTCAAGATTCCTTCGTATGCAACATCCCGACGGCTTTTGAAGTACCAATGGTGAGGCTAGTGGACACCGCTCCAACCTATGATGCACGGATCTGCAACTCATGTAGACCCGTCTGGATGGCCCCCAAAACTTGCTGCTACTACTGCTCGAACTGTTGCAGTACCTCCGCAGTGACATCCCACACCATGTCTCCAATGTCATTCAAATATCCCTCTACTAGGATGATTGGGTCCAGTGACATCTTACTGGCCTTGGATTTCTTCCGTGGCCTAGCCTTTCCTATCCTCTAGGATGCTTGATATGGTACGATGCCTTCTATGGGTTTGCTTTGTGTTGCTCTGTTTTCTCATCTATTTCTTCCTATAATAGGGTGACCTTGCACCTTTTTCAGAGTTGTGCTCTGCTTCACCTGTCTACTCTTCCGCCTATTCTGCAGCATCGCGCTCTACCTGGGCCTTGTCAGTGGCATCCTTCTTCCTCTTCTCAGACAGTTGTGCCATCTTGAGCTTAGCCTCCTCCTTTCTATGTTGCGTGGTGGACTTGCTCAATCCCACCACCAAGTTTGAGGTAGTGCACCACTCTTCTGACCAACGCTCAAGAATTGCATTGATTGTGTCACCAGTTCCCAGGTAAGGCAAGTCATGCCACTTCTGCTCAGGTTACTTACGTGCCCTGATTGATATGCGCTGAAAGGCTACCCTAAACTCCACATACTCTTGCAGTTTTGCAAACAAAGTAGGCAACAATCATGGCTTTCATTTGATAGCCATGCATATATTCATTTCCATTAAGATCCAAAAGATCTTGCTATCCTTGATGCACTGAGCATCCTTGGTTGCCCACAATGAAGTGTACTTCACTGCTTCTTGTAGGTCTGGCATGACCAAGGGGAATTGACTATCTTCATGTAGCTCCCAGGCTACCAGTACAATGGACAGCATGAGCCACGCATAGTGGAAGGTCTTCCTGAGCTCCTGTGCCTTGTGGAAGTTCGCAAGGAACTCATAACAGAGATAGCACACCCAATTAAACTGAACTCCTTCTACACATTGTGCCACTATAGAGATGACAGGTGTAGGCACTTCATCTACACGACACTTCTGCATTACTTTTCCTACCAAAATCTACGTGGCCACCTTGACCACAAGATCGCAGATACTCGAGATGGCATAGTCTCGCAACTTCTTCACAATCTTGAATTTCTCCTTCATGGCGTTCACGAGGGCATGCTCAAAACCTTTTTCACCAAACATCATGGCTGGATTTTCCGTTGTATAGGGCAGTCGTGTGATACTATGAATCAACCTGTCGGTGATGGGTATCGGCTCCTCCAGCCATTAACACCCATCGTGTACCAAGCATAACAGCTGCTTGATTACCAAAATTGTAATGGGTGTGCGGTACCCATAGCAGGCTGAGTAGACCTACCTTGTCTATAACCCTGAGCCACTTCTGCAGTTCCAACGCAATCATCTCGGTGGTTGTAGGAAAAATGCGGTGCATTAGTTTTTCTGTCGCCAAGTGAGGGAACTTCTTAGTGTCAGTTAAGTCGCAGTCTTCCAATTTCAAAAACGGAACCTACCCCAAGTGTGGTCCTTGAAAGGAAATCTCATCCAGAAGCAGAGGTATGTGCAAGGTGACCTCACTTTCATTAATTTCCTTTGGTACCTTGGTCTCACCCTTGCATGGAGGGACGTATTCGAGCAACTTGGTAATAGTGTCAGAACCCTCGACTTCAATGTCCTCCACTTCCACCCCCAAATCCTCATCATCCATTGGGATGTCCTTAATCGTTTCCTCCTTCGGTTCCAAGTTAATAGTTTTTCCCTTTTCCTGTGTGGTGGGTTTGTACTTATGTGGATTTCTTCTAGGCGAAGTGCGCACAGGTGTCACAACTTGCTTTCCCTTCTTATCCTTTTCACTATCCTTGGTCAAGGTAGGCTTTGTTTTAGGCATCCGTGGTGACTTGGGGACTTCAGCTAGTACCTTTTCAACCTCTCGAGAATCTCCCTCTACCTCCATAAAAACCTTTGGCACAACCCCCTTGGATGTCATTGCTTCGGCATCCATAGCCACTAATCCTGGGATAATGTCATAGATGAAATTGAGGTCAAACTCTAGAAATTGATCAAATGTTGGGTGGTCAAGTAATTCTTTGAAAAATTTGCAGTTCATGCATGTTTGAGAGGTTGCCAACTCAATGCTCAAAATGCCAAGTGTTTCTCATTGGGTAGCCACATGTAATTTATAGGTCATTTTGAATTCAAATATGATCGTTTCCCCCAAATTTGGTTCATTAATGCCAGATTAGTGACAGATTTTTGAGGATCTTACCCATAAGTTTCATCTTAAATGTTGGCCTCCCACTCCATTTAGCCATGATCTCATTGTCAAATCATGAAAAATGACTTTAACGGTCACTTTCCAGCTGACCTGTGTGGTTTTTCCCTCGGTAGCGCAACTCTCTCTGTGTTGTTGCAAATGGTGTGACATCTCCTCATTCCACGCAATCCCCAGATTGCACAGTGTCCCAAACTGTGTAGTGTAGTTTATAGTATTATGCGTCCTTTTAGATTCCTGGAGTGCTAAGACTATGCTACCCTCATATAGTCACCCAGAAAGATCACCAATGTATGGCTTCAATTAGTTGCCATTCACCTTGCCAGGAAAGGGATCTCCATTCAATTCAACCAACTGAACTGCTCTTTTGTCAGTAATCTCCTTAATGACATAGGGCCCTAGACAGTGCATCATGAATTTCCCTAGAAATTTATCAAACTTGATGTCATATAAGAAAAACAAATCATTTACCTTAAAGGTGCACAGTTTAATGTGCCGATAAAGCCATGCCTTTTCGCGTTGCTTTTGGACCTGTTGGTGAAATCCAGCTAGAGGCCTTTCCTCCTCAAGCTCGGTAAGCTGCGTGAGCCTCTCTTCCATAGCTCTGTGATCCGTCATACCCGTAAGCACCACTATGCGCAGACTAGACACAATGTATTCCATTGGCATCACTGCTTCAACACCATAGACAAGCCTAAAGGGCATCTGTCCAATCAACTTTTTGCATGTCATTCAATAAGCCCATAGTATTGTGGGTATGCGCAAATCCCAATCACTTTGTTGAGTTTTGTAAACCTTGATTAGTGCGTTCTTTAGTACCTTATTGAATGCTTCCACCGTCCCATTATCCTGTGGGCGATAAGGCATGCTTTTCTGGTGATATACCTGAAATTCTTCGGTTAGCGTGTTGATCATTTCATTTAGAAAGTGCATACCCTAATCACTCATCAAAATATTTGGACACCCAAATCGCATCAGTACATACTCAAAGAGAAAATTAACAATGGTCATGCCTGTGTAGTCCTTCATAGGTTGTGCCTCCACCCATCGAGTCAAATACTTAGTCTTGGTGATAATGTACCGCGCGCCCGTCTTCTTTCCTTGAGGCTGAATGGGTCTCACAAAATCTATTTACCATTTCTCGAAAGGTTGTAACGTCATCTATGTGTTCAGAAGCAGCCAATCCTTTGACACACGTCACACACCCTGCAGTATGATTTTGAATCTTGATGAAGGGTTGGCCACCACAACCCTGCACGTAGAATCTTCTGCGCAGTCAGCCTTCCTGCGTAATGGCCTTCTGCGGCACCCCCATGAGCGTCTGTGAGGATATTGCTTCTCTCAAACTCTAGTACATATCGTCATAATACTTCATTAGACCCCATTTTGTACAGGTGTCCGGCAATGACATAAAATTCTACCGCATGCACCACTAACTCCTTTTCCTACTGGGTGGTGTAGCCTTCCGAGGCAATTCCTATTGTTAGGAAGTGTATAATGTCTTCAAAATGACCATCTGTGAGGCGAACTGCAAAGAGCTATGCGTCAAGCAATCCTTCCTCCAAATTTTTTGGCTCTTCTCCTAGTTCTTGGCATGATAGATGGTCTAGTCCCATGTTCAGTCATCCAAGCTTCACAATAACTTCAAAATCATACCCCTAGAACAATAACAACCACCTGTAGATTCTCCCCCCCAACACAGGCTTATTGACTAGGTATTTCAATGTAGAATTATCTGTATACATCTTAAAATGTCCACCTAGCAAATAGTGTCTAAACTTCTAGAGCGCGTATACCATGGCTAGTCCTTCGCACTCAATGGCGGAATAGTCCTTCTCAACCTTAGATAACCTCCTGCATGTGAATGCTATAGGATGGTCCAATTCTCCACCCACCAGCCTGTGTTAATACTGCTCCCTATGCTATACATGACGTGTCTACATGTACATGAAACTCCTTCTTCCAATCTGGGAAGACTAAAATAGGTGCGGTGACCATTTTCCCTTTCAGCACATCCAATCTTTTCTAACAGTCCTTGTTCCAATAGAATGTGACATAATTTATCAACAACTTCTCCATAGGTGTAGTGATCTAGGCATAGCCCTTGATAAAATTCCTATAATACCCAGTATGTCTCAAGGTTGCGTGGAATTATTTCACACTCCTAGGCACCTCCAGATTAATTATCACTGCGATCTTCGCAGGATCTACCATCAATCCCTATCTGCATACCACATGAGCCAACAAAGTCCCAAAAGGACACAAAACAAACATTTCTTTGGATTCAGCACAATGTGCTACCTTCGACAAGTATCTAACATTAAGCACAAGCTTGCCACATGGCATTTTACCATCCCAAACACAATCCAATCATCAAAGTACACCTCCAAAAACTTATGAATGAAGTCTTTGAATGCAGCAATGACTACGCATGAAAAAATCTCAGTCACATTCTTTAACTAGAAAGGCATTACAGTGTACTAAAAACGTGCCCATTCATTCATGAAGGTCATCTTGCTTCTATCCTCAAACGTGATTTTGATCTGATGGTATGCATAGAACGTATCAGTAAAGGAGTATGCTTCCTCGCCACCTACATTATCCAATACCTCATTAGTGAATGGAGTCAAGAAAGGGTCATGCATGCAACTGTCATTCCACTTCCTAAGATCTACATATATCCTTATTTCATCCTTCTTCTTCTTTTCCTGTACCACCATTGGGCTCACCCAATTAGATTCTTCTACAGGCTCAATGATGCCAACCATGAGCATCTTATCTAACTCTATGTAGAACTTCTTCTTATATTTCAGATTGAGACAATAACATCTTTTATTAACCGACTTCACATCGGGTTTTAATGTGATCTTCATAAGGCCCAGGTCTCATATTATCCCTTTTAAATCCATAAACTTGGTAGGGAACAAATCCTGATATTCGCGGAGTAATTCGGCAACCTTATCTACTATCGCACCATCCCAGTAATCTCCAATCTTCATGAATTTGGGCTCCGCCTCCATACCAATATTTATCTGTTTAGTTTTATATCAGGATTCTCTATCGGTGGTCCCCCAACCTCACAGTGACCTTCAGTTGCAAGGATATTAATATTTCATGGGTCCTTGTCTTCTTCTCCAACAGTCACGTTATAGCATTCTAGTGCATGACTCAGCTGAGTAGTCTAATCATGTTGAATCAAATCCAAAGGATCTTGCAGTATCCTAAAGATTGCTGCTTTAACTTCTTGTAGTGCTTCATCAATACAGTCAAACCCATCTTCAAAGCTGAATGTCATTATGAACCCTTCGGGTAGAATATCCCATTCTCTTGTGCCATGGTGAAGCTCTGTCTCCAAGTACCAGTTCATTGGGATGACATCCAGGGTGTGACAGAACAAGTGCACCCATTTACGTTGGGGATTCTCTCCATAGACCTTAGCCCATTTGGCCAAGTGTGCACACGGATCATCCTTCCCACCATACTTGTTTGTCACTCATACCTTCAACTTCCCAAAGCATGTTCTCATCTTCCTCCTATACTCGTGCCAATCATCAAAACTACCCTTGTGCATACCCCACAATCTCATGGGCATAGCGCACAGTGCCCAATTCATAGCCTAGAAGTGCTACTTCTCTGGTACTTCACTCTCAAATGCATCCAAAAACACATCCACATCATTCAAGCCATCATAACTGGGCAGATTTCTTACCTTTGGTGACACACAGCGGAGCGACCGGGTCATCATGTTACAGCTCACTGTAGTTACTTCATGTAGTGATTCTGTTAGCACTCTAATTCTTCGTCTAAGTCTGAGGTGTAGGAACTCTCGTCATCCCATGTAATTCATCCATCTGCTGTCGGGTTCACCCAATATTGGTATCGCACTATTATCTTATATATGCAGTCTAAATCGTCATCGTTTTCATAATCGCAGACTGGGTCAGTATAGCACTATCCTTCTGCAAGATCTAGGAGTACTATTACGCGAAGCAAGTTCTTTTCAAATATCATCTTTCTCTTCTTTAGGTTGATTACCCTATTCATGTTAGTAGCCTAATTAATGCCAAGGAGTGCAAGGTAGGGGTTCTTGTCATCCACAATTTCTATTACTTCAAAATCGGCCAATGAGCTTGCACCTTCAATACCTACAGTTACTCCCTGCAACCTTCCAATGGGGATGATCTTCTGTTGATCTTCCATCCTTAACAGAATCGGAGACCACTGTAGCGCGGGTCTCCCCATCTGCTCCCAAGTCTGCTTTTGCAAAACGTTCACATCTGACCCCAAATCCAGAATAACTTGATCCATTTCATACTCTCCTATCTACGTAGTGAGTCTCATCTCACGTCTTGTCCTTGCCTTATGCTTACCAATATTTTGTACCACGCGCGATTCACCTGGAGTGTTTCTGGCGCATCTATTTATAAGTTCTTGTAACCCCTTCACAACCTTACTATCACGCAGCAGCTTCATGAAGGTCTCTAAAAAGGTCGTAAACATAGAAGGGTCCATCTCCTAAACATGTTTATGCCATATTCCTAACATAGAGGCATCAACGAAGCTATTCTTTGCTTCCATGAATGTTTCGCATGCACATTCCAAATCAAATTCAGCCTCCTTCTCTGGAGCTTTGTGAACCCATGCGCTGTCTTTAGGTTATTTCCCCTTATCGTCGCCCATTGGAATTCCACTTTAAAGCACTATATTCACATTGAGATCCTCTTCATGAGGCTTAGCCCTCATCATCTGTAGGTTCTGAGTTGACGATGGAGGTAGCAACCCTTTGTTGCGTATCCTTGCTACCACTGTAGGACAGTCCTCAGTCTCATGATCAAACTGAGTACACTATTTGCACGAAGGACATGTTGGGTTAGTGCATTCACAGGCACAGTGTCCTAGTCCTCCACAATTGTAACAGATTAGTTGTCCCCAACCACTACCAGGTCCTCCTTCACCTCAGCCTCATCCGCACCCCTGAAAGCCTATCCGTGCCATCCTAGCGACCTAGTTAGCACGTCGTGTTTCTGCCTGAACTCTATAGGTGGGTGTTCAATCCATCATCAATGCATAACTTTGGTAGTTGTGCTCATCATTCCCTATCAACCTGCAGAAGTTGAAGAATAGTTGTTGCGGTGTTTCTACAAACCTCTGTAGTAAATGACAATGATCAGTCACATGTTTCCCTGCTGCCTAACATATAACACACCACAACGCAAGCCCTGTGCTCGGTCCTACTTGGGCTTCTGGCTTGAAAGGCATTGGTCCTTTTCCCGCAATATAGTTCGCAATGACCGGGCAATGGTCTTTGTCATGCCCCTGACCTTTACATTTCAGGCACCATATTTCTTCACATGCCTTTGGCCTAACTGTTCTATCCTACTTCAGACTTTGCATTTCAAGGCAAGGATTTTGCAACTATGCATGCATCTGTTGAACCCCCAGATTCAAATCTTGCATCGGTGTTTCATGCAGTCTTATTGCAATCTCCAAGGCCTCTACCTGAGTCGTAATCTTCTATTGTGACAACATAACCCTTAGGTGAGGCAGGAATGAAGCCACGAACCATTCATAGTGTTGTCCATCTGTTATGTTCATATTAGCTTCACGGATTTTACACTTCAATCTATGATCCAACTCCCAATGTGTTTCACCTGGTTTCATCACGATTTCCTTAAACCCCACAATCAACTGTGCCTTGGATTTAGGCCTATTAAACTCTTTATTCAACATGATCTAGATCTCTGCCAATGCAGTGTTTGGGTTATCATTAGAGTACTTGATGTACCGAGTTAGTGCGCGATCCTACAAAGCACTAAACAACATTGCCTTATCCATGTGATCATCTGTGACACCTTGAGCTTCCCATAAAGCTTTTACGATGAACCAGAACTGGTCCAGGTCCTCATTTCCCAAGCCCTTAAACAATGGAAGCTTCAGTGAATTTGCCATATTGAACTATTGTGAAGGTGGTGGTGGTGTGCGTGAAGTTGCAGGTGATGATGGTGAAGGTGGAGGTGGTAGTCGTGGGAACCCTTGTTTTATCAACTGAGCTACACTTCCCAGAGAAGCATGAACAACTCCCTCATCGTCACTCAAAGGAGGTGAAATTAGTGGAATACATTCAGGACCATTTCTTCTGTCATTCCTGTAAGCCTTTCCACTTCACGTAGCTTTGAACATCAAGGTAGTTGCATAACCCACTTTTTGCACAATAACATCTTAATCCCAGTATTTAAAGACTTCAAGTTCTTACCTCGCGGACCTTTCAAAACGAACCGCTCCACCGTGCTATAACTAACTGAGGTATCGACCATGAATATAGTCACAAATCCTCCTATGATACGATCGAGCCAATGATCGACAACATGCGCAATCTTATCCTTAGAGACTTCTAGTCTCTGTACTAACTCCCAGGTCTAGATAAGAGGTTCGTCAAACCTCCACCTTCCTTGGCTATCCGCGAGCTTCGTGATCCACTCGTATAACTCATCTGGGAAGGAATAGAAAAATATCTCGTGGATTTTTGTATACAGGTACCTGTTTAGCCACTGTTCCTATATCAGCCGCAAATTTCTTTTCTCTTGTGCTGCGAATTCACAGATCTTCCTATCCAACTAGTCTTCGATCTCTTTCTTAGTTGGATTCTAGTGATAAGACATCACAAATCTCTCATGTAGATTATGGTCTCGAAAACGGAACCATTTGTTGGCTTTGTGGGCCCTAACCGAGGTTTAGCGTTAGTCAGCCAAACAAATCCCCACACTACTAGCCCTTTCGGCATCAACCCGCGGAGCGCAGACCACAGTCTCACCCGAAGCAGTATTG
The DNA here is from genome assembly GCA_031772625.1 of Pinus tabuliformis. Classification (NCBI taxonomy): domain Eukaryota; kingdom Viridiplantae; phylum Streptophyta; class Pinopsida; order Pinales; family Pinaceae; genus Pinus; species Pinus tabuliformis. The sequence goes on along the minus strand of CM062812.1, from coordinate 407,295,981 downwards.
GGGGATGCTGGAACCAAGTTTCTGCACCCTGAGATGGTCGTGATATCAGTTTATACCCCCTACTCTTGCCTTCGCAGAGGTCATTAAGCCTTAGGGCTTTATCGATCTACCCTCTATCTTGACCTTTAGTACCTCTGCAAAGGTGTATGATTGACCTTCGCACAACCCTAACCAATGGTTTAGGTACTTTTGCACTGCTATGACAATGTATTGTATAGGTTCCCAAGTTATCTCAAGCATTTTACTTATCTTACCAATCAATTATAGTTAGTGTCACGTAAACTGATATTCTTACTTGCATTCAATTAACAGATATGATCACGTACATCCACGCATCAAATAAACACTATAAAATAAACCCATATCGCAATATAATCAGATGCATTAACAAAGACTAAATACACAGTAATTGCAGAATACTTCCCTTTATTGATATCTTGTAGTTTAATACAGACTCTATCCACCCTACGCATACCGCTGCAGGGGTCCGCGCACTCAGTTGTGGACTTCTACCCTAGGCCTTTGCACACTCAGATGCAAACCCTATACCTATTCTAAGACCTAAAAACACTTGGACTTCAACTCTACTTCACTTCTTAGTCTTCGCTCTTCATTGTTCTCCCTCCTTAGAGCTTACTTACTTAGCTCCTTTTTATACAATCTCATGGTCCACGGACCATGGGTAGATCTTTACAACCAACTTGACACTTTACAAAATAAGGGCAGACAACCCTTTATGACTCTTGACACCTTCACACTCCGTGACCACAAAATGCGAAGACTTTACAACTTTATTACAAAATTGTGCCAAAATATGGGCTTTTAGCCCCAAAACTGATCTTGGGGGACCTTGTTCCCAACAGGGTATATAAGTGCACAAGCAATATAGTCGTCAGAGTCTTATTTTCATCTCTAGTGTTGCTCCACTGCCAGCAGGCCTAGAAAGTACCCTAGTGGAGTCACATAGGAACACAAGCATGGCTTTGCTGCGAGTGAGCCTGGAGTGGAGTTACTTGCATCACCTCCTTAGGTAGGAATCCTTTCTCTTCTTTCACCTTATTCTTTTTTCATTTTGAATTTTTTGGCTTTTCATTTTTCATTTTTCATTGTGCATAATACTTATTCATTTCAAAGGCGGAAGAGGGATCCTGACTTATTGAGAGCAGAAGAGGTTGTTCGAGTAGAGAAGTAATTTATTGTATCTCTCATGTGCCTGTTAAGGTTTTCCCCCTCACCTTACTCTGCTTGGATGAGCTAACAAGGGTTAACCCAAAAACAACCAACTAGAGAAGGTGACACTAGTTAGCGCGCAAGCGTTGTGTTATCACCAAGGTTCACTTCGTACAATATGTTTTTTCCTTCGACATATCATGGACTAAAAGTAAAAAGCTCATCATACAGAGGCCAGATGATAGATAGCCAAGTAGTGCTAGTTGTACAAGCCCTCTTGTACTTTACCTAGCTTGCCTCAAGAGTCATACATGGTTTCATGTAAAACTAACATATGAACGAAACAAGCGACTGACAAAAAACAAAGAAAAGCAAGAGCAAAAGAAAAAGTGAAAGAAAAACAAGTAAGCAAACCAGAAAGCAATCAAACAAGCAGAAAAAGAACATACACAAACAAGCATGCAAGTAAACAATTGAAAGAAAACACTACTCGTACTCCTACACTAACAATGCATGAGTCTGATCACATGAAGTGATACTTCCAATTCAGCCATTGGTGCACTGGTAGACTGTCGAGTAGTGGATCCCCCCACAACATGTTTTTGTGGATTAAAGCGTGAGTTTTGGTCAATGTCATGTAAAGACTCCGTGAAGTACAGGCGCGGAGCACGAAAGTCTAGGATGAGTGATAGGGTTGTTTACCCTAAAATAATGTAATTTAATGTAAAGTTGTGTCAGCCTACCCATTGTCTACAAACCATGGGATTGTATAAATAGAGTGAGGCTCTAAGTGTAAAGAAATTTTTTGGGGAGTAACGAAGTAGATAAATGCAAAGGAATGGTTAGAGAATAGAAGTGGATCTGAAGAGTATTGGGTCATAGTAGTAGGAAGAGGCTCTATAGCTGAGTGTGCAGAGGCCTAGTGGAGTCCATAGCTAAGTGCGCAGACCCCTGCAATTGAGTGCGCACTGCAGAGTTGGGTCTGTACTTGAATTGAGCTTGAAAATATCATTAACAAAAATAAGTTGGATTCAGAATATCGTGCATCTAGCCGTAGATCTATATTTTTTATGCATTAAGTGTTATCTGTTTATTTATATGCACGCACTTGATAAATGATTTTCTAAATGTTTATGTATGAAAATATTATAAGTAATTAGTGAAAAAAACCTAATTAAGAAAGACTTGGGTGAGCAACATGGGTCGCGTTGTGGTTAGAGTTGCGCAAAGGTAGTAACACAAGATGTAACACGACCAAAGGTGCGTGTAGCCTAGTAATTGCTAAGGTTGGATCGTGTCCTGATCACCGCATATCAGACATCCCTAGGGTGCGGAAACATGGTTTCGATACCCTCCCATACTACTTCAGGTGAGACCTCAGTCCGCACTCCGTGCACTGTTTACCGAAAGGGCCAGTAGTACCAGGATTTTCTTGGGTAAATCACTTCTGAACCTGGGTCAGGCCCCACCAAGCCAACAAATGGTTCCATTGCTCGGACAGGAATTTTCTTAAGGGATGTTTGATGTCATGCCACTAGAACCCAACAAATAAGGAAATTGAAGAGTGGTTGGACATGAATATTCACGAGTTCGTGACACAGGAAAACAAAACTCCACAAGTATCTAAGAAAAAGTGGTTGGATTGCTACGTGTATACAGAAATCCACGAGATTTTCTTTGCATCCTTTCCTTCTGAACTATATGAGTGCATCACGAGGTTAGCCGACAGCCAGGGAAGGTGTAAGCTTGACAAACCAATAGTGTGGACTTTGGAATTAGTGCGCGGACTAGAGGCATTAGAAGATAAGATCACGCGAGCTATGGACCATTGGCTTGATCGGATAATAGGGGTATTTATCACTGAGTTTGCGGTAGACATGACCATGAGCTACAACGAAGTAGAATGACACTTTCTCAAAGGACCACAAGGTAAGTATATTAAGTCCTTAAATACTTGGATTAAGATGCTATTGTGTGAAAATAGGGTCATGAGAATACATCAATGTTTGGGACAACGCAGAGCAAAAAGTTCTACAAAAGAAGTGAAGAATTAAGAAACAGTCCCTTAATTTCACCTTCGCTAGAGAGCAAGGAAGAGCTCGCTAAGGTCTCTCCAAGAAGCTTGGTCAATTTGATAAGGCAACATATTCTGCAGTTACAACCTCCACCCACGCCACCACCTGCTTCACCTCCCTCACCTCCATCTCCACTCACTCCACCTCCACCACCTCCACAGTTCAGTATGGTGTTGGCTTATATGGGCTTGACCCAGGTTCGGAAGAATTATTTAGACAAGCAAATCCCATAGCTACCGGCCATTTCGGTAACAGCCCGCAAAGTGCAGACTAAGGTCTCACTCGAGGTAGCAGGAGAGGGTGCCAAAACTAGGTTTCCGCACGTTTGGGATGTCTAGATGTGGTTTGGAGGCTTCGTGCCCCATCCGGCAGCCTTGCACTATGCTGTATTTGTACAAATCTAGAATACCTTTTACTGTCTATTAACTTGCAGTCTACAGATCTAATCTATAGGAGGAAGTATTGCGACCTGGATCTACTTTAAGGTGGTAATTAAGCAAACATTTATCAGTTTTATTCGGTTTGTAGATTAAGATTTAAACCCAGATTCACAAGTATTCAATAAGCAGTGCGCATAAATCAAAATATTCTTATTAACCATACAAAATGCCAGATTCGTGATAATTCAGAGATCACAAATAATTCTCATAATGAACTTATCTTTATTTCCACTTCTCAATTGTACAATTAGTTCCACCCTACGCACTCAGCTACAGGGGTCAACACACATAGCTTCAGACTCTTCCAGGCCTCTGCGCACATAGCTACAGAGCCTCTATCCTCTACCCAAACCCTCGACTTAGACTTACAGACGCTTTGAGATTGCTTCTTCTTAGACACCCATTACTTATCATATCTCAAAACGATACCAAAACTTAGATATTCTACCCATAGAGCCTTGCTCTATTTATGCCTTCCTATGGCCCGCGGTCCACGGATGGACCGACTCAACTTACATTTCTTTACATTATTTTTGGGCAGACTACCCTTTTTAATTTGACTTATTACAACTTGCGCTCCGTACATCTCACAAATTCTTTACCCTGCTTTTACCCAAAATTGTAGGCTTCGTACCGCATACCCATTACGTGGGGCTTCTGCTACCCAATATATGGCAAGTGCGATCAAACTACAAGTATTCAGAGGGGTAGGGAATGAAGATATAGACCAATTCTAGTTCATGGTAAGGGCAGTATTGGAAGCGCTAGGTGTCACGGATGAAAATATTAAGAAGGCTACATTGGTAAGCATGCTGCAACATTGCGCGTTAACATGGTATATCAAGCACTCTTATGACCATCTGAATGCAGGAATAACAGAAATCTAGATTGCACTAAACAGGGAATTCAACAGGCCAAAGTCAGGAAGACAATCAATCATCAGGTTTAAAGAGATCATGATGCTTCCAAGCAAGACCCCCCAAGATCTGGACCAAAGACTGAAGAGTATGATCTTCAAGGCCAATATGATGCTAACGGATGCACAACATCATGCATGGTTTGTGGCATCTCTGACTCTGCACTTAAGGATGACACTGTCACAACAAAAACTTTCCACCCAGGCCGAAGCGTTGGAGATGGCGATGAGGTTACATGAGACCCCGATATAAGACCGTGGGTTGGGAGTTCAACAAATCCACGTGCAACTATAGAATCTATGCCTAGAAACGCAAAGTTTAAAGCAGGATAGGGCACCGCGGCTAGAGGTGCGCGAGGAGGTATGGTGCATAAAATGCAAAGGATAGGGTCATGACAAGGATCACTATCTAGTGTTCGCAAACTACTTCAAAGGAGGAGGGCCAATTTCATTGAGAATAGAGGCACATGCAAGGCCGAGTGTGACACCTGTGTTATGGTGTGCGATCTGTCAGATAGGAGGGAAACACACAACGGATAATTATCATTGTTGTAGAAGTATACAGAGACTCCCCAGCAGTTGTTTTGTAATTTCTGCAGGTCAGTAGACCACGATGAGCACACTTATCACAACTACAAGCTAATGATGGATCGGACCCCAGCCTATAGGATGTAGACAAAAACACGAGCCCTTGACCCAGCTACGGGATGGTGCATGCTAGATTTCAGGGGCGAGGTCGAGGACAAGGAGGAATGGGACCAGAAAGGGGCCACGGATAGTTAATTTGTTACAATTGTGGAGGACCAGGGCACTATGCCCGTGACTGCACCAACCCGACGAGGATCTCATGTTCGTATTATGCTTAGTTTGATCATGAAACAATAGATTGTCCTACGTTGATAACACAGATGCGTGAAAAAGGGGTATTCCAACCTCCTCCAACTCAGAATATACAAACGATGAGGTCTAAACCATGTGAAGAACATCGGAATATAAACATGATGCTATGAAGCGGTGCGACCATGGGAGAGAATAAGGGGAAGCAGCCAGAGGAGATACATGGGTTTGCAAGGCTCCTACAAAGGAACCTGAGTTTGACTTAGAATACGCAAAGGAGATGTTCATGGAAGCTAAGAAGAGCTTCACGGAGGCCTCCACTTCAGGTAGTAAGGATCAACCAGAGCTATGAATGGATCCTTCAATGCTTACTACCTTTTTGGAGACATGTATGAAACTACTGCATGAAAATAAGGTAGTTAAGGGACTACAGTAGCTGATCACCAAGTGTGCAGGGTTAGGAGAACAATGCATAGTCCAAAAATTAGGGAAGCATGCATTGTGCACTAGGAGGGAAATGAGATTGACTACGCAGATTGGTGAGTATGAAATGGATCAGGTAATCCTAGATCTGGGTTCAGATGCAAATGTGTTACCAAAGAAAACATGGGAACGCATGGGTAGGCCCGCATTACAATGGTCCCCTATTCAACTATGAATGGCAAACCAACGAAATATTTTTCCCATGTGGAGGTTGCAAGGAGTAACAGTTGATATTGAAGGCGTGAGCGCACAAATGGATTTCGAGGTGATAGAGATTGTCGATGATAGCAATCCCTATCTCGCGTTCTGGGCCACCAATATGAATGGATTCATCAACCTGAAGAAGCAGAAGATGATATTTGAGAAGAAGTCACTACATGTAGTAGTCTCGCTAGACCCAGCCGAAGGAGCATGCTACACTGAACTAGTGCGTGACGACGAAAGCGATGATGAGCAAGATTGTATTTACAAGATAACTATGGGAGACTAGGATTGGGTAAATCCGACTTTAGATGGGAGAATCTCATGGGAGCATGAAAGCTCCTGCACTTTGGATTCAAATGAAGAAGTAGAGCGCTGGCAGAATCGTTTGCACAAAGTGACAACTTTGGATTGCAACATGATGATTAGATCACTGCGTTGTGTGACAATAGAGGCACGAGAGCTACCGACATATGATGGATTGATAGTAGTGGAGGAATTCTTAAGAAAATTTTAAAGCGCAGTATCGAAATAGCAGTGGTTCGAGGCGTTGAAATGAGCACTGTGTGCAACACCCGCACGATGGTTGGATACAGATCAAGGAAATTTTGAGGACTAGCACAGATGCAGAAGGATGATGAGTGTATGGTTTGGGAAACTGAAACTCTGAATGGTAGACAAATATGATGGACGAGATGATCCATGCATGCACCTCGCGAAATGGACCAAGGTCTACGAGGAAGAGCCACAACCTGAATGGGTACACTTATTCTACCATACCTTGGATGTCATACCCATGAACCAGTATACTAAGACAGAACTCTGGCATGGTACAGGTGAATGAGATGTCTTGTGCGATGGACTTTTGCTAACATTCACATTTGAAGACCAGTGGTTGGATACTGTTGATGATGCACTGCAAGCAGTAAAAGCCACCATCTTCAAAATACCTCAAGAGCCACTGAAAATCGTTCAACTTGTATGGCTGACCTAGTTAAGTAGTGCCCTAGAATGTTATAACGTGTAGGTAGAGGAGGATGATGACAATCCCCGCAGTATTAATATTCCAGAAACCGAAGGTTGTCATGAGGTTTAGGGACCACCAATTAAGAATCTTAACATCACTGCACCACTAAAAACAAAGCAGGTAAACATTGGCTAAGAAGCGAAGCTAAAGTATGCGACACTTGTGGATTATTATGATGATGCTACAGTAGATAAGGTCATTGAGGTACTCCGTAAGTATCAAGACTTGTTCCTGACCAAAATCACAGACTTGAAAGGGATCATTGGCAATTTAGGGATGATGAAGATCACTTTGAAACCGGATGTGAAGCGAGTTAAGCATCGGCCTTACTGATTGAACCCAAAGTATAAAGAAAAGGTTCACAATGAGTTAGACAAAATGCTCGTAGCCAGAATTATTGAAGCGGTAGAAGAATCCAATTGGGTGAGTCCTATGGTAGTTCAAGAGAAAAAAAGAAAGGTGAAATAATAATATGCGTGGACCTCATGAAGCTTAATGACACCTGTGCTCATGATCCATTCCTGACACCATTCACAGATGAAGTATTCGAAAACGTTGGCGGTTAGGAAACTTACTCATTCACGGACGGATTCTTAGGGTACCATAAGATCAAGATCACGCTGGAGGACAGGAGCAAAACAACCTTCGCAACTGAATGGCGCTGATTTCAGTACACCGTCATGCCCTTTGGCCTGAAGAATGCACTTTCCATATTCTCGCGCATAGTGGTAGTGGCGCTCAAACAATACATCCACAAGTTCTTGGAAGTATATCTGGATGATTGGACTGTCTTTGGATTTGTTAAACACCTTGTGATCCTACATTTTATGCTGGATACTTGCCAATGACACCAGATTGCACTGAAACTTAAAAAGTGCACCTTCCTCGTTTCCTTTGGAAACCTGCTAGGCCATGTGGTCTGTAAGCAAGTTCTGATGGTGGACCCCACGAAGATTGTTGTTATTATGAATTTGGAAGCACCGCGTAGTGTCAAACAACTACACGCTACTTTGGGGCACACGGGTTAATATTGGAAGTTTATCAAGAGCTATGCCCAAATAACAGTGCCAATGGAAAAGCTATTGAAAAAGGATGCTACATATTGTTGGAATGATGATTGTATGAAAATTTTGTATGTTCTCAAGAAGAAACTGGCATCTGCTCCCATCATGGCCTTCCCAAAATGGGAAGTCGAATTTCATGTACATGTTGATGCATTGTGTATTGCACTGGGAGCTGTACCCACGCAAGAAGGCAAGGAAGGCATGGATCACCCAATTGCATTCGTGAGTCGGCGGCTATCCAAAGCCAAAAAGAACTACTCTAATACTGAGCGCGAAGGGTTGGCAATGGTGTACGTGCTCCAGAAATACCGACACTATGGTACTTCAAAGTGTATATCGATCATTACGCATTGAAATACTTGGTGAACAAGCTTGTGTTGGGGGGGTGCATATGCATATGGCTTCTACTATTTCAAGAATATGATTTTGAAGTCATAGTCAAGCTAGGATGCCTAAATGCTAGACCCGATCACTTGTCATGAATAGAGATAGGCGAGGAACAAACAAATTTGGAGGAGGGACTACCAGATGCACAGTTCTTTGCAGTGTGTGTCGTAGACGGCCATTTTGAAGATATAATCCATTTCTTAACCATAGGGACTGCGCCAAAGGAATACTCTGTCCAATAGAAGAAGAAATTGGTGGTACACGTGGTGAACTTTTCTATCATTGCAGAGCACCTCTACAAAATGGGAAACGATGAGATACTGCGAAGGTATGTACCTGAATTAGAGAGAGGACAAATCCTCATGGAAGCACATGGAGGTGCTACAAGAGGACACTATGCTAGATGCACGATGGCAAAATGATTCTTCACGATGGGTTGTGGTGGCCAACCTTGCACCAAGATTCAAAAGCCCACTGTCAGGCCTGTGATATCTGTCAAAGAACTGGGAAACCATCACGAAGGGACGAGATGCCACTCAATCCACAAACAACATTGCAGTCATTCGAGAAATAGGAAATCGACTTTGTGGGACCAATCAAGCCATAGGGAAAGACGGGTGCGCACTACATAATCACCGTGACGGAGTACTTAACATGGTGGGCAGAAGCACATCCAGTTAAGGACTACACAACCACTACAACTACAAAGTTTTTATTCGACAACATGTTGACATGATTTGGGTGCCCAAAAGTCTTAATGAGTGACCGCAAAACACACTTCCTCAACAAAACCATCAGCGCACTCACCGAGGAGTTCTAGGTGTATCATCAGCAAAGTACACCATACCACCCGCAAGTTAATGGGACAGTAGAGTCATTCAACAAAATACTGGAGACTGCACTGACGAAAGCATGTAACGCATAGTGAAATGACTGGGACTTGTGCATACCTATCGTATTATGGGCATACAAAACTACATGCAAAAAATGGACTGGTCAGAGACCTTTTCGGTTAGTCTATGGCAAGGAAGTTTTCATGCTAATGGAATACATCGTACCCAGTTTGCGAATAGCGACACTTACAAGCATGTCGGACCACGAAGCCTTGGAAGAGAGGCTTGTGCAATTAGAAGAACTCGAGGAAGAACGATTTCTAGCAATATTTCATCAGCAGGTACAAAAATAGCATGAAAAGGCTTGGCATGATCATCATATCAAGTTGCATACCTTCAAGGTCAATGACTTAGTACTACTATATGACAATAAATTTGAAAAATTCCTAGGAAATTTTAGAATGCGTTGGTTGGGACCATATGTAGTAAAAGAAGTCACAGATGGAGGTGCGGTCTAGCTAGTTAAAGTTAATGTGGAACTGTTCCTAGGAAAAGTAAATGACAGCCACCTAAAGCCCTACATGGGTGGGCCGGCTATCTGACTAACCGACACAAGCACAGTCTTCGTGACCCGAGAAGCTAGACAGGGGGGTGGGACTATAAACACAAGCACTAGCAACCAGTACCAAAGAAGGGAATTGAGTCAGACTTAGATGATTCAGGAGTAGAAAGGGAGTAGATCTAGGAGACAACGAAACAATGTGCTACAGACACCCAAGCTGTGCGAGACCTGCTGCATGGACTTTGCACAAAGATTGTTGCACCAGTAGAGTGACTCGAGACGAGTCAAGATGATTGTGTTAGGGGCTTGTTGTGCAACAGATCCCCCCACAACATGTTTTTGGGGCTTAAAGCCTGAGTTTTGATCCATGTGATGTAAAGACTCTGCGAAGTACAGGTGAATAGCGTGAAAGTTAGGATGAGTCATAGGGTTGTCCACCCTAAAATATGTAATTTAATGTAAAGTTGTATCGGCCTACCCATGGTCCGCGGACCATGGAATTGTATAAATAGAGCGAGGCTCTAAGCGTAAAGAATGTTTTTGGGGAATAAGGAAGTAGATAGATGTGAAGGCATGGTTAGAGAATAGAAATGGATCTAAATAGTATTGGGTCGTAGTAGTAGGAAGAGGCTCTGTAGCGTCCGCAGCTAAGAGCGTGGACCCCTACAGCTGAGTGCACAGGGCAGAGTCAGGTCTGTACTTGAACTAGGCTTAAAAAGATCATTAATAAAGATAAGTTAGATTCAGAATATCATGCATCTAGTTGTGGATCTATATTTTTTATGCATTAAGTGTTATCTATTTATTTATATGTGCGCACTTGATAAATACTTATATGAATGTTTATGTATGAAAATATTCTAAGTAATTAGTGAACAAAACCTAATTAAGGAAGACTTGGATGAGCAACACGGGTCACATTGTGAAAAATGTTATGAATCTTGCTGCCTTGGGGCGGCTCCAACTCATATGCAACCTGTCCAATCCTGCGTATCACCCTGTGTGGCCCATAAAATTAGGGCTTGAGTTTTTCATCCCCCTTCTGCTTCAGCAATGATTGTCGGTATGGTTGTAATCATAGGTAGACCATGTCCCCTACCTCGAACTGTCTCTCCACTCGACCCTTGTCAGCATACAGCTTCTACTAGTTCTGCACTATAGCCATGTTATTCTTGAGAGCTCGGAGGATATCCTAACTCTCCTGGATCCACATCTTGGCTCTAGGAGCCTTGCTATCACCAAACATCACGTCAGCAAAAGATAAAGGATAATATGCATATAAGGCATAGAATGGTGACATACCAATAGACATGTGATGTGAAGTATTGTAGCAGTACTCCCCCAGATGCAGCCACTTCAACCATGCTCATTGCTGCCCACTAGCATAGTTACACAAGTTGCCCTCCAACCACTTGTTAACTATCTCTGTTTGTCCATCTGTCTATGCGTGATAGCTGGTACTCAGTGTCAACTCTGTCCCCACCAATCGGAAAAGTTACTACCAAAACTCGCCCATGAAACGGATATCCTTATCACTGACGATGGTCTTAGGAATACCATGTAGCCTGAAGATCTCCCTCAAGAATAGCTCGACCACCTGTGCTACTGTATAGTGTGTGGATATGGCAAAGAAATGTGCATACTTCGTTAGTCGATCAACGGCGACAAAGATACAATCCTTGCCCTGTACCATGGGCAACCCTATGATGAAATCAATCAAAATACTCTCCCATTTCCCCTCCGGAATGGGAAGAGGCTGCAATAATCCTGCGGGATGGCTCATCTCTCCCTTGTTCCTCTAGAAAACATCACACTCCCGGATGTGTTGGAGTACGTCCTCCTTGAGGCCCTTCCATGAGAACCTCTCCCTAATGGCCCTATAGGTTTTGGTAAAACCCTGATGTCCTACCAATGGGGAATCATGTGATGCCTAGAGTATCCTCTTCTTGAGTTGAGACCCCTCAGTCAAGAAGATCCAGTCCCTGTAGTAGATGATCTCATTAACCACCCTATACCTATCATCTGCCACCTGCCCATCCAGAACCTCACATGCAAATCTATCCTTGGAGTACTCTACTAAGAGTCGAGCCCTCCAATCTATATTCAAGCTCATAAGAGACAATGTGGTTGGTCTACGTGAAAGGGAATCTGCTACCACATTGTTCTTACCTTTGACATACTCAATTTCAAAGTCATATGGTTAGATCTTACTGATCCACTTCTGCTCCAAAAAGAACTTGAGGCTGTTGTGATCAGTCCTCACCCTGAACCTGCTGCCTACCAAATACTGCCGGTACTTAGCCAATGCATGCATGATGGCCAACATCTCCTTGTCGTATATGGAATACAACCTCTCATGCTGAAGGAGCTTCTTGCTCTCAAATGCTATAGGATGACCTTCCTGCATCAATACTACGCCGATCCCCTCTCCCAATGCATCACACTCCAAAACAAATGGTTGCGTGAAATCTGGCAATGTAAGCAACTCCTGGATATCTTGCTCAATCTCATCCCGATAGGCCTTGGGGTGCCTATAGCGGGTGGTAATCATGGTCTGTATTCCTTGCTCAAGCTTGATGGTGTGCTCAAAACCCCGATCTGGTGGCTGTCCCGGTGGAATCTCCCCGAACACTATGGCATACTGATCAAGGATAGACTGTATCTCTAGGTGTACCATTTGCCCTGTAATTCCTGCCTCTGATGCACATAGCTCCACTTCCCACTCTATGTCTCCCTTTAAGAATATTGCCTCCATCCGATGAGCTGAGATAGTCTGAGGCGGATATGTGTGCTATCCCTGTATCTTTTCATGCCTCCCTATCTTCTCATCATCCCACTCCATCTCCAGGGTCTTCCAACCTATCGTAGCCTTCCCTAGAGTGATAAGCCACTGAACACCTAGTATCATGTTGGTGTCCGGAATATCGACCATGAAAAAGTGGTCAGTCAATGTGTAGGTGCCCATCGTCATTGAAAGCTCTGCAACATAATAAGCACACATCATGTTCTGATCTCCTAGGACCAAGACTGAAAACCCATCAAAGCTCTCTATTTGTATACCTCTCTACTTAACCATTTGGGCATCGATGAAGTTGTGGGTTGCCCCACTGTCAACCAAAACTGATACGTGTTGGCCATGTACTATCCCTCGTACGTGTAGTGTCAAATACTTTGGAACTCCCCGCAACACTACAAGGGCCCCTCCGGTGGGTGCAAAAGATGTACCACCTGCTGCTGCTGGTGGAGGTGGCAAAGGTCCCTGTATGGCATGGTTGTCTCCTGCCTCCACATCCTCCTTTTCATCCTCTTCTCCACTGCTCTCAAAGAAGACCTCAATAAAATGTGCTTTACCAGCAGCACATCTATGTCATGGTGCCCATGGCTCCTGACAAGTGAAGAACAACCACTTCTTCTTCAGCTCCCTCCTGGCATCATCGTCAAGCTGTACTCATCCTGGATTCCCCTTTGGAGGTGGAATCCTCACATCCTTCCCCTTAGACCGAAAAGTCTGTCTCTGGGGGTAAGGTGTCCGGGTCCTGGGTAAGACATTATGTAAGTCTTGGGTCCTACTGATAGCGTCCTGGAGCATAGCTGGTCTAGTGGATCGGACTAGACCCCGAAGTGGCTCTGCTAACCCCTCAACATACATATAGACCCTCCGTGTTGTGGAGAGGTCTAGCACCATCACGGAGACCCTCAAGAAATCTGCAATGTAGGTCTCTAGTCTCCCTATCTGTTTGAGCCTCGTCAGCTTAACGAAATGCTGCTCTGGATCCCTCCGATCAAATCACTCCATCAGTCTCCTAGTAAACTCGACATATGTCGTCACTGTGGAGTGCCCTAGTGTAACCATCCCATGAAACCACCAATCCTGGGCCTCACCATCCAAATGCAATGTGGCCACCTTGATGGCCTTTGTCTCCGACATCTGGTTAAGATAGAAATAAATGTCCAGCTTCTCCGCCCAAGACTCTGCCGAACTATTTGATGAAACATCAAACATAGGCAAGTGGAATATACTTGCTGCACGGTGGGTTTCACCATCATGGTAATGTCAGTACCCTCTGTGATGGTCGTGGGGTCTACTATCCCGCTGGAGCTGAACAAAATATCTAAATGAGAGGGATTCCCTGAACTCCTGCCCATAGGCCTGGTACTCTGCAAAATAATCACCCATATGTCCGGGCTTTGCATCTTGTTGGGCTACAGCCATCGTGTCTACTCCTAAGAAAGTGGGCATGGTAGAGCTTGTAGGGGCATGTGAGGCCACCTATTGCGTAGTATCACATTGCTCTGGCAAGTGATGGGATGCAACTGATCCCTCACCAATCTAGAAAACTCATGGGCTCTCACACTATCTGGCCTCTACTACCATGAATCTCTACCCCATCACCTCAATCTGCCTTAATAGATCCTGCACAGATTTGAGGAGCATGTCCGCAAATCTCTTCCCGTCCTCATCTACCATCTACTCTGTGTCCACTACTAGCTCTCTCTATTCTGCGTATACCACAGGTTCCTCCTATTCTGCATCTGCCAAAGGAACACAGTCTCCCTCTCCATAGGTATTCTCCAACCTACGTTCAATGTCTCTATATCTCTGACCTCTGTAACATATATGGGGTTTTTCCCCCAGTGTCATAGATTGCTAGCTCCACAGGCTGAGCCAGATCTATGCTCTGATACCACTGTAATATTCCTAACCCAGAATATTCCCCAAACCCCAGTAAAAACTCCAACCAAATATGTACAAATGATATAATAACCCAGAAGTGATAAAATAACAGTGGAACAACACATAATAATGTAAACCGGAAATATAAGCAGATACACAAGAAATGCAGTGAGAAATGCTAAGTCATTCTATTATACTGAGAAATAAATGAGTACAAGAGGTGATTAGATAGATGGCACCTCGACTTGCACAAGGAAAGTGAAGAAATACTCTCAGAATGATAAGAATGGCCTCTCTACATGGATGCTACTATTGTGCTGCTACTACTGCTAGAAAAAAAATGATGCTTTGGGGTTGCTCCCCTCCTTGGAAAAAGCTGAAACTCTGGATTGGAGCTCTACTCAAGAAACCTAGAAAAACCGAGAAAGCTTTTCTGAAATGGCCGACCCCCAAAAATCACCCCCTTGGGGTTCTACGTAGTTCCTTAAAGACACTGATGAAACTGCTGTTGAAATGTTGACGAAACTGCTGATGAAACTACTGCTGGAATGCCAATGGAAATACCTTGCCCAAGCAGGCACTTGAAGTCCCCCGGGGCTAAGGGTGAGATCTCCAAACGGAGACACTCAATGCACTAAATAGTGCTGTAGACTAGCTAAACAGCCAGCATGCTCTAAGTCGAAATGACTATCACAAATGCTCATGACCAGAATGATCCCAAATGAGGGGGTTCCTCTCTATTTTATGGCCTCTGCCTCTCACAATCCCTAGGCTCACTTTCTCCTGCGTGATCCCCTTCTTGCCATGTGTTCCTTCGCTCCTGCACAGTCCCTCCATGTGTCTGTGTGGGCCCCTTTTTTGCATCCCCCTTTGTCCCCCTTGGTTCCCCCTTAAGTCACAATGTTGTGCTACCTAGGAAGTGACTTTTTATTCTAAAGTGAGTTATGTTCCCCCTTCCTCACTTTTTATTTACAAATAACTATAAAAGGCAAAAATAGAACAAAATCGAATATTCCAATTAGCCATAGCGAATTAGGAATATGACAGATTAGATTATTTGTAGATTTAAGAAATGTAAATAAGGTTTCTTTGAAGGACAATTACCCTTTACCTAAGATGGATCATATTTTACAAAGGGTAGTAGGTGTTTCTAGGATTTCACTTTTAGATGGGTTCTCAAGGTATAACCAGATTCTGGTTCATCCTGATTACCAGGAAAAAAATGCTTTTACAACACCATGGGGCACATTCAAGTACATAAAAATGCCATTTGGACTTAAAAATATAGGAGCAACCTTACAAAGAGCAATGGACAACATTTGCAAAAGAAATTCATGATTTTCTTGTTATATATCTGGATGACTTAACTGTTTTTTCTAAATCAAATCAGCAGTATTCAGATCATCTCAGCCAAGTATTCCTAAAATGCAGAAAATATGGTATCTCTTTGAATCTAAAGAAGTCCTTGTTTGGTCTAGAAGAAGGTAAACTCTTGGGCCATATCATTTCCAAAGATGGCATTAGAATTGATCCTACTAGAATAGAAGCTATTCTACAGATACCTCACCCTAGAAATGTCAAAGAACTTCAAGCTTTCTTAGGAAAGATAAATTTTTTGAGAATATTCATATCTAACTTAGCTTAATTGATTAGATTGCTTAATGATATGTTAAAAAAGGATTCAAGTATTAAATGGACAATAGAAGCCAAACAAGCATTTGAAGAAATTAAAATGGCTTTAACTAGAACATCGGTCCTTACAAGCCCACAATTTGATAGAGACTTCATAATATTTTCATTTGCATCAAAACACACTATAGCAGTTGTTTTATTACAAAAGGATGATCTACGATGTGAGAAACCCATAGCATTTTTTAGTAAAGCACTTAGGGATGCATCATTAAAATACAAAATCATGGAGAAACAAGATTTTGCACTTGTAAAAGCCATTAAAGACTTTAGAGTCTACATATTGTACTCCCATGTGATAGCCTATGTACCTAATGTTTTTGTCAAAGACATCTTAACCCAAGATGGAATTGAGGGAAAAAGAGGTAAATGGATTGCTACCATATTAGAGTATGATATTGAAATAAAACCTACAAAGTTAATAAAAGGACAGGGATTGGCCAAGCTCATGACAGAAACAAATTATCAAGCCCTAGACATTAATGAACTGGGTAACAAATAGGAGATGGCGACTCCACAAATCAGCTAGGCTTTCTTAGATTCACCTTGGTATGCTGATGTAATTTATGTACTATTAAACCTGCAGGCTCCTCCAGTGTTATCTAGAACAAAGGAAAGGTTTTTAAAGATGAAAGCTTCAAAGTTTTGTATTTTAGATAATGCTCTTTTTTGGAAAAATCATAAAGGTATTCTATTGAATTGTTTATTAAAAGAAGAAGCTAACAAGGCTCTCCAAGAATTTCATGCAGGGGACTGTGGTGGACACCTTTACTGGAAATCAACTACAGATAAGATCCTAAGGCTAGATTTTATTGGCAAACCTTGTTTGCTGATGTAAAGAAATTTGTCACTGCTTGCCATAAATGTCAAATATTTGAAGGCAAGAAAAAACTATTACCTTTACCCCTGAGACCAATTTCCACTGAAAAACCCTTCCAACAATGGGCCCTTCACTTCATTGGAGAAATCCATCCTCCCTCTTCTGGCCAACGCAAATGGATTCTCACTGCCACGGACTATTTCACCAAATGGATAGAAGCCATTCCTTCTAGACAAGCCAATCACAGAGTGATCATAGGATTCTTAGAAACCAACATACTGTCTAGATTTGGCTGTCTTGATAAATTCATAATTGACAATGTTGTTGCCTTCAAATCTAAGAAGATGATAAGTTTTTGTAACAAATACCATATCACCTTAGGCCATTCCATAGCCTATTACCCTCAAGGTAATGGACTGGCTGAGTCTTCCAATAAGAGCATTATTAATATTATTAAAAAATTAATGGAGGAGAACAAGAAAAATTAGCACAAGAAACTTACAAATGCACTATGGGTAGATAGACTTACCACCAAAAAATCTATTGGGACTAGTCCTTATGAGTTAGTCTATGGCATGGACGTTGTATTTCCTTCATCTTTAGGAGTTCCTGTAATGAAATTACTTCAAGAAGCTCAGGTGGAACCTAATGATATTCAAAGGAGGATAAAACAGACCATCAATCTGCAGCAGACCAGAGAGGAAGTGTATCAAAGATCCTAAGTGTTGCAGGAGAAGCTTAAAAAGATATTTGATAAAAGAACCAAGGCAGAAGATTTCTACCTTGGAGACAAAGTGTTAAGATTGGATTCCAGGAGAGAGGATAAAGGAAAACATGGGAAGTTTGACTCCCTATGGAAAGGACCTTATATTATCTATGCCATACAAGGAAACAATACATATTATCTGAAAAACTTGGATGGCACAGAAACAGAAGAAGTGCCAGTTAATGGTCGGATGTTGAAACATTACTTTGATCCTACTTATTAATGTATCCTGATTTTTAACATGTTCATACTATATACTTTGTAATGTCACAATTTTGATTGGATAGTAACTTGTTGAAGTTGAAGCCCGAAGAGAAGGCCCTAAGCTTCAGGAGTATCACTATCATACATAAAATAAAGCAACAAGAAGAAGAAGATTCCGCAGCTCAGTCAAAATCATTCAAAGGCCATATGACCTGTTGTTCTTGACATTCCACCAGGAAAAGCCATCCCCAAGTGAAGCCAGTGTTCCGCTCCTATACCAATAGGTGTCATATTTTATGATTGACTTGATGAGCTAGGAATATGTTCATACCTTTCCTTCTTGCAAATGTTTTCCATATTGTCAAAAAATCAAAAAAATTAAAAAATGTGAAGAGGGTATACCCTAAAAGAAAAATCAAAGGGTGAAAAGAATAAAATGGTCAAAAAAGTGAAAGAAAATGAACCCCACCAAAAGAAAGACCAAGGAAAGTGTGCAAGTCTAAATGCCACTACTTTTTACTCTTATGTAATAAACAAATTGTGTGCAACTTGTAATTTATGCCACAATTGATGAACAGTCAAACAGCTTAAGCTTGACTAATTCATATTTGAATTTTATGTTTTAGAGATAGAGAATAAAATTTGACCAAACTATTTAATCTTAGCAAATAAGTAGATAGGTAGAGTGACTAAAAGGAGCTCAAAAGTTTAATCTGAGCCCTTGGATGTAATAAGGTTAGACTTAGATATTTTTCTACATGTAAAAGAAAATAAAATGTGATAAGGGTTTGCCAGTCTAAGTGCAACCTAATAAAGAAGAAAAAAAGTTAGGTTAAAGTAGGTAGGGTAGGTAGATGATGTTGCAAAATTAAATGTGATGGATAATGACTCTAAATGTGTTAATTTATACTTTCATCACAAGTGCAAGGCTGTCAATACACTGGAAGCATTTCAAGCAAGACAAGGTCAAATAATTAACTCCCATTTTCATCTTTCCCTTAATTTTCACTAATTCCCCCTATGTACTAAGGCATTTGAAAATTAGAGGGGCTCAGAGCATTTATCTAACTTCGGGAGGGACTAGACCCTCAGTCCAATAATTTAAAAGCCTAAATACTTAAAATCATCCATAAAATCATTCATTTAATTTCGTAAGTCTTTTCCCTAAGTAAAATCTTATTTTACTTACGTAAACTAAAATAAATCTTCATAAAAACCCTTTTTACAATTTAGCCTAAGTCAATATGTTATATGATGAAATATATTCGGAAACATTGTACTTAACGCTTTTTCCATTCATTTGATCATATTAACTTTTAACTTTTATTATATAATTCCCAAATAAAATAAAATCACCTTTTCCCGTATAATTATACATATATAAAAACCCCAAATTTTTATATATCCCACCCCGATGATTAAATATAACCATAATACGTTTTAAATAAGGATTAATTAACTAACCCATAGTTAATTAAGAACCTGACCCCATCACTATTTAATGAGGGTTAATTAGTCATCAGGACTAATTAATAACTCTCCCCAACCTCTCATATCGCCCCCGATATAATTAACTAATATTTTGATTATGTTGGGCTCACCACTGTTAAACCCCGATGTATCGCGCCTCCCGTTAGCCGTTCGATCGCCCTCTCTAGCTCTAACATCCTTAAACAATATCACGCACCCCTTAGTGACAGAGCGTTAGCACGCGATCACTAAGTGGTTTTCCCCCGTACCTCCACCATGCGTCAAGCGATCAATGGAATCACTGGCTCCCAGCTAAATACCGCCCGTCCCCAAAAGCGATGCGATGAAACCACTTACTGCCATTCCATATATGAAAAAACATCAATTCATTCTTGGCACACGTCATCTGCCCGAAAACCAAAAAATCCCCACCAACCTTGACTTTGTTAATAAAACAAATGAATGTCATTTTCATTGTTTTTTACCATATACTAATGTTCCCATGCAAAGAACGTCGAGGTCAACTGTCGAAGATTTCCAGCAGCCACCTTCCCAAGAAAATTTGCAGCCGACGTAGCCCAGAACCTATTAGCTACTTCATGTACCTGTTTTTGCACTGTTCACTCCCCAAACACAAGTATTTATCCAATTTCCACCGAAACCCTGCAAGTTCACGTTTTACACTACAATTCCACATAAAAGGCCAAAATTCATTTCAAATTCAGTATTTTCTTCACCATACAAGTTCCCAGACCTGTGAATTTGCTCATTTTTCACTAGAAACCCAAATTCCTTTCTGAATCCACAAGAACCAGAAATGGAAACCCCTGTGGCTTTGTCTGTTTCACCCATGAATGCCCCTCATAAAGATTTAGACTATCTGCCTCTTGCAGATAAATACATTCATATAAAAGACTTATCCACTAATAAAAACCACCTTAAAGACTTTTTCCAGAGTAGGGATAAATATCTGAATGGATCTAACATCCTAGGACTGTGGGAATCCAAACTTCCCATGTATTTTCTCCCCTCAGTCCATGTTTTTCCTGATATAATCCATCAATGCCAGGCCAATTATGATCCTAACCTCAGAGCAGTCATGTCTCCAAGCCATACAGTCCTATTTCCCATAACTTCTCAATCCATCAACAAAATGTTGCAATTCCACTTCAGTCAAGCTCTCACCACCATTTCCATGGGATATTTGCTTGAGAAATCCACTCAATTGTCTGAGTCAAAACTGAAAGTTTTCTGTCAGACTTTCATGTCACCAAAGCATCAACCTGATGGCCCACCTCCTTACATGCATACCTTCTTCACAAATATGGGCCAACTCATAATTGATATGATATCTTTGATCATGGGATTCAACACTAGTGAGTATGTTGATGAGATAACCCTTGTGTTGCTATTAATTTTTACTCCTGGATAGCCCCCTGCTATTAATTATGACTATGCTTCTTACATTGCTAATAAGATCCCTGACCAGTTCTTAAGATTGGACAATGAAGGAGTTTTCAAATACACCACTTTCATATATCATCTTATGTTGTATTATCAATCAGGAAACTTCCCCTTCCCTATCATGAAACTTGACACCAGAGCAAATCCAAGGCTTGTAATCTTCTGGTTTGCAGTCTTCCATAGTTCCTTTGAAACCCCTTATTCGTACAATGAATTCATTGATCTGTTTGTTCACCTAGAAACTACCTTATTGACAGGAGTTTCCCCTCAAAGGATCAATGGTGATATGAAGAAGATCCTTCATCTTTCCAAGCACTACAGAATAGGTGATTGGTACCTGTACAAGAACCATATAGAAATGAAGATCTGTGGGTGTGAGCTCTGCCCTTTTAAACTACCAAAGTATGTTCCAATGAGGCTCTTTGCATTGGAATATTTCAGGCAAATGATAAATTCAGACCTGGTCCATTTTTATAATGCCAAGAAGAAAGCTTAGCTTAGAATCAAGAATCAGTTGGGCCCTTTTGTTTGTAACACTAGGGATGTATGGAAAGAAGCAGAAAGAATTTTAGAAGATCATCTTAAGTTACAAAAAAGTTTTGGGTGGGTACCATATGACCATAACAACTTTATTTGTGATAGAATAATGAAGAATAGATTGTCACCATACATTCACCATAGGATTCTAGAGATTGAACAATTTGCAAATATGGATGAATGGGTGGAAGGGACCCTAGTAGAAAAAGATAGTGAACAGGTCAATATTGAAAATGTTATGAGAAATCTTGAGAAAACACTTGAGCTGGATTCTTTTGGGCAAGTAGAAAGGTTAGGGAGTGGTACCTCCTCAGCTGGAACCTCTCAACAAGATTCACAGGAAACCAGCACACCAACCACAGGGACATCCAAAGGCAAGGAACTAGAAACTAGTACACAGGCCACCGAGAAATCCACAATGTCAAAGCAACCAGAAACTTCCAAGGAGAAAGCCCAAATGCACATTCCTCCCACTCAGGTAAATGTGGGAGAACCTCCAACCTTGCAAACGCCTCTAAATGAGGATAGAAATAAAAAGAGAGACAGAGAAACAGCTACCCCTTCCAGTAGACCCTCAGGACAGCCTGGTACCAAAAGGAAAAGATTAAATCCCCTCTCAGAAGAAGAATATGTGGAAGAGACTATAGATAATGAGAGGAGAGAAGGAACAGATAGCCAACAAACTTTCCCAGTCGGTGTGACATCTACTAGCTCATAGAGAAAGGAGATAGAGAGACAACAAAGCGCAGAGGTATCATGATGAAAATGAGAAATTGGGGGTTGCCCAAAATCCCAATTCCTTTAAAACTCGATCCTGGACCTATGGGTTATGGCCCACTAGGTCCCATCGGAAGCGTTTACTTTAGGCTTCAAAGCCTTTTTAATTTTATAACGTGGATCTATATTAGAACCGAGAGGTCCTTTTCTATCCATGCATATAAACATGCATCTCAGTCTTAATAATTCCGATGCGATATGTATCATTGGCGATCGGAGGTGGACCTCACAACCGTCAGCAGCTCCACACACTGCAATTCGATTTTCTCTTCATCTTCGTCGGACACTTCCCAGCTCTGTGTTTAACACTTCCCAAAACTGGTCAACGCATCTACTGATTGTTCATCGCTACCACAACAACCGTCCATTTATTTGCAAATTAATTCAGTGTTTAACTCTTCGGTTCAACCTCCTGTAAGCGCTATAGCTCAATACTCTCACTTTGCTTCGGATCCCACAGATCCAAATTCATCCACACGATTCAACATCCCTCATCTGCGCTCTTGAGATTTATTTCTAACGTTCGTGTAGCCAATCTACTGGATCCGATCTAATACAAAGCCAATACATATATCGATTCGCCTTCATTCCAATCCTTGTGAAGTCATTCTCTATAATTCGATTCTTAAACCGCAGCACTACCACTCCATACGATGATATTCGCAATACTCAGAACAATCACATATAATAATTAAACAAGCTCACAACACGAAATGAATGAAATTATAAAACACACATGTACGCAACAACACTAAACCCAGGTTTATATATTAAACAAAACGGCTACAAAATTAAGGCATTTCAGCCTTAAAAAAGAGCTCACACTCGGCTACATCTTGCCACTCACAAATTACCTCACAAACAGATATATCTCTCACCCTTATCACACTACACATATATATACAAGAGTGTTAGATTGTAAGCATCGATCCTATCCTTGTTTTTCTGCATGCATGACAGATAAGTATCCTTTGTCCACTTTAAAGCCACTTTAAATCTGCTTTATTTGCTTTAAATCTAATTTTCTGCTTTAAGCAGACTTTCCTTTGTTCTAATCCTCTGGTCCACGTTTGTTGCTTTGGTGTTGGTTGCTCCCGCATCATACTCCTGAGGCACAAAAATTTATGACCTCCTGGTCATATGCTTCTGGTCTTCGTAATAACTTTTAACTTGTGAGTTGCAATCTACCTCTGCAACAGCAAGTCCTCCTTGCCACCTCTTACCTCACCAAGCTCTCCTCTAGACTTGGTCTTTTGGTAAACACTCTAGGCTATTGCAATCTTCTCACCTTCCTCTGCAATCTTCTCACCTTCCTCTGCTGCTACGTACACAAAATATAAAGACCATACATACTTTATCAAGAATTGTACCTCCTTCCACAGAATCTTTTTCTCGCTCTGATACCAACTGATGAAAATGAGAAATTGGGGGTTGCCCAAAATCCCAATTCCTTTAAAACACGATCCTGGACCTGTGGGTTATGGCCCACTAAGTCCCATCGGAAGCGTTTACTTTAGGCTTCAAAGCCTTTTTAATTTTATAACATGGATCTATATTAGAACCGAGAGGTCCTTTTCTATCCATGCATATAAACATGCATCTTAGTCTTAATAATTCCGATGCGATATGTATCATTAGCGATTGGAGGTGGACCTCACAACCGTCAGCAGCTCCACACACAGCAATTCGATTTTCTCTTCATCTTCGTCGGATGCTTCCCAGCTCTGTGTTTAACACTTCCCAAAACTGGTCAACGCATCTACTGATTGTGCATCGCTACCACAACAACCATCCATTTATTTGCAAATCAATTTAGTGTTTAACTCCTCGGTTCAACCTCCTGTAAGCGCTACAGCTCAATACTCTCACTTTGCTTCGGATCCCACAGATCCAAATTCATCCACACGATTCAACATCCCTCATCTGCACTCTTGAGATTTCTTTCCGACGTTCATGTAGCCAATCTACTGGATCCGATCTAATACAAAGCCAATACATATATGGATTCGCCTTCGTTCCAATCCTTGTGAAGTCGTTCTCTATAATTCGATTCTTAAACCGCAGCACTGCCACTCCATACGATGATATTTGCAATACTCAGAACAATCACATATAATAATTAAACAAGCTCACAACACGAAATGAATGAAATTATAAAACACACATGTACGCACAACACTAAACCCGGGTTTATATATTAAACAAAATGGCTACAAAATTAAGGCATTTCAGCCTTAAAAACGAGCTCACACTCAGCTACATCTTGCCGCTCACAAATTACCTCACAAACAGATATATCTCTCACCCTTATCACACTACACATATATATACAAGAGTGTTAGATTGTAAGCATCGATCCTATCCTTGTTTTTCTGCATGCATGACAGATAAGTATCCTTTGTCCGCTTTAAAGCCGCTTTAAATCTGCTTTATTTGCTTTAAATCTAATTTTCTGCTTTAAGCAGACTTTCCTTTGTTCTGATCCTCTGGTCCACGTTTGCTGCTTTGGTGTTGGTTGATCCCGCATCATATCATCATTCAGACCACCAGTGAAGGACACTTCAGATATCAAAAAGACATTTATTGACATAAAAGCCAGAAATGATCCATTAAGGCTTCAGGTCTATAATCAATATTTGAAAATGGCTCTCTCAAATCAAAATATATTGATGTCAGCCTATGTGTTATAGACATTTTTGGGCCCTACAACCCCAAGCATGAAATGTCCATAAACCAAGGGCTCCTAAGTCCCTAAAAGTGTTGTTCTAACCCCTAAAGGAACAAGGTCAACAGATTACAGCTTCTCCCAGAAGTTCTCCATGAGAAACTGCCCAGAATTGGTCAAAACAGGATCATTGCGGCTGCTCCACTGGCTAGGTGCGTTGCATCTCACCCAAATACACTGTGAGGGTGCATTTCATTTCAAAAGTCCCTTCTGTGGGTTGCGATGGGCGAGAAATGACAAATGACAGTGTCATTTCGCGAGGTGGAGAGGCAATGGAAGCTTCCAGAATCTTCTCCTGTGACACTTGCCTCACTGAATTCGATCAAGGATGAGTAAGAGGCCATCAGTCTCCAAGTGGAAGCAAGAACTATCAGAGAGAATACACTAATCAAATCACAAGCTAACTCATCCCCCTTACAGATATCTATATATGGATCCCTCATCCCAGAGATCCAGAGGCTAGAATTTTGCATATTGTAAGGAATTGTTGTTGGTTTCCTGAGACAAACATCAGATTGTTGGGTGATCTAAGCTGTTTGAGTTGAAGAGGGGCTTCTTTTCTAGGAGGTTGATGCTGGGTCAGAACAACCGGTTGTAACTCCTCTTGGCTCTTTTCTTGTTTATCAATAAAAGCTATTTGAGTTTTCCTCCATGCTTTTGTGTCATTGATGCTTGTTACATTTGTATGGTCAATTTATATCTGACCCTAGATTGTTTATGATTATAGATCCATGTCTTTGTATAGTGCTATGCTTCTGTGATCTTACAGGTACTTTGTGAAGCTAGGCGTGCAAGGGAGAAGGTGGCTGAGGACTATCAAAGAAGAGAGGGATCAAATCAGGAGATTGGCACAAGACAGAGGTTGGTCTTTCTGTTCCTCTCTATCTATAATTCATAAAGGAAAAAACAAAAGTAGCTTTTCTCTGATTGTTCCTAAGGCAGATGTCACACCTTAGTGGGATAGAGCAGTTCTAAATAGACACTTTTCTCTGTAACACTATGACATCAAGGAAGGTAAGATGATCATGAGTTATTTCAAGCCTAAAGTGCAACAGCTACAAACAACAACAAACTACCTTAGAACCAATTTTGAAGTCATGGAAAAGGATATTCATCCTTTGGATCAGATTGAGTTGCACAAACAAACTGGAGAAATGATTTATTCCACATTGACTAGCAAGGCTATGTTGGCCCAGAGGTTGGAAAATTCTTTGGATAACACAACTACCCAAGTACATTTGGAGAAAGCTTCCTCCCAGGCCAAAGATAATAGAATAAAGTCTTTAGAAGAGATAATTATTGGATTGGGTCATGATCGAAAAGATGTAAAGGCTACAGAAGCCTTAATCAAAAAGAAAGATGAAGATATTGCTACCCTAAGGAAGCAACTAAAGCTACCACCTTCAAGGCATCCATAGACTGGTGAGATTATAAAGAAAAAATCTGAAGAAGCGCTGATGGATTTGCTCTTAAAACTTAATGAACAATTGAATGAGACTGAGTAAGAACTTGAAAAAGCATTGAAGGACACGCAGGGAGAGTCGACCTCTCAGCCTCCCAATGTGATACCAGTAGTCTCAACTACAATCCCTTCAACCCTTGGAGTAGCTCTGGCACTAAATATTCCACCAGCTACAGCAAAGATGGTCATAGGTACAACAACAATAGGAACAGCAGGAACAGGACTGGATAGTACTGTCAATTTGAGCACAGAGGAACTAATAAAATCAATGGAGGTCATGGAACTGCAAGTTTCAGAGCTTAAAAAGGTACAAGAATAGTATGCTAACTTGGAACAGAGTTATGATCTCTCAAAGATAGATGTTGCAGAAAAGACAAGAGAGATCAAAGGGTTAGAAAACCTAGTGAAATCATTAGAAAAGGATCTCACATTTCAGAAACCTCTAACAGAAATCAAGAAAATTCTTTAGGCCAACATCACTCAATCGATAAATGATGTTTGGCCATCAATTCAAATAATTTTTGAGCAAATTGATTTAGTGAAGCTAGCTCAAGAAGAAGTTCAAAAGGCAAGGGTAGAGTTAGGAAATATGCTTGAGGAAGCCAGTAGGCTCATATAGTTTTTGAATACCAGGAATAAGTACCAGCTTGAAGAGCTGGGCATTCAAGATAGAATAGGGACAATTTTGGAAGTCAAAAGGGTCTTTACTAAAAGAACTCTGATGCAAAACTTCAAAAGAAGGTGTCGTGACATGCAGGAAGAAATTAATGCTTTCATGAAGAGATTTGATATTTTGCAGAGTAAATGGTTTCCAAGTCCTTTAGTTATTCATGATAAACTAATAAGTCATAAAGACTATGTGGAGAAATTGAATAAGTATGCAGGCAACCAGGCAGGTCCATCAATAAGTGCATCAACAACAAAAGCATTGCCTACAGGCAGAGTTCTCTATGACAATCTAGAGAACTTGTTCTATGTCGAGCATGAGATAAAGCACTTGTTTCCAATTCAACCTACCTTTTTCAGGTACACAAAAACTGATGAGACCCTGAGAAAGCTTCAAAAAACCAGAATACCAGAAGCACAATGGTGGGAAGAAATGTTAGACATTTTGTAAAATTATCCTTGGTAAAATGTAAATTTTGATTATTTACTGCAGTAAGTAATGGTAAAGAAGATAAATAGAGACCAAATAGGTCAAAGTATATTAGAACAGGTAAAGAGTATCAATGAAAACAGGGCAGCCAACACAGAGTTACCAAAAGAGACAACAGCAATCCAAATCATAGGGCCTGCCTCCAGCACACTCACAAGAATAGGAACAACACAACATCAGTTTACCTTTTCTTCTATCTACGAGACCAATTGTCTCTATTTTCTTGTAACTTATTCATAGTCATCCTAGAATATATCTCACTTTGTTATGAGATTTTTTTGTAAAACTTTTATATAATAACTCCCTCAATTGGAGTATTGAGGATGGATTCTTAGACATTGCTATAAAACTGATTATTTTGGAATAAAGTGTTGTTGGACAAAATTTTGTGTGGCTAGCTGGATAAAGAATTGATGCAAAGGACTTTTCACAGGATTCTTGAATCAGACACCGGATCAATAAGTCTTCTATATCTCATGTTTTAGAGTTTTCCTTGTTTATTATATCATCTGTGTTTCATATATGAATGATAAACGAAAAAGAATAATTCGGAAAGTGCTTAAGTGCAATCTGTTTTCAATCTTTTTTATTCTTAATGTTTTCCTTTGAACTAGTATAAACAGTGAATTCTTAATTGCTCATGTTTCCTAGTTTATTCATTCTGATTATTTGGTAAAGAATTATTAACTGCTCTTTATTAGTAATCATTCAAGTTCCCTCTCTCGAATATGTTGAAGGATTCTTAACTGCCCTTCACCCATTTTGAGTCCATTGCATCTATTTTAAGTCTTTATTTTTTCCCTTTTTGATTACCTTGCCCTGTGAAACCATCCCTAGTTAAGAAACCAACTCCAGTTTGGCCATATTCTTTGACTCCATTAGCCCAATGGCCTAAACTACTCAGTCCTACCCCTCTGCTATTGAATCTCACCACCCAAACTCAATAAAAACCCCTATACTTCATAACTAGCCCAATATCTTTCAAAACAAAGCTAAAACTTGAAGAAAGAGCCCTCTCTAGTTACAGATTGGCTAGATTCTATACCTAAAAGCTGGTTTATGGTTACCTGGGACCCCTTTCCTCTTCCCAACAACTTCAAGGAAAATCTGAATGATAACATGATGATGTTGTTTTGGAACCCTCATATTGGATATAAATATTAGGTGATTTGAGTGTCATTTCTCTCATCCAAAGTGAGAAACACAACACAAGAAGAGCTCACTGAAGGAAGGAGACCCATTATGTATTGGCCACAAGAAAAGGAGGGAAGCCAGTGAGGATTTGATGTCCCGTTAGGGTTTTTCTAGTGATTAAATTGTAGTCCGGGAGGGTCAAGTAGTAGGTGTTAAGGCCTGAAGTTATTTTGGGCTTATCTATGGGTGGATTGTCCTCAAACAAGGTTATCATAGGCTTGTGGATCCATTCTAAAGCATGATGTAGTGATTAGAAGGAGGGTTGAGATCTATATGAGGGCTAAAACAACCCATACACTACAACAAAACCCTGTGATTAGCATCCCTTTTTGCTTCCTTTTTTGCGTCTAGAGCCCATTTTTGGTGCTATTTGTGTCCATTTATCAAATATGGTGCAAAACTTGATGCAAAGTTTGCAACAAGTTTTACATCAAGCTTAGAACCAGGTATTTTAATAGGTTTTGCACCAGATTTTACACCAAGTTTTACGCCAAGTTTTATGCCAAGTTTTGTGCCATCGTTTGCACCATTTTTTGCATCAAGTTTGGCACCTAATTTTGTTTCACCAACTTTTGCATCCTCTATTGCATCCAATTTTTGCGCCTACACTTGCATCAACTTTTGCATTATCTCTTGCATCCTCTTTTGCATCATTTTTTAAATCATTTTGTGCATCCATTTTTGCATATTTTTTTCATCCCCTTTGTGCCAAGTTTTGCATCAAGGTTTGTGTCTAGTTTTGCATCTACTTTTGTTGCATTGAGTTTTACATCTTGTTTTTCATCCATACTTACATCCTCTTTTTCATCTGCTATTGTGTCCACTATTGCATCCATTTTTCTTGTGCCATAATTTGCACCTAGTTTGACACCTCCCTTTGCACCCTTTTTTGTTTTTAAATTTGCATCCACGATTGCGTCCTCATATACATCTAGGTTTTCATCGACTTTTACATCTATTTTTGCATCCCTTTTTATATCCACTTTTGCGTCAATATTTGCATCAGGTTTTGTGTCTCATATTGCATCTACTTTTGCCTCGAATTTTGTTGCATCAAATTTTGCATCCTATTTTACATCCATTGTTGCACCCATGTTTATGCCCACTTTAACATCCATTTTTGCATCTTATTTTGCATCTTCATTTGCTTCTTTTTTTGCATCTATCATTACATCCACTTTTGTTGTGACACAAATTGTGGCATGTTTTGTAATTACTGTTGTACCCACGTTTGCTTCCAATTTTGCATCCATCTTCGCATCCTCTTTTGCATAAAATATTGCATCTATTCTTGCATCCACTTTTGTGTTGGCTTTTGCATCTCATTTTGTATCTTCTTTTGCATGTACTTCCATTGCATCCATATTTTGCATCCAATTTTATTTCTCCTATTGCACTCGTGTTTGCATCCACTTTTACATCCCTTATAGAATGCATCTTTTTTTATGTCTAATATTACATCCACTTTCTCATCGACTTTTGTTGAGCTATGATTTGTGCCATATCTTATGCCTATCATTTAAACCCACATTTTATTCCACTCTTTCATCCACATTTGCATCCTCTTTTGTGTCCAAGCTTGCATCAAGTATTGTTTATGTTTTTTGCATCCCATTTTGAATCTACTTTTACATCCACTTTTGATTCGTCCAATTTTTCAACTAATTTTCTATCCACTATTGCATCCATGTTTGGCCCATGTTTACATCCATTTTTGCATCCAAGTTTTCCTCCTTTTTGCTTTCAAGTTTGTGTCTTTTTTTTTACATTCATTGTTGTATCCACATTTGTTTCACCACAATTCATGCTATGTTTTATGCCTACTATTGTTCCCATGTTTTCTTCCACTTTTTCATCCATTTTTGAATCCTATTTTGCGTTCAGGTTTGCATCAAATATTGCATCTACTTTTTCATCCACTTGTGTCAATTTTTCTATCTTTTTTTGCATCTACTTATGTTGTGTCCACTCTTCATCCAATTTTACGTCTATTTTTACCCCCATTTTTTTTGTTCACTTTTGTATCCCTTTTCCAACACACATCATATTTTTTGCATTGATGATATTTCTTATGACATTGAAAATTATGAACAACTGATGACAATGTCAATAATGATGATGACGATGATAATGAAGATGATGACGATGACATGAATTGCGATTGTTATGATAATGAAAATGATGATAAATACGATGGGGGTTACAATGACAATGATGATGACGATGCTAATGACCTTGGCCATTCTTCCCAATTTTTTAATGTTGTCATGGTCATATTCATAATAATTATCTTTGGTTACGTCTTCCAAGTCATCATCATCTGATCATCATTATCATTATTTTCATCTTGGTCATCATCAACAACAATAATGATGTGAATGATGATTATGAAGTTCATGATGAAGATGACAACAATTATGATAAAACTTATATTAATTATGATGATGGGGATGATGAAAATTATAATGACGATGACAATGGTAGTGATGATGATGATCATCAATCATCTCTAAAAAATAAGGTTGTTATTTCTCTTGCATATATCATGTGTCCTAACCACCCTTTTCGAGCACTCGCAACATTTTTTGGGTTGATGATATTTCTTATGATACCTATAATTATGAGAAATTGACGACAATGTCCATAATGATGATGATGATGATGATGATGGTGATGATGAAGACATGAATGGTGATTATGCCGATAATGAAATGATGACAATAATGATGACAATGATGGTGATGATAATGAAAATATTGAAGATGATGACCCTCCCTCTAAACTAGGGAGGTACTCATAATGAGACAACAAAGTACTCTCAAGTCGAAATATTCATATAAGAAGGGATCTGGATTGATAAGCATCAATGATGATTTACATCATCATAGCCAACATTGTCAAAATAGCAAGGCCTTGACTAATAATTTTATCTCTCCATGAGATCAGAGCACAATGTTGGGAGGCATAAATTTGGACACCACTGCTTCTTTAGGCACTTACCCCACTAGGATGTTCACCAGGTATGTCCTCACATGATCATTTCCTAATCCACTATCATAATATTTGACACCGGTAAATGTCAATCCTCATGACTATTCTTATCTTGGATTAATGTACTTGACTTATGGTGGTTAGTGCTAGTCAAAGTACAAATTCTCAAAGAATATTGGTCCCATATGTTTATCCAATCCACCATTCTCCCTACAGGAGCCTTTACTAGGCTTACGGCTATTAGTCCTGGCCATAGTACATGACACATGGATAATATGGTGTCTACCCTCACTCCCTCTCAACGAGAGAGGAGACATCCACAAGCATACGATTTTCTCAAGAACACCCATCATTTTCATAGAGAATAACATCATTAATGTTTTTTCATTGCATGATGCCTTTATGATTAAGCATTCATAGATTTGTGGAAAAATATTTCCCCTTTTGTCATTTGTGATGAAATAAAATCAAAAAGTGAAAGCCAAAATCATTAAAGATACACTATAATGATTTATCTAAGTCTAAAGTCTAAGATTGAAGTGAAAATTCATGTAAATGTTATATCTATGAGTTGTGCCAAACTTATGAAAAGCTTATTCCCTAAGTCCTATATATAAGGAAAAGAAAAAGAAAGAAAAATGAGGCCCAATTAATGGTAACTCATGTATTCATTCCCTCTTTGGAAATTATATGAATATATACACTCCTAGCCACACTTGATCACATGTTTGTGATGGTTAAATCATGAAATCCTCTATCCCCTTGCATTTTCACTTCATCATTTAAGCACCTAATTGAGGATCTAGGGAATGTTTGTTGCCTAAGAGTTTAATGTCTACTCTTGGTTACTTATGTCACACTACTGTCAATTTATGTGACGGAGTGAAATACATAAGTTTGTGGAGTTATTAGAACAATGTATTAAGTTAGTCACCACACACACATGTATTATATCTCATTGATCCACATGTGTGGGTTGGAGACTCATTTCTTGAAAACTTTAATGGAGACTACTTTATGGCTTTAATGGCATAGATTACAAAATATCTTGTTAAACATTGTGATTCATCCTTTCTTTTCCTCGAGACACTTGATAATATTGAAGTCACTCGCAATAATCCATGGAGATGGGGAGTATAAATTACTTGTGCTAGAAATAGAATTGAGAAATATAGGTTTTCCATTTGCGATATTGGAGTCATAGACATTTGATACATGGTAGTAGTCCTCGATGTTAATTAACTAAAATTGCATTGTCATAATGCGAAAAGAGGTAAACATATTAGTAACCTTGATGTCCTAATCATTTCAAATAATAACCATTCCACCCAAGTATCTCTAAGCATCAATTAATACTACTTGGAAATTCCTCCCCCATTTGCTAATTATATGAGGTAGAACCTCACTTAATATTTTTGTTTCTTATGTCAACATTATCGATGGGTGCTTTGCGTACCATTTTTCTTTTAGAAGTATTTGTTTTCCTTTACTATTGAGGCCCCTCATGTTCCATGAGACTATTTTCATCGAGAATTTACACAGAAAGGAAGTATAATGTGACTAAAAAAACACGTCTCAAGACTTAAGTGTTTGGAAAATTCCACTTCATGACTCCTATATTTCCTTTAGCTGGGACCAAATGGTGAACATGATGGCATGAAGGGAAATTGAACAATGAAAATCTAAAAAAGAGGTGACTTTTGACTTACTAAAAAAAAATATCCATAACAATTTCATCAATCAATGAATCATTAAAAAAAATATCCAAAACAATTTCATCAAGCAATGAATCATTGCATTATAAAATACAATCTATAAACATTTTGGGAACGTTTTGCTAAACAATGCTCAAAAACCAATATATTTAATATTAACATTTAACAATAATATGGACAATAACACATTTTGATAAATTAAATAACATATTATCAAGCATTTGGTAATAATTTTATGGTAATATTAATAAAAATATTAATAATTCTAATATTAATATTTATACATAAGTGATTTATATAAATTGTTTATAAACAATTTAACATTATTTTTGTTTATTAATATGAATAGGTGCTTTCTATATTTTTAATTGTTACTAATAATAATAATAATAATAATAATATACAATCCTAATATACAATTTTATATTAAATTTTATTCATAGTGAACAATTTATATATTATTAATATATATATTAACAATTTAACATTTATATTATTCACTAATATGAATAGGTGTTTATTAAGAATCCTTTGTATTATTTATATATATATTATCCGATATAACCGTTAATATAAAAATAAATAAATATGAATAGAATATTATCAGATATAACCGTTATTATTAAATATTACAAATCTATCCCCTCTCCCTCCCATAGTCGAACATAGTCGTTTTCTTCTAGCTGTTAGGTTGACCTGTCTTCCTATTTAACCCTCTTCCTGGATCTGTTTCTTCATCGTGTCCTGAAGATGAACCACACTTGCTAGTTCGAAATGGGTCGACCCAAATCTTCAATGTGATTTCTTCCGAAAAATTTCTTTATATATTATCAAGCCTAAAAAATGTCATTAACAAAAAACTATAAAGCATGCAACTAATGAAAGTGACCACTCAAGGCCAACATAAGACAATTAATCTATTAAGACCAAGATTAGTGGGGACAAAGATCTACAAAGGGCAAAGGCAAACCTATTTTAACTTTATTGTTTTATTAGGTTCAAGATGAACATTTCAAGATATAATGAAGAACATAATTAGTTTTATTGCATTAAGAAAACCCAGGCACATTCTATAACTTAGCAAGGAAGAGATGTATAATACCCATCTCAGTGACACAACACATCACATTAAGTTAATTTTTTATATATAATTTAAACTCCTATCATAAAATAAAAAATTGAGCATGAATGGAATGTTTAAAATCCATTTTTATAATATATATATATATATATATATATATATATATATAATTTTTCTTATTGAAAAAAATACCAAAAACTAAATTTTTTTTTGTAGAAAATAAAAAAATACAAAAACTAATTATATATTAAAAAAAAACTAAACATAAGCAAACTAGAATTAAAATTTGACACTCTTGTTCACTTTTGGAAACTCATATGGTGAAATTTGATCTCTTTATCCTCATATTTAGCTTTTTCCTAAAAAATAAAAGTATACAAAAGCAGGAAAGAGCCATAAAGCATGAGGAAGCTTTTTCCTAAGCACAAAAGCATCTAAAAAGTGGAAAATGCCATTTTTATATGAGGAAACATTATTCACCCAAAAGATTTTGCCCAAATTGAACTAATGAGGAATTTGGGAAATCTTCATAGCCTTCACTTTCCTATATATTGGAGGTTTGGCCATTGAGAAAATGATGAGAGTTCTTGTATTGTCACGCTGCTGAAATCTATCTTGAGAGGGAGAGTTTTGGAGCTAGGAGTAGGGGGAGGTGCTGCTGCAACTACATCTGATTTTTGTAACTTTCCTCCAACTCCTTTATTAATATAGATCAGTTTTTCCTCCTTCCATATGTTTCTATTCATTCTTTACTTATTCTATTTAACTAATGAATGTATGGGATTTTGGTTTATATTTATTTATTCAATAATATTTATATGTTTCTGATAGTTTCAATTATCAAGATATTATGCTGTGAAGGTTGATTTATTCTCTCTCTTATGTGTAGGACGAAGCTTTGGAGATAGCTAGGAGCACTTCTTAGCTATAATAAAAACTCCAAGAAGACCTACATGCCAGGACTCACAAGAATTCCTTCTCTTTTTCTTAATCTATACTCTACATCTTGATCTACTCAGAATCCCGAACCTTAGAACAACCTTTCTCTTAATTGGTCTGTCCTAGGTTTCACTTAGAGGGTTTTATGTTCTTCTAACCATGCATTAAATCATACAGCAAAATGAGATTTAGAAACTTTAATATATTTCACTATGTAAATGAAATTAGTAAAATGAACCCATAGAGGGGGTCATAAATGGAAATAAAAGTAAAACTCTAAATAAGAATCCAAAAGTGGATGTAACCATGGATGCAAAATTGGGAGTAGAATTGGACGTTAAACTAGCCATCAAAACAAGATGCAAGCAATGACACAAAAAGGGTTTGAAAGTAAAATTAAAAAAGGGTGCAACACTAGAGACAAAGAAGGGAACAAAATAGGGAATATGAAAGGATACAAAATTGGGTGCAAACAAGGATGCAAAAATGGACACCAAAATGAGGATGCAAAGAATGGTGTAAAATTAGGATGCAAAATTGGGTGCAAAGAGGATGTAAGAAAAGACACAAAACAAGATGCAAAATGGGACTAAAAAAGGGTGAAACCAAGGATGTAAAAAATGATGCATAACTAGATGAAAATTAAAACTAAAATCTAGGTGCAAAATGAGATGCAAATGTGGAAATAGAATGCGGCAGAAGAAAAGGATGCAAATTTGGATGCCAAAAAGGATGCAAAATTAGATACCAAAAATGATGCAAATTTGGACATAAAAAACGATGCAAAATTGGATACAAAATAAGAAAAAATGGTGCAACAATGGGCATAAAAATGGCTCAAATTTGGATGCAAATTGAGATGCAACATTGGATGTAAAATGAGGTGCAACAAATCATTCAAAACTTGGTGCAAAAACAAATGCAAAAGTAGACGAAAAAAATGGCTCAAAATTGAATGTAACAATAGACACAAAATGGGATGCAAAGGTGGATGCAACACATGGTTCAACATAGGATGCAAATTTAGATGCTCAAAAGGATGCAAAATTGGATGCAAGAAATGGTGTTAAAAATGATGCTAAATTTGATGCAACAAATGATGCAAAATTAGCTGCAAAAAATGGTGCAAAATACGATGTAAAAAAGGGAGATAAATAAAATGCAAAAGCGGATGCAAAAAATGGTGCAAAAATGCATGCAAAATTTGGTGCTAAATCAGATTCAACATATGGAGCAAAATTGGATGGAAAAAATGGTGTAAAAAATGGTAGAAAAACAGGTGCAAAAATAGATGTAAAAATAAGTACAAAATTAGAAGCCAAAAATGGCATAAGACCAGATGCAAAGATTGGCACAAACTAGATGTAAAAATAGGCACTAAATCAAATGCCAAAGATGATGTAAAACTCGATGCAAATTACGACACAAAACTAGAAGCAAAGAATGCCACAAAAGAGGAATCAAAAAATGATGCAAAAATAGATGCAAAAAATGGCACAAAACTAGAAGCAAAACCTGTTATAAAACCAAATGAAAATCTTGGTGCAAAATATGATGCAAAAAATGATGGAAAATTTGGCGTAAAAAAAAATGCAAAATTTGGTGCAAAAAAGGACGCTTTAAAAATTGTACAATAGAGCCAAATTTAGCGCCAGGCTACTCATCCCAATTGAGAAAAAAATGCACTAAAATCGGGTGCTAAATCTAGCGCAAATTGCTTGTTTTGTTGTAGTGA
Organism: Pinus tabuliformis; assembly: GCA_031772625.1. Classification (NCBI taxonomy): domain Eukaryota; kingdom Viridiplantae; phylum Streptophyta; class Pinopsida; order Pinales; family Pinaceae; genus Pinus; species Pinus tabuliformis. Next base: position 407,258,586 of record CM062812.1, on the reverse strand, counting down.
TAATTGTAGCATACTAGCACAACCTCTCAAGAAAGGACTACCACAGGTGTAGAGAGCAAGTATAGGAAGAAAATAAGGGCTCGAAGTGATTGTGGTTTTGCCCTTGTTGAATAAAGGTGTAACTAGGTTCGGTTTTCATAATGCCTTATAATTATCATTTCATGAAAAGAATAAAAAAATGTGTTTGTATTCCTTGCATCATGGGTTTCATGAGAAAGAAGTGTTTTTCATAGGTCAAAGACTTCTTCTTGATGTCTTTAGGTTTTTTTGTCTTGTTATGAATATAATTAATAAGTCATGACGTATTGTTACACATGTCAAAGTTACACTCCAAGACATTGTCACTACCTCTCTTGCAGTCGACTAAAAGAAGGAAAATATTCTCCCGAAGTTAATTTCATCCTATCTCTAGAATCTCATGTTGACCTAAATGACAAGCATAAGACACTATATATATAGACTAACCTCACCTCATAATCGTCAAGAAATTTGGACATCTTTGATTTGAAACAATATGAATCTCAAAGAAAATATGATAAGGGTATTAAAATGAAGAAGGAAGGTGACTACTGGTGTGGAAATGTCTTAATGGTTCTCAGGATAAGTCTGTCCTCTAAGGTAAGTATCAAAGTATGTTCTAAGACAGTGGAAGTTATAGTTAAGGGCTACATCAAGCTTTGAATGGTGATAGAAGAAGACCGAAGACATAGAGGCTATCCTAGACCAAAAGAAGAGACCAGTGAATGCCAAGGACTGTGTCTAGGGTTGAAAAAGAATAAAAAGGAGACTGAGACTCTCCTAGTGATAGTGTAATAACGGTGTGAAGGAGGAAGATTATGAAGGTCGAAGAGTGCAGGAGATAGTGATAAGTGTCTTGAAGAAGAATTGAGTAAAGGATTTTTTCAAGGGTCTTGGTATTCATCAATAAAAGTATCTATAAGAAGATAATAAAGGGTTTTCCTCTCAAGATGAGAGGTTTTGGCCCTGGTAGAAAACCAACATCGTGTGTTCTTGTCTCTTTGTTTTGGTAGCTATTAAATTGATGAAGTAAGAAATACACACAGTAATGATATCAAGAAAAGATTGTGCTAATAATCTAAAGATAAAATACCTCACAAATAGTTATCATGCTAATAAGAATCACATAAACTACATTTGCCCTAGATTCTTCAATAGCCCTAACTAGGCCAAAGTTGACAATATAGAAACAGACCCTTAAACAGTAACCAAAGGTATGTACTTTGGTACATTCTTATAGGTGTTGGATCCTTGTTATTGGATTAGTTTTGGATCAATTTGACTAGAAGCCTGTGGGAGCCATTTGGAGGACTTTTCTTGATGGTTGAAAGTCCCTCCTAGGAGCAGATCTTGTAGTGATTGGATTGGTTGCCATTGGACTAATGGAGGGTAGTTTGTTGGCTACCCAAAGTAGTCTATGACTAGCAATCATGGAAAGAGTTCGACTAATGAAGTTTGGGGAGCCTATGTGTATCTCTTTGACGGACAAAATAGGCTACTAGAAGGCAAATTGGAGCTCAAGGATTCGCCAACCTAGAAGAGAAGATTCAACCAGCCTGTGTTCATTGAAGTAGAAGTGACGTGTAGAAGTGATAGGTGTCAGCCCTCCTGGATATTCTAAGATTCTATCCTAGACCCAAGGTCATGGAAATTCAATAGTATTCCTAGTTAAATAGGAGTAGCCTATGCACATGGATTGAGCGAAGTAGATGAAGGCTATTGCAGGTGTTTCAAGCTTAGGGCAAGCAAATAAAACTAGATTGGTTTCTAGTGAAACAAAGTTGTATAATAAAAAATCCATTGCTTATTTTCTATCAATAAAATTCTCAATCAAGGAGAGGGTTTTCAAAGTTGAGTTGTCTAGAAAAATTGTGTTTTGCGATTGTGTGATTGTTATTTAATTATGTTCTACTATGCTGAAATTAAAAATTATGTGTCTTGGTGTTATAATTTAGTTTCAGAATTGTTCACTATAGCAGTGCAGAATTTTCAAAGATTTTTTACATGGTATTAGAGCAAGGAACATAGTAAAGACTAGACTAAGCAGATCCATATATCACAAGAAGCAATGCAATCATAGGATAACTTCTAAACCAACACAATCATAGGAGAAATTTTTAAGCAATAGTAGCATCTTGATCAATCCACATCACCATTGAATTTCCCAAAAAGATTTAAGATCATAATTGCACAGGAGTGCCTGGTATTGCTAATCATGAAAATAATATGATTGAATTTATAAACTCTTGTTAACCCTAACCCTGCCTTCTTCTCCATAATTCGGTACACAAGTTTAAATCCTTTGAAATTTTAACAATAAAAATCATAGAAATGAGCTCAGAAAATTACGTTTCAAATGTATCCATACACCTCGAAGTTCTCGAAGGTTCTAATTTTATCTTCATATGCGGAAGACATTTTTTCTAGTCTAAATTGCAGTGAAAACCTCCAAATCCAAATCAACAGAAGAATATCTCAATTAAATCTTGAGAAGGAGCAAACCTAGATCTGATATAGTAAATAAATGATAAAAATCTAGTCAAATTGATAGGGAAACGAATAATTGAATATCATAGAAGGGTATGGAATCTACTGCAAAATCATAAATATTATGAGTAGAGAAAGACTGAACTTAGACCCAAACCTGGCAAAGGAGAATAGTGGTGTCCCAAACCTGGCAAAGGAGAATAGTAGCATCCCAAACTTGGCAAACGAGAATAGCGGCAGGGAAATAAATTTTAATAGGTCCATTTAGATTTTAGAGTAGCAGCCAAATTAGATTTTAATTAATAGTAAAATATTATAAAGCAATTGCTATGGTCCCTTAGTTTTTCATTAAGTTTTATTTTTATTTGAGCAAAAGGAGGTCATCTCACATAGAATTTATATCTAATGATGTTGAAGATAAGTGATAATGTTAGTCTAATTAAGGCATCAATAAAAACTATATGAGGCTTCTCTAATATAAGTAAGTATGTTAATATATAAGGAGGGAAAATGGACCTGAGCTTTACACGTAAGGGAACTATCTATCAATCTTTAAGGAGGTGAAAAATATGTTTAAATTTGTAAATAATGTTATCAATAAACTTAAATAACTATATATAGCTCATTATTTTTGAGGAAGTTCACTTAGAGCTTAAAATTACCCTATTAGAAACTAGTTATAGCTTAGAAGGCCTTCACGTGTGTTGTTAAGAGATACATAGGATAAATTTTGACTAAAGGAAATAAGAGGTACAATAATATCAATGTATAACACCTACTCAAATCACCAAGGATATACCTAAACCATCAAGATGACACACTTCTATGAGAAAAATTATGAAACACCGCGGAACAAATCATATTAAAACTTACAGCCAAAGCATCAAGAGTTAGAACAAAGTGTTTAAGTGAACGCAATAAAAATAGTACACATTAGACATAATATCATATACACATGGATCATACATATCAAGCTAAATGTGGTAGCTAAAGGAACCTCTTACTACACCTAGTGTCCTCGATGGTTAAGAAAAGGTGTGATCAAACTAATGATACATACATGAATTACATATAGATTCATAGGGGTTGAGATGACAATCTATTAATTTTAGTTAACAATGGTATGTTCTATGCTTAGAACAATTACTTCAATGTTCCTTAAGGAGCCCAATAACAATTTCAATTTAGATTTCCAATAGAAATCACATTAGCAATTAATCACATTGACAGTGAAAATAGATAGAACATAAAACAATATGCAGAAGACAAGCCAAGACAAGAGGACACCAGATTTGGTTGATGCTAGGGAAAAACTACAATGTTGGGAAAACCCTTTGATCAATTTTTATTATAATTATATCAAAAGTTCAATAGAGAGATAGTACAAAATTCAAATTGACTTTCCCAATTCAAAGTCAAAATAATCTTGTCAATTTATGCAGTCAAAATTCAGCCCTAACCAGAAAGTGAATGTTGGTCAAATCAACAATAAATCATCCTGAAAATAGCTCAACCTTCCCCAGTCAAAATCAACCTAGTCAGGAGGTCAAAGTCATCCTAAAACAGCTCGGTCAAACATGGTGAAAGGAGAGAGGAAAACTGTTATAATTTTTTGCCCTCAAATTGCAATCAACCATGACAACGACCCATCCAAATGTTGATAAAGGCAATAGAGCATCCCTTGAATCTCATAATAAATGGGGGAACCTACAGATGAGGTTATCCTTTAATTTTATCTCATGTATATGGAAAAGCTATCAAATGTTATTAAGAAGAGGAAGGTCATTATGATTAGTTTCAACTCGACGCACATGTAAACCCACTTTGAATGCACCAAGGGGGATCTGAAGGACAACATCTGATGCTCTTCTATGTATGTGGTTAAACAAAATGCCCCCCTTTCATTTTCATGAATTTTTTCTAATACAAATCCATGTTAGAGTCGAGACCCTAAAAAGATGAAGTCTAAGTACATTGAATGTATTGTCTATAAATAACCTCTCTAACAACCTAACAAAAACATACAATGATGTCATTTACATTGGAGCTAGTGTAAATCACTTGAATTATGTTACAACTTTAATCGCTCCCCCACAAAAATGTGCCATGCTTCCTTTGTAAAAATTCCATCATAGATCAACAGATTATGAAATATACTGGAGCAAAATACAAGTTCTACTTCTACAACAAACTTGCAGAAGTTTAATCATTTTTGAGCAAAATCAACTAGAACACATATAACAGAGAATGAGAAAGCAATCACAGGTGAACACAGAAGAATAATATGGGGAAAGCCTCAACTAAAATCCCCAATCTTTGTATTATCATACAAGTGGAAATCTTGTTCAAGTTACAAAATGAATCAGCTCTCAAGCTATCCTGCTCTCTCTGCAATCAAACAATACTGCTCATAGATAGTCAAAGGCTCTCACAAACTTCTACTCTACCCTCCAAGCCTCCTATTTACTTGTGCATTTTTTCCTAGGGTCCAGTGCTTCCACTTGTGTGAATTCCCACCTCACACTGCTCACTTGGCTGAGAAATAACTGCACAAACCTGAAGGAGATGAATCCTTCTTCATGGATGACTTCCCTCTATAGGAAAAATTCATCTAACTGATAGTACATTGTCCCTCCTCTGATCTCAACTGGGTCTCTAACAAAAATGACATGCATGAGTTATTTATGAGACAATATTCAGTTATCTAAACTACAACAGTTACATGCATGCAAGCATTAGCTAACTAAACTCACAATTAATTCAATACACTGTTTGAATTAAGCTAACTAGACTTGTCTCAGTTAACTGAGCCAGCTAATTACAAATCATCCTTATCTCTTTAACTAATGGATAAATTCCTCAATCAATGGAGAAACTGTTTCATGTCCCCACATAGAATTCATGTTTGATTTTCTACAACTAGTTAACTCAAGATGAATTAATTAATTATTTTACAAATAGCTACTAAGATCAAATTCGAATTTTACTTCTCAATTTTAGTTCAAGGACTAACTAAAATAGGAATCTATCCCAAATTTCTATTTTTTAGCAATGTTATTTATAGCACTTCCATTTTTCATTCCTTGCTGCTATGTCCAACACTAGTACCAAAACTGCTATTTATAGCAATGCTATTTTTAGGACTTCTATTTTTAGCATTTCTTGTTGCCATTTTTAACACTTCCTCTCAACAAGAAAGGCATGCAACTCAAACCTGATCCTAAACCTTTGGAATGTTCTGCATGCAACACTTCTCCCAAGTGTAGTTGCTCCAACAACTCTAGAAACAAAAAAATCTCCCAATTGACCTCCCTGTTGGGCTAAAAACATACTCTGACGCTGAAGCTCCCTCTACCACTGACAAGTGCTCCCTCTCTAACCTCTGATATGCTGCAACACTCCATGCATCTCACACTGTTACAAAACTCTCTGTTCCATCCTTCACTGGTGCAACACTCCTGTGCCTCTCGCATTATTGCACATTTCTAGCTCTACACTGTATTGGGACTTTTTCACTGTAGCTCTCTCTGCCACTCCATCCGCATTTGTCTCTACCCACTTAGCTAGTCCTGCTACTCCTCATCGAGGCTCCCATAGCAAGGTCTAATCAAAGAGGTTGGGTACCTAAATGATCTTGCCCCTATTCCAGCCTTCTTGGGACTATCACTCCACATCACCCCACCTCCCACCTGGAAGTATGGATGCATTTGATCCCTCTACCCACCTACCTCAAAATTTCCCCCTATTGGAGGTCTCTGAATGAGTGGATGTCTCCACTCGATCTCCTCTTGGCTTCTCCAATTGTGGCTACTCCACAACCTCCTGAAGCTTCTTCACCAAATGTGGCTTCTCCACAATTGTCTGAGACTTCTTCTAGTGTTGCATGTTGAGAGGTAGTTTACTCTCCTCTCAACCACCAAGTCTCCAACAGTTGCCTTGCTACTCAAGGATTTGCATACATCTTGAACCTCAAGAGCATACAGGTTCTTGACTCATGAACCAATCTTCTTCACCTATCTCATGGTGATGTATTGAAGGAAAACCTTTCCCTTATTGAAGACTACATCATAGCCCTTGTCTTCCAGCATGGCGATTGACACCAAATTTTTTCTCAGTCTTGGTACATACTTGACATCGGTCAAGGTAATGTGAGCTCCATGCGCCCTATGAAAAATAACCATGCCTACACCTGAGACACTATACTTTTCATAATTACCCATCGCTATGAGTATCTAGAGATCTTTCTCCTCTAAGGTGCTGAACAAACTCTTATCACCGGTCATGTGGAAAGAAGCTCCACTATCAAGAAACCAACCACTTCCCACCATGGATGAAACCATGCATGCGAAAAGTGTGAAATCCAACTCGAACTATGAGGCCAATGCCTCACCTTCTAATCCTTCCATGGATCCCTTCTTGGATTTCCTCAGTGGACAATTTGTAGCAAAATGGCCCACTTCATGACAATGAAAGCATCACACTTTCTATTTGTCAAACTTCTTCCCACCATGGAAAGAACTGGATTTGGGATAAGAATCCTTCTCCTTCCCTTTCTTTGCATTACTCACTAAGGCACAATTTTCTTCATCTTCCTTGGATGAAGAAGATCCATCTCTAGTTCTTCTCTGTATCTCCTCCTGCATCAAATCCGACCAAATTCATTCCCAATCTGGCAGTTTCTCTTTCGTTTACCGAGTCTTGGTAGCTATGCCAACTCTTAGGAAGACCAAGGAGTGCAAGACTCACCATGTCATCATCAACAATTATGATCCCTACACTTCCAAGCTCATCCCTATAGGTGGTGAGCTTGTTTAGATATGTAGAGATCGTGTCACCCTTTTCACACTTTATTTTCCGAAGCTTGTCTTTCAGTGCCAACTTCCTCTAATCGTTTTTGTTCTGATATAGATCTTTTAATGTTTTCCACATTGAAAATGGTGTCTCCTTCCCATGGAGGCTCGAGATAATGTGGTCTCAAACTCCCTAAAGGAGGATTCTCCTTGCTCTAGCCACACATTTATTCCATTTCGCTAATTGAGTAGCATCAGTCGGCTTGGGGACTTCATGATCAATGAAGTCCTGTAGATCATTATCCTCTAATACTGCATCGATGCAATCCTTCCAGGCTATATAACTCGAGCTGCCATCAAGGGCATACTTGAGTCTTAAACTACTGAATGCCATTGGTGAAATTGAGATGCGATAAGAACTTGATTTCTATATTCAAGAACCTCAAACTTCAAAATTCTCCCTTCTTGTATACTGTTCTTCACCTTGATCACCTTTTCTCTTATACCATTTAGAAATTTCCACTGTAGATCAACAAATTATACAATATACTAAATCAAAATACAAGATCTACTTCTACAACAAACTTGCAGAAGCTTAATCGTTTTTTAGCAAGATCAAATAGAACAAATATAATAGAGAATGAGAAAGCAATCACACATGAACATAGCAGAATACTATGTGGAAAGCCTCAGCTAAAAACCCCAATCTCTGTATTATCATACAAGTGGAAATTTTGTTCAAGTTACAAAAAGAATCAGCTCTCAAGCTATCCTACTCTCTCTGCAATCAAACAATACTGATCATAGATAGTAAAAACTCTAACAACCTTCTCCTCTGCCCTCCAAGCCTCCTATTTCCTTGCACAATTTTTCCTAGGGTCCAATGCTTCCACTTGTGTGAATTCCCACCTCACACTGCTCACTTGGCTTAGAAATAACTGCACAAACCTCAAGGATATGAATCCTTCCGCATGGATGAGTTTCCTTTATAGGAAAAAGTCATCCAACTGATAGTACACTGTCCCTTCTCTGATCTCAACTAGGTCTCTGATAGAACTGACATGCATGAGTTATTTATGAGAGAATATTCAGTTATCTGAAGTGCAACAGTTACATGCATGCAAGAATTAACTAACTGAACTCACAATTAATTCAACAAACTATTTGAATTAATCTAACTAGACTTGACTCAGTTAACTGAGCCAACTAATTACAACTCAATATTACAACTCATCCTTATATCTTTAACTGATGGATAAATTCCTCAATCAATGGAGACACTGTTGCATGTCCACATATAGACTTCATGTTTTATTTTCTACAACTAATTAACTCAAGATGAATTAATTAATTATTTTACAAACAACTGCTAAGATCAAATTCGAAATTTACTTCTCAATTTTATTTCAGGGACTAACTAAAATAGGAATCTATCCCAAACTGCTATTTTTTAGCAATGCTATTTATATCACTTCCATTTTTCATTCCTTGCTGCTATGTCCAACATTGGTACCCAAACTGATATTTATAGCAATGCTATTTTTAGCACTTCTATTTTTAGCATTTCTTGTTGCCATTTTCAACATCCTTGTTAATGATGCTTCAACCCTATTAGAGAACAACCTCACAATGTAAAACAAATTTAAAGATGATGTAACTTTAATAATGCCCCACATTCACCCCCTGACTCACCATTCATGGCTAATTTAAGGCTATTTAAAGCATTGATGTAGATAATATCATTTTATTTTCTCTTATGTATATTATCCCACATTGACACAATTGATTTTAGAGGTTAAGGACATAAGATTTAGGGGATTTAGGTGTCAGTGTTTAAGGGGTTAGCAGTTGAGGTGTTTAGGTGGTGAAGGGTTAGGGGTTATGGGTTATAGGTTAAGAGGATAAGGAGTTATGGATTAGGAGCTGGTTCATGGATTATACATTAGGGGTTATTAGCTTCTTAAAATTTAATGAGTCAATCAGTCTACGGGGTATGAGTTGTGAGTGTATGGGTTAAGGGATTATGGATTGGGAGTTAAGGGGATAGGGAATTTAGTGGTTATGGGTTAAGACCTTATGGTTTGTGATAATTAGACTCCTAATCCCCTTACCACCACTTTTGAGGGTTCCCCTATCAATTTCTCTTGCAACCTTCCCTCTAGGTCCCTTACACCCTACGAAATTAAGTCCTAAGCCCCCTTATCATTCTCTAGTGCTATGATTATAGATCCTAGTAAACCATGCTTTTACCTCTGACTTATACCATCCATGCTAACCTTGTGTCCCCTTTCCCTATTTAATACACCATAACATACGCCCACACAAAACTTTTTGATCCAAAATGGTTCCAGGAAACCCTCTAAGTCTTCAAAAATCAAAACTATCGCAAAAGGATGAACCTTTAAAAATGGCAGATTACACAATTGGGAGCGAAAAACACAAGGAAACAATGAAAAATAGGTCTATTGGAGGCTTGGAGAGTGATGCACAGGAGCCGTCGGATCTGGCCGATCAACGGTCTAGATTTGATTGGCATATCGCAATCGGTGGAGGCTTTCAGAGGCTATCGGAGGCTACCACAGACATATTGTGATAATGATCAGTGTGGTTAACAAGGACCATTGATCAAGCGCACAGATCAACGACCCAAGCTAAATCGCAATATCATGTCAGAGCATTACAGAGGAGCAGGATTGTATATATATATCTATATATATATATATATATATATATATATATATATATATATATATATATATATATATATATATATATATATATAGATATATATGCGATGCGATGGCCGGACCCGACGAAATTATGAACCAAATTTAATATATATTGAGTTTCCTAAAATGACATTTTTCTATGTATTTTTACATTTTCGTTAAATAAACGAAATGCGAAGGGAATGCACTGATGCGATGAATCAGACCCAAAAGGGTTTGTAAATGCAGTTGCATAACAATTCAAGTCCGTCATAAAGCCATTTTGCGATGTTTTCATTGTTTTAATGTATTTTTCAAATACAAAGGGAAACTCGGAAATGAGCGGGATTTGAGGCTGGCTGTAGGCAGTAAGTGGTTTTGGCCAGGCTCCGCCCGAGCCCATACACTGGATGCCACGTGGCTAGGTGCTCAGAGATAAAACATAGCCAGAGAAGGACAGAAAGAGTCTGTGTACTCAGAGAGGATTGAGGGATTCAAGCAAACTCCTGCGATTTTGTATATATGGTTTTGAGACTCAAATTGAGCTCACATTTGTAAAACTCTACTCTTGAAGACATAATAGAGTGGTCACCACTGAAGGCTGGCCGAGGAGATGCAGCCCAAGAGTTTTGGGTTAACTCCATATTAAACTTGTTGTGATGATATGTGTTTGTCTATTATGTTTCTTTAACTGCTTCCTTGTCTATGTTATTCGCATTCTTATCGATCCATTGCACTAAGTAACATAGGCAAATCCATGCACATGAGTTTGCAATACCTAAATATTAGTATAAGATCTCATTTTCAGATCATGTGGTATCAGAGCTTTAGGTTTGCTAAGGTTAGACAAGGTTTTGCTGGATTGTTGAATGCTAACTAGGTCAAAGCTCAAATTTGGAGAAGCAGAACTGGTTGAGGCTAATCCAGAAATTGGATGAGTCTATCATAGGAGGAAAATGGCAAACCAAGTTCCATTAGAATCAAAATCTCAATTCATGGACAGTTTCATGACCATGAGAGCCATCGTAGAAGAGATGTATGGAGAATTCAAGAAGGGTCGAGGTGAAAGCACTTCGACACCCACACAAGATAAAGGAGTAGAAGAACCTTCTCTAGATGCCCCAGAGGGCAAAGGGAAAGGGGAAAAGCTTCCTCCATCATCTCCTCCACCATCACCTCCATCATCCTCATCTCCTAGCCCTGAAAAGAAAAAGAAGAAAACATCTTTGATTAAATTAGATTTAAACATTAATTTGCCAATCTATGATGGAGAATTAAATGCAGAAAAGCTAGATAACTAGATTAGACAGATTGATATATATTGCAGAGTGCAGAACATCGATTCAGAAAGGAGAAAGATTCAGCTGGCTAGCCTTCGCCTTGGAGGAACTGCCCTAGTGTGGTGGGAAGGAAAGACACAAGTTGATTTGAAGAAGCATGGTAAAATTCTCTCTACTTGGAATGAATTTGTTTTTTCCATTAAAAAAAGAAATCTATCCACTAGCTTATATGTAGCAAGCAATGATTAGTTGGGAAACTCTTCACCAATTAAAGGGGCAAAGTGTACAAAGCTATACCCATGAATTTAGAAAAAGAGCTTTAATTCTAGGCATTTCGCTAGACTCACCTGAAACTTTGTTGAAGTATATAGGTGGTTTGCATAGCTATTTGAGGCACACCATTCTCATGTTTAACCCTACTAGCATAGATAAGGTATCGGTTCAGGCTACGCATCTAGAGGCTAGAGGCAAGAATGTGAACCCAGAGATTGGGGATCATCAAAACCCACTACAAGAAAGAACAAGGAAAAGAAGAAGTAGAAATGGAAAGAGAGGAAAGAAAACGTTGTACAGAAAGACAAACCTTCATGCACTCACTGCAAGAAGGATGGACATGATGATGCACATTGTTGGTCATTGCATCTAGAGCTAAAACCCAAGAAGTTCGATGGCAAGAAGAAGAAGACTACTACTACTATTCAGAAAGATTTGGGGTCAGACTCAGGTGATGAAACAATAGTCATAGCCACAGGTATAAAAGGTAAAAATTCTTAAGCATCTACTAGTAATTCTGCACAAACTATTGATAATGAAGAAAATGAGAGGAAAAGACATGAGATTTTTCATATTAGAGTTATTTCCAAGCATCAAAAGATTGATACTTTATTTTATAGTGGATCACAAGTAAACTTGATTTCTGAAGCAATTGTAAAGAAGTTTGGATTACTAACCACACCTCATGAGAAGCCATATCCATTAGGTTGGGTATGTGATAAAGCAAAGCTAAAGTGACTAGACAATGTAAACATAGGTTTGCTATTGGGTCGACATTTGTAGATGAGATTGAGTTAGATATAGTTCTCTTGGATATATGTGTAATTGTTTTAGGAAGTACTTACATGTATGATAGAAAAAACATTTTCTATAGAGATGAAAATAAGTATCAACTCACTAAAGATGGAATAGAACATAGTGTAAGAGCTCATAAACTCAAAAATAATTACTCTCTCATAAATTCATGGCAGATGAAAAGAATTGTAAATTCATTAAAGAAATTTTTACTAATGGTTGTAAAGGAAAAAACCCTAATAAAACGAATGTATTTGAGGGCTATGATGCTAAACAGAAAGCTGATTTGGAATAAGTTGTTTCAGAATGTGATATCCTATTTAAAGAACCTAAAGGTCTGCCACCCAAAAGGGAAATTGTACATGATATTCATTTGCAGTAAGATGCTCCATTTCCTAACATCGGAATGTACAGGTCATCCACTTTAGAGAATGCAGATATCGAGAAGTAGGTATAAGAGCTGCTCGATAAAGGGTTCATAAGACCAAGCACATCACCATGCAGATCTCTAATCATGCCAGTGAGAAAGAAAGATAGTTCATGGAGGATGTGCATTGATTACAGAGCACTGAATAAAATAACGATCAAGAATCGTTATCCTCTTCCTCGCATTGATGATCTATTAGACCAGCTAAAAGAAACAATTTACTTTCCAAGTTGGACTTGCATAGTGGCTATCATCAGGTCAGAGTAGCAGAACAAGATGCATGGAATACTGCTTTCAAAACAAAGCAAGGGCTGTATGAATGACTAGTTATGCCCTTTGGCTTAACTAATGCTCTTGCCACTTTCATGAGAGTTATGAATGATGTACTCACGCCTTTTATTGATGATTTTGTAATTGTATATTTAGATGAAATTCTTGTTTTCAGTAAAACATCAGAAGAACATTTGAAGCATGTAAATAATACTCTATATGGTTTGAAAAGAGAAAATCTGTATGTTAAGTTATCAAAATGTGAATTTGGCAAAACATCTTTAAATTATTTGGGTCATATCGTAGGGGGTGGTGAATTGAAGATAGATCCCTCTAAGGTCTAAGTCATTGTGAACTGGCCTAAACCCAAATCTGCTATAGAATTTAGGGGCTTCCTAGGAGCAACACAACATTGGAGAAAGTTCATTGCTAACTTTTCCTTGATTGCGGCTCCCTTACATGCTTTAACAAGATTGAACAAGGTGTTTCAATGGGGAGGAAAATAGAAAAAAGCCTTCAACACCTTGAAAGAAAAAATTAGTACAGCACCAGTACTAGCACTGCTAGTTCTTCAATGACCATTTGAGATTGAAACAGATGCCAGTGATTATGCCATGGGAGCAGTGTTGATGCAACATGGTAAACCCATATGCTATCATTCTGAGACATTTAATTCTGCAATAGTTAATTATCCCACATATGATAAAGAATTGTATGCATTAGTACAGAGTGTGAAAAAGTGGAAACATTACTTAATGGGCAAAGAAACAATTATATGTACTGATGATCAACCACTTCAATATTTGCACTCACAAACTAAATTGCAGCAATCAAGACATTATAGGTGGATGGGTTTTCTAAAGTAGTTTCATCTAGTCATTAGATATAAGAAGGACATACACAATAAAGTTCTAGATATGTTTCCTAGACCAATTATAAATGCATCTACTATACTTAAACATAACTCAATATTGCGTGAAAGCTACATTGAACAATATGCTCAAGATATAGATTTTAAAGATGTATATGCAACTTTAAGTCATGGAAAACAAGTAAAAGAAGTGGATTATTATGTTAAGGACCAACTCTTCTATCATTTGGGAAAGTTATGCATTCCACAAACTGAAAGAGTTAACATAATCCAAGAAGCACACACTTCTCTTATCTCAGGTCATTTTGGTGTAAGTAAAACAATTGCACAGCTACAAAGGTTCTATTATTGGCCAAGAATGCATGAAACAGTTTCTAGATATATTAAAGGGTGTACCATGTGTGCTAAAAGAAAGCCCAACAATAGAAAATTAGGCTTGTACACTCCACTACCAGTTCCTTCTCGTCATTGGGAAAGTGTTTCCATGGACTTTATTGGGGGATTGCCAAAATCTAGAAAAGGTCATGACTATTTATATGTCATTGTGGATAGGTTCAGAAAAATTTGTATTTTAATACCTTGTAACAAGTAGATTACAGCTGAAAAAATAGCGAAGTTGTTCTTTCGGCATGTTTGGGTTCATTTTGGGTTACCCACTTCCATTGTATCTGATCGAGATTCCCGATTTGTTGGGAAGTTTTGGTCAAGTCTATGGGAATTGATGGATACCAAACTGAAGAAGAGCACAGCCTTTCATCCACAAACAGATGGCCAAACAAAGGTGGTCAATAGGACAGTGATCTAGTTTCTCAAAGGCTATTGCAGAAATCATCCAAAGCTTTGGGATGAACATTTGTGTTATGTGCAAAATGCTTACAACTATGCTAAACACTCTTCTACACAAAGATATCCTTTTGAGACTTGTTTTGGTTTTACACCAAAGTCTCCCTCGGAATTTGTCTTCGGAAAAGACATAGTAGTTGATGAACACAATGATGTGGACAAAGTAACCAAGTTCATTGAACAGATCCAAAAAATTCACCAGGCAGTGCAGGAACAGTTGGAAAGAAGCTAGGCCAAGTACAAGGCAAGGCATGATAAGCATCGAAATGAACATAGCTTCCAAGTTGGTGATCAAGTCAGGTTGTACATCAACAAAGATAGAATGCAAGGTGATGGAAAGAAGTTGAAACCAATAAGGTATGGGCCTTTCAAGATACTTGAGAAAATTGGTGAAAACTCTTTTCGGCTTGATTTGCCAGCTTACATGCATATCTATTTAACATTTAATGTAGAGAACTTGAGATTGTTTGAACCTTCATTAATTGAAGATCCCGAAGAGCAAAGTCATTTGCCTTCTATTGATGATCTGTTGCCTGAATATCTCAATGAGTTACTGGAAGATATAGTTCTAGACAGGAAGGTGAGAACTACACGCGGAGGGATATTGAGTACCTCACAATTGGACTCAAAGGTTCAAAACCAACTAGTGCACGATGGATGGAAATTGGACAACTGAGGAAGTTGTATCCTCACTTGATCGATGCTTAAAAACCAAATTTTGGTCGTCCAAAAGCTTTTTCAGTGGGAAGGCGTGATCCAAAATGGATCTAAGAAACCCTCTAAGTCTTCAAAAGTCAAAACTATCGCAAAAGGATGAACCTTTAAAAATGGCAAATTACACTATCTGGAGTGAAAAGCATAAGGAAGCAATGAAAAACAAGTCTATTGGAGGCTTGGACAGTGATGCATAGGAGCTGTCGGATCTGGCCGATCAATGGTCCAAATCCGATCGGCATATTGCAATCGACGGAGGCTTTCAGAGGCTATCGTAGGCTACCACAGACTTATTGCAACTACGATCAATGTGGTCAATGAGGACCATCAATCAAGCATGCAAATTAACGACACAAGTTGAATCATAATATCAGGTCGGCAACCCACAGGGGAGCGCTTACCAACAACCCGGGCTTATACGATATGCGATTGTGACAAGTCGCATCGCAATATCATGTCTGATCATTACAGAGGAGTGGGGCTATATATATATATATATATATGTATGTATATATGCAATGCGATGGCTAGACCTGACGGGATTTGAACCAAATTTTATATATATTGACTTCCGTAAAATGACATTTTTCTATGTATTTTTTCATTTTCGTTAAACAAACAAAATGTCAAGGGAATGCATTGATGCGATGAAACTAGACCTAAAAGGGTATGTAAATGTAGTTTCGTAACATTTCAAATCCACCATAAGGCCATTTTGTGATGTTTTCAGTGTTTTAATGTATTTTTCAAATACATAGGGAAACCATGAAACGAGCAGGATTTCAGGTGGGCCATAGGCGGTAAGTGGTTTTGGCTGGGCTCTGCCTCAGCCCATACACTGGCTACCATGTGGCTAGTCTCTGAAGAGAGAAAACCACCCTTTTCAGGCGGGTAATCCTCATGCGTGTTAGCCACCCGAAATCAATAATAGCCATTGATCAACAATTACTTTCCATGGTGCCCAAAGACGGATCCAAAAGGATATAAGGCAAAATTAATTATTTTTAAAGTCTGATAGACTTCATTTGGGCAAATTTTTACAGGTTTTCTAGGTATTCTGTATGTAAACAAAGAATGACCATTTTTGGGATTTCAAAGGCATCGATGGTCCATTCCATTACAGAATAGGTGGCCACCATCCTTGAAAATGCTTAGCGATGACTACTAACACTTAGAGGGGGATTTGAGTGGATAGAGGCTGGGATCCAGAGAGCCCAGAAGAGCAAACGAACTGACAATGCAAATTGGCTTTAAAAGCCACAGAATGACAGAGAGAGAGGCAAGCAATGGTGAGACAAAGAGAAAATAGAGCCAGAGAAGGAGAGAAAGAGTTTGTGTACTCAAAGAAGCTTGAGGGATTCAAGTAAACTCCTGCAATTTTATATCTGTGGTGTTGAGACTCAAATTGAGCTCACATTTTGTAAAAATCTACTCTTAAAGACATAATAGAGAGGTCACCACTGAAGGCTAGACCAAGAGACGTAGCCCAAGCGTTTTGGGTGAACTCCATATTAAACTTGTTGTGTTTGTGTGTGTTTGTCTATTATGTTTCTTTAACTGCTTCCTTGTCTATGTTATTCACAATCTTTTCGATCCATTGCACTAAGTAACATACGCAAATCCATGCACATGAGTATCTAATACCTTAATATTAGTCTAAGATCTCATTTTTAGATCATCTTTGGTCATTCCATTCCACTTTTCCTAATGTTATGAACCCCCAAATTTGGTCCCAATGCCCTTACAACTATACCCTTGGTTCCCCTTGGCTAATGGATTAAACACAATAGGGTTATGGGTTGATGTGATAAAGGAGCCCCTAATCCCCTTATCACAACTAGAAATAGGCTCATGAAGACCATCGATATCTACTGGAGGTGCTGCGATGAAATCAATAATGAATACAAAAGTTGTGTTCAATAGGACATGGATCATCTAGATGTTAAACCATCCAATGTAAAAATGGTTTTCAATGCTAGTGATCTAGTCACATAAATGACCCCATAAAGTTTTTCTTTGTGACACCCCTAGGATTCAATAATTAATCTAAAGTGAGAGGATTTGTTGCTAAGGTGACAATGGCAACAACCTTGAGTTGACGCAAAGTGACACTTTGTGAGCCTTGCATAACTAAGGTGTCAGTTTCATCATCAACAAGAGGCAAAATTGACAAGTGGAAACATCTCACATTTAGGGCGCTTGGTCACAAATCTTTATGCATGTTTTTCGACTGAGCGTACCTTTCACATTTCCTAAAGCACAAATTACATATCTGGATGAATTTTGGATAACTTGTCACATTCCACTAGCTTCATGCATGAAGAGGAACTCCAATCCTTTAAGAAGATTTTGGATGATTTCATGGCATAGTCAAGGGTCACATGTATAAAAGAAGAACACCATAGACAAGAATAAGAAAATTGGAATTTGTATCACATGGTGTAAAGGAAAAGGACATAGGTGAAGAGTACTCCATTTAGAAACATAAAAAATCTTGTTTATGTCCTCTTTCCAGAGAAGAGGAGATATCTTGTGACAAAAAGACCAAATTTCCAGCAAAGGAAGACTCGGGTAAGGGTTTACTTCTTTCACATGTTGAGAGACATTCATGTATTTTAAGGTGTGTTTTATTGTTGAGTTCACATATTTGGAAGCACAATTGCACAAGTGAAAATAGGATGTTATTAAGAAGAGGAAGGTCATTATGATTAGCTTCAACTTGACGCGAATGTAAACCCACTTTGAATGCGCCAAGGGGGATTTGAAGGGCAACATCAGAGACTCTAGTTGTGCGTATGAGGTTAAGCATAAAGGCCCCCTTTCATTTGCATGAAGTGTTCCTAATTCAAATCTATATTAGATTCGAGACCCTTAAAAGATGAAGTCTAAGTACATTGAATATATTGTCTATAAATATCCTCTCTAGCAACCTAAAACAAACATACAATGATGTCATTTACATTGGAGTTGGTGTAAATCACTTGAATTGTGTGTTGGCTTGAGGGGACTAAACCAGTTTCGGCGTTAATTAGCCAAACAAATCCCTACACTACTAGCCCGTTTGGCATTAGCCCGTGGAGCGCAGACCAAAGTCTCACCCGAAGAAATATGGGGGGATGCTGGAAACAAGTTTCCGCACCCTAAGATGCTTGTGATGTCGTTTAATTTCTTCTATCCCTGCCTTCACACACACGATCTTGCTATAGGGCATGTAAGACAAACCCTTTGTTCTAGCTTTCAATACCTTCGTGAAAGTATATGATCGACCTTCAAACAACCCTAACTTGGGGCTCAAGTACTTGCAGCGCGCCGTTCAGATTCCTCAATTACCCTAAGTGATTTTCTTATTTTTCCAAATACTTAATGTTCTCATCACGTAATCAGATATTTGTAATTGAGTTTAATTATTGAATGTAATTGTATTCATTCATACATCATAGAAGAAAAATGAAGGAAAGTCGTACCCGAAATATCCAAACCCATCAACATAACAAATACAAAAAAATTGCATAATAACTCCTTTTATTAATATCTTCCAAGTGTTACAGACTCTGTTCACCTTGTGCACATAGATACAAGGGTCTGCGCACTCAGTTGTGTACTTCTACCTTAGGCCTTTGTGCACTCAACTACAGAGCCTCTACCTACACTACAACCCAAGACTTAGACTTGTTGCTCTAAAGCTATGACTCTCTTTTTTGTTCTATTCTTCTAACTACTTAGATCTTAGCTCTTCTTATACAATCCAATGGTCTGCAAACCATGGGTAGATCTCTTACAGCTGACTTTACTTTACAAAACTAAGGGCGGGCTACCCTTTGTGACACATAACACCTTCGCACTCCATGACCACAAAATACAGAGTCTTTACAATAATATTAAAAATATTTGACTTAAACATGGGCTTTTATCCCTGAAATTGCCCTTAGGAAATCCCGCTACCAACAGGCCTGCAGCACAAACATCCTGACTCACCCTCGGGTCACTCAGTAGGTGCAGAGGTATTTGCACGAAGCCTGTCCAGCTCAACCCTGATGGCTGCAACTTCGGCTGTGCACTAAGTCGCTACCTGCTTCACATCTTCAACTGTCTTCTCGGTTACTGCCCCTACGCTATGAGCCTGAAGCTGTTGTTGCATCACTTACAGAGTCACAAGCTTGCCTTCAATGTTTCCTGTGCCTGCATAAGCTTCCTCCAGCCAGGGATTTAGTCGTGTTTTCAGCACTGCTTTCTTGTGCAGTGCTACGGCCACCTATTCCTTTAGCTTCTTGGTTTCCTGTAGCTTCGCTAACCTCTGTTTCAGCACGACAGTTCGCGTTGTGGCCTTAACTTCATCATAGCACTATTGGAGTTCACGCACTTCCATATCTATCCTCTAGATGTTTAAGTCCTCCTACAATTCGGTCAAGACATCAAATGATTGTTCAAATAGTTGTGTGCAGTATTCTACTGCACTCTCCACTACCGTGACTACTTCTGCAACATCGACCACCTGCTGTTCCTTTACTTGTAGTGGTGTTGAAGGTTGAGCCCTCAACTAGAGCTATGTAATCTCCAGGTTCAGGTCCAACTGAACCAGTGCCAATTCCATTCGAGTGTCACACACCCTTGTGGCCAATTTACGGATGCCGACCTCGACTAGCTCCTCCTCCAAAATCACCAATTCTGGGACCATTCTGCAGGCCTCCTCCATGACCTGTATGATCTTCTCACTCTGGCTGGTCGCCTCAGCCTTGGCAGTGATGGAAACATTCCTCTGTAAGGCCATCTGCTCATTGTTAATTTTCTGTTCACTAATATCTTGAAGGGCCCGGTGCTCGCGGGCCCTCAGCTCTATAATTACTCCATCCTGCAAGAGGTGGAGTACTTGGAATAGAAGCGCTGCCAGGTTCAATCCAACTCCCTTCAAGGTGCTAATAGTGGACCTGTCAGCCTCATTTTCTATTGTCAGTGCTCCATCTAAGAACACTAATGCACTGGAAGCCTTCGTGTGTAGCATATCAGTAGCCTCTAATGTGTCGATAGCCAAGCTGGTAGACACTGTACCAACTTGCGATGTGCAGGTCTGCAACTCTTGCAGTCCAGTCTGTATGGCCCCTAAGATGATCTACTGCTGCTTTTCAAATTGCTATAGGGACTCTATGCTGACATCTCTGGCTATGTCACCGATGTCATATAAATCTCCCTCCGTTAGTGTGATAGGGTCCAGTGAGGTCTTGGTCGCCTTGGATTTATTTCTGGGCCCTCCCTCTTCTAGCTCTCTCAGGCGCTTAATGTGACTGGACATCTCCTGAGGGTCCACATTCTGCTGCTTTGTGTCCTCTTCTTTGGTTTCAGGTGAAGGCGACCACAAACCTTTGTCAAAGCCCCACTCTGTGCCACCTATCTATTTTCCTACCTCCTTTCCTGTCTATTCATCCTTGGCCTTCTCAACAGTGTCCTTCTTCCTCGTTTTGACCAACTGTGCCATCTTCATCTTGGCCTCGTCCTTCTTATTTTGTGTGGTGGACTTGCTTCCACCCACCGCCAAGTCCGTGGTGGTGCACCACTCTACCAACCATTTATCCAACACTGCATTGATGGCATCATCTCTGGCTAGGTATGGAAAATCATACCAGTTTTGCGTAGGGCCCTTCTGCATTATGATTGATATCTGATGGAAATCAGCTTTGAATTCGGCATAGCTCTACACGTTAGCATATACTGTGGGTGACAATTGTGGCTTGTGATTGATAGCCATCCTGATATTCATTTCCATCAAGATCCAGAAGATCTTGTTGTCCTGAATGTGCTCCGCATCCTTGGTCGGCCACAGCGAAGCGTACTTTGCTGCTTCAGGAAGGTCCAACATGACCAAGGGGAATTGGATTTCTTCTAATAGCTCGCATGCTACGAGCGCAATCGATAGTAAGACCCACGTGTAGTGGAACGTCTTTCTTTTCTGTTGCGCTTCAAGGTAGTTTGCTAGGAACTCTCTGTGAAGGTAGTCCAACTAGTTAAATTGGACTCCTTTTGTGCACTGCTGTGCGAGTGCGACGATAGGTGCTGACACCTCGTCAGCGTGGAAATTCAACATCACCTTCGCTGCAAGGATCTGCTTTTTTACCTTCATAGCAAGGTTGTAGATGCTGGAGATAGCATACCCGCATGGCTTCTTCACCAATTTGAAATTCTCTTTCATTAATTCTACGAGCGCTGGCTTGCCACCCTTGCCGCCAAGGATGATAGCCGGATCTTTGCCTATATATGGCAGGTGCATTATGTGGTGAATCAACATATCAGTGATGGATATCGACTCCTCTAGCCACAAACACCCATCATGCACCAAGCACAGCAACTGGTTGATGACTAAAACTGTCATGGGGGTGTGGCTATAGTGCGGCACCCAGAGTAGGTTGAGTAATCCTGCCTTCTCTACTCCTTTCAGCCACTTCCACGACTCTAGTGGAGTCATCCACATATTTTTGTCTATGATGTCGTGCATCAACTGTTCGGTCACCAAGTGCGAGAACTTCTCATGGAACACCAAGTCCCAGTATTTGAGTTTAAAAATTGGCACCTGTGCCAAACGCAGACCATCAAAAGCGATCTCATCTGGTAGCAATGGGGTTTGCAGGGGATTCTTACTTTCATCAATGTCCTTTGGGACATTGGACTTAGGCTTGCACGAAGGGACATACTCCGACAACCATGTAATAGGGTCCATACCCTAGGCTTCAACCCCCTCTATTTCCACTCCCACATCCTCATCATCCATGGGGATGTCTTCGATATCCTCCTCTTCTGCCTCTAAGTTTATAGCCTTGCCTTTCTCCTGAGTAGTGGGCTTTGGTGGGTTTTGTCTCAGCAATGCACACACTGGGATGGCAGGCTACTTTCCCTTCTTGCCTTTCATGGTCTCCTTAGTTTGGGTTGGCTTCGAACTCAACATTCTTGAGGATTTAAGGACTTATGCTAATACTTTGGCCGCTTCCGGGGCAGCTACTTCGGTCCCCATATCAATTTCCTGCACATTTTCCTCGGTGGCCACTCCTTTGGTGTTCATAGCTTCTGCATGGGTTGACATGACACTTTTCAGTAGTGCTTATGTCTCTTTTGACAATTGTTTAAACACTAGACTCGCTATCAGGTCTTGAAAGAATTCATAGTTCATGTGCACCTAAGAGTGCAACAACTCCATTCTTAAAATGCCAAGTGTTTTTCGCTGGGAAGCCACTTGTAATTTATAGGGCAATTTGAATTCAAATTTGACAGTTCCCCCCAAAATCGGTTCATTCATGCCAAATTTGCAGCATATTTTCAATGATCTAAGCCATAAATTTCATCTTAAATGTCAACCTCCCACTCTATTTGGCCTCACTTCTACTGTCTTTTCATGAACAGTGACTTTAACAGTCACTTTCTGGCTGACCTGAGTGATTTCTCCTGGGATAGCTCAACTCCATCCACGCTGTCGTGGACCCAGAGACACGTCTTTTCTTTGCACCATCTTCCAATCATGCAACTCCCCAACTCACGTAGTGTAGTTTATAGTCCTGCACCTCCTTTCAGCTTCCTAGAGTGATAAGATAGTGCTACTTTCATTTAGTCACATGGTTGGACCACTAGTGTATGGCTTCAAGCGACTGCCATTAATCTTTCCTGGGAAGGGTTCTCCATTTAACTTGACCATCTGTACTTCTCCTCCATCTGTAATCTCCTTAATAACATAAGGCCCTAACCAGTGCATCTTGAATTTTCTTGGAAATTTACCAAATGTACTATCATACAACAAAACCATATCATTTACCTTAAATGTGCACAGCTTGATGTGTCAATCATGCCATGCCTTTTCACGCTGCTTTTGGACATGTTAGTGAAATCCAACCAAAAATATTTCTTCTTCAAGATCATCTAGCTGCATGAGCCTCTCTTTTAGGGCTCCGTGATCCATCATACTTGTGAGTGCTGCTATGTGTAGACTAGGCACGATGTATTCCATAGTCATTATGGATTCCACCCCGTAGACAAGCCTAAAAGGGGTTTGTCCCGTCAACTTCTTGCATTTCGTTCGATAAGCCCACAATACTGTAGGTATGCATAGGTCTCAATCACTTTTCTAAGCATTGCAAACCTTGGTCAGCGCATTTTCAAGCACTTTGTTGAATGCCTCCACTATCCCGTTAGCATGTGGTTGATAAGGTGTGCTCTTTTGGTGATATACCTGAAATTCCTCTGTGAGTGCGTTGATCGTCTCTTTTAGGAAGTGCATACCATGATCACTCATCTATATCCTTGGAGATCCAAATTGCATTAGTACATGCTCAAATAGGAACTTTGTGACCGTCGCACCCATGCAATCCTTCACTGGCTATGCTTCCACCCATGTGGCTAAATGGGTCCTACAAAATCTATTGCCCACTTCTCGAAGGGTTGCAACGTCATTTTTGGATTCAAAGGAATTTCATCCCTCCACGATGGCTTGCCCTTTCTTTGACATACATCACATGCTCTGCAATATGCTTTTGAATCCTGATGAAGGGTTGGCCACCCTAACTCAGTGCAAAGAATCTTCTGCACAGTTTCTCTCCCTGCATAATGTCCTCCCACGGTGCCCCCATGAGCATCCACGAGGATGCTACTTTGTTCAAACTCAAGTACATACTGTCACAATATCTCATCAGTAACCATCTTGTTTAAATGCCCAGGAATGACAGAGAAGTCTACCACACACACCACTAATTCCTTCTTTTGCTAGTCAGAGTATCCTTCCGGTGTAGTTCTTGTTGTTAGGAAGTGTATTATATCCTTAAAATGACCATCCATGACACGGAAAGAAAATAGTTGCATGTCAGGAAATCCTTCTTCCAAGTTATTAGGTTCCTCCCCTGTTTCGATGCGTGACAGATGGTCTGATCCCACATTCAATCATCCAGGCTTCAAGACAACTTCAAAATTGTATTCTTGGAACAATAAGAGCCATCTATAGATTTTCCCCCCAAACATAGGCTTATTGACCAAGTACTTCAGCATAGAGTGATCTATATACATCTTAAAATGGCCTCCTAGCCAGTAGTGCTAGTACTTCTGGAGCTCATACTCTATAGCTAGCCCTTCGTGTTCAGTGGTAGAATAGTTCTTCTCTACTTTGGATAATCTATGGCTTGTGAATGCGATAGGATGGTCCAAGCCTTCTCCACCAACTTGTGTTAGTACTGCCCCCAACGCTATACATGACACGTTGACATGTACATGAAACTCTTTCTTCTAGTCTGGGAAGACTAGAATTGGCATGGTAACCATCTTTTCCTTCAATATGTCCAAGCATTTCTTACAGTCATTGTTCCAACAGAATGTGACATCCTTCTTCAATAATTTTTCCACAGGCATGGTGATCTGGGCATAGCTTTTGATAAACCATCTGTAATATCCCGTATGTCCCCAAGTAGTGCGCAGTTGTTTCACACTCCTAGGCGCTGTTGGGTCCCTATAATACTAGTGATTACCCCATTACTATTGTAGTTATACCCCTTATTTATATTGTTGTGCCCCTATTACCAGGGAAAATTTTAAGAAGCCCCCCTAAATTTACATGTATAATAAATGGGCGAATCTCCATGGTATAAAGGAAAAATGGAAGGTGATTTTATCAATAATATGATATGTATATATAATTTTTTGGCGAATCTCTCACCAGGCATGGCGAATATTTTACTCAATTATAAAATCTTGTGTTTATTGAATACACAAATGAAATCATTGCATTTCTTTAAAATATCTTTTGAAATCAAAATTACCGAAATTACATATCGATAACCTAGTAGGTGTAGGATAAAATTCACCCGTGCCATTCGCAGAAAGCATGAGAAAAAACCTAATACTATATATAAAACCAAGAAAAATTCAAATTCATCACTTCTAGGGAACTCATAACCACCCTGCCAATACACAAGTATGTTCCTGTTTGCAATTAGAAAAATTACCCAAATTATAATCTGTTTACTCCAGCATATGTTGGAAAGTTATAAGGATGACTAGTGTAATCAATCCATTCCTTTTAGCTCTGGATTTGTTTCAGTTTAAAACAGAAGTATACAAATATACTTGTCCAATGTCTATGCTTTAACCATTCACCTTAAGATGTTTTTACAATATAATTTCCTAAGTCTATTTAATATCCTCATTATCATAAAAGCCAACCTATATCCATCTTAACTCCACATCTACCACTCTTAGGGGGATAAAATCTATTTATCCCTCTGAGCACTTGGTAGACCTAGAATTAAGATGGATCTAAGATGATAGAATTTCCCCTTTAAATTTTATGCTCACATGAATACCATGGTATTACCATGGGTCAATACCATGGGTTATCATAAACCTAGAGCTTAAAAATTACTATTAGTAATTTATAAAAATTAATAAAATTAATAGTTGATTTTTTTATTTTTTTTTTAACCAAGCTAAAATGTTTAACATACATTAAATTACAACATCCACTTTTACTCTTGATCGGATCAAATATTTTTTCACTCTATGCTAGTTTGCATATCACGATATTTGATACCTTTCAGGGTTTAGTAGATCCAGAGTAAAGATGGATCTATGCTGGTTTAATTCCCCCATTTAAATAGGCTACATTCCAGGTGAATACCATGGGCCAATACCATGTGCCATTTTGGTGAATACCATGGGTCAATACCATGTGCCATTTTTATTTTTATTAATACTAATATTAGGGTTAATAATGTTTTTTTGCATGGTATTGATAACAATCTAGTCCATGGTATTTGTCCCATAGTATTTTTCCCATAGGTTTCACCTAAATATAACACATTTTTTGAGTGTTCGTAAATATAAGGTGACTTATGGAGTAAATATAAAAAAATGTTTTATTTGTTTACCATACCTCTCGTTTATTTATATTTTTATTAATTTACCATACCTCTTTTACAAATATGGTATTTGGCCCATAGGATTCACTTAAATAAACCTCTTTCTTGAGCCTTCATAAATAGAACGAGGGTTATGGACTAAACATAAAAAGAGGTTTTATTTATTTACCATGCGTCTAGTTTATTTATATTTTTATTTATTTACCATACCTTTTGAGTAAGTATAAGAAAACGTTTTATTTATTTACCATACCTCCACTTTACTTGTATTTTTATTTGTTTACACCCTTGCATGTATATAAGGTGACTTATGGAGTAAATATAAAAAATGTTTTATTTATTTACCATACTTCTCATTTATTTATATTTTTATTAATTTACCATACCTCTTTTATAAATATGGTATTTGGGCCTTTGGCCCATAGGATTCACTTAAATAAAACCTATTCTTGAACATGGGCGAATGGATTCACTTAAATAAAACCTATTCTTGAAAATGGGCAAATGGAAGGTTGTAACTCCTAATTTCAAGGGCTAAATTTACCTTTTTTACCATCTCCCTTAAAAGAAAGTGGGCTATTTGAGGTGATTTGTAAAAGTGTATTATGATACAAAATAATCGCCCACTAAAAATTTAAAACCCCTTAATTTCGCCAAAGGGCAAACATTCGCCCCTAAAATCACCCCTACCTATTACCCCCATATTGTTATTTCTGTGCCCCATAGAATCCCTCTATTGTTATTTTTGTGGCTTTATATTATTATTGTTAGGTCGGCTGGATTATATTGTGACTCCTTAGACTCCTATATATAGAAAGGAGGTTTTGTCATTTGTATCGTCAAAGAATTGTTCATTTATGTAATGTAAAGGAGCTTGTCCCCTCGAAGACGCTGAATTCTAAGGCGTTGATCTATCTTTCCTATCTTTTCTTGAGCTGGTTACATAACATTTGGTATCAGAGCTTTGGATTATAGGGTTTTGCTGCTCCAAACAGGTCATCGTGGCATTTTCGCTATAACTTTTCTTTTGTAACGTTCCAGAAGTCAAAAAAAAAACCCATTTGAGAAGAAATTGCGCTGAACCTTGGGTACGAATTTCAAATATTTTCGCATGATATTTACGGAGATATGATCTGAGGAAGTTGGTCTTTTTGCAGACTCCTGAATTACATTCAAAACAGGTGACCTGGGGAAAATTTTCATAACTTTCTCTCTGGGGATCAGATTGAAACTTCGTAAGAAGTTATAGAAAGAGGACAAACTTTAGTTTCCTGTATGCATTTTTTAGATCCAAAGGTCGATACAGTGACTTGTGGCACGTCGTACAAGTTCGCTCTACTGAACTAGTCTATAAGCAAGTCACTGTGGGAGATTTCACATAACTCTTCCTTGGAGAATCCAATTTGGGTCAGACTTGTGGCATTAGAAAGAGGACACAAAGGGCTACTATATTTCACAAATTCAGAAGTAGATGATTGGAAAGTACAGAGATACATTAGAGGCAATATCAAGCTCCTACAAAGTGAAAAAAGGTGTGTAGATTTTCTTAGATTTTTGCTTAAGCTTGGTTTGAAAATTTATTTTGAAGGAATTCAAAGGGCATAGTAGAGCATTATTATCAGTAACTGATGCCTCGAGGAAAGAAAAGGAAAACACCTAGTAAGGAACCTGAAAGCTCTAGCATGACTGGTGGGCTCCAGTATTGTAGCAATAATGCTACAACTCCTGGAGCTCCCTTCTTTAATTTTATCAACCCGGTAGTTCGTAACAAACTTGGAAGCGACGGTGCTGTATGCACAAGTACTAGCTCTTGCCGCAGCTGTCACTTGGTCAGCTGGCACAAGTCCACTAGGAGCTTAAGCCAACTTCTATGAGCTCTTAGAAGAAGCTTTTTAATTGATGGATGAAAGCTAACTCGAAGGAAGCTAATCTAATTGCAAAAAGAAACTGAAAGCCAAAAAGAAACGCAAACCCTAGCAAACCCTAATTCTACCAACTAGTCCTACTGACGCAAAGGAGAGCATGCAAACTACTGAAAGAGATGCCATTACTTCTATGAACGTAAAATACATGTGTCTAGACTACCTCTATCTGAAGAAAACATCTTTTTGTATTTTTGATTAAGTTGTTGGAATTATCATGCATGTGCTTTTAACTATTTTTGACTGTGCAGAGGTGGATCAAGGAGGAGAAATGCTTGGAAGAGGTTGGGAAGGTTCAGAGAGGGTCTAAGGAGTCCGTAACACCCTTCCAGAGAGTCTCACAAAGTTTGGCTGCCAAGAAACCGTGTTTATGAGTTTCTACAGGAAGTCTGCAGGGGTTCTACAGGATGTTCAGGATTTCTACAGGATGTTCTGTGATTCTTCTACAGGATCTTTCGAAATGGGATTTTGGAGCATGGATGGAGGGAAAAAGATGGAGGAATGAGTATGGAGGTGAAATAGGGGTGTGAAGACGTCTAGGACTTGGTGGATGAGGCTAAGGAGCGATTGGATTTGTTCAAGGATGGGGGAAGCGATGATGCACAAGAATGTAGGAATTAGGGCAAGGTGGGGAAAGTATGGCAAATGAAGGGTACGAATCATGGACTAAGGGTTGGAGCAGATTATCTGAAGGATTATGGGTAGATAGAGAAGGATAACAGGTGCTCTGCAAGTTATTTTTCGAATTTAACAAATGAAGACTTGGAAAATCAAGAACCTAATTACCTTGACCTAATCTGACCTAGATAATAGCAAAAGAAATGGAACAAAAGTTTATTTGCACAAAATCAGATGAACTAACTATGCAACTAAGCAATCATAACCCTAAGCATGCAGTCAAAACTGATATCAAGTGTGACAACTAAGAATCCAACACTAATACTTGCATGGCGAAGCAAAACAGCGTTTTTGTGGTCAGCAAGGTCACCTTTGTCCCAACTCACGATCCCACGGAGGAAGAGGTAAGATCAGAGGTGCTTGAGCCCCTTTTTCCAAGGATCCTTTATGTTATTAATCTATCCAAATCAATCTGAACATGAGAATCTACTTTAATCATCAAAATAACGCAACAAGTTTTAAATCTAAATAGCAGATTTTACTCTAAGAATGCAGCAAAGACACATGAAAGTAAACAAAGGAGGTACTGGGCGCTTGAGATGGGCCCAATCCCAAGAGCTACAGCCTCCTAAGAGAGATTTAGAGCTGGTGCAAAGCTAGATTCATCTTTATTGATCAAGAAATAAAGAGTTACATCAAAACTGTCCACAAGGAGAACTTGAAAATGAGCTCACAGCAAAACTAATCTATTGCCTAAAAATCGAACTACAAAATGACTACAACAAGACTATGAAATGACTAACTACCAGCTAACCCCAAATGAGGCCCTAAGCCTTCTTATTTATACAAATTGAGGACCCAACAGTCCTCCTAAACTTTAGGGACTCGGCTGCCCAAAACTTGTAGTTAACAGCAGTCCTACTTGACTTGCTTGGCTGCCCTTGTGCTAATTGATTTGATGGCCCTTGAACTCCGAGCTGATGGTGGAGAATTCGAGGTAAGGGCCCATAAATGAAGGGGACACCTTCCTACAAATCCTCTCCCTTGTTCTCCCACGAATTTGGCTGCCAAGTGCTCATTAAAACCTTCAATTTTGTCTCCAAGTTGACAAAAAAGGCTACACAAAGCACCCATTAGACTTGTTAGCATAATGACTAACCCAATTCACTCTATTAGCATAAATATAATAAAAAACATGCAATAAACTAATGAGAATGGTGGATTAAGTCGAATTAGGAGGTTGAATGAGCCCAAATAATTATCCATTTTTGGGGCTCATCATCACCCCCCTACTGAAAGTGTTGCTCATCCTTTGAGCAACCAATCTATCTCCTCATCTTTGATGGCCTTTACGGCCTCCCTGTCATGCCAAGCTTCTGAAGTGATGTCCTCTTCTCTGTCATGAAACCATGCTTTTCTCTTTGCTTCTTCCCACTACTTGCTCCTTTTTCTAGAGAATTCTCAGCTTTGGTATGATTGTGCAAATATACTCAATCTGATGGTCGCAATGGTGGTGAAAGGAGATGAAATCAGTGCAGGATGGAAGAAAAGAGTGGCTGCATGCCTCCTCAACAAAATTCAAGCTTCAACTCCCTCTCCATACTTGATTCTGGCCTACCCAAAGGCTTCTACAGGATGTTTCTGGTAAAAATACAGAACTTCCTGTAGAAAGTCCTGTAGCTTCCTATAGAAGGTTGAACCATGACCAGATTGTGTCCGAACCTTGAAAAAAATGAGTGTTCATGGAGGGGATGGATGTGCTTAGGGTGGCTAGCACAGGTGCTGCCTCCCTAGCTAAAATCTCGGCCAATTTCTCCTTCTGCTGCCCTCTCCCCAAACTTCCTTGTATGCCAATCCCAAACAACGCAAAGCCTTTGAACTCATTTGATGAAACTTCCTCAAGAGTAATTCCCTTGATGCATCATCTAATTCAACAACTGATCCATCTGCAAGTTGTTGAAAAGCACTCCTTTCAAGCAAATTTTCCATGGCGCCCTTCACTAGCAGACGATTTTGTCCCATTGGTTCCGTGACAATAACACCCATGGATTTTCGATCACAATCAAACTCCAATAAAACCCGCCTCTTTGATCTTTGTATCCACCAATCACAATTGCCCAATTTCACTGTGCCACTGTTGAGAATGGCACTTGTATCACCTACCATTGGGTCTGGAACTCCCATTTTTTCAACCAATACATTCAAGGCTGCCTCAATGGGAATACCAGTAGCATGGAACTGGTGACCTTGACAAGATATCCCTGCATCATTGCAAACTGCAGCAACTTCTGCCAGAGTTTCTAAATTTTCCCCCATATTATGTGCAGGCCAATCTAATATTTTTCCATCCTCAAGATTATATGTTGTTCCTTCAATAGTAAACTCTCTAAGTGAACCACCACTGTGCCCTATGGCTATAAACTCACTGACAGACATCTGATTGGTTGTAAGAGTACATGTCTTATTAGAGCAAATCACTGTGGTGCAACCCAAAGTCTCCACGCTCGGTAACTTACGCACAATAGCATTCCTTTGTGCCATGTTACGAGTGCCAAGAGCCAAACATGTAGTAATCACAGCAGGCAATCCCTCTGGTATAGCAACAACTGCCAGAGCAACAACAATCTTAAAGTAGTACGTACATTTCTCAAAGGAAAACTGATATTTTTTTGCCACCCATCTATGACTTCCCGTGAAAGAAAATATTTGTAATTCATGATCCAGACAAGAATACAAATGGCACCAATCACTGTTGTCAGTCTTTCACCAAATTCATCTAACTTTCTTTTCAAAGGGGTATCATGACATTCCATTGAAGCTTCCTGAATTTGTGCCTGAATTTTACCTATTTCTGTAAACATGCCAGTGCTCACAACAATGCATGTGCAGCAGCCATTGGTAACTGTAGTTCCTGCAAACACCATGCATTCTTTTGACTGCAACTCACAGTCACACAAGGTGGCTAGATATGTTCTTTTGACCACAGGCATTCTCTCTCTGGTCAGGGAGATCTGCGCCATCCTAAAGGTGGATGTCTTGAGGGACACAATTCTCATGTCTGCAGGAACCTTGTCTCCCACCTTCAGTTCCACTATATCTCCTGGAACAAGTTCTCTGGAGGGAAGATCTACAACATAATGTCCATCTCTCAAGACCTTTGCATGATCAGATTGCATTTCTTTGAGAGCTTCCAAAGCCTTCTCAAAATTATTCTCCTGCCATACTCCAACAATGCCATTGAGGATGAGAATCAGGAGAATGACCAGGGGCTGTACATAGGCTGTTATGCCCTCCTCAGAAGACACATTATCACGAAAGTAGGTGAGAAGAAATGAAATGCTAGCTGCCAGCAGAAGTATTTTAACAACTGTATCATCAAATTGCTCCATTACCAGCTTCCACAAAGGTGTACCATTTTTCTTCTGGAGCTCATTCCATCCATATATTTGATGGCATTTTTCCACTTCATGAGAATTTAAACCATTCTATAAGCTCACATCATATTCTTCTAAGCATACTTCAACAGTTTTAGACCAAGCAGGGAATATCTTGTCCTCCATGGACTATGAAATAGATGATCAGATTCTAAATTCAAACATATTTCTCCACCATTAACAGATCTATAATGCGTTTGAAAAAACTCCAAAATCAATACTTTCAAGAACCCTGGTAACCTTGGACATGAGCTTTAACTACTTTTCTCATTTCAAGCTTGAATTTTGACAAAAATCTCGGGTTTTCCTTCTGCAGAGCTGTTTTCTGCGTTTCCTGTAGACGACTTCCTGTAGAAACGCCTGTAGAGTGCCCCTGGGCCTCTGAGTGAGCCCGATACGCTGGAGAATTGTGAACCAAGCCAAAAATCTCAATGGAGGACGATGGGTTAATCATTTTGTGGAATCAGAGGATGCATACTTCAGTTGAAAATGTTGCAAGTGCAAGTTAACAGCAGTCTGTGAGTTTGAGCTGAGCGTTCGTTACTTGCTGCGTGATTTGTGGTGAAGGAGTGAGGTGGCTAGGTGTACGTGGCCACATGCAGACGACAGTGCTATAATGAGCTGGATGTCCTCTTCTTGTTAATCAGTTGCACTGGAGTTAAAGCCTCTACCACTGTCTGTTTTTTTTTATTTTTAATTTTCACGTGAGTTGTCTAACACGTACGCTGCATGATTCCTGGCTGATTGCTAGAGAATTGGAAAAGGAACTATCAGCTTAATCTTGCTATATCCGTGCCTTAATTCCACCATTCCATTTTTTCATGCAGTTTTTAAATTAGATCTGTGCAATAAAAGAACGAGTTTCAGTCACGTACCTGAAGTCAAATGGCTATCGTGAGCTGTTGTGGCCTGTCATTGCTGCATGCATTTGATTCTATGGTTGCATGATGGCTTGGTTGCTGATTCATGGCTGGTTTCCTTGTGCAGGTGTCCTCTGGCCAGATGCATGCTACAAACATTTGTTTCCACGTTCAAATCTGCAACTTCAAGCTGCTGCTGCTGAATTTCACAGGACCAGAACTTGTTTTCGCCATTGCTCCCAAACGGTAAACCGGATCGATCTGAAAATTTCCGAGCATGTTCCTATCATCATGATGCACCTCCCATAGCAAAATCGTGATCAATGGATGCAAATATTTCGAGAAAAATGGAAAATGGCTAAAGATGTGAGAGATCAATTTCTCGGAAACCATGCATCGGAATCAGTTGAAACCGCTTGGGTAGGTTACTATCACCCATGTGCATCTCCCCATGAAACAGGTTTTGAAACAGATGCACGGATATGGAGAAAATGCAAAAATGGCTGATGGTGATGGAGGCTAATTTCTTGGAAACCGTGCACCAGAATTGGCTGAAACTGCTCAGGCATGTTGCCATCACCCCTGTACAATTCCCCATAAAATGGTTTTTCAAATGGATGCATGGTTTTCAAGTTATGGAAGAAACAAATTCTGTTCTAGGTATTTTTGCTTCAAGGCATTTTGCAGTTTTGTTGCATGGTAAGAAAAACTGAGCTTGGGCTATGATGCAGATATGGAGATGATGGAGGAGGAGTTTGAAGATTGCAGGAGGACTTCTGAACCCTTGAGGAAGCTACCATGTTCGCCAAACCACCTTTTTGAAATCCATTTCTAGCTTCCTACAATTTCTACAGGAACTTCCTGTAGAAGCACAATGAGGTGGAAAGGATGATGGAAAAGGGTGAGGAATGGGAACATGGATGCTTGCAGGCATAACCAATGGATTCCAAGTGTTAGATCTCCTTCCAAAATCAAATCTGGCTCGCTTGAAGGTTCTACAGGATGTTTCTTGTAGAAATATAGAACTTCCTCTAGAAGGCACAAAAACTCCTTTGTCTTTGTTTTGAGTGATCCTCCTGACCTGCAATGTCATTGCTGCAACCTGAAATTATTCAATGAAAATTAGATTTCTTTTTCTTTTTCTTTTTCTCTTTTTTTTGAAAAACAACTAGGGCGCCTCATGGAGGTTTTCACCCTAATTGCTTGCCCTGGGCGCCTCCAAGGGAGGTTTTCACCCCGAGATCTTATTCTCTTTTCTCTTTTTTCCCAACCCATTGACCGCCTCATGGAGGTTTTCAATCAATGAGCCAATCTAAGGCGCCTCCGAGGAGGTTTTCACCTTAGATTTCTATTTTCCTCTTTTTTCATATTTTTCTTTTTCTTTTTTCTCTTTTTTTTTTTTTTTTTTTCTACCCTACCCTACTTGAAAAACAAAATCGTTCTCAAGTATAAGAATACTTCCAATGGAGCCATGTGCACATCGAGATTAGAGGTAAACTGATGTGGAGGCTTGAAATGCATGCTTTGACAGCTATCCAGATCTCAGAGACCAAATGATTTGACTTTGAAGGGATCAAACATAGCTGAAGAAGAGAGTACTGCTGCAACTTAGTGACCGTCTGAAACCATATTTCAATATAGCTCTGATATCCTTGGTTATTTTCCTGATCTGGATCATGTTTCATGTCACCCTCTAACATGACCTTCTCATCTTCCTCTTTTTATTGATCTTTCTCTTGAATACATGGAATATTTGATGGTAACCATGAGGGAGCTCTCTCGATCTCTGATTCTGATCTCTTCTCTTCATCAAGTGCAGCCCATGGTTCTTTCATCTCCTCTTTTGAATCTTCTTTTGCCAGATGTGGTCCTTCAATGCTTTCAAGATAATCTCTGCTTTGCAACACTCTTCCTGAGCTATGGTGAAGATCATTGAGCTCAAGAGGAGTCATTTGGACATGTTGTGCCTCAACATTGTAATGGAGTTGAGCTACTCCACTGTGTGGATTTGGAGATGGTGGTACGGCTAGTTGAGTGGGGGTGTAGATTTGAGATGGATGCGGATGGGGTTGTGGTTGGGTAGGCATTTGGGGTTGCCTTGGTGGAGGAGGAGGTGATGGTTGCGGATGAGCAGGTGGTGGAGGAAAAGAAGCGGGAGGAGTGTTGTATTGGGGCCTCCACCCCTGATGAGGTGCATTCCACTGAGGTTGTGGTTGAGAATAAGAGTGAAATGAATGAGCAGTTGGTTGGGCATAATATGGATCTATGAAGGAACAAGGAGGAGGTGTGAACCAAAAAGGATGAGCAGGGGGACCCCAAGAAGGCATGAAAGTGGCTTGATAAGGGTCATAATAGGTCTCGGGTGTCCCTTGCAGTTCCTGCTGGTAAGATCTAGGTCCATGTGGCCTCCTTTGGTTCATATAATAGAGTGATTCAGTGGCTCCTTTGGCTCTCTGATATGTGGCTTTGATTCTGGGTAAGGAAGGGCACTAATCTGTAGGATGGCATTCTTCACAGATGAAACACACTTCTAGGGAGTGCATTGGACATTCGTTCCTAGGATGCTTTCTAGTGCACCTGGGACAAAAGATGACCAAAGCCCTCTTGGCTTCCTCTTGCTTCTTTTGGATCCATAGGGTATCCAATTGCATGGCAAGAAACTTCCTCATATCACTCTTGAAATCTTCTATCTGATCTTCAAATTCATCTTTGGACAAGGGACTGCTCCCAACATTTCTGCTTGTAGCCATTTGCTCCAGAGGAATGGTCTCTTCTTCTTCTTCCCTTGAGGTTCTTCAAATATGTCTTGTTGTCCACCTAAGAGTTCTTTAATCATAGCCATCGAAGAAGAGAGAATGTTGGCTGTGTGAAGTAATGGGGGTGTTGTGCAATCATTTTTCTAACTTATCTCTACTACTACAAGGCATGAAATGAAATCTTTTTGTTTGATTTTTGCTTTTTTCTACTTCTCCCTGCAAAACTGAAATAGATTGAACTGCAACTAACTATCTTGCTAAAATGAAAATGCGGAATTGAAATGAAAGCAGGAAAGGACTAATCTAGTTTGCTCAAATGAAATTGCAGGAATGAAATTCTAGTCTACGTTTGCGGAATGGAAATGACAATCTACGCTTGCAGAAATGAAATTGCGGAATTGAAATGCTAATCTATGAAAGCGGGAAATGCTAATCTACTTTTGCATAAACGAAATTGCATAATGGAAATGAAATAAACTACTTAGCAGAAGATT
The DNA here is from genome assembly GCA_031772625.1 of Pinus tabuliformis. NCBI lineage: Eukaryota > Viridiplantae > Streptophyta > Pinopsida > Pinales > Pinaceae > Pinus > Pinus tabuliformis. The sequence continues at coordinate 407,222,152 of CM062812.1, read as the reverse complement.
GTAGTGGAAAATAGAAGAAAAAGCGGCAATCACCAATACTCTGACGCTTCCCCGGCAACGGCGCCAAAAAGATGGTGGGCTCCAGTATTGTAACAATAATGCTACAACTCTTGGAGCTCCCTTCTTTAATTTTATCAACCCGGTAGTTCGTAACAAACTTGGAAGCGACGGTGCTGTATGCACAAGTACTAGCTCTTGCCGTAGCTGTCACTTGGTCAGCTGGCACAAGTCCACTAGGAGCTTAAGCCAACTTCTATGAGCTCTTAGAAGAAGCTTTTTAATTGATGGATGAAAGCTAACTCGAAGGAAGCTAATCTAATTGCAAAAAGAAACTGAAAGCCAAAAAGAAACGCAAACCCTAGCAAACCCTAATTCTACCAACTAGTCCTACTGACGCAAAGGAGAGCATGCAAACTACTGAAAGAGATGCCATTACTTCTATGAACGTAAAGTACATGTGTCTAGACTACCTCTATCTGAAGAAAACATCTTTTTGTATTTTTGATTAAGTTGTTGGAATTATCATGCTTGTGCTTTTAACTATTTTTTACTGTGCAGAGGTGGATCAAGAAGGAGAAATGCTTGGAAGAGGTTGGGAAGGTTCAGAGAGGGTCTAAGGAGTCCCTAACACCCTTCCAGAGAGTCTCACAAAGTTTGGCTACCAAGAAACCGTGTTTATGAGCTTCTACAGGAAGTCTGCAGGGGTTCTACAGGATGTTCAGGATTTCTACAGGATGTTCTGTGATTCTTCTACAGAATGTTTCGAAATGGAATTTTGGAGCATGGATGGAGGGAAAAAGATGGAGGAATGAGTATGGAGGTGAAATAGGGGTGTGAAGAGGTCTAGGACTTGGTGGATGAGGCTAAGGAGCGATTGGATTTGTTCAAGGATGGGGGAAGCGATGATGCACAAGAATGTAGGAATTAGGGCAAGGCAGGGAAAGTATGGCAAATGAAGGGTACGAATCATGGACTAAGGGTTGGAGCAGATTATCTGATGGATTATGGGTAGATAGAGAAGGATAACAGGTGCTCTGCAAGTTATTTTTCGAATTTAACAAATGAAGACTTGGAAAATCAAGAACCTATTTACCTTGACCTAATCTGACCTAGATAATAGCAAAAGAAATGGAACAGAAGTTTATTTGCACAAAATCAGATGAACTAACTATGCAACTAAGCAATCATAACCCTAAGCATGCAGTCAAAACTGATATCAAGTGTGACAACTAAGAATCCAACACTAATACTTGCATGGTGAAGCAAAACAACGTTTTTGTGGGCAGCAAGGTCACCTTTGTCCCAACTCACGATCCCACTGAGGAAGAGGTAAGATCAGAGGTGCTTGAGCCCCTTTTTCCAAGGATCCTTTATGTTATTAATCTATCCAAATCAATCTGAACATGAGAATCTACTTTAATCATCAAAATAACGCAACAAGTTTTAAATCTAAATAGCAGATTTTACTCTAAGAATGCAGCAAAGACACATGAAAGTAAACAAAGGAGGTACTGGGCGCTTGAGATGGGCCCAACCCCAAGAGCTACAGCCTCCTAAGAGAGATTTAGAGCTGGTGCAAAGCTGGATTCATCTTTATTGATCAAGAAATGAAGAGTTACATCAAAACTGTCCACAAGGAGAACTTGAAAATGAGCTGACAGCAAAACTAATCTATTGCCTAAAAATCGAACTACAAAATGACTACAACAAGACTATGAAATGACTAACTACTAGCTAACCCCAAATGAGTCCCTAAGCCTTCTTATTTATACAAATTTAGGACCCAACAGTCCTCCTAAACTTTAGGGACTCGGCTGCCCAAAACTTGTAGTTAACAGCAGTCCTACTTGACTTGCTTGGCTGCCCTTGTGCTAATTGATTTGGTGGCCCTTGAACTCCGATCTAATGGTGGAGAATTCGAGGTAAGGGCCCATAAATGAAGGGGATTCCTTCCTACAAAAAATCTCCCTTGTTCTCCCACGAATTTGGCTGCCAAGTGCTCATTAAAACCTTCAATTTTGTCTCCAAGTTGACCAAAAAGGCTACACAAAGCACCCATTAGACTTGTTAGCATAATGACTAACCCAATTCACTCTATTAGCATAAATATAATCAAAAACATGCAATAAACTAATGAGAATGGTGGATTAAGTCGAATTAGGAGGTTGAATGAGCCCAAATAATTATCCATTTTTGGGGCTCATCAGTGACTCATGAAGAAGAGGAAGAAATGCAACATGATATATCAAAATTACAAGACCAAGTGCAACAACTATCCCTTGCACAAAAAGGAACGGAATCTAAGATGGATGGTTTAAAGAAAGGTGTAGAAGCTAAGATGGACTGTTTAAAGAAAGGCGTAGAAGCTAAGATGATTGACGTGGAAGCTAAGATGGATGATTTGAAGATAGATTTGAAGACAGACATGGACGAATTGAAGATAAATATGAATAAGTTGCTACAAGAAATGGTCCCTAAGGGTGAAAGGGTACTAAAGGAAACTCATGATGAGAACAAAAGAAATGTTAATCATGATTCCATAGACACTAATGTTGGATTGAAGACTCACCATATTCCAAAAATCGATATGAGGAAGTTTGATGGCAAGGATCCCGCCACATGGATATTACAGATGGAGCAATTCTTCGATCTCAATAATGTGCAAAACACACAAAAGGTACGTATGGCAACTGAATATTTGGAACCAAATCAGTTTGTATGGTATCAATGGCTTTGCTCTCGTAAACAATTTATCACTTGGGCAATTTTTACGGAAGAATTGATAGCACATTATGAAGATACAAAAAGCAACACTTTTTTTAGCCAATTGATAAGTCTCAAACAAAAGGGTTCAATAATGGAGCACATTGAGGAGTTCCAAAAATTGAACATAAGGTAAAAGATATTCCAGAGGAGCATAGGATTGATGTGTTCATAGGGTCTTTAAAGGATAATATCCAACATGATGTTCGCCTTTGGGAACCTGATTCATTAGAGAAGGCATTCAGGTTAGCAAGAAAAATGGAAAGCAAAATTATGGCAACTAGGAAGCATACCATTCACAACTATAAAGACGGAAGTGTTGTTGCCCCTAGTCTTCCACAACCTACAAGGTTGACACCACAACAATTGGAAGAAAAAAGAGCAAAAGGGCTTTGTTACAATTGTGATAGCAAATACACAAAAGGTCATAAGTGTGCTGAGAAGAAATTATTCTACATAGATTGTGAAGAGGAAGAAGAAAAGGAGCAAGAAAGGTCAAAAGAAGAGGATATACTCCAGGAACAAAGCCTAGATGAAGAAAAAATAAATCCGACCATATCTTGTAATGCATTGGCGGGAATTACCACTCCTCAAACCATCAAGATAGAAGGACAAATCAAGAAGAAAAAGGTAATAGTGTTGATTGATTCAGGAAGCACCCACAATTTTATTCATTGTAGGGTAGCAAAAGAATTGAATTGCTTCCTATATCCAGCACCAGAGTGTCAAGTGATGATTGCAAATGGAGGAACAATAAATTGCTCTGGAAAGTGCCATAATATCAAGCTATCCATGGGAGAATATGTATTGACTAGCCCAATGCTTTCCATTCCAATGGGAGGTGCTGATGTTGTACTAGGAGTCCAATGGCTACAATCCTTGGGTACAATAGCTTTTAATTTTCAAGAACTTTTCATGAAATTTTCTGTGGAAGGAAAGGAAGTTGAATTAAGGGGTATTGCAGGGAAACCAGGAAAGATAATCAGCTCTAATGGCATGACAAAGCTTCTAAAAAAGGAGCAAAGAGGTGTAATTGCACAATTATGTTCGCTAGATGTTTCCACATTGGAATCATCTATTTCTCCAGATCTCCAAAAAGTCCTGGACAATCATTCCAAGGTATTTGAGACTCCCAAAGGTCTCCCACCTATGCGTGATCATGATCATGCTATTCATCTGATTCCAGGAAGTGTTCCTCCAAACATCAGGCCGTACAGATATCCCTATGTCCAAAAAAGTGAAATTGAACGTATGGTTGCAGAAATGCTAGAGGCTGGTATAATTCAACCGAGTCAAAGTTCTTTCTCAGCTCCAGTAGTATTGGTGCACAAGAAGGATGGATCATGGCGCATGTGTCCAGATTATAGGGAGCTCAACAAGCTCACTATTAAAGATAAGTTCCCCATTCCTGTCATTGATGAATTACTGGATGAATTGCATGGATCAATTTACTTCACCAAGTTGGATCTTCGTTCGGGATATCATCAAATCAGAATGAAGATTGAAGACATTCTAAAAACGGCATTTAGAACTCATGAGGGTCATTATGAATTTTTGGTCATGCCTTTTGGCCTTACCAATGCACCTTCAACATTTCAAGGTTTGATGAATTCAATTTTCAAACCATTCCTTAGAAAATTTGTGTTAGTATTTTTTGATGATATACTAATCTACAGCAAGTCTTGGAAGGATCATGTTGAACATGTTGACAGGGTGCTACAACTATTGGAGGAGAAACAATTATATGCAAAAAGATCCAAATGTTTCTTTGGAGTCCAGGAGGTGGAATATTTGGGTCATATTGTATCTCATGAAGGAGTTAAGGTAGACCCTAGCAAAATTAAAGCCATTAAGGAATGGAAAATCCCCACATCCATAAAGCATCTGCGAGGATTTCTTGGGTTGACAGGGTATTATCGCAAGTTTGTTAAGAATTATGGGAGAATAGCAGCACCTCTAACAACATTATTGAAGAAAGATTCATTTTCATGGACTCCGGAAGCAACAAAGGCCTTTGAACATCTTAAAGAGGCAATGTGCCAAGCACCGGTCTTAGCTACACCGGACTTCACAAAAACCTTTATTGTGGAATGTGATGCTTCAGGAAATGGAATTGGTGTTGTTCTAATGCAAGATGAAAGACCCATTGCTTTTGAAAGTCGTCCAATCAAGGGAAAGTTTTTAAGCAAAGCTATTTATGAGAAGGAAATGTTGGCAATACTCCATGCACTTAAGAAATGGCGACCCTACCTAATGGGAAGACACTTCAAGGTAAAAACGGATCATGATAGCCTTAAATACTTTTTAGAACAAAGATTATCCTCTGAAGAGCAACAAAAGTGGGTCACAAAGATGTTGGGTTATGACTTTGAAATCATCTACAAAAAGGGAAGCAAAATGTGGTGGCAGATGCACTCTCAAGAAAGGATGAGGATGTGGAAGCATTGTTGTGTGCCATTTCTATTATCCAACCAGATTGGATAAACGAAGCAAGGGAGGAATGGAAGAATGACGAAGAAGTGTGGGCACTTATTCGAAAGCTACAACAAGATTCCAGTACTTCTGATACATTTAGCTGGCAAAATGATTCGTTATGGTACAAAGATCGCTTATACCTCTGTAAGAATTCCCAGCTAAAACAAAAGATTCTTATGGAATTGCACACTTCTCCCTTAGGAGGGCACTCAGGATTTTTAAAAACTTACCACAGGGTTAAGAAGGAATTTTTTTGGGATGGCCTTAAATCAGATATTCAAAAGTTTGTGGCGGAATGTTTGGTTTGCCAACAAAATAAAGTTGAAACAATTAAGACACCGGGTCTATTACAACCTTTATCCATTCCAAGCCAACGTTGGGAGGAGGTTTCAATGGATTTTATCACAGGTTTACCCAAGTCTGAGGGAAAGAGTGTCATCATGGTGGTAGTTGACAGACTTACCAAGTATGCACACTTTTGTGCATTATCACATCCATTTAAAGCCAGTACAGTTTCTACTGCATTTATGGAAACAGTTCAAAAGCTACATGGAAACCCAAAGATTATTGTAAGTGACAGAGATCCCATTTTCACTGGAAATTTTTGGACAGAATTATTTTCTTGTCTTGGTACTCAGTTAGCTCATAGCTCATCTTATCATCCTCAATCTGATGGGCAAACTGAGATAGTAAACAAATGTTTGGAAGGATATCTTCGTTGCTTTGTATCTGATAAACAGACACAATGGGTCAAATGGTTGCCTCTGGCTGAATGGTGGTATAACACTTCCTTCCATACAGCAACAAAAATGACCCCATTTATGGCACTTTATGGGTATCAACCACCATCCATCACATCATATTTAAGAGAAAATTCTAAGGTTCAGGCAGTGGAACATCACATCGAACATCAACAACAAGTCCTCCAACTCTTAAAGGATAACCTCGTGTTGGCACAAAATAGAATGAAACAACAGGCAGATCAACATCGCAGTGAAAGAAGTTTTGATGTAGGTGATTGGGTATTCCTACAGCTACAACCATATAAGCAAATGTCCCTAAAGCAAGCTAAGTACAAGGTGTTGCAAAAGATTGGTACTATGGCATACAAATTGGAGCTTCCTGCAGCTTCTCGATTGCACCCAGTTTTCCATGTTTCATGTTTAAAGAAGGTTATAGGTGACAAGCTCCCAATTCAAACAATATTGCCAGAACTTGACGAGGAAGGAAAAATTATATTGGAACCGAAAGCAGTCACAGAAACAAGAACTCGACAGCTACGAAATCGATCAATTTCAGAGTATCTTATCAAGTGGAAGAACTTATCCGCTGAAGATTCCACATGGGAGGATGAGAATTTTATGCAGAAGTATCCAGAACTACTCAAGCGTTGAGGACAACACTTTTTTGAAGGAGAGGGGCATGTTGGGTCCCTATAATACTAGTGATTACCCCATTACTATTGTAGTTATACCCCTTATTTATATTGTTGTGCCCCTATTACCCCCATATTGTTATTTCTGTGCCCCATAGAATCCCTCTATTGTTATTTTTGTGGCTTTATATTATTATTGTTAGGTCGGCTAGATTTTATTGTGACTCCTTAGACTCCTATATATAGAAAGGAGGTTTTGTCATTTGTATCATCGAAGAATTGTTCATTTATGTAATGTAAAGGAGGTTTCCCCCTCGGAGAGGCTGAATTCTAAGGCGTTGATCTATCTTTTCTATCTTTCCTTGAGCTGGTTACATAACAGGCACTTCCAAGCTCACTATCACCATGATCTTTGCAAGGTCTACCATTAGTCCTTGTCTGCAAACCACATGCCCCAATAGGTTCCCAAAAGGAACGCAAAATAGACATTTCTTCAGATTAAGCATGATCTGGTATCTTTGACAAGTATCCAGCATCAGGCACAAGCTTGCTACCTGGTGCTTAACTAGCCCAAATACAGTCTAGTCATCAAAATATACCTACAAGAACTTATGAATAAATTCCTTGAATGTCGCAACAACCACATGTGAAAATATTGCAGGCACATTCTTCAATCCAGATAGCATTACAGTGTACTGAAAATAACCCCACTGAGTCGCGAAGGTTGTCTTGCTCCTATAATCCATTGCAATTTTGATTTGGTGGTATCCAGAGAAACCACCAGTGAAGGAATATGCTTCCTGGCCACCTACATTGTCCAAAACTTCATCCGTGAATGGATTTGGGAAAGGATCATGCACACAAGCGTCATTCAATTATTTGAGATCCACGCATATCCTTATCTCATCCTTCTGCTTCTTCTCTTGCACCAACATTGGACTTATCCAATCAAATTCTTCCATAGGCTCAATGATGCCTGCCACTTACATCTTGTCTAGCTCTAAGCATACCTTCTCCTTGTATTTTGGATTGAGATGGTAGGGCCTTTGCTTAACTGGCTTCATGTCAGGCTTTAGCATGATCTTCATCATTCCTAGGCCCCCGGTTATTCCTTTAAGATCCATAAAATTAGTGGGGAATAAGTTCTTGTATTCACGAAGCAATTCCGTGACCTTATTTGCTGTCACGTTGTCCCAGTAGTCTCCAATCTTCGCAAATTTTGGTTTTTCCTCTGTACCAATGTTCACTTGTTTTGTTTCCACCGGTGTGGTTATATCATGGTTCTCAATCTACAATCCTCGAACATCACGGTGGTCTTCTGTTTTTGGAATGTTAATATTTCATGGGTCCTTGTCCTCTACTTCAGTAGTTACATTATAACATTCGAGTGAGTGACTTAGCTTAGTAGCCCATTTAGGATGAATCGAGCCTAAAAGATCCTGCATATCCTAAAGATAACCACTTTCACCTCTTGTAGCACTTCATCAATATTGTCAAACCCATCCTCAAAATTGAATGCCATCATGAATCCTTCACATAGGATATCGCATTCACCTATCCCATGGTGGAGATATGTTTCTATATACCAATTCATTGGGATAACATCCAGGATATGATAGAATAGATGCACCCACTCAGGTTGGGGCTTTTCTCCATAAGCCTGCGTCGATTTGGCCAGATGCCAACGCGGATCATTCTACCCATTGTACTTGTCTGTCTGTCACATCTTAGGCTTCCCAAATCATGTTCTCATCATCCCCCTACATTTGCACCAATCATCAAAGCTTTTCTTGTGCATACCCCACCATCTTGTGGGCATAGCACGTAGTGCTCAATCCAAGGCCTGGAAGCACTACTTTTTTGGTACCTCCCTTTCAAGTGCATCCAAAAAGATATCTACCTCATTCAGGCAATCACAAATAGGTAGATTTCTTACCTCTAATGACACACAGTGTAGTGACTAGGTCATCATGTTGCAATTCAGCGTAGTTACTTCATGTAACCAATTCTGCCAGCATTTTATTTCTTTGTCGAAGTCCGAAGTGCAGGAACTCTTGCGATCCCATGAAATCCATCCATTGATGGTGGGATTCACTTAATCTTGGTCTCTAGCTATTATCTTATAGATACATTCTAGGTCATCATCACTCTCATAATTGCGAACAGGTTCAGTATAGCGCAATCGTTTAGCAGGATTGAGGGGTACTATTACGTGCAGTGATTTATTCTCAAAGATCATATTTTTCTTCCTTAGATTAATTATTCTATTCATATCAGTAGCCCAGTCAATTCCCAGGAGCGCAGGATAGGGATTGTTGTCATCCACTATCCCTATTACTTAAAAATGAGACAGTGCGCTCACTCCCTCAATATCCACGATCACCCCCTGCAGCCGCCCCATGGGGATGATTTTCTGCTAATTCGCCATCCTTAGCTGTATCAGAGACCATTGTAGCATAGGTCTCCCCATTCGCTCCCAAGTCTACTTTGGTAGGACATTCACATCTGATCCTAGGTCCAAAATGACCTGATCCATTTCATACTCTCCTATATGTGTGGTTAGCCTCATCTCCCATCCTATCCTTTTTTTATGCTTGCCAATATTTCGTACTACACGTGGCTCACTTGGCACAGTTCTAGTGCATCTATTCATGAGCTCTTGTAAGCCTTGCACAACCTTACTGTCACGCAGTAACTTCATACAGGTTACTAAAAAAGTTGTGAAGCTCTTCTTACCTTCCAAGAAGGCTTCACGAGCATGCTCCAAATCGAACCCATACTCTTTTTCTGGGGCTTGCCAAACCCATGTACTATCTTCTGGCTATTTCCCCTTGTCATCTCCTGTCGTGATTCCACTCATGAGCACTATATTTATGTTTGGATGTTCCTCATGTGGCTCAGACCTCATCATCTGCAAGTTCTAAGGCAACGAAGGTGGTAGTGCCCCTTTGTCATATATCCTAGCTATTAGTGTAGGACAGAATTCTATTTCATGATCAAACAACATGCAATACTTGCACGATGGATGTGTTGGATTAGTGCAATCATGGGCAAGTGTCCTGGTCCTCCTCCATCTCGGCCTCTTCCACAGCATTGAAATCATGTCCATTCCATCCCTGGATTCTGGTCAAGGGGTCGTGTTTGAGCCTAACTCTTATAGGTGGGAGTTCTATTCATCATCAATTCATAGCTCCTACAAGTATGCTCATCATGTCCTACTGACCTACAAAAGTTGCAGAACTGTTGTTGCAGTGCTTGTAGATACTTCTGTAGCAAGTGACAGTTATTTGTGGCATTTTTTATAGCTACCTGAAACATAATGCACCATAATGCAGGCCCCGCACTAGGTCCTACTTGAGCTTCTGGCTTTAAAGGCATCTATTGGGCACAAGATCCCCCAAGAGAGGTTTTGGGGTTTAGAGCCTAGATTTTGGTCAAAGATCGTAATTTTGATGTAAACAGTTCACATTTTGTGGGCACAGACTGTGTAGCTTGTAAAAGATTCATAGGGCTGTCCGCCCTTAGTTTTGTTATTGTAATGTCAACTGTAGAGATCTACCCATGGTCCACGGACCATGGGATTGTATAAATAGAGCGAGGCTGTAAGTAGTTAAGGCATCTAAATTTTAGGAGAAGGATGAAGAGTTGAGTCCTATATGTGGAGTAAAGTCTAGTTTTGGGTCGTAGAGTAGGAGAAGGCTCTGCAACTGAGTGCGTAGAGGCCTAGTAATCCACAGATGATTGCGCAGGGTGAGTCGAGTCTGTAACAGTTGGAAGTATTAATAAAGAGAAGTTTCATATTAATTCTGTGTATTTATTTCCTATTTTATCCATTAAATATATTGGGTATAAATTGCACTTCTACTGTTTATATGATGTGTGAGCATATATGAATGTGTTGCTTAAGTGAATGCAAGGTAGAATATCTGTTTACATGAAGCTATCTAAGATTGTTAAGAAGATAAGTAGGATATGCGGTGTAGTTTGCGGAAATAGTGCAGTTCACTACCTTGGCAGTGCGAAATCATCTCATCCCCTAGTTAGGGCTATGCGAAAGATGATTATAATAGACCGTGAAGGTATTGAAGGTTGGAACAAGTGCACAAAGCGACCTTCATGAAGATATATCTAGTTCGACTAAGTCGACATCTCAGACATCTCAAGGGTGCAGAAACTTGGTTCCAACATCCCCACATACTGCTTTGGGTGAGACTTCACTCCGTGCTCCACGGGCTTATGCCAAAAGGGCTAGTAGTGTAGGGATTTGTTTGGCTAAATAAATCCGAACCTGAGTTAGGCCCCCTCAAGCCAATAGAATCACTCCTCCTCCTCCAATGTTATTTGCAAAGACTGGGTAATGGTCTTTGTCATGACCCTGACTCTTGAATTTCAAACACCATACCTCCTCACGTACCTCTAGTCGAACAACCCTATCATCTGTCAGACTTTTCATCTCAAGGAAAATTTTCTTCAGTTGTGCATGGATCTACTGAACTCCTAGATTAGGATCCTATATCGAAGTCTCATGTAGTCTCATGGAAATCTCCAAGGCCTTTGCCTAATGTTGAGCCTTAGTTTTGGTCTTATTTTTGCTCAAAGAAACTTACTTATCCATCTATTTTCCATCCATTTTCCCTTCATTTATCCCATTTTGATGTATATTTGATATCCATTCAACTATTTAATTTTAATTTTGCAATTTCTAAAGTTTTTATGAAAATTTGGTTTTTAGTGCAAAATTGGCAGATTCAGAAATTCCCGTAATAGCTCTATGGTTGATATGGTTGCAAGACACTTGGGCATGAATGGAATGCATGGATGGACAGCTTGGGAACTAGGACTAAGCTAGAAATGCTTAGTTCGAACTGAACAAGCTTTATTAGGCCCATTTGGTGCTAGTCAACCATGACTAGTCATACAGGAATCCCATAGAAATAGGGCTGTTTTGAGTTTTCATAGGAATGGTTATCTTTCTTGGGTTGGGGATAATGAATTTGACTTGGATAGGTGGATGAGAGTAGATGGGTTTGTTTGAGTGATTATAGATCAGTTTGTTCATGAGACTTCTTATTTAAAGCCAAAACTTTGATGGCTTATGTATTGATTTTTGATATACTTTTATGCTGAGACATATTTTGGATTGAGAAGTAATTTGAAGACTTGTGTTATTATTATTTTGCTGTGCAATGCTATGGATGTGTGACTGATCTAAGCTTCTGATATCACCTATCAAAGTGTGCAGGGCAAGGGTGGAGGGCCCCCACTCCAAGCTAAGTACACTTCCATGATAAACTAGTTTTATTTCATTGCAATTTGGTTAATTGTAGCACTAGTTTTTCAAAGCTTTATTTCAGTTTGTTTTATGGTTTATGCATAGTGATTGATTTCATTTGTTATTAGCTTATTCATCACTTTATTGAGTTGGAAAAACAGATGTTCAAGTTGGACATTCCTTCTACTAAATGATGAATCAAAACTAGTTCCTTTTTGTTTACATGCAAGCAGTTTATTTCCATTTTGATTTGGATATTGAGATGAATGAATTATAATGGAATATCTTATGTGTCTCTTAAGTTAAGAGCTTCTTTCATTTATAATTTATGCATCTTGAGCTTTTGGTTTCAATCTCTGATTCATTAAGTGATAATTGAGGTAAAGGTGGACTTCTTGAGTTCAAGAACCCTTTCAATACTTTTCTCTTTTTGAGCTGATTGAATTAGGGTTATAAGATGTACTATCTTTAGTTTTTGAATAACTTATCTTTCAAGGTTTGGTTATATCTGATCTTCACATATAGTGAACTTGCCTCAAAGCATAAACAACCCGGATTGATAAGAAATAATTGTGTTAATTTAGGACCATAAATTAGCTCAACATTTTGGCGCCGTTGCCAGGGAGGCAAAAATCGGCATAGTCAATAGAAAGATAAAAAAATTCAAAATCACAAAAACATTAGTTACATTCCATTTTAGATATGTTTCTTTATGCCTAGATATAGAGATCCTCAAGGTAGATTTATTAAAAACCGCCCAACAATAGAAATAGGATCATCGCACACTCCTGTTACTGGTAATCCAATAATTGAGGAGTTGATAGAAAAGCAAAGAACTGGCCAAAGATTAACCTTGATTGAAAGGCAAACTTTGTTAGCTTGGGAAGAAAAGCAAAAATTCTCCACTTCCAGAAAACAAAAAGAGAAAGGAAAACAAATTGTTTTTCCATCCATCGATCCTCTTATCTTCCCACAGCTTGAAATTCCACTTGAAATTGAAATAACTCAAACAATGGCAGAAGAGGGACATGGATCCATTCACCTTAATCCTGAACAACAAAGAGCTGAAAATGAAAGACAACAAAGAGAATGGAGAAGGAAGAGAAAGGAAGAGGCAAAACAAGAAAATGATAGGAAGCTAGAAAACAACCGGAAAAGACAAGAAGATGGACTTGACCAAGAAACTACTTTCGGTTTTCCGATAGTAGATACAAGTGCAATACTGGGAGAAGAAGTAAAAATGAAAAACATTCCACCTTCTGTGTTGCCAAACTTCTATGGAATGTCTACAGAAGATCCTGATTCATTCATGTTTGAATTTGATATCTTATGTAGAACATATGGCTATACTGATGATGTTCATAAGCTTCGTCTTTTTCCTGCAACATTAAAAGCAGCAGCTTTAAAATGGTTTATGGGTTTAGGAGAACAAACAATAGCCTCCTGGGATGATATGCGAACCGTCTTCCTTAAGAAATATCAAGCTTATTGTAGATCTAAAGATTCAAAGGAAGATGTGTTTAAAATGACACAACAGGAAGATGAAAATTTAGAAGAATATTTAGAAAGATTCGCATATAATCTTCAGAAGTCTAAACAACATTCTCTAACTCCAGAAACTGTTGGCACAATCTTTCTCAAAGGTGTAAGGGATGAATACCTTGACATTTTGAATGTGATGGGCAAGGGAGATATTTCAAATCTTCCATTCGATGAAATTGTCGAGTTATGTCAGAAATATTCTAGAGGAAGATCAAAAACCGGAAGAAGGGAAGTAAGTTCCAAAGCACCAAAGTTAGCTGCAGGAGGGATAACAAGAGCTGAAATAGGAATTTTATTGGAAAACTTCAAAACAGATCTTTTGAGTACATTGGGAACACAAGTGGATGTGCTAAAGGCAAACAAGAAAAAGGAGGAACAAGAGCAAGCCTTAGCAATATTTTGTTCAAAATGTAAAAAGAAACATCCATTGAGAGATTGTCCTTTGGATAGTATTCAGGTTTGTGGTCTTTGTACAGGCAATCATTCCACAGAGAGTTGTGTAAAATTGAAAGAGTTACAAATAAACTCAATGGAAGAAGTGCCAGGAACAGAAGGTTTCTATTATGTTGCACCGCGGAGACCATGGCCACCTAGAATGCCTCCACCAAATCAGCCACAATTCCCTCAGCCAAATTATGCTTATCCACCTTATAATCCTTGGACCCCTCCAATGCCATGGCAAGCTTGGCCTCCACAACAATATTCACAACAACCTGCACAAGGATGGAGAGGATATAGTTATGGAAACTAGCAACCTCAACAGTATCAACAGCAATACCAGCAACAAAATCAACAACCATTTTCATATCCACAATATCCGCAATCCATACCCTTTCAACAAAAACATTCTGTATATCCGCCATCCATCCCATTTCCACAACAGAATCCTCCACCGTTGTTGACCCAACCACAACAATTACAGCTACCTGCAAATCAACCCAGACCAACTCAACTGCCAGCACAACCAATGGCCAATCCAAATAACAGGGTGGACAAATCTACATACACTGTAGAGGAAGCAGCATGTTATCCTACATATTCGATCCTTCCTCTTGATGATGTCCATCTAAGGTCTGGAAAAGTACTTAAGAAGGATTCTCCTCCAATTATAGAAGAACCAATTGAACAGGGAGAGTCATCTGAAACATCACAAGCTGAGGTACAAAATCAGAAAGGAACAAATGTTACAACACAAACACCACCTTATCCTGAAAGGTTGGTGGAGCAACAGAATCAAATAACCCTTCCTGAATTTGATATCTTAGATGAGTTAAAAAATGCATATGTCAAAATTCCTTTACTAAAAGCAATTAAAGAAATACCGATATATGCAAAAACAATAAAGGAATTGTGCATTCGGAAAGAAAGAAAGAAGAAGGATCCTACAACAATCCAAGTCATTGGTAAGTTAGCAAGTCTCATGTCTACTCAAACTATAGTAGAAAAATATATTGATCCTGGTATCCCAATGGTTACCATATCAATAAATAATTTCTCTGTACCAAACACACTAATAGACTTGGGAGCAGCTATAAATGTAATGACAATGGAGACAATGAAAACTTTGCAATTGAACAACATTAGATCAACTTCAACAGTATTGGAATTAGCAGATAGATCTAAAGTTGTTCCTGAAGGAATGTTAGAAGATATCATAGTCTCCTTGGATTCATGGGAGTATCCTGTTGACTTCTTGATCTTGCAACCAAAGACAAACTTGGGAGGACATCCTCTGATTTTAGGCAGACCATGGTTAGCCACTGCTGATGCCTTCATAGGATGCAGATCTGGAAGTATGATAATTTCACATGGAGATGAAAGGAAACATATCACTCTTTATTCACCTGCACAAACCACTTCTTTAGAATCAATACTTGAAACACAGGAAAAGCAGCAAACAAAAGCAGTTTTAAGTATCAATCAATTCTTTGATTTTAGAGAAGAAGAAGCGAATGAAGATTTGATGGACCTTTTTATCTCAGAACCAAGTATCTCAGAGCAGCTTAGAGAAGCTCAATATGAAGCTGCAAGCGAACTTTTGAATCAATGTTTTCAGGAAACCTGTACTATTCAAACCTTGCAGAAATATTTTACGGAAATCTTTCCTGTAAACACTGTCTCCACACGTACAACAAAAACAATTGAGGTATATCCTAGAAAGCAATTAAACATTGGAAATCAATTGCAATCAGCAAAAGAGCAATAGGTAATTGCACTATTACAGAAATATTCAAAAGCTTTTGCTTGGGATTATACTGATATGCAGGGAATTCATCCTAGCACATGTATCCACCACATCTACACTGATGACCAGCTTAAACCTGTAAGACAACCTCAAAGAAGAATGAATCGAATGATGAAGGAAATAGTGAAAGAAGAGTTACAAAAATTGTTGCAAGTTGGATTCATTTACCCTATTTCAGATAGTCAATGGGTTTCTCCACTGGTTATTGTGCCAAAGAAAAATGGAAAATGGAGGGTATGTGTAGACTATCGGGAATTAAACAAAGCTACACTCAAAGATCATTTTCCTCTACCTTGAATTGATCAAGTGTTAGACTCATTAGCTGGCAAGAAATTTTTCTCCTTTTTAGATGGGTTTAGCGGATACAATCAGATCAGAATAGCAGAAGAAGACCAGGACAAAACAACATTTACTTGCCCATGGGGAACCTATGCATATAATGTTTTGCCATTTGGTTTATGCAATGCACCTACAACTTTTCAAAGAGCAGTACTTGCAATATTTGCTTATCTAATTCATGAATGTGTAGAGGTATACATGGATGATTTCACAATTTACGGAAACACATACAATGATTGTTTAAACAACCTTGAGAAAGTCTTAAAGTGATGCATTGAAAAAAATTTGTCATTAAGCAATGAGAAATGCTATATGATGTTGACAGAGGGAATAGTTCTGGGACACCACATTTCTGCTTCAGGGATAAAGGTGGATCCAGCCAAGATCCAAGTCTTAGTGAACTTAATGCCTCCTACAACACAGAAAGAGGTTAGAAGTTTCTTAGGCTATGCAGGCTATTATAGACGATTTATTGAAAACTTTAGTAAAATAGCCCAACCTCTGTTCAAATTATTAGCAAAAGACATTGAATTTCATTGGACAAATGAATGTCAAAATGCATTTCAAATTTTGAAAGAGAAATTGTCTGTCGCCCCCATTCTTCGTGGACCAAATTGGTCTTTACCATTCCATATCTCAACTGATGCATCTGATACAGCAATAGGTGCCTCTTTAGGACAGAAAGAAAACTTGTCTACTTATGCAATATACTTCATCAGCAAAAATCTAACACCTGCAGAAATGAACTACACAGTCACAGAACGAGAAATGTTAGATGTTATACATGCAGTCAATAAATTCCGGCACTATATAACAGGATATCAAGTTTTCATCCATACTGATCATTCAGAAATCAAATATTTGATGAACAAACCAATCACTAATGGACGAATAACAAGATGGTTACTGTTACTACAAGAATTCAATATCACAATACAAGACCGGCCAGGAAGAGAAACTCAAGTGGCTGACTTTCTGTCCCACATACACTCACCCTCTGATCCAAATCCAGTTGTAGATAACTTTCCTGATGAACACCTGTTTGCCATCACAGTTAAAACACCATGGTTTGCAGATATTGCAAACTATTTGTCATCTGGAAGGTTTCCAGCTCAATTCACTAAAAAGAAAAAACATAAAATTGTTAGAGCAAGCGCTAGATATACATGGGTCAATGGTGATCTATTTTATACTGGTTCAGATCTAATAATTAGAAAATGTGTACGCGAAGATGAAATATTAGATATTTAGAGAGCATGTCATGATGAACCCTGTGGTGGCCATTTTGCAGATAAACGAACAACATATAAGGTGCTGCAGATAGGCTATTACTGGCCATCCATCTTCAGAGACTCTAAGAAGTATGTCAAGCAATGTGATAGCTGCCAGAGAACAGGACGACCAATAACATCAGATGAAATGCCACTGAAGCCACAGGTTCTCATAGAACCATTTGAGCAGTGGGCACTTGACTTTGTTGGACCTATCAACCCACCGTCAAATGGGAAGAGGTACATCTTAGTATGTATAGACTATGTAACCAAATGGGCAGAAGAAAAAGCAGTCAACAGAGCAACAAAAGATGTAGTGGTCACCTTTCTTTTTGAAGAAATCTTTGTCAGATATGGAGTACCTAAACAAATTGTAACAGATCAAGGAACACAGTTTACATCAAAGTTGGTACGAGATCTCACAGAGAAATACAAGATCAAGCACAGGAAATCGACACCATATCATCCACAAGCAAATGGTCAAGTCGAATCAACCAATAATGTCCTAGAAAATATCATGACTAAGACAGTACACATGAATAGAAAGGACTGGTCTGAAAAATTAAAGGATGCACTCTGGGCCTATAGGATTACGTGGAAAACGACAACTGGTTTCAGTCCATACCAGTTAGTATATGGGAAGGAAGCCTTACTTCCTATAGAGTTTCAGATACATACATACAGACTAGCAGCTGAGTTAGGACTCGACTTGACAAAAGCACAACAGCAGCGAATCATGGAACTGAATCAGTTAGATGAGCATCGTCAGCAAGCTATGGAACATACTACATTAGTGCAACAACAAAGAATGAAGTGGCACGACAGATACATTAAAACAAAGACATTTCACAAGGGAGACTGGGCATTGCTTTTCGACTCCAAATTCAAAGACTTCAAAGCAAAGTTCACAACACACTGGTTAGGCCCATATGAAATTGAAGAAATCTTTGACAATGGAGCAGTAAGAATCAAGACAATTGACCAGGATTCCACCTCATTTATCGTCAATGGACATAGGCTCAAAGTTTACAATAGGCCTATCAGTAAAGAAGCATTTATGAAACAACTGATCGAAGACACAGAACTGGAACTAATGGCGCCAGATTCGCCATCCTCCAGTCAACTAGTTGAATAAAAAAAAAAAAAAAAAATGATGAAAAAAAAAAAAAAAATGAGAAAAGATAAAAAAAACAAAATAAATAAACTGTTTGCAAGTGAAAACCAGGCAACTGGCACATTGCAAGCATGAATTCATAGGGGAAAACCAGGGATACTTGGACTCTATGAATTCTTTCTACTTGTTCTACAGTTCTCTGATCTCTTTACTGCAGGTACACTCCACCAACCAATGACTTGAGGACAAGTCAACTCTTCACCAAGGGGGGAGACTTGCATTTGTTTTTAAAAAGTGGACAGCTGAAGTTGCAACCATCAGCTCTTTAGCTGGAAACAAGACCTGTATTGTTAATAGAAGGACCTGATATACCAACTCATTGCCAGGGGACCTGAAAGACCTGCCAATGTCAACACAACATGTGCATCTTTTGAAAGCAGAACAAGGGACCTGAAACAATGCATCATTACAGAGGGACCTGATTTGAAACAATGCATCATTACAGAGGGACCTGATTATCAAGCCAAGATTAGAACCTGAAGAACAAGGAGCAGCAATAAAGTCTACATTGGAATCCATCTATCATCAACAATTTCATCCACTTGCACAGCTATCATCAACAATTTCATCCACTTGCACAGCTATCATCCAGGGAAGTATACATACATGGTCATTTTGTACTTTAAAAATTCAAATTTTTTGTAGAAATTCTTAGTTTTTGTTAAAATTGGAATTAGTACCTAAGGATATTCATTATCATTTACATCATATATTCCTATAATCCCTATACATATAACCCTATTCCCTTTTATTTCCATACATTCCCCTCTTTTCACTAACCCTAATACCCCTAAGTAGTTTTCTTTGCAAGCTTAAAAAGGCCAAGCTAGGACAACTTTCAACCTGCACATACAAGTTCATGCAACTCAGAGCATTAGTAATGAGAATAATTTTAAACATGACCCCAATGGTCATTTTAAAATTATACAACTATGTTATATCAAGTCAAAACAAAAGCAAAACCTATGCGCTATATGGAAATCAACAAACATATATACCTACGCGCTATGAGGAAATCAAAACATATATATACCATAATATATATGGACATATCAAATAATACATAGACCGAAGGTTGACAAAGGGAACGAATGCATTATCAATTGCGCACAAGCTATATGGTATATGTATTCATGTTGCATATATAAAACAATTTTAAATAATGCACATATGGTATATGGGGCATATAACATGGTTACAAAGCAAAGGTTGGTGAACGATGATGAGACATGGTGGAAGGCCGAGCATGAACAAAACGATGAAACGGTGGGCATCCAAAACATCATAGCACGGAATCATTACACAGTGGGCAAAGGAATACGGGATAGTGGAGCATACGACGGAAGGTGTAACAATGAACTATGGTAATCAACCACATACGACAACCGGTCAGCAATTTACACGGTGGCATGGTGATTTATGCACCCATTGGTTGACACAATACGCAGGGATCATGCATACCAAGCCACGACTCGGCGTCCTCATGACACAGTCGGGCGACTGGTCAAGAGGATGGCCATGTAAGCCATGACCAATCAACCACCAATGAAACACATTACAGTACAGTTGAAACAGTCATGAACACAACCGAGCCATGAATAGTTTAAACTATAACCCTGTGTCGTGTTCAACCGAATTCCTCATCGCTGCATAAGCTCAGAAGTGGTGTTTGAGGCTGCCGCCCAGTGAAAAAGAAAAGCGCATTGAGTCGGGGAATTTAAAAGAGAAGAGCTGTTCCGAAATTAATGGTTGCATAACGAATTTCCAGGGATCCATTGAGGTAAGATATGATTGATTTACAAGCTCAGCACAGTGAACCAAAGCTAAACTCGCAGTTGTTTTTAATAACAATCGTTTGTCTTGCCACCAGTCCATTTGAAATGGTTATACTGAAGTTTGGAGCGCCGATATTTCTCCAGGTGCTCGGTGATCAAAGGTAAGCCGCAACCATAGCCCCCAACTTGGTGATTTGCTGCATAGAAAGAGGAATCAATCCTTAGTGGATCAGTGTTCATTTAAATGGGACGGATTTGCATGGTTAACACGTAGGCTTTGGTAATAAATATGGACTTGTATGACTGTGCCGTGTCAAACATAGCCCATAAACTAAGGAAAGCATAGTGCCGTGTTGTTAAATGTGGAATGGTGGTGAATGTTGATAGGAATATTGTAGAATGCCATTATCAAGTGCGCGTTGTTCATTTGTGTTAATATATAGAAGCGCTGTGTGTTGACATATAGTTGTGCGCCGAATGAACACAAGCAGTCAAGCACCATATGCATCCCTTGCTGCGCGCTAATTCACATCAAAACAGAGGATTAAAACAGAGGGTTGTTATGAAGGGAATGTATATCAAATTGTTTGCATATGATGTGTACGTTTTGTTTTGAGCCGAGACAGCTGAGAGCGGTGTTGCAAATTTTCATAAGCCAGGATTGTATTTTGCCAAAAAAAAAATTGTGATTTGTTTTTAACGCCATGAGCATGATTTCAAATGCAATTATGTTTATTTCCAAGGGCTGAGCGTATGTGAAAAGCCTTTTGTTTCCATGCTAAGACTGAATTGCCCTCGTGCTTATAGCCCTGATTGCACCTGAGTTAAGGCCGAGGCCGTGCGCATCATTGTTGCATAATACACAGTCAATGTTTTTTAAAAAATGATGATATATTGGGCTAGGCCGAGAACATTTTTGCACATCTGTTAGTGAGGCCGAGAGCTAAATATAGGTGCATTACAACATGCCTTATTTCTTATATAGGAGCCTCTTGAGAATTATAGAAACAGTCAAACATGAAAACAGGCCTAAAGCAGGACAGATGTACCATCAAGGATTAATCAAAATCCTAGTTGAGTATCAGGTGAGATCACAGCGCATAGTGTGGCGAGAATTCATAGCTAAAAATAAATTCATTGAACAGGTTCATGAGGTACAGAGCAAAATAGAGCAGGAAAACAGAGGAGTAATGAACTCACCCTTATATCCTAGAACAAGAGCCAAACAACAGAACAGCATGGCCATGCAAGAAAATGAAACATCTGTTATGTCTCTTCCTGGGCAATTTAGGAGTAAGATTCCTATTGACTTAGAGAAGGAAGTAGAAACATACTCCCCAAGACAACAAGAAGAAAATGATCTTGCACAAGAGGCATTTGAGAAGGATTCTTCCTATAATGATGCAGCAGCATCACTTATGAAAACAACACAGGATTTTGAGAGAGAACTTAACTTAGGAAGAATCAGAGATCTAACTGACCAATTGGAAATTAGCAAAATCTTAAGGAAGAAATTAAAGGAAGAAAATAAGGCAAATAAGAAAGATAATGCTAAATTGGTCAAAGCAAATGAGAAACTGAATGAAGAATTGGGGAGGCTAAAGAGGAAAAATGATCTACTCTCTAAGCAAGCATTTAAGTGGCTAAAGGAAAAGAACATGTGCCAGGAAAAATATGAAAAACAGAAGGTCAAAGCAGCTTTGTTTAGAGAGAGACATGATATAGGTTTGGACTGTTTGGCTAGGGAAACACAGCAGGAGGCATCTACAGGTACAACATCTACTTCAGAAAGGAGAAGGTCAAAGAGGAACAAGCAAGCATGGGGACATGCTTGATGATAAGCAAGGGAGAGATGTTGAGCCTTAGTTTTGGTCTTATTTTTGCTCAAAGAAACTTACTTATCCATCTATTTTCCATCCATTTTCCCTTCATTTATCCCATTTTGATGTATATTTGATATCCATTCAGGTATTTAATTTTAATTTTGCAATTTCTAAAGTTTTTATGAAAATTTGGTTTTTAGTGGAAAATTGGCAGATTCAGAAATTCCCGTAATAGCTCTATGGTTGATATGGTTGCAGGACACTTGGGCAAGAATGGAATGCATGGATGGACAGCTTGGGAACTAGGACTAAGCTGGCAATGCTTAGTTCGAACTGAACAAGCTTTATTAGGCCCATTTGGTGCTAGTCAACCATGACTAGTCATGCAGGAATCCCATAGAAATAGGGCTGTTTTGAGTTTTCATAGGAATGGTCATCTTTCTTGGGTTGGGGATAATGAATTCGACTTGGATAGGTGGATGAGAGTAGATGGGTTTGTTTGAGTGATTATAGATCAGTTTGTTCATGAGACTTCTTATTTAAAGCCAAAACTTTGATGGCTTATGTATTGATTTTTGATATACTTTTATGCTGAGACATATTTTGGATTGAGAAGTAATTTGAAGACTTCTGTTATTATTATTTTGAAATGCTATGGATGTGTGACTGATCTAAGCTTCTGATATCACCTCTCAAAGTGTGCAAGGCAAGGGTGGAGGGCCCCCACTCCAAGCTAAGTACACTTCCATGATAAACTAGTTTTATTTCATTGCAATTTGGTTAATTGTAGCACTAGTTTTTCAAAGCTTTATTTCAGTTTGTTTTATGGTTTATGCATAGTGATTGATTTCATTTGTTATTAGCTTATTCATCACTTTATTGAGTTGGAAAAACAGATTTTCAAGTTGGACATTCCTTCTACTAAATGATGAATCAAAACTAGTTCCTTTTTGTTTACATGCAAGCAGTTTTATTTCCATTTTGATTTGGATATTGAGATGAATGAATTATGATGGAATATCTTATGTGTCTCTTAAGTTAAGAGCTTCTTTCATTTATAATTTATGCATCTTAAGCTTTTGGTTTCAATCTCTGATTCATTAAGTGATAATTGAGGTGAAGGTGGACTTCTTGAGTTCAAGAACCCTTTCGATACTTTTCTCTTTTTGAGATGATTGAATTAGAGTTATAAGATGTACTATATTTAGTTTTTGAATAACTTATCTTTCAAGGTTTGGTTATATCTGATCTTCACATATAGTGAACTTGCCTCAAAGCATAAACAACCCAGATTGATAAGAAATAATTGTGTTAATTTAGGACCATAAATTAGCTCAACACCTAAGTTGTTATCTTCTATTGCGACATCGTACTCCTTAAGTGTGCTAGTAAGGAAGCCACAAACCACTCGCGATGTTGTCCAACTGTCAAATTCATGTTGGCTTTACAGATTGTACATTTTAGCCTCTTATCTAGTTCCCAATGTGTCTTGCCTAGTTTCATCACGATCTCTTTAAATCCCACAATCGACTGCACCTTATATTTAGGCCCACTAAATTCCCTATTTAGCGCTTCCTGGATGTCTACTACTCCAGCATTCGGATTATCGTTAGAGTACTTAATATACCACATTATCACATGATCTTGTAGAGCACTAACTAGTGTCACCTTCTTTATATGATCATCTATAACACCTTGAGATTCCCATATAGCCCTCACAACAAACCAAAATTGGTCTGGGTCCTCATTTCCCAAGCCTTTGAACAAAGGTAACGTCACTGTATTTTCCATAGTGAATTGCAGTGGAGGTGGAGGTGGTACGGGTGAAGTTCGTGGCGATGGTGGTGAAGTCAGCGGTGGTGTGGGTGGAGGTGGTATTCACAGGAATCCTTGTCTTATTAACTGAATAGCACTTCGCAGAGAAACCTTTGTTATCTCTTCTTCATCACTTTGTGGAGGTGAAATCAAGGGGCTATACTTCAGACCCTTTTTTCCTTCATTTCTATAAGTTTTTCTACTTCGTGTAGTCTTGAACATCAAGGTAGTTGCATAACCTGTCTTTCACACAACAACATTTTAATCCAAGTATTCAAAGATTTTATGTAGTTACCTTATGATCCTTTGAAAAATTGCTTCTCCGCCTCACTATAGATAGCTATGGTGTTGATCGCAAATTCAGTCACAAATCCTCCTATGATGTGATCGAGCTAATGATTAACAGCGTGAGCAATCTTATCCTCCGATGCTTCTGACCTTTGCACTAGCTCTGGGATCCACACAATAGGACTGTCAAGTTTTGACCTTGCTTGGCTATTTGCTAGCTTTGCGATCCACTCGTATATCTCAATAGGGAAAGATCAGAAGAAGATCTCATGGATCTTCGTATACAGGTATCGGTCCAACCACTGTTCCTTCGTCAGTTGCAGGTTTTTTTTCTCTTGTGCCATGAATTCGTGGATATTTCTATCCAACCAGTCTCCAATCTCCTTTTTAGTAGGATTCCAATGATACAACATCACACATCTCTTATGCATATTTTGGTCCTGGCAATGGAACCATTTGTTGGCTTGAGGAGCCTGACCCAGGATCAACGTTAATTAGCCAAACAAATCCCTACACTACTGGCCCTTTCAGCATCAGCCCGTGTAGTGCGCACCAAAGTGTCACCCAAAGCAGTATGGGGGGATGCTGGAACCAAGTTTCCACACCCTGAGATGGTTTTGATGTCGTTTGATCTCTTTTACCCCTACATTCGTGTAGGTGACTCTCTTTAGGGATTGTAAGACAAACCATTTATTCCGGTTTTCAATACCTTCGCAAAAGTATACGATCAAACTTTTCACAACATTAACCTAGGGCTCAGGTACTTTCACACTGGTATGGCAGCGCGCCATGTAGATTCCTCAATTACCCTAAGTGATTTTCTTATTTTGCCAAATACTTAAAGTTATCACTACGTAATCAGATATTCGTAATTGCATTTAATTATTCAATGTAACTATATTCATTCACGCATCATAGAAGAAAAATAAAGGAAATTCATACACAAAATATCCAAACCCATCAACAGAACAAATAAATAGAAATTGCAGAATAACTCCTTTTGTTAATATCTTCCAAGTGTTACAGAATTTGTTCACCCTAAGCACACAGTTGCTGGGGTCCGTGCACTCAGCTATGGACTTCTACCCTAGGCCTCTGCAAACTCAACTGTAGAGCCTCTACCTATGCTACAACCGAAGACTTAGACTTCTTGCTCTAAAGCTATGACTCTCTTTCATGTTCTATTCTTCTAACTACTTAGAGATTAGCTCCTTTTATATAATCCCATGGTCCGCGGACCATCGGTATATCTCTTACAGCTGACTTTACTTTACAAAACTAAGGGCAAACTACCCTTTGTGACACATAACACCTTCATGCTTTGTGACCACAAAATGCAGAGCCTTTACAATAATATTACAAAAAATTGACTTAAACATGGGCTTTTAGCCCCAAAACTGCCCTTGGGGGATCCCACTCCCAACATTGTGTTACAACTTTAATCGCTCCCCCACAAAAATGTGTCATGCTTCCTTGTGATGATGCTTCAAACCTATTGGAGAACAACCTCACAATGCAAAAGGAATTTAAAAATGATGTAACTTTAATAGTGCCCAACATTTACCCCTTGACTCATCACTCATGGATAATTTAAGGATATTTGAAGCACTGGCATGAATAATACATTTTATTTTCTCTTATTTATATTATTCTACATTGATACCATTGTGTTTAGCAGTTAATAATTAATATTTAGGGGATTTAGGTGTTATTCATTAAGGGGTTAGAAGTTAATGTATTTAGGTGGTGAAGGGTTAGGGGTTAAGGGTCACAGGTTAAGAGGATAAGGAGTTATGTCTTAGGAGCTTGTTCATGGATTATAGGTTAGGGTTAGTGTCTTAAGATTTAATGAGTCAAGGGGTTTATGGGTTATGAGTTGTGAGTGTAGGGGTTAAGGGATTATGGATTAGGGGTTAAGGGGATAGGGAATTTAGTGGTTATGCGTTAAGGGCTTATGGTTTATGATAATTGGACTCTTAATCCCCTTATAACCACTTTTGTGGGTTCCCCTATCAATTTATCTTGCTGCCTTCCCACTAGGTCCCCTAAACACTATAAACTTAAGTCCTAAGCCCCCTTATCATTCTATAATGCTAGGATTATAGAGCTTAGTATACCATGATTTTACCTAAAACTTCTACCATCCATGCTACCCTTATGTCCCCTTCCCCATCCAATACGCCATAACATACACCCCCACAATCTTTTTGGCCATGTCATTCCACTTTTCCTAATGTTGTGAACCCCCACATTTTGTCCCAATGCCCCTACAACTACATCGTTGGGCCCCCTTAGTTAATGGATTAGTCACACTAGGGGTTATGGGATGTGATAAGAGAGCCCCTAATCCACTTATCACAACTAGAAATAGGTTCATGAACACCATCAATATCTACTGGAGGTGTTGCGATGAAAGAAATAATGAATACAAAAGTTGTGGTCAATAGGGTAGGGATCATCAAGATGTTAAACCATCCAATGTAAAGATGGTTTTCAATGCTAGTGATCTAATCACATAAAAGACACCATCAAAGACATTCATGTATTTTAAGGTGTGCTTTATTGTTGATTTCAGATATTTGGAAGCACAATTGCACAAGTGGAAACATCTCACATTTGGGCCACTTGGTTACAAATTTGTATGCATGTTTTCTATTGAGGGTAACATTCACATTCTCCAAGGCACAAATCAAATATTTGGAGGTATCTTGGATGACTTGTCACATTCCACTACCCTCACGCATGAAGAACAACTCCCATTAGTTAAGAATGTTTTGGAGGGATTTCGTGGCATATTCAAGGGTCACATTTACAAAAAAAAAAAAGAATTTTTAAGTCAAGAAGATGACAATTGGCATTCACATCACATGTGGCACAAAGGATAGGAACATAGGTGAGGAATGCTCCATTTTGAAATATCTAGAACAACTTTTTTATGTCCTATTTCCAAAGGAGATAAGATATCTTGAGACAAAAGGCCCAAATTGTCGACAAAAGAGGACCATGTACTGGATCACATGGACTTTGGTTTCTCCTCATTAGCTAGACCATTTTTATTAGGATTTAGATTTCCCACTAATAATTTTAGGAGTTTCCTAACATTTTTTATCATCAAATTATTTAAATTGAGAATAAAACTCGTTCCTATTCAGTGAAATTAGGATTTAGATTTCCCACCATTTTTATTAGGACTTAGATTACCCACCAATATTTTTATGGGTTTCTTGCCAATTTGTTAGGACTATTTTTTTTAAATTGAGAATAGAACTCATTCCTATTCAATGAAATCACTATTTAGATTTCCCACCAATATTTTTAGGGTTTATCGCCAATATGTTTTAGGACTATGTTTCTTAAATTGAGAATATAACTCCTTCATATTCAATGTGGAAATTAGGATTTAGATTTACCACAATTTTTATTAGGATGTAAATTTCCCACCAATAATTTTAGGGTTTCTTACATTTTTAAAGCACTAATTTATTTAAATTGAGAATAGAACTCCTTCCTATTCAATGAAATTTTCTTTGAGAATGCGTCGGAGTCTTTTTGTTGGAGTTGTTTGAAGATGTATTAGAGTCTCTTTGTTGGAGTTACTTTTCCATAGAAGAAGTAAGTTTACCATCAATTAGAAATCCATGTTTACAATGAGAGGAAATGAAAAGAGGTAAATTTATATTTTATAACCACAAATTATTTGAAGATTTTTTTTGTGATTTTAGATCTATTTTAACATTAAGTTTATTAAAAAAATAAAACTATAATTTATAACAATGAATTGTTTGAAGCTAATTTATATGATCTTAAATAGATCTCAACTTTACATTATTAAATTGGTCAAAAGTCTCATATTTAATTAATTTGGAGAAAAACTGAATTTAAAAAAAAATGAGAAATTGAAGAGCCATATCTTTAGCAATGCGAGTTCATTTATCATCCGTGAAACAGGTGTCCTTTGTGGAGTACAAGAGAAGGTATGTTTTTATTGATTATTTTGTCATCTTTCCTTTAAAACTCATAACCTCTTTGCATCATGAACTAGGTAGATAATAAGAAATCATGATAAAATCTAATGGATTTATATGCAACACAAAACTACTAATAATTGCCATTTCTTATGCAGAAAAATGGAAAAATGAAAGAATGCCATCCCAAAGAAAAAGACAGGGAAAAGTTAACTACTGTCCCTTTGGCAGGGAACCACATGAAAACAAGGCGATCCAAATTGAAGCGTATCAGCCAAGGAAGGGAAAAGAAGATATCGAATCGGCACAAGGAAACAACTAGATAACTAGGAATTAACAGTTTGGCAAATCCCTCAGGATCCTTTGATCATGAGGGATCACTATCTTAACTATTTTTACATCATTGATATCTCCGCTTAGCTGTTATAAAAAGGGGCAGCACTGCTAGCCCGAGGGGACGACCTGTTGTTGTTTTTATGTAAATTTACTTTGTATTTAAAACTTTGATCATCGACTCTCGTTGAGAAGTGATCCACTGTAACTCTGCTTTGATGCTTTAATATAAATCTAGTTGTTGTTCCATCTTTTAACCTGGAATAATCCCAAGTGGTGTGTCCCTGGAGGCTAAGGGCCCGGCCCTCGTGGAACACTTGCTCCTATACCATTATCTTTAATTTGTGCGTGGTTTTCATTATTACCATTGTTGGGTAATCTGATGTGGTTTGTTATTTTACATCACGGTTCTATTATATTTGATTTATGTTCGACTAAGTAATATCGTTCTCTGTGACATGAATGTCGTATTTCTGACTTTGTAACGCATTGTTGTTCCTTTAATCATTGATATAACATTGCTGGTCGTTACAAAATGCTATTGTTGTTCAATTGCAGAGTAACCGTGTCGTAATATTCATAAGTTGGTATTATTGTATTCATCTATGGTTTACACTTAATCACAATTGTTGTTCAACTTACATTGCTATTCCATTACGAATTATGATTGTTATTCTTTGTAATTGGGATTGATATTTGTGGTATTGAAGTCAGATTACTGTTTCTCTCAATATTAAGGTGTGTCGTGTGTGTTATTTATTTTGGTTCATTGTACATTTACATTTGGCTCTAAGTACTGTTCGATATTTCGTTGCTAATCAGTTTCCATTCTATTTCTGTTTGATGTCTGATTTATTCTTAGAGTAAAGATTTCTATCTAATTTCTGTAGGATACGATTGCCACACCTATTTCTATAGATTAAAGTTTTGTTGTTTATAAGAACTAGTTGCTGCTCCATTTCCTGTTATTTGCATTATCATTACTTTGGTGTACAGAAAGATCTAAAACTGTAGTGAGCATTAACATTTGTTGCCTAGTTCCCAGGTTGACGATCGGTTCCTTGATTATCTTTAGTTGCATCAGTTTACAGAGGGATGAGTTACTGTTACTGTACCCTTGACTGATAATTTACTTAGTTTTCTGAATGCATGATTTAAGTCTTAAAGTGCTTTGCTCTAAGTAGATCTTGTTTTAAGCATCCTTTTACTCTTGTATTTTGAGCACTATACTACTAGCATTACTCTGACAAATGACCACCTCAAACTGAGTACACTCTTTGAGATAACAAATCGTTCTTGGATTGATAAGTTAATGTGAGGTAGACGGAGGTGAAAAAGACCCTTTTTACTGCTCGACATCCTTAGCAATGCAAGTTCACATATATGCTATGAAATAGGTGTTTATTTATCTTCTATGAATTAACAAGAAACAAGTGGTTTAATTTCCCAATATGACAAATAATATGCAAAATTGAGTCTTCAATTGTTCATATGATTCTTTTGTCCATAGGAGATGTCCATAAGAACTCACATTTTTCAACAGAGAAGAGTTACTGGATTTGGACGTCTTCAGTAATGTCATCATAGATTCCTTAACGTTTAGAAGTATGGTGTAATAGTGAATTTGTACATTATAGGGAGATGTAACCTTCAGATGCCTTAGAGAAAATGATCGAATTGATATTTTGCTCAAAGATACAAGGATCACATATAGCTGGTTTGGATGTCTTCCATAGCAAGTTTGGGTTTGTTATTAGTTTAGATCTATCATATACATTGTTCATTGATTAGTTCAGACCACTCCCTTATTTTCCAATCCATCATCTTCAAAAAAATTGGTTGTCTTGGATGCCTTGGATTCCTTGAATATGTCAGGATGCCATGTTTATGTAGATCTCCTTGGAAACATTCATAATTCAAAAAAATATATATGGTAGAGAGTTTTTATTCCACAAAGACATAATACTTCAAATGTGTTATAAACCATAGAGAAGCGTCATATAGAAACATAGATTTCTGAATTTGTTTGTCATAGTGTCATAAAAAATTCCTGTACCACAATACCATAAAAGAATCGAATGCTACGATACCTTACATTTCTCTTATTCATGGGTTCATCTCTTTGTCTCCTTATGATATACTTATTGTTCATGTTGATTTAGGGTTTGTCTATGGTTCCATTCAATCCTTCTCTCTCTTTTGATCTGAACAGGAGGGTGGTTGGTGACAAGAACACACCCCCTGGTGGCTATCTGATAATTAAAATAAACCTAATTGCACTGCTAGCTCATGGTACTCCACAAATTAGCTATTGGAATGATTACTGGGTTAAATTAGTTTCTTGAATGTTTTGTATCCCACATCTTACAACATCATATAAAAGACGATATTTTGTATGAGGATAGGAACCCTGTGCATTGGTTGGTGTTCCACCTATAACTATAGGTCTTAGTATATGCTCGCTATCATCTATTATAACAACCACATTGGAAAATTCAGATATGCATCTACATAGGTAAATGAGTAGATTCATAAATGGTTATAACACTGGGCTTGAATCCTTAACAAATTTCTTGGGATATATCTACATCTATTTTAATTGTTGGTTTTATGATTGGGAATAGTAATAGCTATTTGCGTGTAAAAAATAGAGTTTCATGTGGTTGGGATTATCAGAGTGCTATGCAGTAAATAGAGTTTTGTTTGGTTTG
Organism: Pinus tabuliformis; assembly: GCA_031772625.1. Classification (NCBI taxonomy): domain Eukaryota; kingdom Viridiplantae; phylum Streptophyta; class Pinopsida; order Pinales; family Pinaceae; genus Pinus; species Pinus tabuliformis. The sequence continues at coordinate 407,190,986 of CM062812.1, read as the reverse complement.
AAGTATTAGAGTGTTGGGTTGAACCTTTACCATAAACACAGTTTGGGAATTTAGTTGGTAGCAGTCTGGCCCCCACATGCAAAGTAAACCAAATAGTGAGAAAGTTTGAATATAGAGAAGATTACATTGTGTTGAGAACGGGTTCCCCCAAGAGTCAGTTTTGGGGTAGAAAGCCCATGTTTTGTAATAAAGATGTAAATTCATGCATTTTGTGGTCGTGAAGTGCGAAGATGTCAAGAGTCATAAAGGATTGGCAGCCCTTGTTTTGTAAAGTCTCATGTTGGCTATAAAGATCTGCCCATGGTCAACGGACCATGGGATTGTATAAAAAGGGAGTCTTAGAAGAGTCTAAGGAAGTAGTAAGAAGCTTTTGTGGGTAAGAAGTTCTAAGTGTTCTTGGGTCTTAGCATAGGTAGAGGCTCTACACCGGAGTGCACAGGGGCCTAGGGTGGAAGTCTACAGCTGAGTGCGCAAAACCCTATAGCTGTGTGCGTAGGGCGGATAGAGTCTGTACTGAACTTGAGATATCAATAAAGAGAAGTATTTTGCAACCACTATGCATTTTTTCTCTGTTCAATGCATATGATTATATTATGTTACAATCTGGGTTTACATTATAATGCTTATTTGATGCGTGAATGTATTTGATTATGTCTGTTAGTTGAACGAATGTAAGAAAATAGGTTTACATGAAGATAACCATAAATGCATGATAAAGTAAGTAAACAATTAAGATAACTTGGGAACTTACATAGTAACATAGCTACAGAGGTGCATAAGTTCCTAGGCCTCTGGTTAGGGTTACGCAAAGATCAGTCAGCTACCTTTGTAGAGGTACTGAAGGACGGAAGAGAAGGACATCGATAAGTCCTAAAGGCTTATCGATCTGCATGAAGATAGGATCAGGAAGTATATATCGACATCATGACCATCTAACGGTGCAGAAACTTGGTTCCTGCATCCCACCGTACTTCTTCGAGTGATATTTTAGTCCACACTCCATGGGCTAATGCCGAAAGGGCCAGTAGTGTAGGGATTTTCTTGGCTAACTAACGCTGAACCTGGGTCAGGGCCCATCAAGCCAACAAATGGTTTCGTTGCCTAGAGTACTAAGACTATTTTATCTTCCCATAGTCACCTAGTCGGATCACCAGTGTATGGCTTCAATCGGCTACCATTCACCTTTCCTCAGAAGGGATTCCCATTTAACTTAACCAACTGAACTGCTCCACCATCGGTAATCTCTTTGATGATATAGGGCCCCTGCTAGTGCACCCTAAATTTCCCTGGAAATTTATCAAACTTGTTGTCATATAACAAAACCAGATCATTTAACTTGAAGGTGCGTAGTTTAATATTTCGATCATGCCATGCCTTTCCACACTCCTTTTGAACTTGTTGATGAAATCTAGCTAGAAATCAGTCCTCCTCAAGCTCGGCTAGCTACACGAGCCTCTCTTCCAAGGCTCTGCAGTCTGCCATTCCTGTGAGTGCCGCTATGCGCAGACTAGGTACAATTTATTCCATTGGCATCACAGCTTCTATGCCATACACAAGCCTGAAAGGCATTTTCCCAGTCAACTTCTTGCAAGTCGTTCTATAGGCCCATAGCACCGCTGGTACGTGCACATCCCAATCACTTCTCTAAGAATTGTAGAACTTTTTTAGTGCATTCTATAGTATCTTATTGAATGCTTCCATCGTCCCATTGGCTTGTGGGTGATAAGGCATGCTCTTCTGATGATACACATTGTTTATTTCCATAGAGGATTTCTGTTTGTAAAATAGGTGGTGGCTAGACTGCAATGTTTATTTCCAATGAGGATTATATAGTATAATTCCCTTGTTTACAAATTAGTGTCTATATATCTTACCAATTGATTTGAATTTTTGCTAAATACTTATTGTCAACTTGACATGTAGCTTTGATATATTGATACTCCCTCTTTGCAATCTTCATATGGCTTTCCATCGAATCCTACATTAACCTAGCGACTCAACTAATGGTGAAGGCAATATAAAGTTGACTATGATTCAAATAATAGAGACTACCAACAATTTGACTTTCAAAGAATCACAATCCTTAGTCACCTTAGCTTCTAGTTGAAATGGAGTAGAATGAGGCTTATATATAATCCATTTTAAATATCTTTAGGATATCCAAAGCATACTTTGGCTAAGAATTGAAGATACTATCACCCAATTGCATAACTTTGATGCCAATAAATAAATGCTACATATCTAGGTTAGTCATTTCAAATGTATCTTTCAATTGTGACTTTAGAATTAAATTGAATCACCATTATTTCTAGTGATAATCAAATCGTCCACATGAATAACAATTAAGAGAACTACATCATTCACATGTAACCATAAATACTTTGATCTATGTTAGGATGCCTCAAACCAAGCTATAGAAAAAAATAGTAACCTTCTGATTTCATATCCTAGGTGATTGTAATCATTGAGAATGTTATCACTGAAAAGATTTCAAAGGAAAAGGGTAAGGTAAAGGTTAATTGATCCTAGACATACTCATGTTGATCTTGGTCGTGTTCATGCAATATACATTTGATACAATTCTTAGTCTGAGCAAACAAGCCCATGGTGATCAGAGATTAGAAATCTTCATCAAATTCAAGCGAGGAAGCTCCTCAATTAAGCAAGGCATTTTCTTCCAGGTTGATTTATCTAAAGTGATTTCAAAGGAGAAAATGTCCAAAGAAAGGGAGATATCATAGGAGCTGAAACAGGACTTAGCCCTAGGGCTAAGGAAACATCATCACAGCTGTATAAAAATGACAGAGGTAAGGTAGTCATCTCTCAATAAGAGGAATGTAGTTTTGAAGAGTTGAAGAGAAAGTTGAATTTGGTAAATTTTGAAATTGCCAAACTAAGAAAAACCTCAAGGAAACATGCAATCAAGGAAGCTCATTTCAAAAAAATGGAGGCTCTATGGTCAATTTTCATGCTCAATACTTCACTTGCAATAAAGGAAGCAAGATACATTGGGAAAGGTTTCCTTAACTAAGGAAAAATACGCAGCAAGTAAGGTTAAGTCCTCAAATTTTGATGATTTACCTTTTTGAATTTTTCCTTGAAGAATGATGCCTCTGCATTCAGTTTTGAACAACTTTAGGAAAGATGAAAGGGACATTCCAAGATAAATAAGCTCAAGACAGTTGAATTTTTGCGTTAAGCTGTGTTTTCGTGATTACACAGCAGTTTCGTAGCGCACTGCGAAACCCCTGTAGCAGCCTGTTTTAGCAGAAAAATTGTTTTTACTAGTTAACTTCCAAAAGCTTTCCTGAGCAGCCGAGAACTTATTTTGAAAACTGAAAGAGGCTTTTCTTCCTAACATGCTGCACTACAAAAAATCTTTCAGTTTCTTCAAATTCGTTCTGAGGTGGGAGGAATTTATGGTTAAACTTGCGCTACGAAACTGCTGAAAGTCAAGCTTTGTCTACTGGTTTTAGCAGTCTTTTTCAAGATCAGTTTTTGGTTACAAGAAGACGTATTTTGGAATTATGAGGGAGGTTTCTCTTCATAAAATGTCCAGCTACAATAACATATCTCACTTTATTCATAAGTGTTTTCAGTTGGAATATACTAAGCTTTCATCGAGACCCTACTTTCAGAAAACGGATTTTTCCTGTTTGCCACGTGTTTTTCAAGGACAGTTTCTGGACAGCTGGAGGAATGTTTTAAAAAACCGGGAGAGGTTTTTGTTCTGGACAACATGGGCTACAAAAACCTCCTTCAGTTTCATAAAATGTGTCACGGATGAAGAGATAAAGGCTCTGTACCACGTGCGAATTTTCAGGGATCTAAACCTAAAAACAGGGAAACATGTTCCCTAATTTCTAGGGTTTGTCTTCAGCAGTCAGATGACCACGTGGGAGGCTTCATCAACTTCGACTTCTTGAGGTTGCAAGTTGTCAAATAATGCTTTAAATGCTCAAATAAGGTTGTTGAATCATGATAAGGAGTTACACTCCTAGTTGCATTAGGTCTCTAGGACTGCTAGTTAGGTGTCATTTGCATTTAATAATTAGTTTTATGTATCAATAGGTGTCATAGTAGGATGAATTTGAATTCCCCTCATGCTGGAGGAGGAATCTCAGTTATGTAAAGAGCTCTATATATAGAAGAAGATCTATTGTACAAAGGGTTGGAAATTTTATGAAAAAAGCTTGCATTTGGCCTATGTAAGACTCAGCTTCAGTAATACATGCTTGACTTTACTTCTCAGGATTCATGAGGGATTTTTCATGTTCAGAATATGTGATGTTGTCCTTTTCTTATTTCTTACAGTGGTATGGATGTATAATCACTCAGAATTCACTGAATGTGCTCTGACTTCCTGTATACATTTATAAACTGTGTTGTCCCATATGAGTTTATGTTCTAAATGTTTAAATGATGAATGCCCTAACTTCCATGTAAGGTTGAGTTCATTGTTATATTGAGGTGTTGTTGACTCCATAAGCCCAATGGATGTTTACTGATCATGTTCAACCATTCATATTTTTCACTTGTTTCATAGAGTTAGCCATCTAATCTTTATCAAAATCATTAACCTTTGAGAGAGCCCTCTCAGGTTGAGGAGGCTAAGCCTCAGCCTAAAGTAGGTCTGAAAGAGTTACATAAGGTCTTCCTGATCAGCAGCCTATCAGAGTCTGATTTTGTGATAACAGAGAGGATGCATGTCATGGGGAAACTATGCAATATAATTCCTAAGATAGTTCAAAATTTTCTTGAAATATTATAGGTCAAGGCTGATCTTTGGTGGTGACCAAATAATAATGGTTGAAAACTTCATTGGATCAATGGTTAGTCCATTGTGGTTCACACAAAAATCCAAATCAAGTTTCTTCTACCAAATGCACACTTTTTCATGTTCACAAATAACTTGTCATGTGCGGCAAACACTTGGTTTATTCATCCTAGGTCTAGTTGAAAAGCAATATGTCTACATACACAATTAGATTTGAGTAAATATGTGGTTGTAGAACTTTGTTCATCATCTCATGAATGTTGCAAGGCCATAATTGGTAACACTTAATGACATCAGTGGCCATACAAGTAGTTCTTGTTACATCTTGAAGGATGTCTTCCACATATTGTTAGGTAAAATTTTTAATCAATTACAGATCTTAAGTTGCATTTCACACTTTTTGTGCCTCTTTAGATAGCATGTGTGATAGGGAGTCAACGAGTAAGAATGCACCAAAAACTTTGATTAGATAGCATATCTTAGCCTTTCTAAGCTGCATTTCACACTTTTTGTGCATCTTTAGACAATGTGTGTGTGATATGGAGTAAATGAGTAAGAATGCACCAACAACTTTGATTAGATTGCATATCTCAGCCTTTCTAGCAATTTCTAGAGCATAATAAAATTCGCATCAAATGATGGTTTTCCCATTTGGAATTTCACAGTAACATGCTTATGTCTATTACATGGCCATCTAAATGTTGTGTGCTTACTTTGGTTGGTGAATTTCTGTGTGTAAATTGTATAGTAGAATGAAATTTGTCAGTAACAAACACATACCCATTTGCTTTTGCAAATCACCCAACTGATATTTAAATGTCAATGCCACATTCCCAATTTTCTTTTGTTTCAACACAACACTAAAATTCATTTGCTAGATTCTTCATTGGATTGCTTCCAAGGAAGATATGTCTGTGCATTGTGCTGGTGTCAGTGAGTAATTACAGTGCTATTGTTAATGTGTTGGATCACTAGCTGGTGGTACTCCACAAATTAGCTATTGGACTGATTGTTGGGTTAAAATAATTTCTTGAATGTTTTGTAGCCCATATCTTACAACAACATATAAAAGTTGATAGTCTCTCTGAGCATAGGAACCCTATGCATTGGTTGGAATTCCACCTATAGCTATAGGTATTAGTATATGCCCATTGTCATCTATTACAACAATCACATTGGCAAATTCAGATATCCATATACACAGGTAAATGAGTAGTTTCATAAATGGTTGCCATGCTGGGCTTGAATCCTTAACAAATTTCTTGGGATATATCTGCATCTATTTTAATTGCTGGTTTTGTGTGTAAAAAATAGAGTTTGGTGTGGCTGGGATTATTAGAGTGACATGCAGTAAACAGAGTTTTGTTTGGCTGGCAGTATTACTATGTTGGACTGAACCTTTACCATAAAAACGGTTTGGGAATTTATTTGGTAGTGGTCTAGCCATAACATGCAAAGTAAACCAAGCAGTGAGCAAGTCTAAAGATAGAGCACATTATATTGTTTATTTCCATAGAGGATTTGTATTGGTAAAATGAGTGCTTTCTAGACTGCAATGTTTATTTCCAATGAGGATTATATGGTACAATTCCCTTGTTTACAAATTAGTGTTTCTATATCTCACCAATTGATTTACATTTCTGCGGAATACTTAATGACAACTTGATATTTAGCTTTGATGTATTGATAAACCCTCTTTGTTGTAACAACCCTCATGAAAATTCCATGTAAAAATATATAAATACCACCGATGATGGGACACATATTCCAAGTTGAATGGTGGGCAGGACATCCTAGTGGGTGGTCATTTGGTTTCTTATGGTTAAGGAAATTGGAAAGGGCAATGGCTAAGGCATTAAAGAGGCAAAAGGCATTTTGGCACATTTTTTTTATGAAAATAATGGAAATTAGGAGAAAAGGGAGGTGAAAGGTCACAAGTTGCATGTGAGGGGGGAAATGAAGGAAAATAATGGAAAATGAAGGAAATAGAGGCCACGTTAATAAAAAGGCTTCTAAGGATTAGTTGGCAAGCTTCTTCCTTTTAGAGTGAACCTTTTTTCAGTTCAGTTTTGGAACTCTCTCATTATTCTCTCTCTCTCTCTCTTTCATACTCTTGGAGACTTAGATTTTTCTTAGAGCACTCTTGGTGGGTGTGGCATACTTGGATTCTTGGAGCAAGAAGGCAAAGGAAGAGAAGGAAAGTACAAAGAGGGCATCGACGTTAGAAACTACATCAGATTGCTTTCAAGTACTGAGCTGCATGTATGATTTGTTCACTATTTTTGGCATGCATGGCACATGCATGTGGTTTCTTGGTTATGATATGTCATTGACATGGAGGATGGCTAGGATTGATAGTGGATTTCCTAGCCTTTCCATTTCCTGCATAGCCATGGTGATTGTGGGTTTAATTTCATTGATTTGTGTTGATTGGTTCTCATGTTTCCTTAGCTTGGGTTGAGTTATTAGCCCTAGAAACCCTAGTTGAACAAATGCTCTGGAAGCCCTATAACAACTTCGATTGAGTTACTAGTCTTGGAAGCCCTGATTGAACAAATGCTCTGGAAGCCCTGTAACAACTTGGGTTGAGTTACTAGTCTTGGAAGCCCTAGTTGGACAAATTCTCTAGAGGCCCTTGTTCGGTTTAGTTACTAGTCCTAGAAGCCTTGGTTGGACAAACGCTTTGGAAGCCCTGTATAAGTTGTGGGTTGAGTTACTAGTTCTGGAGCCTTGGTTGGACAAACGCTCTGGAAGAATTGCATAAGCTGTGCGTTAAGTTACTAGTTTTGGAAGACCTGGTTGAATAAATTCTTTGGAAGCCATGGAAGGCTTGGATGGAGACAAATTTGATGATGGTTTTGGTGATGTCCCACCATGAGGTGGAATCCTTGTTTGATGGGTTGAGCTGGGTGGCCTCTAGAAGCCTTGGATGAGATTTGATTGATGTGTTCTCTAAGATGGCACATTCATGCTTGGAATATGGCACGAGAGTGATTGGATGAAGAGAGACTTGGCTCAGCCAATCTATGGTCGGGTGGAATGTGGTAGTCCCATCATCAGTTGGTTCATTGCATTTATTAATGAAAAATTCATTCCCTTGATTTTCATGTGCAAATGCACTAATGTATATCTATAGATTTTTTTGGTTGGTATTTTTATTGTATTTATGTTCCTATTATGTTGTTTATATGCACATTACATTGGAGGTTGTTACAGAGTGGTATCAAAGCATGGTTCAAACACTTGGACTAGATGGGCTCTATCATAGGTGAAATGAAGAACAAAGATTAAATTTTAGACCTTTCTCATATCTACTATAACTTTTCTTTTGTTGAATATTAGAAGTTGAATTTTTTTTCATATTGAAGGCAAACCCCATTGATAATGTGGTAAAAATTTCAGATATTGGCTCACAATACTTTAGGAATTATGATCTAAGGAAGATGATCTTCTTAAATGCACCTTAAATAGGTCATGTTTGAATTTCTGCAATAACTCATCGTCTGTAGCCTTTCAGAAGCTGAAAAATTGTCCACATTGAGGGGAAATACCACTAATTATATGGTATAAACTTCAAATAATTGGTCGTAACATTTTAGGAGATATGAGTAGAGGGAGTCGAGCCTTCTGAATGCTCCTAAAATCAAGCCTCAAACAGGTCACGCTGACATTTTTGTTATAACTTCTCTTCTAGGAATGCTCATGAGCTGAAATTGTTTCCACAATGAGGATAAATACCAATTATATTGTGATAAAAATTTCAAACATTTATTCACTATATTTTAGGAGATATGACCAGTGGGGGTCGAGATTTCTCGATACCTCTAGAATTGTGCACCAAATATGATTGTGTTGGATTTTTGTCATAACTTTTCATCTATGAAATCTCAGAAGTTAAAACTTGAACCTTAGTGAGGGAGAATACCATTGATCATACAATTCAGTTTCCATAACTTTTACTAATACATTTTAGGATATATGCATTGAATCATTCACTATAATAGTTTGCATGCAAAGTGTTTGATGAAATGCTTACATCGTTTAATTATTAATTGCATACAAACTGTTTGATAAAATGACCCAATGAATATGTTGTTTGTGGTTGGAGATAGTATTGATGTGTAATAGTATTCTTGTAGTTTATGTATACTTACTTGTATGCAAATAGTTTTCTATATTAGTTTGCATGTAAAGTGTTTGAACAAATTCTTACATGAAAATGTAATAGTATAGTAGTTGTTTGAAGAAAAGTGTAAAAGTATCATAACTATTTGAAGAAAATGTTATTTTTTTGGATGGGATAGTATTGTAGTATGGTAATATGGATGTAGCTGACCTATGCTTTTTTGCATGCAAATAATTTGAAGAGTTGCATGTAGGGAATTTGAAAGGTTGCATGCAAGGAAATGGAACCATGGCATGTTTTTAGTTATTATGTTACAAGTGGAATAAGTGAAATGTTTTTGACTTAGTCTCATACAAATGTATGAGAAATAAAAATCAATTTCTTTTCAAGTGTGGTTAAATTTAGTGGAGATTTGGAGATCCCATTTCCATAATTGGACATTAGAGATTGGGCCATTATAGTAGCTTCCTCCTTTTGCCTTAGTATGGACCATTGATAGTAAAGGGTTATGCTTATAGGTTGTTAGTATTGGTGAATGCTGATTTCAAATTAATAGACATGATGTCTTGATTTTTGGAACATGTGATTGACTGTATATGAATTATATGTTGCTTACATGTTGATTTCATGATACTTACTTACATCCTTCTATGCTAGGTTACATTTTTTAATATTTTGATTACATGTACCAGTCTTGTAGGTTGATTACAAGAATAGATCACTTGTGTTCAACTGCATGCATTTATGCGTAGGTGTAGTTGATTTCGCATTGCTTATGCATATTGTTGGTTGCATGTGGCAATGTGTACAATGGAGTAATTTTTGTTGTCATGCATGAGGTCATGGTTTGTGTACTTGATATGGTCATGCATTGACAACTAGACTCTAGCTAGAATGACATGTATATGGTTTTGTATTCATTTGTTATGTGTGTATATGCATTTTTTATGCATGTATGGTCGTGGCTATGATTATGCATGTATAGTAGCTCAACCATGCCTTGTGAATTCATTGTATGCAATTTAGGTCATCGTGATGCTATTGGTTGTTATGATGCTAATGATCTAGTTGAGATAGAGCAAGGGATGCGGATCATCATAATGAGGTTGGAACATTAGACTTTTGGATAAGAGCAGATCGTCATACACATAGTGTATGTTTGGCATGCAGGTATGTAAGTTAAGGATTATTATATGCATTAGGGTTATAGACATTAGGTTTATGAACATGTATTTTATGTTATGGTTACATTCATGATAGATGCTATATGATTAGTATGGTTATATGTACATGTGTTAGATAGTCAAGAATGATAGCAACCTGTAGTTGTATGCATTGCTATTATTTTTTTATATTAATTAACCTGATGATTATGTTGTATGTTGTTGATGAGTATGATATATAGCTTATTGTTGTTATGTGATATTAACTTGATTATTACGGTCATTTCATTGGGATATTGATGTTATAATTTGGATTAGTCATATGGTGATGGTTATGTTCATTGCCTTGAAGATCTTGATGTTATATGTATTGTGTTAACCTGGTTTGGCCTATCTAGATGGTTATGGTTACGATATTCAGGTATGAACTAACATATTTGTGATATGGTGTCATACTAATCTAGATTGACTTTGCATATGTGTATGAGTTTATGATGTGAACATGCTAGTTAGATATTGTTATGGATATCATGATCTTATGAGTGCTTGAGCTAATGTGTTGTAAAGTTATATCATTCTAACTAGATTGATTGTGCAGACAAGATCACCTCCCCTAAGATACATTAAGGTACCAGTTTCTTATGTTATATATTTGGTGCTTGACTGTTGATTATGTCATCTAGTTGATTTATTTAACATGGTATGAATGTTTGATGAATTGCATAATATGAGTATGTGTTCAAATGATATTTTTTTAAGATGATTGTACTAAAATATATGTGTTGAGAGAGTTGATATGTATTTGAGTATAGTAGGTGATAGTTGTAGTATTATTACTAATGACTATGAGTTGACTATGGATTATGACATGATTGTTAGTCTTCGTAACAGTTGATTTCAAATTGATAGATATGATTGTCTTGATATTCGGAACATGTGGTTGACATGTGTGAGCAGTTGTAGGGAACATGCTTGGTATTAGCGTTAAAAGGTAATAATTGATGTGTTTATATAACTAACAATTGTGTGATGTGACAGTACATGGTAAGACTCACTTGCAGCAAGGTAAAAAGGTAAAAGAAAGGAATTGGGAAATAATTCCTCTAGATATGTTTGGAAACCCTAATTCCAAACGAATGATTGCTTTGCATACAGGAAGTCTCCTTAACCTTGATTTTGTTTGACATTATGTGGATATGTGCTATATGCATGAACATGCACTTGATAGGTATATTAGCTAGTCTTTAGCTACAGGTGGATCTATTAAAGGATTAGAGTCCCTTGATAGATGGCATGGATGTGTTCAGTTGCAAGCAGTCTGCTTGGCACAACAAGATAAGGTAACTGGTGTATATTTATTTATGAAATGACAATTATGTGTTTATGGTAGTATGATGCAAGAGATTGCATGGCAAGAGACTGCCATGAAATCTTGAGGAAGGATCTGGTTGAGTTTCTCTAGGAACCATGGTGATTGAGTCATGGTGTTTGTTGTTAGTCTTGTGCTTTGGGTATTTTATGATTGTTGCACTTCATTTCCATGTTTGATTGTGTATGGTGCATAGCTATGCCACTTTGTGTGTGGAGTCATATTGTTATTGGTTTTCATGGTTTTCTTCTTATCGTTGTTTCTGTTATTGCTTTTTACTTTTTGAGCCTGGGGAATTGGTTGGGAAAGAGGAAAGTTAATGGAGCTTGGGGAGAGATGTTTGGTACCTGAAAGGTAACATAAGATTCAGATGAAGCTTGGTGCATGAGGAACTGCAGCGGAAGGTAAGGCTATGACAATTGGTTGGACTGGCTAGGCCCATTATGGTAAATGGATAGTAGCAGTACAGTCATGAGAAAGGTAACAAGAAAAGGTAAAATAAATGGATTTGAGGTGTCATATGCCTTGGCTATGTTGGGAAATGTTGTTCTCAATGTTGCACATGTGTTTCATGAATAAAGGAATTTCTCTTAACCTATACCTTATGTTATCTGGTAATTATGTTATGATCATGACTATGTTGATGTATATATATGTATACATGAATGTATGTATGTTGTTGTCTGACAAGGTGATGATTGTTTTATGCTAATGATTATATACGTATGTATCTATGTATCTATGTCACTTTCTGATAGGGATTGTTAGGGATCATTCTTGTGAAGGAATAATTGCTTATGTAACTGAATGGCATGAAAAGGTTCCTGGTTCATGAGGAATCAAGTGGGAAGAGTAGTCATGAAAAATATATGAGGTTAGTATCATGTGGTTATGAATTGATATTATGTGATTATATTATGACTATGTTGTGGACATGTTTTACCACAAGATACACCAGTAGAATGAAAGCAGTGTGGTCTATGGCATTCTAAGACAAGCATGGATAAGACATTGGAAGCAGGGTTGCTTGGCAGTGTTAGTGTGGTTTTGGATGTGTGGTGCTACTATTATGCATATGTTGTATATGTTGTACATGTTGCATCTATGATGTGTGCACTTGTGGTGTTGTGTATACATAGCACATGTACATGTTATTTATGCAATGTCATGTACATGATGGTACAAATAGGGTTGTGTGAATATCGCATATGGGGTGTACAAGCGGCGTGTTTGCATATGGTGCTCTGTGCATGTTGGATATGCAGTGTTGTGTACAGATAATGTTATGTACATGTTAGGAATGCAATGCTATGTACAAGTGGTGTTGCGTGCGTGTTGTACATGTGGTTCTATGTACATATCGTGTGGTGTGCATGATTGTACAAGTGGTGTTGTGTGCATGTGGTGCTCTATACATGTTGTACAAGTGGAACTATGTGTAGGTGGTGTTGTGTACATGTCTTGCATGTGGTAATGTGTACATGTGTTGTCACGTACATGTCGTGTGTATGGTACTATGTACATGTGATATTGTGTACACCTTGTACAAGTAGTGTGGTGTACATGTGGTGTTTTGTACATGTTGTGCAAGTGGCATTGTGTACATGTGATGTTGTGCACACATTGTGCAGGTGGTGAGGTGAACTGGTGGTACTATGTACATGTTATACATATGGTACCATTTCACGTGTCCTATTGTGTGCATGTCATACATGATGTATTGAGGGAATGTGGTAATATGTATGCACATCATGTAGTCATGGTATTGCAGTGTGTGTACTCATTGTGTTGTACTCTATGTAGGTACATGTATTGTGTGGTATGGCATATTGGGTATAGATGGATGCACTGTGTTGTACACTGGTTTTAGGTGTATGCGATGTACGTTAGGTGTAGGTGCATGTATTTCATGGTGTTGTGTGTCAAGTGTGGTTGTATGTGTGTGATGCACACTATGTGTATGTGCACCTGGTAGAGGAGAAGGCACTGGGTGTGGTAGCCAATCCGGTGTCTATGCAAAAGAACAAAGGTAGAAGTAAGGATCGATGAAGGATAGGTATCGGTATTGTATTTCAGTTTTATTATGCATGTGACTTATGATTATGGTATATGATGATTACATGTGAATTATGATTTTGGTTTATTATCTATGATTCTGATTTATGATCTATGATTCTGGTTTATGATCTATGATTCTGGTTTATGATGGTTACATGTGATTTATGATTTTGATCTATGATGCTTGTGTTTTGAGCTAACCTGATGTGATATTTTTATACATGTTGATTTGGTCAAAGATGCTAGTTTGACTTCTTGTGAAAGGAAGTGAACAATATTCCAAGTGTACCTTATTGACGAACTACCAATGAGGAATGATTTGAATTTATTTCAATTTATTTTGAATCTAATGGAATTTATGTTCTTGGTATAGGAAGCACAAACATGCCCAGTTGGGTGGTTGAAATCGACTACAAGAATTAGCAGCAACAACAAAGTAATTGAAACATGTAGCAGTATAATGGTAAAGCACTTTAGGGGTAGGACCATTGTGGGACACTAGTACCCAATAGTGTCCATTGATTGCCATGAGCATGCTATGACCAGTATGATAGTTTTGAGGCAGGTATATGCCTTGGTCTTTGAATCTACTGATGCGAGGAAGCCATGCCAAGGGATGGACTGCCCAGGATGGGGGTGCTAGCAAAACTTGGAAGGTGAGTGACTGCATGAAATAGGTGACCAAATTTCCAAGAGACTGTGTAAAAATGAAGGGAAGGTCGTGGATGGATTTGGGTTGATCATTAGCATTTCTAGATGGAATCATATGCACATTAGGAGTGCGGCCTAGGACAATGAGCCAGTCACTGTTCGCTGAGAGGACAAGTGGTGCATGATTATAATGCTAGACATTGGATGCAGATTTGACTTTGTAATGGATTCTGGACTTCCTAAGAAGGAGGTGAATCCTGGTATTACTTCGAGGGTGGAGGTGTGAGCCTTTGGATTCCCTTGTTAATTGATATGACATCATATCACTTATTTAATGGTTACGAAAATTTTTATATGTGTATATCATTGTAAATACCGTAATGAGTTGTGTTATAAAGCTCCAGTATGTGGTATGTTATCATGTTATCATGAGGTTTTGATTTTGAGCAGGCCTTTCATTATGAGTACTGCAATGAGATGTGTAATAAAGCTCCATGGACAATATGTTTTGTTTCCAGCAGTCATGTTGGTTATAGGTGTCACTGAACATCGAGGATGGTGTTCCCCCAAGGGGGAGGGTTCTGTATGAGCCCTGTTGAAAATTCCATGTAAAAATATATATATACCAAGGATGATGGGACACGTATTCCAAGCTGAATGGTGGGTAGGACATCCTAATGGGTGTTTAGTTGGTTCTTTATGGTTAAGGAAATTTGCAAAGGCAATGTCTTAGGAATTTTGGCACATTTTTTAATGAAAATAACAGAAATTAGGAGAAAAAGGAGGTGAAAGGTCACAGGTTTCATGTGAGCGGAGAAATGAAATAAAATAATGGAAAATGAAGAAAATAGAGGGCTCATTAATAAAAAGGCTTCTAAGGATCAGTTGGAAAGCTTCTTCCTTTTAGAGTGAACCTTTTTTAAGTTCTGTTTTGGAACTCTCTCATTATTCTCTCTCTCATAATATTGGAGACTTAGAGTTTTCTTGGAGCACTCTTGGTGGGTGTGGCATACTTGGATTCCTGGAGCAAGAAGGCAAAGCAAGAGAAGGAAAGTACAAAGAGAGCATCGACGTCATCAACAAAATCATATTTTTGCAGGTACCAAGTTGCATGTATGATTTCTTCACTATTTTTGGCATGCATGGCACATGCATGTGGTTTATTGGTTATTTTTTGTCATTGGCATGGAGGATGGTCAGGATTGACAATGGATTGCTTAGCCTTGCCATTTCCTGGATAGCCATGGTGATTGTGGGTTTACTTTCATTTCTTTTTTTTGGTTCATTCTCATGTTTCCTTATCTTGGGTTGAGTTATTAGTCCTAGAAGCCTTGGTTGAACAAATGCTCTGGAAGCCCTATAACAGCTTGGGTTGAGTTACTAGTCCTGGAAGCCCTGTAATAGCTTCGGTTGAGTTACTAGTCTTGTAATCCCTGGTTGGAAAAATGCTATGAAATCCCTTAGTGGGTTGAGTTACTAGTCCTGTAATCCTTAGTTAGACAAACGCTCTGGAATCCTTGTATAAGTTATGGGTTGAGTTACTAGTTCTGGAGGACTTGGTTTGACAAACACTATAGAAGCACTGTATAAGATATGGATTGAGTTACTAGTTCTAGAAACCATGGTTGGATAAATGCTTTGGAATTCCTAGAGGGCTTGGATGGAGACCAATCTGATGATGATTTTTGGTGATGTCCAGCGGTGAGATGAAATCATTGTTTGATGATTTGAGGTGGGTGGCCTCTAAAATCCCTGGAAGATTTTTGATTGATGTGTTCTCTGAGATCCCACATTCATGCTTGGAATATGGCACAAGGGTGAGTGGCTGAAGAGAGACATGGCTCAGCCAATCTATGGTTGGGTGGAACGTGGTAGTCCCATCACCAGTTGGTTCATTGCATTTATTAATGAAAAATTCATTCCCTTGATTTTCATGTGCAAATGTACTGGTGTATGTATATAGATTTTGGTGGTTGATATGTTTATCGTATTTTTGTTCCTATTATGTTGTTTATATGCACATTTACCCTGAAGGTTGTAACATCTAAATTATTCATATGGCTTTCCCTCAAATCCTATACAAACCTAGAGACTTGACTAATGGTGAAGGCAATATAAAGTTGACTATGATTCAAATAAATGAGACTACCAACAAACTAGCTTTCAAAGAATCACAATGCTTAGTTGTCTTAGCTTCTGAATGAAATGGAGTAGAATGAGGCTTACAGATAATCCATTTTAGATATCTCCAAGATATCCATAGCATACTTTCGTTGAGAAATGAAGATACTATCACCTAATTGCATAACTTTGATGCCAAGAAATAAATGCTACAGATCTAAGTTAGTCATTTCAAATGTATCTTTCAATTGTGACTTTAGACTCAAATTGAATCACCATTATTTCTAGTGATAATCAAATCATCCACATGAATCAAAATTAAGAGAACTACATCATTCACATGTAACCATAAATATGGTGATCTATTTTAGGATGCCTCAAACCAAGCTATAGAAAAAAATAGTAATCTTCTAATTTCATATCCTAGGTGCTTGTAATCATTGAGAGGATGCATGTCATGGGGAAACTATGCAATATAATTCCTAAGATAGTTCACCATTTTCTTGAAATATTGTAGGTCAAGGTTGATCTTTGGTGGTGGCCAAATAACAATGATTGAAAACTTCATTGGATCAATGCTTAGTCCATTGCGGCTCACACAAAAATCCAAGATAATCAAGTTTCTTCTACCCAAATGCACACTTCTTCATGTTCACAAATAGCTTGTCACATGCTCCAAACACTTGGTTTATTCATGCTATGTCTGGTTGAAAAGTAATATGTCTAAGTACACAATTAGAGTTGAGTCAAGATGTGGTTGTAGAACTTTGTTCATCATCTCATGAATGTTGCAAGGCCATAATTGGTAACACTTAATGACATCAATGGCCATGCAAGCAATCCTTGTCACATCTTGAAGGTTGTCTTCCACATATCCTTCGTTAAAATCACTAATCAATTAAATATCTTAAGCTACATTTCACACTTTATGTGCCTTTTTAGACACTATATTTCTTGGTGTACATTTAAGTCCACATACATATGTTTCAAGTCCACATTGTGACTATATCAGTCACTCTTACCATCATCCTAGTACAATATAAGTAGATTCAGTGTGCACATTTTACTTAGCTAAGATGCTTGAGACTATTTCCCATTATGATTTTTCACTTTAAGAGAAATTTATATTAAGCTCTTACCTTGTTTGACCATCATAGGCTACCCAAGGGTTACTTTCAAGTACGTGAAAGAAACTACTGTAATTCAATTTTTTGTTGTAGATTAACCTTTACTAATTGTAATCCTTATTTAATTACGCTTTATGGCACAATAGGTATCTTTACAATTTACTGTTATCAAAAGATAGCAGTGGTGGGGGTTATGCTACAAATTTTGTGTAGAAGCCTAGAAGGTAGTCACATAAAGATGAATATGGACAGATTCCAGAGAAACTGGGGTTTGTTCCTGAAAAGTTTGAGCCTCTATTGTTTAGTTTCCTTTTTTGGAGTCCATAGCATGATAAGCACAATGGATTTGGGGAGTTTTATTGACATGCATGTGGCATCCATTGCTTCAATATATCATTCAAGTGTTTCACTCAGCATGATTACTGTTAGATGCATTTTTTCTAAATACATGTTTTTCATTAGACTTCTGTAATGGTTCTTTCAGCCTAGCTATTTACATAACAATGGTTTTTAACTTTTTTTAGGCTAGTTGTTCACATAACAATAGTGTATTTTTTATCTTTAGGCAAAATAATTCCTCAAATGTTGTTATATGTGAAACCATTCACACCACCCTTCAATTTCTTCCCTGGAAATGGTAATGTAGTTGTGGTTTTACACAATAAAATTTTACAACTCATACTTCTCAATATTTGAGAACATAAATGAAAGGTAAAGATACATGTTACAAACCTTTTGTAGTTTGATTCATTGGTGTGATATTGCATGGCTTTTCACATTTGGAGGTAACATATTGTGGAAATGTATCTAAATGTTTTGGTTAATGATTTCAGTCAAAACATACTTATATAACTTGCACTCTGTTTTGGCACAAGTGGAGATGGGTATTGTTTTAAGACAACAAAAATGGTCCCTTGAAAATACTAGGATCTGAATTGAGCTCTTATGAAATGGGAAGGACGTGCTGATAAAAATGTTTTTTTTTTGTTATGCAGTTTATCTGTGGATATCCATACCAAGGTAAGACATTATTTTTTGTTTTGGATTTCAATACATTTTTAACAATTATTGCGCTTTCTTTTATACTTTAAAATTTGTCTTACTAACTTTGATCAAGTGTCGAAATCTATATTTGTAGGTATCCAATATGATTGAAAGACAATGTAAGAGATCACTTTAAACAGTGAGTAAAACCATAAATTCAAGCCACATTATGAAAACAAATCACAACATTCGAAGTGGAATCATCAAAAAATACCCACAAAAGAGAGCACCAAGATCCATTGCCCTATTACAGCATGAATCTAGTTGCTTTAGTGTCAAAAACAATTCTAATGCACATATTCTTGAGAAAAATGTGCATGAACCATTGGAAGGTATGATCATTTCTCAAATTTGTATTTCCTATATAAATACTTCAATATTTTTTGTTAAGAGATTCATATTGTTATTGTCTCAAGAGCTGTGATTTGTTTTCCAGTAAATTCTCAACACGAACCATCATAACAACATCATGGTTTGGAGCAAGAACCATCACAACTAGATCATGGTGTGGAGCAATAACAACCTCAACAAGATCATGGTTTGGAAGGGGAAGATGCAACTACCTAAGCCCATATTACAATAAATGTGCAAAGGAAGGGTAAAGGACCAACAAAACGCCTGTTTGGAAACACTACAGAGGCCTCAGCGTTGCCTAACATTCAATTTAATGAGAGGGGGCAACCTATTGGTCCACAGTAAGAGAAATTATCCTCTTGTTTAGGTGTTCTTGTTAGTGAGATTATTGGCATCAAACACATGGAATGGAAACAACTGCCTGAAGCACTTATGTAAGAAATATGGAGTGCAATCAATGTGAGTGTCAACTAAATTATTATTGGATTTTTTTTTATAAATTTCATTGGTCTATGTTGAACATGTGTATGATAAGTTTAACTTCAAATAAGACTTTGTATCTAATAATGCATTTTTTTTATCTATTGTAGCATACCTACCGAATAGATTTGTCAGCGGAACAATGGTGTTATAAAGCAATATCTCAATGCTTGAGAACTTACAGATATAATTTGTATAAAAGTTATTATTTGAAATACAAAATGGATGAGGAGAGGATGGAAAATGTTCCTATCAGAGTAAATGAAACCGATTGGATTGAATTCGCTAGAATACGATATGACCCTAAATTCAAGGTAAAAAAGAAAGACAGATCTACTTGTCATCATCAAATGATATTTGACTTTGAATCCTTGCACACAATCAACTTCAATCAAAGCATCCATTTTTTATTGAGTCATAGGAGAAGGCAAAAATAAATAAGGAAAATAAGGCATTAGAGCAAGAGACCCACACTTCTGGCCGTAGAGGTTATTACAGAGTTTAACGTGATCTTGTAAGTTGTAACAAAATCTACTTTTTGTTTACAATTACCAACTGCAAATATACTTATCTAGACTGTTGTATTTTTTGTGACTAGAATCAAACTTTCAATCAAAATGATACGCATATAACTAGGGCTGATGTGTGGATTAAATGTCATACAAAGAAGGATGACACTCCAATGTCATCATTTAGTGCAGAGAGAATAGTAAGTTCCCAACCTATTCTTGTATCTATTTAATTTTTTTAATTTTTTAAATATTAATGATGTTTCTTACATGTATTTGTTGAAATGTTGTCATTGTTAGAAACAAATTGAATCAATACAAAATGTTTCAACGTATCCTACATATGAAACAAAGGAAGATTCCATTGCAATAGTTTTGGGGCCTGAGAGAAGGGGTTGTGTACGCGGGTTTGGCTTTGGGGTAACTCCAACTAATTTGTTTGGAAAAGAGTGTGCTTACAAGAAGCAATTACATAATATAGAAGAAAAATTGAGAGAAAAAGACAAGGAACTTGGAACATTGAAGGCAGTTGTTGAAGAATTAATGGAATGGAAATCTTCCACGGAGGTAGGAAAAGAAAATGTCCGATTTGATTCAGAACCAGCCAACAATGTAAGAATTACATGTGTAGACTATTTAATTTTTGATGTATGCCATCTTTGAAGATTGGGATTTTAAAAGCACAATGCCAATATGAACATGATTGTATTGTTGTAGGATGCATAATTAATGAAACATTATTTTTGTAGCTTAACCCTTCATTTTCTGATTTCATGGTATCTCATGCAAACTATTTATTTTTTAGCAGAGTTCCTTAAGTCCTAGTTAGGCTTCACCAGAACAAACTCCATTGACTTTAGGACAACATATTCATGACCCAATTGGTGACTCAATAACACAGGTAAGTTCTATACTTGTTTATTTTCTTGTTTAATATTATCTTCTTATTCTATGGAATCTCACAATAATTTGTTTATTTGCAGGGTCAACCGCAATTACTACCTTCAAATATAGGATTGAATGGAAAAAATGTTTACTTACATATTTTAATGGTCAAGTGAAAGTTGCAAAGGGTTACATAAAAAACACTAAACCAAATTTTTTCATTCCCAATGGAGAATAATTAGAAGGATATTATTTTGTGTGCCCACAACCAATCTTCATTGATTTTGATTATGAAATCAACCTTAAGCATAGAAGTAATCGATGCAAGTACTTAGCAGATGCACTCAACAGTTTTATATGTTGGAAGAGAAGTGACATTGAATTAATCTATGATTGAGAGAAATGACTTGGGACATTACTATCTCGACTATTTGAGGATGTTGAATGTTGAATGTGATAGTTTAATTTTGATTAATATCATGGCTAAGATGTTGGATACATGATTACTCTTATCCTTCTATAAGATATATGTTCCTTTACATTAGATGTATTGCATTGTTCTTACTACTGTTTGGCTATTATTTGTATGTTGGATATATAGTCTTATCATGCTACATATATACTAACTTATCATGTTTTGTAAATGTTGTGTAAGGGTTGCAAGCTTTGTGTGATTTTTTCTGATAGCCAAAAACCTTTTCAATTATGACTTAAACAACTATGAAACCATGTAAATCCTCCATTTTGCACTTTACTAATGATAGATATTTGCATTTGAGAAGAGGGGTAAGTTGCAAATTTTGTTGAAAATGATTTAGTTAAGTTTTTTTTCTCGTATTTCAAAATTTCCTCTTAGTATTTTGTGTAACATACCACTATTTAACTTTTGTACTAAATGACGAACATGATTAAGGAGCTGGTATATTCTTTTGCTATGGCATGTCAAGATGTAAACTCTGTTGCTTAGTTGTTTAATTTTATGACCACGGTTGGATGTGAGCCTTGTCTTCGTAACTTGTGAAGTTGGATAAGTTGATTATACATGAGTAGCCTAAGATGAGTTACAGGAATTTCTTAGGTGAACAAGACATAGTCTAGTTGTAGTAATTGTAACTTGGTCAAGTTATTTTTATCGTCAAGTTGTTGTTATAGTTGAGGCAAGATTTTGTTGGGTTCCCATGTTGCAAAAAAAGTAAGGGTAGTTGTGAGGGCATGATAGCTAAGGAGTGACAGGGTGTGCTAAGGAATGAAAAGGTGTGCTAACACATGTTGGACAGTGTGAATGCATGCCAAGGAGTGTTGGGGAGTGTTAGGGCTAGGCACAACATTATTTTTTCAATGACTTGGTTGGTTTCCCAAGTCGCAAAAAAGATAAGGCTATCTATAAGGCATGAAAACTAGGGAGTGCCAACATGTGCCAAGAAATGCCAAGAAGTGCTAACACATGATAGACAGTTCCAAGACATGTTAGGCATGTTGTTGGGGCCTTCGTTTTGAGTTTTTGCAGGAAGACAAGATGGTAACAGGTAGCAGGGACCACTGGTCGAGTTACAGAGCTAACATCCGAGGGGGGAATAGGAACCAAAAATTGTCAGGCAGTTGCAGAAAGGTGGCAGGGGAGAGCAAGAGAAACCGATCAAGTAGAGAGCAAAGGAAGGGTTAGCTGAGCAGGAAATAAGTGGAACTGGTAGTCTAGGTGCAGAGAAGAGGATAAAAGGCAAAAGAAAGGATGGGAAAGGGTTGGTGATTACTAGTTGTTGATGAACCAAGCGAGAAAGAAATCAATGCAGCCTTCCTGAGATGTGGAAGGCAGGTAGACCCTTGATCTGTTGGTCTCTGATCTGCGGGTTGGATCATTCTTGTTGTTGATGATCAGGCTTCGAGCCTTCTATACTCATTTATGTATTTCTTTGTATGAAGCGTAATAAAGGAGACAATTTACACCTATGATGTATTGTTGAGTTCTACACTTGTTCTTTAAAAATTTTAAATATTTGTCTATATGCCATATGATTTCCTAAGGTAATATGAGTACAATAGTATGGTTGGATTACAGTAGGTGCTTGATTGTTATGAGTTAATATTGGTTGCGGGTTGTGGTTCCCTTGGTGCCTCATTCTACCCCCTCACATTTTAGTCATGACATGCCTCGGGTGAGACTCCTTACCTTCTCTCGGTAAGTACATGAAAATGCCAACATTGTTCTAGACTACAATAGAGCCTTATTGGCCCCTTGTGCCTAAACACAATGTCTCTTCCATGTTCCCATTTTCATGCCAACACATGCTAAGTCATGCCAAGTGCCAAGGCATGCTAAGATGTGCCAAGTGTTAGGGTGTGGCGCCAACACATGCTAGTGAGTGTTACAGAGTGCCAGGAAACACAAGGGAGCACTAGTTTCAATTGCATGGAAACGAATGAATAAGAGTTTGTGATAGGGAGTGTTAGTGAGTTCCAAGTGTGCTAAGGAGGGAGTGACAAGGTATTCTAGGTAGTGCCAAGGCATGCTATAGTTTTATGGAAGCATGCCAAGATGTGCCAAGTTCCAAGGTGTGCCAATGCATGCTAAGGAGTGTTAGTGAGTGCTAGGGAAATACAAGGGAGAACTAGGTGAAAATGCATGGAAATGAATGAATAAGAGTGTGTAACAAGGAGTGCAGCAAGTTCCAGGTGTGTTAAGGAGGGAGTGACATGGTATGCTAGGAAATGCTAAAGGCATGCTAGAGTGTGAGGGAAGCATCTAACAAAGATGTGCCAGGTGCCAGTGTGTGCTGATGCGTGTTAGGAAGTGTTATAGAGTTCCATGGAAACACAAGGGACCACTAGGTCAAAATAATGCACGGAAATCAATGAATAAGATTTTGTGACAAGAAGTGTCAGTGAGTTCTAGGTGTGTTGAGGGAGTGACAATATATTCTTTTGAATCATTGACCGGAGAATCCACAGTTAGAACATTTTTGCACCAACGTTTCAAATCCCAAATGGGATCCATCATCAGGATATGAGAATGATGATAACAGAAGAGCAACAAAGAAATAATAAATAGTGATGAGGATAAATTTTTAGAACAACAAACTGTCGGCTGTAATAATCATTAATTAATTTTAATTAATTTTATATAATTTAATATTAATTTGTTTTAATAAATTACTATTATTTGATTATTATTTAAATTTTTGGAAGAGTTCATAAATTAATACCAAACCTAAAGATTAAATAGGGACTAAACTAAAACTAAGGAAACCTATTAAATTAAAAAGAAATAATTTCTATATAAAATTAAAATAATGTATTAACCTAATTTATATTAACAATTATAAATAATAAGTATTTATAATTGATTAATATATTAATTAATATATTAATTAATTATTATATAGAAATTATTTTATTTTATTTTTATTTTATTTTAAGGAAAAATATTGCTAACTAATAAATTTAAGGGTTATAACTAAAACAAAAATAGGCTGATGAGACTAATTTTTACTAAAAACTAAAAACAATGGAAATATATTAATTCTTATATAATTTAATTAAAATATTAATCAAATTATATTAACCATTATAAATAATTGATATTTATAATTAATTAATATAATGATTAATATATTACTAATAGCTATATAGAAATTAATAAATTCTAGTCTTTAATGGAATTTTATTATACCTAGATCTAAATGAAAACAAAGACTAAGGACACAAGAAAGGAGAGGGATACTTACTTGCTGAGGCTTTTACCAGGTGATGTGCTTGCGATTTTTATTTCCCTGATCAAGGGAAGCCAGCTCCCGCTAATCTCCACACCATTGTCTCTGTTTAGATTATGAGGATGTTTGATGATTTCAAGTGCTTCTCTGATCTTTCGTCTCTGATGTTGCTCTTCCCTTGCGATAATTGATGCGCTTTCCAGACAGATATGGTGTTTAGTCTTTGAGGAGTGCTCTGCCAGGGCTGAAGTACAAGATCTTCCGTTCTTAATATCAGCGCCATGTTCCTTGAGTCTTGTCTGGAGGGAGCGACCTGTTTCACCAATGTAGCTTTTTCCACAAGAACACTCTATTTTATGTACTCCTTTAAGCTGATGATTGTCGATATCATCTTTAACAGACTTCAAACTTTGTCTGATAGTACCTGGAGCTGAGAAATGAGTGATAATGTTTTTCTTTTTTAGGATTTTAGCGATTTTGTCTGTAATTCCATGGATATACGATAGAAAAACATTACCACAATTAGGTTGGTCTTGAGCCTTAGGCTCATGAGACAACAACTTTCTTTCAGCTTTTTCTATTGCCTTTTTAATTTCTTGCTCCTTGTAGCCTATACTTTTAAAAGTTAAAATTAGATGCTTCTTCTCTTCGTCTAGGTGCTCTGAGTCAGAAATTCGAAGGGCTCTAATGGCCAGCGTGTTTAGAACACCAAACTTCTGGGCTGGGTGATGGTGGGAATTAGCATGGAGGTAACTTTTTGTGTGGGTTGATTTCCTGAAAACCTTATGGCCCAAAGAGCCATCCTCTTTTCTGATGATTAGAACATCTAAAAATGGGATGCTCTTGTTTTCTTCAAGTTCCATTGTAAACTTTATATCTGGGGAGATTGAATTTAAGTGAGAATTCGAAGGGCTCTAATGGCCAGCGTGTTTAGAACACCAAACTTCTAGGCTGGGTGATGGGGGGAATCAGCATGGAGGTAACTTTCTGTGTGGGTTGATTTCCTGAAAACCTTATGGCCCAAAGAGCCATCCTCTTTTCTGATGGCTCTTTGGGCCATAAGGTTTTTAGGAAATCAACCCACACAGAAAGTTACCTCCATGCTGATTCCCACCATCACCCAGCCCAGAAGTTTGGTGTTCTAAACACGCTGGCCATTAGAGCCCTTCGAATTCTCACTTAAATTCGATCTCCCCAGATATAAAGTTTACAATGGAACTTGAAGAAAACAAGAGCATCCCATTTTTAGACGTTCTAATCATCAGAAAAGAGGATGGCTCTTTGGGCCATAAGGTTTTCAGGAAATCAACCCACACAGAAAGTTACCTCCATGCTGATTCCCACCATCACCCAGCCCAGAAGTTTGGTGTTCTAAACACGCTGGCCATTAGAGCCCTTCGAATTTCCGACTCAAAGCACCTGGACGAAGAGAAGAAGCATCTAATTTTAACTTTTAAAAGTATAGGCTACAAGGAGCAAGAAATTAAAAAGGCCATAGAAAAAGCTGAAAGAAAGTTGTTGTCTCATGAGCCTAAGGCTCAAGACCAACCTAATTGTGGTAATGTTTTTCTACCGTATATCCATGGAATTACAGACAAAATCGCTAAAATCCTAAAAAAGAAAAACATTATCACTCATTTCTCAGCTCTAGGTACTATCAGACAAAGTTTGAAGTCTGTTAAAGATGATATCGACAATCATCAGCTTAAAGGAGTATATAAAATAGAGTGTTCTTGTGGAAAAAGCTACATTGGTGAAACAGGTCACTCCCTCCAGACAAGACTCAAGGAACATGGCACTGATATTAAGAATGGAAGATCTCGTACTTCAGCCCTGGCAGAGCACTCCTCAAAGACTAAACACCATATCTGTCTGGAAAGCGCATCAATTATCGCAAGGGAAGAGCAACATCAGAGACGAAAGATCAGAGAAGCACTTGAAATCATCAAACATCCTCATAATCTAAACAGAGATAATGGTGTGGAGATTAGTGGGAGCTGGCTTCCCTTGATCAGGGAAATAAAAATCGCAAGCACATCCCCTGGTAAAAGCCTTAGCAGGTAAGTTTCCCTCTCCTTTCTTGTGTCCTTAGTCTTTGTTTTCATTTAGATCTAGGTATAATAAAATTCCATTAAAGACTAGAATTTATTAATTTCTATATAGCTATTAGTAATATATTAATCATTATATTAATTAATTATAAATATCAATTATTTATAATGGTTAATATAATTTGATTAATATTTTAATTAAATTATATAAGAATTAATATATTTCCATAGTTTTTAGTTTTTAGTAAAAATTAGTCTCATCAGCCTATTTTTGTTTTAGTTATAACCCTTAAATTTATTAGTTAGCAATATTTTTCCTTAAAATAAAATAAAAATAAAATAAAATAATTTCTATATAACAATTAATATATTAATTATTATATTAATCAATTATAAATACTTATTATTTATAATTGTTAATATAAATTAGGTTAATACATTATTTTAATTTTATATAGAAATTATTTCTTTTTAATTTAATAGGTTTCCTTAGTTTTAGTTTAGTCCCTTTTTAATCTTTAGATTTGGTATTAATTTATGAACTCTTCCAAAAATCTAAATAATAATCAAATAATAGTAATTTATTAAAACAAATTAATATTAAATTATATAAAATTAATTAAAATTAATTAATGATTATTACAGCCGACAGTTTGTTGTTCTAAAAATTTATCCTCATCACTATTTATTATTTCTTTGTTTCTCTTTTGTTATCATCATTCTCATATCCTGATGATGGATCCCATTTGGGATTTGAAACGTTGGTGCAAAAATGTTCTAACTGTGGATTCTCCGGCCAATGATTCAAAAGATACAAGCCACAGATCCCTTAAATCCAATATATTCTTTGCAGGGCTAAGGCATGCTAGAGGCCAGGGCAACGATATGTTAAGATGTGCCAAGTGTCAAGATGTGCTAATGCATGCAAGGGAGTGTTAAGGGGTTCCATGGAAACACAAGGGAGTGCTACTTTCAAATGCATGGAAATGAATGAATAAGAGTATGTGACAGGGAGTGTCAGTGAGTTCTAGGTGTGTTAAGGAGTAAGTGACAAGGTATGATAGGTAGTTCCAAGGAATGCTATAGTGTTAGGGAGACATGCCAAGATGTGCTAGGTGTCAGGGAGTGCCATGGGAAAAAATGGGAGAACTAGCACAAAATGCATGCAAATGAATGAATAAGAGTGTGAGATAGGGAGTGTCAGTGAGTTTCAGGTGTGTTAAGGAGGAGTGACAAGGTTATATGCTAGGCAATGCCAAGGCATGCTAGATTTCTAGGGCATGTCAAGGAGTGCTAGGGAGTGTTAGGGAGTGCCGAAGCATGCCAAAGAATGTACGAGGTGCTAACATGTTCCACATAGTGCTGAGGGATTTTTCCATGTGCTAGGTGCTATGGCATGTCAAGATGTAAACAATTTTCTCAATTGTTTTATGGCCATGGTTGGATGTGAGCCTTGACATGGTAACTTGTAACTTGTTAAGTTGGATAAATTGAAACTATACATGAGTAGCCTAAGATGAGATATAGTCAATTCTTAGGTGAACAATGCATAGTCTAGTTGTAGTAATTGTAACTTGGTCAAGTTTTTATAGTCAAGGCAAGACTTGGTTGGGTTCCCAAGTCCCAAAAAAAGTAAGGGTAGTTGTGAGGGCATTATAGCTAGGGAGTGCCAAGGAACGAGAAAGTAATTCTAACACATGTCAAACATTGCCAATGCATGTTGAGGAATGTTAGGAAGTGTTAGGGCATCACAAGGGAGAACTAGGTCAAAATGCATGGAAATGAACAAATAAAAGTGTGTTCCAAGGATTGTCAATGAGTTCCAGGTGTCTCAAGGACAAAGTGTGTTAGGAGAAGGTCAAAATAGGAATTGTAGGAGGCAAGCCTATGGTTACAAATATAAGGGGTTGGCCAAAGCAGTTTCAGACAAAGGGAGACTTTGGGTTGCACACAACATTGTTTTGCCAATGACTTGGTTGGGTTTCCAGGTCGCAAAAATAGTAAATCTATCTATGAGGACATGAAAATTAGGTAGTGCCAAGTTGTGTCAGGGAATGGCAAGAAGTACTAACACATGCTAGACAATTCCAAGGCACGTTAGGCATGCTAAGACAAGCCAAATTCTAAGGCATGCCAAGATGTGCTAGGTGCCAAGGTATGGAATGAATGCATGCTAGGGAGTGTTAGGGCCAAGTGCCAAGAAAAAACAAGGGAAAACTAGTTTCAAATGCTTTGAAATGAAGTGTTAGTGTAATGTCCCTTGTTGAAAATAGCAACAATAAATGCTAAAGATAGAAGTGCTAAGAATAGCACTGCTATAAATAGAAGTTTGTGTATCAGTGCTGGATTGGGCAATAGGGAATGAAAAATGGAAGTGATAAAAATAAAATTTCTATTTTTAGTAGTTCAAGATGGATTCCTATTTTAGTGAGTCCCTGGACTAAACATAGGAAGTAAAAATTCGAATTTGATATTAATAGTGGTTTGTAAATTAATTAATTAATTCAGTTTGAGTTAATTAGATAAGGAATTATGAACTTGAAGTCTATGTGAGGACATGCAACAATTTCTCGTTTGATTCAGGGATTTAACCATCAGCTGAAGGATGAGGATGAGTTGTAATTATGAGTTGTAATTAGTTGGCTCGGTTAACTAAGTCAAGTCCAGTTAGATTAATTTAACAAGTTGTTAAATCAATGAGAGTTTAGTTAGTTAATGCTTGCATGCATGTAACTATTATATTTCAGATAACTGAGTATTCACTCATGGATAGCTCATGCATGTCAGTTCAAATAGAGACCCAGTTGAGATCAGATGGAGGGACAGTGTACTATCAGTGGCTAGGATATTCCTTGGTGGATATTCCTTACATGCAGAAGGAATATTATTCCTTATGGATTGCATAGTTGGACCTGATGTTATAGCAGGGATGATGTGGCCAATTCACACATGTTATGACATTAGACCCCAATCAAAACTGTGTAAGGAAATAAGATCTTGGAGGACTTTTGCAGCCTATATATACAAGCCTAGTTTGTCCATGAGCTACATCATCAGAGTACAGAGAGAGCAGGATAGCTTTTGAGCTAATTCTTTTTGTATGTTGTTGAGGATTTCCACTTGATTGATAATACAGATATGGGATTTTAGGTTGGTTCTTTCCCCAAGTTATTTCTTTTGTGTTATGTGTGATTGATTTCTCATTCTTAGTTATAAGTGTTCTCTTGATCTTACTGAATTTGATTAAGCTTCCCCAAAGTGTTGTAGAAGTAGATCTTGTATTGTGTTTTAGTATATTGCATAATTTGTTGAACTACAGTGGGAATTTCTACATGGTATCAGAGGGAGGTTTTGTAGAAAAAGTTCTACATGGTATTAGAGCAAAGGTGATCAAAGGAGAGAGTAGTATACTGAGAGGAGATTTCAAAGTTTTGAGTTTTGGGCTGAGAGTTTGTAGAGAAAATCTGAAAATTTGTGCACAAAACTTTCAGAAAAAAATAGCAGATTTGTATTCCTTGCATAAAAGTACCCAAATTCAAAAAATAAATCAGCTGAATCGGAGTTCAGATGAGGGAGATATCGCTGATTTAAAATCAGATCTTTTTCCAAAAAATTTCGTGACGGCAAAAAAGTGGAAATAGATTGGTGTGCTAGCCAAGAACCTATATGCACTTGAGGTACAAGATGCATGCAAAGCCTTGAGGAGCAAGGAAAAGGTTAGATACTTGGTGGTTGAGAGGGAGAGTACATTACCTCTCAACATGCATCACCAGAAGAAGTCTCAGACGATTATGGAGTTGCCACGATTGGTGAAGCAGCTTTAGGAGGTTGTGGAGCAGCCACAACTAGAGAAGATGAGAGGAGATCGAGTAGAGAAATATACTCATGCAGAGACCTCTAGTAGGGGGGAATTTTGAGCCAGGTGAGCAAAGGGATCACATGCATCCATACCTCCAGCTAGGAGGTGGGGCGATGTGGAGTGATCGTCCCAAGAAGGCTGGAATAGGGCCAGGATCCTTGAGGTACACAACCTCTTTATTCGAAATTGCTACAGGAGCCCTGACCAGGAATAGAAGGACTAGCTGATTGGCTAGAGACAGATGCAGATGGAGTGATAGAGAGAGCTACAGTGTAAGAGTCCTAGGACTGTGTAGAGCTAGTAGGCTACAATGATGTGAGAGGCACAGGAGTGTTGCACCAGTGTAGGATGGCATAGAGACGTGTGCAATGGTGCGAGATACATGGGGTGTTGCAACATCTCATAGGTCAGAGAGGGAGCACTTGTCAGCAGCAGGTAGAGCTTCAACATCAGAGTATGTTTCTAGCCCAACATTGAGGTCAGTGGGGAGTTTTTTGTTCTGAGAGTTGTTGGAGCAACCACACTTGGTAGAAGTGTTGCATGCAGAACATTCTAGAGGTACAGGATCAGGTTCGAGTTGAATGCCTTTCTTGTTGAGAGGGAGTGTTGAACATTAGCAACAAGAAATGCTAAAAATAGAAGTGTTAAAAATAGCACTACTATAAATAGAAGTTTGGGTATTAGTGCTGGATTCGGCAATAGGGAATGAAAAATAGAAGTGCTAAAAATAGAATTTCTATTTTTAACAGTTCAAGATGGATTCCTATTTTAGTCAACCCTTGGACTAAACATAGGAAGTAAAAATTCGAATTTGATATTAACAGCAGTTTTTAAATTAATTAATTAATTCAGTTTGAGTTAATTAGTTACGGAATTATGAACTTGAAGTCTATGTGAGGACATGCAATAGTTTCACCTTTGATTGAGGGATTTAACCATTAGTTAAAGGATGAGGATGAGTTGTAATTATGAGTTGTAATTAGTTGGCTCAGTTAAATGAGTCAAGTCCAGTTAGATTAATTTAACAAGTTGTTAAATTAATGAGAGTTCAGTTAGTTAATGCTTGCATGCATGTAACTACTATATTTCATATAACTGAGTATTCACTCATGGATAACTCATGCATGTCAGTTCAGATAGACACCCAGTTGAGGTCAAATGGAGGGACAATGTACTATCAGTTGCTAGGATATTCCTTGGTGAATATTCCTTGCATGCAGAAGGAATATTATTCCTTATGGATTGCGTAGTTGGACCTGAGGTTACAACAGGTATGATGTGGCCAATTCACACATGTTATGACATTGGACCCCAATCAAAACTACGCAAGGAAATAGGAGCTTGGAGGACTTGTGCAACCTATATATAAAGGCTTAGGTAGTCCATGATCTACATCATCAGAGTACAAAGAGAGCAAGATAGATTTTGAGCTGATTCTTTTTGTATGTTGTTAAGGATTTCCACTTGATTGATAATACAGAGATGGGGTTTTAGGCTGGTGCTTTCCTTGGGTTATATCTTTTTTGTTATGGTTGATTACTTCTCATTCTCAGTAATATCTATTCATGCTTGATGTTGCTCATGTTCAATTAAGCTTCTGCTAAGTTTATGGTAGATGTAGATCTAGTATTATGCTTTAGTACATTGCATATATCAGTTGGATCTGCAGGTGAAATTTCTACACGATATCAGTGAGCTAGCTGATTTGTAGAGAAAAGTCTACATCCCTTCTAAAATTAAACTATTACAGGTTTATTTATTCTACAATTTTGACAACTTTGGAGACCATGGGACCCATGTGATTTTTGGAAAGTACTTACAAAGGAAAAAGGGGTCGAAATGTTTTGTTGGCATAGCGTGGGGGCCACCCACATGAGGAAACACATACCACCTTAGAGGGAAGTCGAATGAATAAGGAGGGAAAGTTGAATTTCTAGTTGGAGGGGGGACACATGGGAAAATAAGCCCACAAATTATAAATAGAGGGGGCTCAGACAGCTCATTCGGTATCTTTTTGACATATTGAACTCAACCTTAGTTGGTCGAGCTGCTTAGCCGGGTTATTGTGTTATTTAGCACACGTGTGTCTCTGAATGGAGATCTCAACCCTTAATTCTGTGGCCTTTGAGTGCCACCCTAGGATGGCAATTCGTACTACCTTGGAGGAGAGCTAGTGGAGTTTCACAGTCACATCATTCAGCATTTGTCTTAGTCAGTGTGTGTTTCTGGAAGACGCAGAAGGGAAACACGTAGGTGTTGCTTGTGGATTCATCCTAGTACCTAATGCTGGGGGAATTTGGGAATTGGAGTTACAGTTGACGATCAACCTTCTGGGAGATTTTTGGATGAGGAAGTTGCGGCATTGGAATAGTTCGATTTATAGTCACCTGGGCCTGCACAGAGAGCCATCACTAGGCTCACGTGGAAGTTGGAGGAAGGAATTGTAGAGATGGAACTGGCCGGAAGAACTAGGAAATAATTTGGAGGGCCATTTGAGGAGGATTCCTGGACTTGGGAGAACATAGATTGATAGGATCAGTCATAGCAACATAATTCGAAATTGGAGGAGGGCGAAGCCGTGAAGGGTCAATTTTTGAAGGTTGGAACCAAGGGCAACCCTTTTTGGGTTTTTCTGGGTTTTCGGCAAGGATGACACTTCTAATTTTATAGAATTTTTTGGGTAGATATGAGAGGTAAAATGGGGGTCCCAACTTAGCCAGCAGCTAGAGGAGCTAAGGGGAATTTGGGCCAAAATTTTGAGGTCAACATTTCGCCAATTCCTTCATGGGTTATTCTGGGTTTCTTGCATAGAGGATGGGATTAGCTTCCCATAATTTTCTGAGCAACAAGAAAGGCTCTAACAACAGATCATTTTAGGAAGCAACACCTTTCTAGGAAGTAACAATATAGCTCTTGGGTTGGATTACCAAAATATTTGAGGGTCTTCCATTATTCACTTTGGGATTTTTCTAGCTTGCCTAGAGAAAGCCTAGATGCACACATTCTAGCACCTTTTTGTACACCTCTTCCCATTCAATAAAATGAGTAGACAACACAGTTTGGTTGCCAATTTTGTGGTCTGATGGTTTGATTTAATTTTATGGTGTTATTTTTATTGTTCGCTTTTCATAGCACTATCTTACCTAGTTCGGAACATTACAGTCAGTGAGTTCTAGGTGAGCTAAGGAGGGACTGAGAAGGTATGTTATGTAGTACTACCAAGGCGTGCTAGAGTGCTAGGGAAGCATACCAAGATGTGCCAAGTGCCAAGGTGTGCCAATGTTTGCTAAGTAGTGTTAGGGAGTGCCAGAGAAACATAAGGGAGAGAGAGACATGGTGTGCTAGGGTGCACTAAGTCATGCTAGATTGCTAGGACGACATGCAACCAAGATTTTCCAGGAGCCAGGGTGTGTTAGCATGTGCTAGGAAGTGTTAGGGAGTTCCAAGGAAACACAAGGGAGCACTAGGTCAAATTAATGCATGCAAATCAACAAATATGATTTTGTGATAGGAAGTGTCAGTGAGATATAGGTGTGATGAGGGAGTAACAATGTATGGTAGGTAGTGCTAAGGCATGATAAAGGCTAGGGAAACATGCCAAGATGTGCTAGGTGCTAGGGTGTGTCAATCCATGCCAGGGAGTGTTTTGGAGTGCCAAGGAAACAAAACAGATTGCTAGTTCCAAATATATGTAAATGAATGAATAAGAATGTGTGTGAGGGAGTGTTAGTGAGTTCTAGGTGTGGTAAGGAGGGAGAGACAAGATATCTTAGGCAGTTTCAAGGAATGCTAGAGTACGATGGAAACATACCAAGATGTGCCATGTGCGAGGTATGTCAATACATGCCAGGGAGTGTTAGGGAGTGCCACAAAAACACAAGTGGGAATTGATTCAAAATGCATGGAAATGAAGAGATAAGAGAGTGTGATAGGGAGTGTCAATGAGTTCCAAGTGTTCTAAGGAGGGACTGATAAGGTTATATGCTAGGCAGTTCCAAGGCATGATATAGTGCTAGGGAGTGCAAAGCATATCAAGAAATGCAGGGGTCTAACACACACCACATAGGGCGAAGGAATTGTTAGACGTGCCAGGTTGTTATGCTCTTGACCTACGAGAAATTCCAAAATACCAAATATGTGAAGAAATACAACCCAAAACACAGAATAAAATGAGAAAAACAACAAGTATTTATTATTTAGAGATAAATGCAATTTTCACTTGCCTCTTCAAGGGGAAATCCTCCAGTAGAGCATAGCTTGATTACGAAATAAGAGTCGATGATATTTTCCCTCTAACTACGACTATTTACAGTTAAATGACCTCCAACAACCTAACGACTAGTGGTCCTTTGAATAATATGGGCTAACCACTTTATTTATTAATTATGGCCCATTTGCAACTAACTATGGTCCCTTTCTTAAATTCAGTCCAACCACTGAAAATTACTAATACGAGCTTTATTAACTCTTTAACTAACTATGACTATGACTTGACCCTATTTGGTTTATTACATAAATAAAGGGGTTAGGGTTGGACCCTAACATGCCCTCCCCCTAACTACTGAAGAATAGTGGATGGTTCCCAGGTTTCATCTTCTGGAGAGGTGTCTTTCCACTTGATGAGGACTTCCTTGATCATACGGCGACACAGATGTCTTTCACGAGTATCAAGGACCTGTTCTAATTGGTGCCAGAGTGAACCTTCCTCATCCAATTCGGGTAGATTGGTTTGAATTTTGTAATTGTTCCCCACCACTTTCTTAAGGCATGATACATGGAAGACTGGATGGATTTTTAGTTGGTGGTAAGGCCACCTTGTAGGCTACTTCTCCAATGCGCTAAAGTATTTCATAAGATCCGTAGAATTTTGGAGATAATTTTTGGCAACACTTTTCTTTGAGAGATGTTTCCTTATATCGTTGCAGCCGCAAGAATACCTGATCCCCTTCTTGAAATGTATGCTCTAAATTATGCTAGTCTGCATGTTGCTTCATTCGATTCTGAGCTTGATGGAGATTACCTTTGAGACGAGCTAGCATGGTGGCACAGTTCTATACGAGTTGATCAACTGCTTGTACCTTAGAGCATCCAGGGATATAAGAAATAGGTGAAGGTGAGAGTTGGCCATACACTGCTTCATATGGAGTCATCTTGGTGGCTTCATGATAGTTAGTATTATACCACCATTCAGCTAAAGGTAGCCACTGTACCCATTGATGCTGCTTTTCTGAAGTGAAGCACCTTAGGTATGTCCCCAAACATTTATTGACTGCTTCAGTTTGACCATCGATTTGGTGATTGTAGGCAATACTTAGTTGGATTTGGGTGCCTTGTACCTTGAAACGGTCTTGCCAAAATTTGTTCATGAATGTCAAGTCACGATCAGACAGAATGGAAGTTAACATGCCATGCAGTTTGAAGATCTGGTCCATGAAAGCTTGAGCCACCAAAGTGGGGGTAAATGGGTGGGGTAGAGCACAAACATGAGCATATTTAGAAATTTTTCCCACAACAACCATGATGATGGATTTGTTGCTTGACTTTGGGAGACTAGTAATGAAATCCATAAAAGCATCTGTCTAGACGGAGGCATGGAGTGGCAATGCCTATAAGGTTCCTAGTAACTTGATTGTTTCTCCTTTGTGGCATTGACACACATCACATTCAGGTACAAAAGTAAGAATGTAATTTTTCATGCCCATCCAAAAGAAAGAATGATGAGTGTGAGAAAAGGTCTTTTGAACACCTACATGCCCTGGAGTGGGAGATGAGTGAAACTCTACCAAAATGATATTTTTGAGGGTGGATGTTGGTGATATAACTACTCGATCCTTGTAGTGAAGAATCACATCCTTCCAAGAGTAACCGACTCAGGAATTTGGATCTGATCTCAAGTTATTAATAATTTGGGAGAGAGAGGGGTGTGAAAAGCATTCCTTGCGATCTTCTTCAATCCAATCTGGTAAGGGAAGAGAGATTGATAGCAGGGTGCTTTCACCCTTAAATTGGAGCGATAAAGCATCCGCTACTATAATATAATGCCCTTTCTTGTAAATTATCTCATAATAATATTCCAACATTTTGGCTAGCCATTTATTTTGTTGTGGCGAGGAAAAGCGTTGATCCAAAAAATATTTGAGGCTTTTATGGTTTGTGCAAATTTGGAAATGCCACCCCAATAAGTACGGTCATCAGGTCTCTACTACATGTAAGATGGCCATCATCTCTTTATCATAGGTATATTTGCCCAGATGTTTCCCACTCAATTATTGGCTGGTGAAATCCAAGGGTCAGCCTTCCTGCATTAAGACAACACAAATACCCTAACTTGAAGCATAACATTCAATCACAAAAGATTTGGTGAAGACGGGTAGTGCCAATACTAGAGTGGAACACATGGCTTGTTTGAGAGCCACAAACACATGTTGTTCTACATCACTCCAGAGGAATGAATTTTTCTTGAGAAGTCTAGTGAGGGGTCTAGCAGTGTGACCATAATTGTGGACAAATTTGCGATAGTAGCCAGTGAGACACAAGAATCCCCTCAAACTCTTCAATGGTTTTGGTTGGGGCCAATCTTGCATTGCCTGTATCTTTTTGGGATCAACCTGGCACCTTCATGACCCACAATGTGTCCAAAATACTCGACTTCTTCCATGCCAGAAGAGCACTTGGACAATTTGACAAATAATTTGTGATTCTAGAGTAGTTGCAAGATTAGATCTACATGTTGAAGATGTTTTTCCCAAGAGAATGTCATCAAAGAAAATGAGGACACATTTTGGAGATATGGTTTCAGCAAGTGATTCCTGAGGCTTTGAAAAGTAGATGGAGAATTACAGAGACCAAATGGCATGACCAAGAATTCATAATGGCCTTCATGAGTTCGAAAAGCAGTCTTGGGAGTGTCTACTTCTTTCATGTGTATTTGGTGATAGCCAGAGCGAAGTTCTAGCTCGGTAAAGAATTAAGCACCATGTAGTTCATCAAGCTTATCATCAATAACCATAATAGGGAATTTGTCTACGAAAGTGAGCTTGTTGAGGGCTTGAAAGTCTAGACACGTGCGCCATTCTCCATGTTTCTTTAGCACCATGACCACTGGTGATGAATAAGGATTGATGCTAGGATGAATAACACTTGCTTCAAGGAGTTCCTTGATGATTTTTTCAATTTCATTCTTTTGAGTAAAAATATATCAATATGGGCACACATTAGGTGGA
This sequence comes from Pinus tabuliformis, assembly GCA_031772625.1. Taxonomy (NCBI): domain Eukaryota; kingdom Viridiplantae; phylum Streptophyta; class Pinopsida; order Pinales; family Pinaceae; genus Pinus; species Pinus tabuliformis. Next base: position 407,153,482 of record CM062812.1, on the reverse strand, counting down.
TGGGCCCTTGGGACCAAAGGGATGTTATGCTTATGCTCACCTCTAGAGGGTGGAAGCTCTTTAGTTTTGTTAAATACTTGTTGGTGGCGGTCTAAGACCTGTTGCATCTCTAGATGAATATGAATAGTATATTCTATGGCCTCAATGACATTAAACTATGTGATGACTCCATGATGGCCCCTTTTCAATAAGTTTTCCATTTGATGCGAGCTGATGATAGAAGGAGCACCTTCCTGGAGTGCACGTATTGTATGAATGTGGTCATTCTGCTTAAAGCTCATATATAACTCCTAGAAATCCATTGTGATTGGGCCTAGTGTTTGAAGCTATTCAGGACCTAAGACAATGTCACAACCACCCATGTTAATCACAAATATGTGGGTCTTTAGGTGGTAGTCTCCCACCTGAAGTTTAATATTTTCACAACTACCTTCATATTTCATTGTTCCCCCATCAACAATAAGCACTTGGAAATTAGAGATTTCCCTTACAAAAAAATGAATAGCATCGGCAACTGTCTTATGAATAAAATTATGAGTGCTGCTACTATCAATCAATACCACTACAGGGTGATGTTTAAGAAAGCCTTTGATTTTGAGAGTTTGGGGTGTAGAAATGCCCACCAAAGCATGTAGTGAGATAACTGGTTCATCTCGCATAGCTGTGAGATGATTGTCTTGTTGGGTTTCCTCAATTTAGCCCCCTAGTACCCCAAGGAGTGGGGCTTCCTCAGATGATTTGTGATCAGTAACATCAATTTGAAAGAATTTTGGTTCCTTGCATTTATGCCCCAGGGTGTATTTGTCATCACAGTAGTAGCACAATCCTTGTTTTCTTTGTTCAACCATTTCTGTTGGAGACACCTTTTGAACCTTAACTTTTTGGGTAGGGCCTAGAGCCTAGGTGGAACACCCCTTGGCTACAAAATTTGGACATGTAGACTGGACAACTAGGGTAAGTTCTACCTCGACAACCTTTTGGCAAGCGTCTATCCATGTAGGTGGGTGGTGCATCTGGACATGTGCTTGGATGGTTTCTTTGAGACCACTGATGAAACACTCCAAGTAGAATTAATATCCTAGACCTTCTGTTCTGAAGGTCAATGTCTGAAACGCTGCAATGTAGACTTTTATTGTGCCTGTTTATCGGTTCTTAGTGAGACAGCACAAAAAATTAAATTATTTTTCAAAGAGGTCACAAAGGGCTTTTGAGAACACGTGCCATGTTATGTTCCTGGGATAACATTTCAGATGCCACTGCCACCATTGTCATCTTTCTTGGTCCAAGTAAAGGGCTCCCACACATAATATAGTTTGATCATCGCGGATATCATTCAAGGTGAAATATTGTTCCATTTGTGCTACTCATACTGTCAAATTAGAGCCATCAAATTTACACATGTCCATCTTGGATGGCCAGGGGTGGAAATGTTGGTGATTTCCATGGATGTGAATACTAGATTCTCCTTTGAGGTGTTCATCAATACTATGCACCTCTTGTTGATACCCCGTCATGCTCTTGGTGAATTGTTCAACCGATTTTGAAAGGTTGTCCAATTTTCCTTGAACGAATCCAACCTTGTTTCAAGGAGCTTGATCTTCTTATTGGCCACAACTTGAGCTTTGGTTTCTACCATACACAAATCTCGAGCACTTGAAGTCACTCCGAAAAAAAATTGGGACCACCCGAAAATTGAGGTTAACTAGTGAATGGTACTCCCCGCGAATCAGTACTATAGTGGCCAAATTCCAGAAAAAATGATCCTCCCCAATGTCCTATGAAAATCAGGCCCAGAATATAGCAGTAGCAAGCCTGACTACACAAAGACTCAGATCTACCTGCGAAACCCCAACTGCTGAATGTGAGTTGTATTGCGGCGGTAGAACCCTAGCCGGTGGATCTTATTGGTGCAATGGTGACAGAACCCCAACTACTAGATCTGAATTGTACTACGGTGGTAGAACCCAAACTAGTGGATATAATCTAGAAAATAAGATAATGGGTGATCTTCAGAGATCCGAGGGAACTATGGCCACAAAGGAGTGTCAGGTGCTACAAATCATAATATACATAAGGGTCCAACAATAGTACTTGGCCCTATTTTTTCAGGGTGCTAACTAAGGAGGATCAATTGTATCCTTAATAGTACTACTCGACTACCTTATCAGACATGTGAGTAGTCTCCCTGAGTGTTATTCTTAGTGTACTGTAGTAGCAAGACAGTCGATGGCTTATCTAAGGCGAGGTTTCAAGGGATCCTAGGGGCTTTAGATATACCCAACGGGTATGTGTAAGTGCAGTCCATGCACAGTTTTTTCTAATGCGCTACTACTCGAAGGGGTATATGCAGGAGTTATAAGGGAGTCCAACAAGCATCACCACCTCTTGTATTTCCTACATGCATGCCTCCCCAAATCCACAGATTTATGTGCTCAATGAAAGATCTTGTGGTTTAAAGACATCGAAACACGTCTCTAGCCGAAAAAAAAAATCTGCAAAATTATAGGTACAACCGGCCCTAGAAAGGGCTTTGATACCACTTTTTATGCTCTTGGCCTGCAAGAAATTATAGAATACCAAATATGCAAAGAAATAAACCGAGAACATAGAATAAAATGAGAAAAACAACAAGTATTTTATTATTCAGAGATAAATGCAATGTTCACTTTCCTCTTCAAGGGGGCAACCTCCAGTAGAGTAGAGCTTGATTAAAAAATAAGACTCGATGATCTTTCCCTTCTAACTAAGACTATTTATAGCTAAATGACCTCCAAAAACCTAACGACTAGTGGTCCTTTACATAACATGGTTTAACCACTTTATTTATTAATTATGGCCCGTTTACAACTAACTGTGGTCCCTTTCTTAAATGCGGTTCAACCAATTACAAATATTAATACTGGCTTTATCGACACTTTAACTAACTATGACTATGACTCGACCCTATTTGGCTTATTACATAAATAAAGGGGTTAAGGTTGGACCCTAACACAGGTGTTATGGCATGTCAAGATGTAAACTGTGTTTCTTAGCTGTTTTATGGCCATGGTTGGACGTGAGCCTTAACTTGGTAAGTTGTTAAGTGGGATGAGTTGAGATTTGACACGAGTAGCCTAAGATGTGTTATAGGCAGTTCTTAGGTGAACAAGGCATAGTCTATTTATAGTAACTATAACATGGTTAAGTTGTTGTAGTTAGGGCAAGACTTGGTTGGGTTCCAGTGTTGGGTGCGGAAACCCCCAAGGGCTGTTTTGGGGCTTAAAGCCCATATTTTTGTCCAATTTTGTAATAAAAATGTAAAGATTCCACATTTTGTGGTCGTGAAGCATGTATTTGTTAAGGAGTCATAGGGTTGTCTTCCCTTATTTCGAAAATGTAATGCCAGCTGTAGAAGATCTACCCATGGTCCATGGACCATGGGATTATATAAATAGAGCTAATCTCTAAGTAGTTAGAGACAACTAATTACGAATGAAGATATGATGTATGAGAGATAGCTTTGAAGTAGAATTCTAACTTTTGGGCCGTAGCGTAGGTAGAGGCTCTGCAGCTGAGTGTGCAGACCGCTGCAGCTAAATGCGTAGGGCGAGTTGAGTCTGTAATCATCTGGAATTATCAATAAAGAGAAGTATTCTATCATTTCTGTGTCTTTATTTCATGTTTATGCATCTGTTATATTAGGTATGAATTTCACTTCTAATGCTTATATGATGTGAGAATATATGTAAATGTGTTGGCTAAGTGAATGAAGGTAAGAATATTTGTTTACATGAGTCTACCTAAGATCTGTTAATAATATAAGTAGGATACTTAGCCCAATTTGGTAGATATCATAGCTCGCTGCCCTAGCAGCGATACAGGAATTTAGCCCCTAGTTAGGTCTGCACGGAAGCCGATTGTAACAGTTCGCGAAGGTACTGAAGGGTAGAGGGATAAGCAACCTGTGTGAAGGCAGGTATAGTTGGAATAAACCGACATCAAAACCATCTCAATGGTGTGGAAACTTGGTTCCAACATCCCCTCATATTGCTTCGGGTGAGACTTCAGTCCACGCTCTACGGACTGATGCCGAAAGGGACAGTAGTGTAGGGATTTGTTTGGCTAACTAACACTGGACCTAGGTCAGGCCCCCACAAGCCAACAAATGGTTCCGTTGCTGGGACCAGAATCTGCATAAGAGATGTGTGATGTCATATCATTGGAATCCAACTAAAAAATAAATCAAAGGCTGGTTGGAGAGAAGGATTCACGAGTTCGCGACACAAGAAAATAGAAACCCGCGACTATCAAAAGAACAATGGCTAGACAGGTACCTATATATAGAGATCCACGAAATATTTTTCACGTCCTTCCCTACTGAGCTATACAAGTGGATCGCAAAGCTAGCAGATAGCCAAGGAAAGTGAAAACTTGATGGTCCTATTATGTGGACCCCAAAGCTAGTGCGAAGGTTGGAAGCATCGGAGGATAAAATCGTGCACACCACCGATCATTGGCACAATCACATTATAAGAGGATTTCTTACCAATTTCGCGGTTGACACCTCAATCAGCTATAGTGAGGTAGAGTGATGCCTTTTCAAAGGCCCATGAGGTAAGTACATAAAATCTTTGAATACTTGGATTAAAATGTTGTTGTGCGAAAAGTGGGTTATGCAGCTACCTTGATGTTCGTGTCTACATGAAGTAGAAGAATTTAGAGAAATGAAGGAAATAAGGATCTAGAGCATAGCCCCTTGATTTCACCTCTATGAGGAGAAGAAGAAGGGATCGCGAAGGTCTCTCTGTGAAGTGTTATTCACTTGATAAGACAGGGATTTCCATGAATACCACCTCTACCCACACCACCTCCATCTTCACCGCCATTACCTCCAACTTCACTCGTACCACCTCTACCTCCACTGTGATTTAGTATGGCAAACACAGTGAAGTTTCCTTTTTCAAAGGCTTGGGAAATGAGGACCCAGACCAATTCTAGTTCGTTGTGAGGGTTGTATGGGAAGCTCAAGGTGTTATAGATGACCATATAAAGAAAGCAACACTGGTTAGTGCTCTACAATATCGCGCGCTAACCTGGTATATTAAGTATTCCAGAGATAACCCAAATGCTAGAGTAGCAGACATCCAAGCAGCACTCAATAGGGAATTTAGTAGGCGTAAATCTGAAGCACAGTCGATTGTGGGATTCAAAGAGATCACGATGCTACTAGGTGAGACACCTTGGGAACTAGATTAGACGCTGAAATGTACAATCCATGAAGCCAACATGAATTTGACAGATGGACAACATCACGAGTGATTTGTGGCTTCATTACTACCACATTTAAGAAGTGCGTCATTGCAAAAAAAGATAACAACTCAGGCAGAGGCCTTGGAGATTGCCAGGAGACTACATGAGACTCTGATGTAAGATCCTAATCTAGGAGTTTAGTAGATCCATGCGCAGTTGAAAAATCTGTGCCTTGAGATGCAATGTTTGAAGTAGGATAGGACGGTTCGGCCAGAGGTAAGCGAAGAAGTATGGTGCGTGAAATGCAAGAGTCAGGGTCATGACAAAGACCACTACCCGGTCTTTACAAATTACCTTATAGGAGGAGGACCAATGCCTCTAAGGCTAGAAGCTCAAGCAAGACCTAGCGTAGCACCTACTTTGTGGTGCGCTATCTGTCAAATAGTCGGAAAGCATGCCACGGATAACTACCACTTGTTACAGAAGTATACGGAAACTCTGCAATAGTTGTTCTATAACTTTTGTAGGTAGGTGGGAAATCACAAGCGTACCCACAGGAGCTATGAATTGATGATGGATAGAATGCCCACGTACAGGGTTCAGGCCGAAACGTGGCCCCTTGACTAGAATGCAAGGAGGGCACAGATAGGATTTCAGGGGCACAAACGAGGTTGAGATAGAGGAGGACCTGGTAGAGGTCACAGGCAGTTGATTTGCTACAATTGTGGAGGGCCAGGACATTATTCCTGTGATTGCACTAATCCAACGCTCCCGTCATGCATGTATTGCATGTTGTTTGATCATGAAACCAAAGATTGTCCTATGCTGATAGCTAGGATACATGAAAAAGGAGCTCTACCACCTCCTCTAACTTAGAACCTGTAGATGATGAGGTATGAGCCACACGAGGAAGATCTGAACGTAAATATAGTGCTTTGAAGTGAAATCGCGATAGGAGATGACAAGGGGAAACAGCCAGAAATCAGTACCTAGGTTCGCAAACCCCCGGCGAAAGAGCCTAAGTTTGATTTGGAGCACGCTTGGGAAAACTTCATAGAAGCTAAGAAGAGGTTTCTTGAAGCCTCCACTTCAGGAAGCAAAGAAAATCCTGAGCCAGAGATGGACCCCTCTATGCTCACAACATTCCTGGAAACCTATATGAAGTTACTACACAATAGTATGGCTATGAAAGGGTTACAGGAACTCATCAACAGATGTGCTAGGACCGCGCTGAGAACTGCACGTAGTCCAAAAGATCAACAAGAATAAAACAAGTACAAGGTGTGAAATGAGACTCACGGCGGAAATTAGAGAATAAGAAATGGATCTAGTCATTCTGGATTTGGGATGAGATGCGAAGGTTTTACCGAAACATAAATGGGAGTGAATTAGGAGACCTGCACTGCAATGGTCTTCGATCCAGATGAGAATGGCGAATCAACATAAAATCATACCCATGGGGCGATTGTAGGAAGAAATCATGGATATTGAGGGAGCGAGCACGCTAGTGGATTTTGAAGTAATAGAGATTGTTGATGACAACAATCCCTACCCTGCGCTCTTGGGAATTGACTCGGCTACTGATATGAATGGGGTAATTAATTTGAAGAAGAGAAAGATGATCTTTGAGAAGAAATCATTACGCATAATAATACCCCTGGATCCTACTGAAGGATCGCGCTATACGGAATGAGTCTGTGACTATTAGAGTGATGATGATCTAGACTGCATCTACAAGATAATAGTGCGAGTCCAAGCCTGGGTGAATCCCATCATGGATGGGAAGATTACATGGAAGCGTGAGAGTTCCTGAACTTTGGATTCCAATGAAGAAATAGAACGCTGGAAGAATCTGTTGCACGAGGTGATTACATTGAATTGCAATATGATGACCTCGTTGCTGCACTGTGTGTCATCAGAAGAAAGGAATCTGCCGACTTATGATGGTCTAAATGAGGTAGATACCTTCTTGGATGCATTTGAAAGGGAGATGCCAAAAAAGCAATGCTTCGAGGCCTTGTACTGGGTACTGCGCACTACACCTGCAAGATGGTGGGGTACACACAAATGAAGCTTTGATGATTTGGGAAACCTATGATGTGACTCACAGACAAGTATGATGGGTAGGATGATCCACGCATGCATCTGGCTAAGTGGACGCAGGCATATGGAGAAAAGCCCCTACCTAAGCCGATGCACATGTACTCCACACTAAAGTACCTGGTCAATAAGCCTGTGTTGGGGGTCCGAATTTGCAGATGGATTTACTGTTCCAAGAATATGATTTTGAAGTTGTTGTAAAGCCTGGATGATTAAATGCGAGACCTAACCACCTATCGTGCATCGAGACAGGGGAGGAACTTAGTAATTTGGAGAAAGGATTACTTGACACGTAGCTCTTTCCTGTGCATGTCGTGGATGGACATTTCGAGGATATAATACACTTTCTAAGAACTGGAACTGTGCCGAAATGATACTCTGTCTAGAAAATAAATTAGTGATGCGCACAAAATATTTCTCTATCATTGCTAGGAATCTATACAAGATGGGGAATGATGAAGTACTGCGAAGGTATGTACCTGAATTTGAACAAAGAAACATCCTCGGGGACGCTCATGGGGTTACCGTGGGAGGAAATTATGCAGGAAGAGCAACAACACATAAGATTATACACGCAGGGTTTTGGTGGCCAACCCTTCATCAGGATTCAAAAGCATATTGCAAGGCATGTGATGCATGTCAAAGAACAAGCAGACCATCATGGAGGGATGAAATGCCTTTGAATCCACAAATGATGTTGCAACCTTTCGAAAAGTGGGCAATAGATTTTGTAGGACCTATTTAGCCTCAAGGGGAGATAGGCATGAGGTACATTATCACTGCAATGGAGGTACATTATCATTAGTCGGTGAAGAATTGCACATGCGCAACTACCACGAAGTTTCTATTTGAACATGTACTGACGCGATTTAGCTGTCCAAACATCTTGATGAGCGATCATGGTATGCACTTCCTGAATGAGATGATCAACGCACTAACAGAAGAATTTTAGGTATATCACCAAAAGAACACACCTTATCACCCACAGGTTAATGAGATAGTGGAGGAATTCAACAAAGTGCTTGAAAATGCACTGACCAAGGTATGAAATGCTCAGTGAAGTGATTAGGACCTTTTCATTCCTGCAGTGTTATGGGCTTATCAGACGATATGGAAGAAACTGATGAGACAAAAACCATTTAGGTTTGTCTATGGAGTGGAAGTTGTAATGCCTATGGAATACATCGTGCCAAGTTTGCACATAGCAATTCTCACAGGAATGATAGATCGTGGAGCCCTGGGGGAGAGGCTCGCGAAGCTGGATGAGCTCGAAGAAGAACAATTTTTGGTTGGATTTCACCAACAGGTCCAAAAGAAGCGTGAAAAGGAATGGCATGATAGACACATTAAGCTGCGAAACTTTAAGGTGAATGACTTAGTGTTGTTGTATGATATTAAGTTTGATAAATTTCTAGGGAAATTCAGGATGCACTGGTTAGGGCTGTATGTTATGAAGGAGATTACCGATCGAGGCGTTGTATAGCTGGTTAAGTTAAATGGAGAACCTTTCCCAGGAAAGTTGAATGTCAATCGCTTGAATCCATATACAGGTGGCCCGGCCATCTGACTAGCCAATAGAAGCACAGTCTTAGCACTCCAGTAAGCCGAAAGGAGGTGCAGAAGTATAAACTACACTACCCAGGAGCTGCGCGACGTCAGGACTGCGCGCAGTAGTGAAGTGTCACAAGGTCCATGATAGTGTGAAGATAGCTGCACTAGTGCACAGGTCTGCCATAAAGTGACCGTTAAAGTCAATATTCACGATATTATGGTTGGTTTAAGGCCAAATGGAGCAAGCGGTATGCATTTAAGGCGATATTTATAGGTTAGAATCTTGAAAATCTATCACCAATCTACCATTAATGGGCTGAATGTTGGGGGAGCAGTCAAATTCAAATTCAAAAGGATATATAAATTACAAGTGGTTTTCCAACAAAAAACACTTGGCATTTTGAGAACTGAGTTGTTGCGCACTCCAGTATACATGAACCGAGACATATTCGAGACCCTGAAAGTGAATTCATTGTTTAAACAACTATGAGAGACACAACAAGAATTGTGGAATAACACTATGTCAACACCCGTAGAAGCCATGGACACAGGAGTAGTGACAGTAGAGGAAGCCGCGCAGGAAATTGCGGAAGTGGAAGCCCTAGAAAGTGCCAGAATAATAGTTGAGGTCCCTAAATCTCCATAAACACCGAGACATAAGAAGGATAATCAGGCCATGATCCTGGAGGGCATCTCGCCTAGAAATCCATAGAGGACCAAGTTCACCTTGTAGGAAAAGGGGAAGGCCATTAATTTGGAGGTCGATGAGGAGGATGTAGAGATGGAAGTTGAAACTCAGTGTGTGAACCTTATTACCCGGTTACCTAAGTAAGTTCCTCCACGCAAGGGTAAAACTAGGGTGTCAAAAGACATAGATGAGAGCAAGAGCTCTCTGCAAACTTCGCTACTCCCAAACGATATTTTTTTAAGGGACCGTACTTGGGGCGGGTTCCTGTGTTGAATTTTGAAGATGGGGACCTCGTAGACCATGAGAAGTTCCCGCATTTAGCAACTGAAAAGCTAATGCACCAGAGGATTGATGCGACTGTTGGAACAATTCAATTAGAGCCATCGACATGGCTCAGAGGTGTAGAGAAAGCCAAATTGCTTAACCTACTCTGGGTGTTGCATTACCACCTAGCCCCAGTCATTGTTTTCATCATTAGTCAACTATTCTTCTTGGTGCATGATGGGTGTTTGCGGCTAGAGGAGCCCATCCCCATCACAGACCATCCAATTCATGAAAGTACATGGATGTCTTACTCAGGGAAGGATCCAGCCAACATTTCAGAGGGAAAAGGTGGCGAGTTGGCCCTCGTGGAAGCAATGAAGAAGAAGTTTAAGCTAGAGAAGAAGAAGTGAGGTTTTGCCATCTGCAGCATTAACAACCCTGTAGTCAAGGTCATGACACAAATACTAGTAGGGAAGGTGATGCGAAAGTGTCACGCGAATGAGGTGCCCACAGGAGGTGCCTGTGCCTATGGTTGCACTAGCAGCCCAATGTGCAATAGGGGTCCAGTTCAACTAGGTGAACTAGTTATACAGCGAGTTCCTTATGAACTGTTGTGAGGCACATGAAAAGGGAAAAACATTCCACAGTTCGTGGCTCCTATTGTCAATATTAATGGTGGCATGGGAGCTGCCCGAAGATAGCCAATTCCCTTCGGTCACGCCGAATCTTCTAGAGGCACCAAAGTATGTTTCGTTGTGGGCGACCAAGGACGCACAACGTATAAAAGAAAGTAAGATCTTTTGGGTCCTGATGGAAATGAATATTCAAATGGGGATCAATCACAAGTTGTGGTTGTCACCCACAGTCTATGCCAGTTTGTAGAGCTTTGTAAAGTTCAAAGTGCATTTCCACCATGTTTTTATCAGGGAGCGGAAGGACCCTACAAAGACATGGAATAACCTACCATACCTGGTGACTGATGATGTAATTTTCACAATCCTGGAGTCTTGGCTGCTGGAGTGGCATGCTCGAGATGGTTCTACAGTGGAAACGAGCAAGTCCATAGTATAGCGCAAGAAGGAAGAGACAAAGCTTCAAATGGTGCAACTAGCAAAGAAGCATAGAAAAGAGGAAGCAGAGGCTAAGGCCCAGGCAACGCACAACACTGTGAAATTGGCTGAACAATAGAAAAATATAGGAGAAGAAGAATGCGAAGGACAGAAGTCATCTTTGCATGGGACTGAAGCAAACACAGAGATAGAAGAAGGTGTCATGGACCCACAAACGACCTCCACCCAACTCAAGCATCCACAATCATGAGAGTAGACAGTGCCATGAAAGAAAACAAAGGCATCGAAGACATCTTTTGACCTAATCACCCTCAATGAGGGGAATTTGCATGATATTGGTCAAACGGTGAGGGTTGTCACTGTAGAGGCCCTCCAATAGTTCGAAGAACAACAATAGTTGGTATTGGGGGCTCTCGAGACATAGTTGTAGGAGTTGTAGGTTCGCACTCCACAGGCTGACACAATGTCCATCAGCCTCGCGATCGACACTTTGGCTGCTGAGGAAATGTTGTGCATAAGGGTGACCAACATGATAGTGCTACCAGATGGGGCCTTTACTATAGAGAAGGAGTCCAACAGGCCTATAGTTAGCAATTTGAAAAGGGTAGGCTTGAACATGGTCGCTCCCTCGGGAGACACTCTACCACTTACACGATGGAGTCACCACAGAACTTCGAGCTAGGGAGAGTCATGCTCTACAAGTAATGAGCAAGCAGCGTATCAACATTGAGCAGTTGGACCTACAGCGCTGGTGGGCTCCAATATTGCAGCAATGATGTTGCAACTCTTGTGACTCCCTTCTTTACTTTTATCAACCCAGTTGTTCGTAACAAACTTGGAAGCGACGACGCTATATGCATAAGTACTAGCTCTTGCCGCAGGCTGTCACTTGATTAGCTGGCACAAGTTCACTAGGAGCTTAAGCCAACCTCTATGAGCTCCTAGAAGAAGCTGTTAATTATGATGGATGAAAGCTAACTCAAAAGAGGCTAGTCTACTTGCAGAAACAAGATGAAAGCTAAAAGGAAATACAAACCCTAGCAAACCCTACTTTTACCAACTAATCCTACTGGTGCAAGAAAAGAGATGAAAGTTGTGAAAATGGATGCCATTGACTATTGGAAAGGTAAAATGTAGGTGACTAAGCTACTTCTGAAGGAAAATATGGAAAAAAAAACATGTTTTTGTATTTTTGAGGAATTTTGCAGAATTATTATGCATGTGCTTTAACTATTTTTGACTGTGTAGAGGTTGGTTAGTGAAAGGAAATGGAGTGGGTGCTTATAGGAGGTTGGGAAGGTGAGAAGAGGGCCTAAGGCGTCCCTACCACCTTTCTAGAGAATTCCATAGCAATCAGATCTCGAAAAACTGCTCGCGTGAACTTCTACAAGAAGTTTGCACGGGTTCTACAGGAAGTTCTACAAGAATCAGCCAAAAGAGGATTTTAGAGGGTTGATAGTGGAAAAACGATGGGAAAGTGGAAATGAAGGGTGGATAAGGATGTTAAGGGGTCTAGGACTTGGTAAATGAGGCTAAGAGGCAATGAAGGTGGTTGGATTTGTTCAAGGATGGAGGGAGCAATGTTGCAAAAAAATGTAGAAATTAGGGAAAATTGGGAAAGTGTGGCAAATGAAGGGAAGGAATCTTGGATTAGGGGCTAGAACAGGTTGTATGATGGAGGAATGGTAGGTAGGGATGTATCATAGGTGCTCTGCACACTATTTTCGAAAACTAATCGAACAAAGATTGAGAAAACCAGAGATCTATCTATTTTGACCTAATTTTCCCTTAAAACCAGAAATATGACGAACAAAATTTTATAGACAGAAAATCGTGAAAGAGAACTATGGAAACTAAGCAATAATAGATCTAAACATGCAAGTATGACTAGTATCAACTTTTCCAACTAAAATTCTAACACTAGCAATTGCATGGAAAGACAAAAACAATGTTTTTGTGGCAGCAAGTATGTCTTAGTCTCAGATCATGGTCCCAAGGAGGGAGAGATGAGATCAAGGATTGCTTAATGGAATTTTTGCAGATATTTTTTGTTACCAAACTATCAAATCAACCTGAAGCATGAAAAGCTATTGTAATCATCAAAAACAACCTAAGTAACAAAGCAAGATCTTAACCTAAATAATAGAAATTATTCTATGAATGCAAGGAAAACATATAAAAATACACAAAGGAGGTACTGGCACTTGGGTTGGGCCCAACCCCAAGAGCTACAGCTTCCTAAAAGAGATCAGAGCTGGTGCAAAGCTGGATACATCTTTATTGATCAAGAAATAATAGTTACATCCCAAAAACTATCTACAAGAAAAAGCTCGAAAACGTGCTGATACAGAGCTGCACTAGAGTACGAAAATAGACTAAAAAAATGACTAAAATATAACTAGCAAATTGAGGCCCTAAGCCTTCTTATTTATACAAATTGAGGACCCCAACAGTCCTCCTAAACTTTAGGAATTCGCTGCCAAAACTTGCAGTTAACAACAACTTTACTAGCCCTGCTCGGCTGCCCTTGTGATCATCAATGTGGTGGCCCTTGAACTCCGAGCTACTAGTGGAGAATTCATGGTAAGGGTTCATAAATTAAGGGGACACCTTCCTACAAATCCTCTCCCTTGTTCTTCCACGAATTTGGCTGCCAAGTGCTCATTAAACCTTTGATTTTGTCTCAAAATTGACCAAAAATATGCATAAAGCACACATTAGACTTTTTGGCATACTGACTAACCCAATTCACTCTATTAGCATAAATATAATGAAAAATATGCAATAAACTAATGAGAATGGTGGATTAAGTCGAATTAGGAGGCTAAATAAGCCCATATAATTACCCATTTCTGGGGCTCATCATCACCCCCTACTGAAGGTGTTGCTCATCCTCTAAGCAACTAATTCATCTCCTCATCCTTGATGGCCTTGGTGGCCTCCATATCATCCCAAGCTTCTAAAGTGGTCTGCTCATGTGTGTTAAAATTGAATTCTTGTGCTTTTCCTGGCCTTAAAATACATGGAGGCCTGCCTTTTTCTCTTTCTTTTGGCTTAATTGGTGTGGTCAGGTCAATGAGACCAGCTATTGCCTCCCTTGCCAACATTTCAGGGGATTTCTCTTCCTGTTGTTCTTTTTCTTCACTCCCTGTAGAAATCTGTATGCCCTATGTTCCTACTTATGTCCATGATATCTCAGGATTTGTCTCTTCTTTCTCTTGCTGGGTGCTTGTCTTGGCTGTGGCAGCCTTTGTTTGGGCCTTCTTGGCCTTTTCTTTCCAATATTTGTCTTTTTTCCTTTCTCTGTTTTTGTTGTTTTCTCTTTTTTTGTCTTAATTTCAGTAGTCTTATCAAATTCCTCTTTTTCCTTCTGTTCTTCCTCTGTTTGACCCTCTGCCTGAATGTCCTGTGTTTCTTCATCAATGTTCTTCTCAGTTTCTTCAATTTTCTCCCCCTCATCACTGCTGGATGGGGTGATGTTCTCAGCTAGAGTTCTGATGTTATCATCCCTAGACATATTTCTGAAGATTTCCCAAGCTATGGGGATAATATAGGTGTGTAAGGCATCTTCCACCAATAGTTTGATGAGTCCATGGTGGGCCAACTGATATGGAACTCTTGCATTTAGCTTTGTGCCACATTCAATTAAGGACTGAAGAAGGAAATATGGGATGCTCAGTTTCTTAGCTGGGGGCAAGTCCATCCCATACCTTAATTCATGTAGCAACCTGAAATGATAACCATAAATGATGCTAAACCGCCCTTCAAATGTGATATACTTCATTATTTGATAACTGACTTCACTCCAGAGAGGAGGTAAGCTTGTCCTTCTAACCCCGTTTTCGTCTTCTATAGGATGCTCCTCAGGCAGAAAAAATGTTTTCTTAGCCACTTGTCCCAATGACTTCTCTTCTTTGCTCCAAGGGAGCCCCAATGGTAAACCGGTAATTCTACTGATGAAATCAGGGGTAAGTTCTAGGATCAAACCCCTAAAACTAACTGTGGCATGTGTCTTCGAATGTGGTCTTAGGGATATCAAAAACTCTTCAGTCACCTCCTCATCATAACCCTGAATTCTGTCAAAGAAGGATATCCAATTTTCCCTGGTGAAAAGGTCCACCACCTCAAGGTGTTCATACAGTTTGCTAGAGTTTAAGGGTTCTTTCCTCATGAATCCTCCTGGCATGGTGTTGAGTTTGTGTTTTAACCAGCAAAAATAATGCTCAGGTGGGAAAAAAATCAATCACTGAAACAGAGGAGAGCTGAATTCGGTTTTTTCTGAACCCAAGAAGGAATTTTTCATGTGCTCCTTACAATATCAAATGGTAGTAATTCCCCTATTTGAAAACTACTGTCACCTAGAATTGGTCTGTTTGTTTATGAAAGATTTTTTATTTTATTTTTACAGAACAGAGCATAAGGACACAGGTTTTTTCAGCACATAGATAGATATGTAAATTTGGGTTTTTTCACACACACACAGGCTGGCTTCTACTACTGCATGTATCTTCCTTACAAGAGAAATTGAAAAATGATGAGGAGACTTCAGATGCAGAGAAAGAAAGGAACTGTGTAGACTTAGTGAAATATGCAGGCAGACTTTCACTTTTTTCAATGTGCAGGCAGACTTTTACTCTTGTTTTTCAATCTAATGCTGTGTTCAATTCACCACCTTACACAAACAAAGCATGCATAGAGAAGCTTTCCTGAGCCTACCTCGTTTTGAACTTGAAATTCGATGAAAATGTTGGGTTTTCTTTCTGTAGAGCTATTCTCTACCTTTCCTATAGAAACCTTCCTGTAGACATCATTCCTGCTCCTGTAGAACTGTTACAGCTTCCTGTAGAATGCCGATAAGCAAGAGGGTTTTGAAAAATGGCAGAGAATGACTGGTTTTCTGCTATGGAGGTGGCATAGAGCTTGTTGTAGCTACGGGGACAATGATAAAATGGAAACAATGGTGGTGAGGGTATTTCAAAGATGAGTTCGATTGGCTGTTTATGGAGACTTCCGTTGATGGAGGGTGAGCTGGCCAAGTGCACGTTGGCCCCATGTAGACCATTGGTCCCCACTACAGTGTTATTATGAACTGTATGTTCTCTACCTATTAATCACTTGACATCAGTTGCGCTGGAGTTCAAAACATCTGTCACTACCTGTTTTTTAAATTTCCCGTGAGTTGACTATACACATGTGCTGTATGATTTCCGGCTGAGCGTTGTAGAATTGGACAAGGCACTGCCTGAACTGGACGAGGGTGGCCAGTTAGCTGGCCACCGATCTTGTTTAATCACAACCATCTCACTATCCATGCAGTTCTTAAATTACATTCATGCAACAGAGGAACGAGTTTAGTCACTTACCTGGAAGTCGAATGCGTTTGCTGTGAGGTGTTGTGGCCTTTCCTTCGGCTGCATGCCTTTGTTTCTATGGATGCATGCTTGTCTGGTTGCTAATACATGGCTATTTTTCTTGTGCAGGTATCCTATGGCTGGATCTAAGTTGCGGAAGTCTGTTTCAACCTTCAGATTTGCACCCTCATGCTATTAATGTTGGATTTTTGCAAGACAACGACTTGTTTTACCCATAGCTCCCAAACGATAGACTGGGTTGACCTAAAACTTTTTGAGCATGTTTCTATCATCATTATGCACCTCCCATAGAAAAATTTTGGTCAATGGATGCACAGATTTCGAGAAAAACTGAAAATGGCTAAAGGTGAAAAAGGTCAATTTCTCGGAAACCGTGCACTGGAATTGGCTGAAATTGCTTCGGAATGTTACTACCCATATGCATCTTCTCATGAAACAGGTTTTTAAATGGATGCACAGATACAGAGAAAATTCAAAAAAGGTTGAAGGTGATGGAGGCTAATTTCTTGGAAACCGTGCACTGAAATTGGTTGAAATTGCTTGGGCATGTTGCCATCATCCCTATACAACTCCCTGTAAAACAGATTTTTAAATGGATACACGGTTTTCAAGTTAGAGAAAAAACAAATTTTTGCTCTATGTATTTTTGTATCAGAGCATTCTACAGTTTTTTGGATAGTAAGAAAAATGAGCTTGGGGGGTGATGCAAGCATGGAAATGATGGAAGAGGGGTTTGTATACTGCAGGAGGATTTATGAATCCTTTATGAAGCGTCCCTATTCCTCAAACTGGTTTTGAAGTCCATTTCTAGCTTTCTGTAATTTCTACAGGATCCTCCTATATAAAACACAGTTTTCAGAAAAGAAGCACAATGAGGTAGAAAGAATGTCAAAAATGATGGAGAAGGGTGAGGAATGGTAGGATAGGTGTTGTTATTGGTTTTAGAGCTTTCTTGGCAGCTTTTACTACTTCCTGAAGTTCTACAAACCTGCAATACAACTAGAAATTAATTTTTTTTCTTTTTTTTTTTTGAAAACAACTAAGGCACCTCAAGGAGGTATTCACCCTAATTACCTCCCTTGCGTGCCTCCAAGGGAGGTTTTCACCTAGGGATCTTATTCTCTTCTTCTTTTCTCATCTTTCCAACCCATTGACCGCCTCATGAAGGTTTTCAATCAATGGGCCAACCTGAGGCGCCTCCGAGGAGGTTTTCACCTTAGATTTTTATTTCCCTCTTATTTTCATTTTTTTCTTTTTTCCCTACCCTACCCTACTTGAAAAACAAAATCATTTTCAAGTATAAGAATACTTCCAACGGATCCATGTGCACATCGAGATTAGAGACAAAATGAGGTGGAGGCTTGAAATGCATGCTTTGACAGCTATCCAGATTTCAGAGACCAAATGATTTGACTTTGAAGGGATCAAACATAGCTGAGGAAGAGAGTACTACTGCAACTTAGTGACCGTATGGAACCATATCTCAATATAGCTTTGATATCGTTGGTCCATTTGCTGATCTGGATCATTCTTCATGTCGCCTTCTACCATGACCTTCTCATCTTCTTCTTTTTGCTGATTTTTCTCTTGAATACATGGAGGAGTTGATGGTAACCATGAGGGAGCTCTCTCGATCTCTGATTTTGTTGTCTTCTCTTTATCAAGTGCAGGCCATGGTTCTTTACTCTTCTCTTTTGCATCTTCTTCTGCTGGATGTGGTCCTTCAATGATATCAATATAATCTCTTTCTTGCAATACTCTTCCTGAGTTATGGTGAATATCATTGAGCTCAAAAGGAGTTGTTTGGAAATGTTGTATGGGTAGTTGAGTGGGGGTGCATATTTGAGATGGATGTGGATGGGGTTGTGGTTGGGCAGGTGGTTTCCCACTATATACTTGCTGAGCCTACCTGTTATTTGGGTTTGAGTTTGGTTGAGCAGGCATTTGGGGCTGCCTTGGTGGAGTAGGAGGCCATAGTTGCGGTTGAGTAGGTGGTGGAGGAAAAGGAGCAAAAGGAGTGTTGTACTGGGGCCTCCACCACTGATGAGGTGTATTCCACTGAGGTTGTGGCTGAGCGTAAGGGTGAAATCGATGAGCAACTAGTTGTCCATAATATGGAGATGCGAAGGACCAAGGAGGAGGTGTGGACTAGGAAGGATGAGTAGGGGGACCCCAAGAAGGCATGGAAGTGGCTTGATAGGGGTTGTAATAGGTCTAGGATGTCTCTTGCATTCCCTGATGGTAAGGTATGGGTCCATGTGGCCTCCTTTGGTTCATATAATAGAGTGGTTAAGTGGCTCCTTTGGCCCTCTGATATGCAGCTTTAATTCCTGGCAAGGAAGGGCACTGGTTCGTAGGATGGACTTTTTCACACACAAAACACACTTCTATAGAGTGCAATGGATATTCGTTCCTAGGATGCTTTCTAGTGCACCTAGGACAAAAGATGGCCAAAGCCCTCTTGGCTTCCTCTTGCTTCATTTGGATCCGCAAGGTATTCATTTGCATGGCAATAGTCTGTCTGATCTCGCTCTTGAAATATTCCCACATGTTTCCAATTTCACCTTCAATGGATGAGTTGGAAGAAAAGGTACTGCTCCCAACATTTATGTTTCAACCATTTGCTCCAGAGGAATGTTTTCTTCTTCTTCTCCCCTAGAGGTTCTTCAAATATGTCTTGTTTTCCACCTAGGGGTTCTTCTTAATCACAACCATCAAAGAAGAGAGAAGGTTGGTTGTGTGAAGCAGTGGGGGTGTTGTGCAAACATTTTTCTGACTTATCTCTACTCCTACAAGGCATGAAAGGAAATCTTTTTGGTTGATTGTTGTTTTTTTCTTCTTGTACCTGCAAAACTAAAATAGATTGAACTGCAACTAACTAAAATCTATCTTGCTAAAATGAAAATGCAAAATTGAAATGAAAGCAGGAAAGGACTAATTTATTTTTCTGAAATGAAATTGCAGAATTGAAATGAAAGCAGAAAATGACTAATCTATGTTGCAGAATTGAAATTGTAGAAATGAAACGCTAAGCTACGCTTGCGGAATTGAAATTTCAGAATTGAAATGCTAATCTACGCTTGCAGAATTGAAATCGTGGAATTGAAATGCTAATATATGAAAGTGGGAAATATCTAATCTACGCTTGCTGAAATGAAATGAAAGCAGGAAATGTCTAATATACTTTTGCGAAAATGAAGTTGTAGAATGAAAATGAAACAACTATTCTACTCTTGCTGAAATAAACTACTTAGCAGAAGGTTGCAGTAGAAAATAGAAGAAAAGAAGCAATCACAAATACTCTGACGCTTCCCTCGCAATAGCGCCAAAAAGATGGCGGGTTCCAATATTGCAGCAATGATGCTGCAACTCCTGGGACTCCCTTCTTTACTTGTATCAACCCAGTTGTTCGTAATAAACTTGGAAGCGAAAATGCTATATGCACAAGTACTAGCTCTTGCTGCAGGCTGTCACTTGATCAGCTGGCACAAGTTTTCTAGGAGCTTAAGCCAACTTCTATGAGTTCTTAGAAGAAGTTGTTAACTGTGATGGACGCAATCTAACTCAAAAGAGGCTAGTTTACTTGCAGAAAGAAGATGAAAGCTGAAAGGAAATACAAACCCTAGCAAACCCTAGTTTTACCGACTAATCCTACTAGTGCAAGAAAAGAGATGAACGCTGTGGAAATGGATGCCATTGACTCTTGGAAAGGTAAAATGTAGGTGACTAAGCTACTTTTTAAGGAAAATATGGAAAAAAAACATCTTTTTTATTTTTGAGTAATTTTGCAGAATTATTATGCATGTGCTTTAACTATTTTTTACTGTGAAGAGGTTGGTTGGCGAAAGGAAATGGAGTGGGTGCTTACAGGAGGTTGGGAAGGTGAGAAGAGGGCCTATGGGGTCCACAGCACCCTTCTAGAGAATTCCACAGCAATCAAATCTCGAAAAACTTCTCACGTGAACTTCTATAGGAAGTCTGCATGGGTTTTACAGGAAGTTCTGCACGAACAGGCCTAAAGAGGATTTTAGAGGGTTGATGGTGGAAAAATGGTGAGAAAGTGGAAATGAAGGGTGTACAAGGATGTTAAGAGGTCTATAACTTGGTAAATGAGGCTAAGGGGTGATGAAGGTGGTTGGATTTGTTCAAGGATGGAGGGAGCAATGTTGCACAAAAATGTAGAAATTAGGGGAAATTGGTAAAGTGTGGCAAATGAAGGGAAGGAATCTTGGATTATGGGCTGGAATAGGTTGTATGTTGGAGGAAGGGTAGGTAGGGATGTATCACAGGTACTCTGCACACTATTTTCCAAAACTGATCGAAAAAAGACTGAGAAAACCAGAGATCTATCTATTTTGACCTAATTTTCCCTTAAAACCAGAAATATGATGAACATAAGTTTATAGACAGAAAAGCATGCAAGAGAACTATGGAAACTAAGAAAGAATAGATCTAAACATGCAAGTACGACTGGTATCAACTTTTCCAACTAAAAATCTAACACTAGCAATTGCATGGAAATGCAAAAACAGTGTTTTTGTGGCAACAAGTATGCCTTAGTCTCAGCTCATGGTCCCAAGGAGGGAGAGATGAGATCAAGGATTGTTTGATGGCATTTTTGTAGATATTTTCTATTACCAAACTGTCAAATCAACCTGAAGCATGAAAAGCTATTTTAATCATCAAAAACAACCTAAGTAACAAAGCAAGATCTTAACCTAAATAATAGAAATTATTCTATGAATACAAGGAAAACACATAAAAATACACAAAGGAGGTACTGGCACTTGGGTTGGGCCCAACCCCAAGAGCTACAACCTCCTAAGAAATATCATATCTGGTGCAAATATGGATTCATCTTTATTGATCAAGAAATAATAGTTACATCCCAAAAATTGTCTACAAGAAAAAGCTCGAAAATGTGCAGATACAGGGCTGCACTAGAGTGCAAAAACAGACTTTAAAAATGACTAAAATCTAACTAACAAAACTGAGGCCCTAAGCCTTCTTATTTATACAAATTGAGGACCCCAACAGTCCTCCTAAACTTTAGGAACTCGACTGCCAAAACTTGCATTTAACAGCAACTTTACTAGCCCAGCTCAGCTGCCCTTGTGATCATCGATTTGGTGGCCCTTGAACTCTGAGCTACTGGTGGATAATTCAAGGTAAGGGCTCATAAATGAAGGGGACACCTTCATACAAATCCTCTCCCTTGTTCTTCCATGAATTTGGCTACCAAGTGCTCATTAAACCTTTGATTTTGTCTCAAAATTGACCAAAAATCTGCATAAAACACACATTGGACTTTTTGGCATAATGACTAACCCAATTCACTCTATTATCATAAATATAATCAAAACATGCAATAAACTAATGAAAATGGTGGATTAATTTGAATTACCCATTTCTAGGGCTCATCAAGCGCAACGAGACAGTGGCGCAGAGCAAACAAATAATGCAAGTATTGGAGGAAGCCTGTCAGATGGTCCCCAAGATGGAGATGGACATTCAGGCAGAAGAACCGGTGGAGGTGCGCATTCGTAAATTAGCTACAGGGGTGTGTGACACCCGAGCAAAGATGGCCAGGGTTTAGCTGGAGTTGAACCTTCAGATCGCAGAATTGCAGTTGAGGGCTCAGCCTTCTCATACTTGATATGGATCACATAAGCCTCAATTCGACAATTGAATCCCTACACGGAAAAGCCACAACAAATAAGGTTCATTGTTTTGAACGGGCACGCTTACAGGTCTTGAAGTTGAAGTCAGATCTGACGTTTCTTAAAAGATGCAGAGATTCCTCTGTCATCCTAGTCTTTGCCCATATTAATCATCACCTCCATACCCCTTAGAACCGTTAGGTATTTCTAAAGACCAGTTTAGCTCTACTGAGATATGAAATTAGAAGGGTTAGATGTTCCTTGGATCTACTTTCCTAAAATCTGCTGGCTTTACATCTGGAACTTTTGAGCTTGATTTCTGCCACCCTTTGGGCTAGAATTGAAGCATGTTCAGCATTGAAATGCCTGCATTTAGAAGATCTTAGAAGGAATAAGCAAGCATCTAAATTTAAGAGATTGGCCCAAAACTCTTCAGTGTCTGGCAGCCCTTTAACCTCTTTGAAACGATTCTCCCATAGCTGGCTTTCGGTCGATCAAAGGTTGGCCCTCCATTCTTGGGCTTGCAGCATGTCTGGCTCAACCCACCCGCATTCTATTCCATCAAAATTTGCGTTGGTTGCTAAAGAGACTTGTCCATTTTGGGTCTCACCCTTAACCGATAGCCCGATCCCTCATTCATTGTCCAGCTTACAGTCTCTCTACCATTTGAATGAGCCTTCCTCTAAGCCCTGTTTCAGAGTTTATTTTTCACATAGATCCTCTGTATCACATCCAGGTCATCCTCCTACCTCCGTCACTAAATCCAACCATAGGAACTTTCCCTCCCCTGATCTGAATCCTCCTAGCCCCGTCGTTGAATCCAACCGTAGGATCTTTCCCTCACCCGATCTGAATCCTTGCACTAATATATAGTCATTGCCGTAGATGTCCCCAGACCTTCTGGTCTGCAAGTTATCCTTAATAATTCTAGATCACAACTTAAAGGGCTTTCCTTACCTCCAACAAGTGACCTAGTCCCACTAAAACCGTCCCGCTCATCCATGTTGCAACCACCGCTCCTCCTGTCGAATTGTTGTTCTATCTAGCCCCCGATCAAGGTTCTTGTCTCACCAGGTGCCTTTATAACTACATTAATGTCTCGTCAACCTACCCTGATTGCTGAATCAAGTTGCAAAGATATCTCACTGACCCTTAATCCTTCCCTTGACTCTATAAGGGTTTCACACAATGGTTTACTATTGCCGACTCCAGATAGTGACCCCATCCCTTTTGATCAGGCCATCGTCGTCACAGAATCTAGTAGCAATGTCATACCTAAGCCTGATTCAAAAATTGATTTGGACATAAACTTGTTGAAGCATATCCTCGAATGTAATATGGACTGTAGGTTCTGTATGGACAGTGCTAACTATAATCATAAACTAGGTTGTTGTAATAATAATAATAATAATATGGACATTGTTAACTATAATCATAAATGAGACTGTTGTAATAATAATAATAATAATAATAATAGTACTACTAGTAGTAGTTTGAATCACAAGAACAAAAATGAAGATAACAACATTAATGATAATAAATAATATATGATTTATTATAATGATGATTCGGCCAATAAGATTTAGAGTAGTTCCAAGAAATTAAATGATAATAATAATAATTATAATCTTCCTCCTTCTAAGAATAGTAAAGTTATCAATCTTTGGAGTTTCTCCTTTCTCCCTACCGTTTTCAATCTTCTGGGTAAAGGTTTAAATTTTTCCCTAGCCCTTAAAAATATCCCGATAGAAGACATTATCTATGACGTTGAATTCAGGATAAGGGGCTTACCTGATAATATCAAGGACACTATAAGGAAAGATTATGTTGTTGTCCTCAGGAAGGCAAAACCCCCCAACAACGATATCAACATGGATGAATTTGATGCCCTCTGATCCTTAAACCAGAATAAAGATATCATAGTTCTAAAAGCCAACAAAGGAGGGGCTACTATCGTCATCAACAATTATTATTAAAGCCAGAAGATGTTAGATCATTTATGTAATAGTGGAAGCTATAAAAAGCTCTCCAAGAATCCCCTGAAAAATATCTCTAGGGCTGTGGCTCTTGCTATCAAGTCCAGTAGCTCGGTGGGTTCCTTGTGCCATAAACTCATTGAGAGTAGCCCCATTACACCTAGGATCTATGGGCTTCCTAAGATTCACAAGGAGGAGGCTTCCCTTAGACCCATAGTCAATACTATCGGAGGTCCTACCTACCTTCTTGCTAAATACCTGGCCTTGAAGCTTAGACCCTTGGTTGGCCTTACGGAGTCTTTCGTCAAAGACTCTACATCCTTTGTTGAAGAGCTTAAGGGTATTAAGCTTGACCCAGGTGATATTCTGGTAAGTTTCGATGTAGTCTCCCTTTACACTTCTATTCCTATAAAGGAGGCTATGGAGGTTATCAACTGACTCACGGACTTGGATACCGCCAAGTTGGTTGAGATCTATCTCACTTCCACTTTTTTCAGCTTCAAGGGCGAGTTCTTTGAACAAACGTGTGGCATTTCCATGGGCTCCCCCCTATCCCCCGTGGTTGCTAATCTTTTTATGGAAGATTTCGAATCCAGGGCTTTGGCCTCAGCCCGGCTCTTGCCTAAACTTTGGAAGAGATTTGTGGATGACACGAATGTCATTTGGTCTCATGGCTAAGATGAGTTGGATCTTTTCTTCCATCATCTTAACAGTCAATCCTCCGCCATTAAATTCATAATGGAACAAGAATTCAATCGATGCCTTCCTTTCCTTGATGTTCTTATTTCAAAAAATAATGATGGTTCCCTCTCCCACCAATTGTTTCAGAAGAGAACTCATACTGAGAAATATATTCATGCCAGCTCCCATCATTTCCCTGTGCAAAAGTTGGGATTTCTCAACACTCTTATTGTTCGGGCACTGAGAATCTCCGATGAAAAGAGCCTCGATAAAGAGAAAACCCATCTTCTTAATGTCTTTGTTAATAACGATTGTAGTGATCACCTTGGTCAGAGGGCTTTCCTTAAAGCCAACAAGAATTCATTGGTCAAGAAAGACCCTAAAGATCGAGCCTTACGGGTCCATCTACCTTTTATCCAAGGAACGACTAATAAGATTACTATGATTCTTAAGAATCATAATGTTCCCTCAACCTTTAGACTTCTTAACACTCTTCATAATTCCCTCTAATCATTGAAAGATCGAATTGACCCTAAGGACATGAAAGGTGTCTATATGATCCCCTGTTCTTGTGGGACCCCCTACGTTGGAGAGATTGGTTGCTCTATTAATCAAAGGATTAATGAGCACTCAGCAGACCTAAAACATGGGAGGACCCGGTCTTCTGCTCTTGCAGAGCATGCTAAGAAGACCAAGCATCATGTTTGTATTCAAGAGGCCCAAGTTATTGCTAAGGTTCCACATTTTCACCACCGAAAGTTTAGAGAAGCAATTGAGATTGAAAAAAGGCCAAAAAATCTCAATAGAGATGACGGCTGGAAGATCAACAGTTGTTGGATCCCTACCCTCTCCTCCTAGTTGGTTTTTCCCCCCTATCTTCTTACCTGTCTTCTGAATTTATTAGAATGATTTTGTTGCATTAGGTAACTTTGAGTTTTATTTAATTAATAGGCTCTATTAATAGGTTATACAATATTAATATCAAGAAGAACATTACTATTATTAATGATTAAATAAGAATATTATAATAATTAAAGTTATAATATCAATGTCAAAGTTTTAGGAGTTATAAATCCATAATTTTTGTTTTTGTCCTACTAGTCTTTTATAATTTTACATCATTTCCTTAAATTTATTTGATGACCCCTTATATGACTATCATAATGGGATTATAAATGATCATTAATCTAAAATTTATTAGATAGATTAAGTATACATGTTTAATTACTGGGCTCTTCTAATAGGTTATACAATCCATTAGTAACATTAGGATAATACTATTACTAACTATTAGGTAATAATACTATAATTTCAAAGTAATAATTAAATCTATAATATTAGTATTACAGTTATAGTGATATTAGGGTAATAGATACACACTATTATTAATATTAAGCACTATTAAACATTTTAACTTAAATATAGTAACTTTTTACTTAATTATTAACATTCTTACTATAAGTTAGTTAAGCATTATAATATTAAAATGAAATATTCATAAAATCATTAATTTAACATTCAGAACCCACTATATATTTTAATAATAGATATTAATTCAAAA
The DNA here is from genome assembly GCA_031772625.1 of Pinus tabuliformis. Taxonomy (NCBI): domain Eukaryota; kingdom Viridiplantae; phylum Streptophyta; class Pinopsida; order Pinales; family Pinaceae; genus Pinus; species Pinus tabuliformis. The sequence continues at coordinate 407,127,330 of CM062812.1, read as the reverse complement.
AAAAAAAAAAATTGTCCATGTCCTTATCCCTTAGTCCATGTCCAGTCCGATTGTCTAGTCAAAGTTAGTTGTTACATGGTCAAATATAGCCATTAGTCTAGTCACTTATATCCATTTAATAGTCAATCTTAGCTGTTGGAAGATCTACTCTCCCTATTAAAATGAAACCATGATCTCATTCTTCAACTTGTCGTGACAATTAACCACACTCGTTGGTTTGAAACGCGTCGACAAATATTTCATAATGTGATTTACGCCGAAAAATCTCTCATACTTGATATGCATCACAGAAGCCTCAATTCAATATTTGAAGGCAATTGAAACTACTGACCCATCCTTAGCTTATAAAACCTCATCTCTCATGCATTGACAACAAATTTCTAACTATAATATGCTCAAGATAAGAGGTCTAGAATATTACATACCTATAAGTACCTGATGGTTGTTGGAGAGACATGCATGATACTACTGAGTTGATGATTGATCCATGGTCCTATAGAGGTGATAATTTCCTTTTTTTGCTTCTGCACAGGTCTTCATATTTTGGTGATTTTAAACCTCTACTTCTAGTTACCATGAGCAAGCTATCCTAGTCAAATCCAACTTTCTTGGAGTGATGGGTTTTTCCATGGGTAATGTTAACCTTCCCTATACCTTATTCCACCATTAGACACCCTTCCCACACTCCATTCTAGCTTTCCTACCATATCCTAAGATTTTGTCCTGTTTCTTGTCGTGAAACGGGGCACCCTGTAGTAGAAATAAGACATCTTGTAGTAGTACTATAGGAAACAACTGATTTGACTTTTTTTGTCCATATCTCCCAAATGGTAGAATTGATTGACGTGAAATTTTTTGAGCATGTTTCCATCATCCTTATGCATCTCCCCATAAAACGTTTTGGCCAATGTATGCACGGATTTTAAGAAAAATTAAAAATGGTTGAATTTGATGGAGGTCGATTTCTTGGAAACAGTGCACTAGAATTTTCTGAAATTTCTTGGGCATGTTACCATCATCCATATGAATCTACCCATGAAATAGCTTTTTAAATGGATGAATAAATACTGAGAAAATTCAAAAATGGTTGTAGGTGATGGACGTCGATTTCTCGAAAACTGTGCACTGGAATTTTCTGAAATCACTTGAGTATGTTGCCATCATCCATATGCATCTCCACATGAAACAAATTGGAAAATGTATGCATAGTTTTCAAGATATGACAAAAATAGTTTTCTTCTCTATGTATTTATGTTTCCTGTAGAAAAATAGAGCATTCCTTTAGTATTTCAGGACAACAAGGAAAATTAGTGGTAAAATCTTGGTAATGATGAATGGATAGTGGAAATTAATGAGGGTGATGGATTTGCAAGGCCATGGTCCTTCTAGAGCATCTGAGAAAATGAGGAGAAAATGAAAGTTTGACTTCCTTTTACTAGAATTGTGACCAATTTTTTATTTTATTTGGTGCCAACTTGCTTTTGTTGCTTGCAAATGTTGGAGAACATCTACATTCATCAAGGAGATACATGGAGCAAAGATCTTTTATTTTTTTCCTTTATCTTTTCTTCTAGGCTTACTCGCTGACTCAACGAGGTTTTCAACTCGTACGTCTGCCTAGGTGCCTCAAAGGAGATTTTCACCTAACATCTATTCTTTTTCTCTCCTTTTTTTCTTTCTTCCCAACCCATTGACTGCCTCAAGGAGGTTTTCAATCAATGAGCCAATCTCAGACGCCTCAAAGGAGGTTTTCACTTGAGATTTTTATTTTTCTCTTATTTTCATTTTTTGTTTCTTTTCCTATCCTACTCTACTTGAAAAAACAAAATCACTTTCAAGTATAAGAATACTTCCAATGGAGCCATGTGCACATCAAGATGATAGACAAATTGATGTGTAGACTTGAAATGTATGATTTGGCATGTACCTTAATTTGAGAGATCAAATAATTTGAGTTTGACGATATCAAGAATAGTTGAAGATGAGAGTGTTGCTGCAACTCAATGACTATTGGAACAATATTTCAATATAGTTGTGATGCCCCTAGTCCACTTGTTTATTTGGATCATCTTGGATGTATTCTTCTTCCATGACCTTTAAATATTCCTCTTTTTGTTGATTGTTCTCTTGAACACATGGAGGATTTGATGGTAACCATGACAGAGATTTCTCAATCTCTAATTTTGATTTATGCTCTTTATCAAATACAACCCACGATCCTTTGGTATTTTCATTTGAACTTTCTTCTTCTAGATGTGGCCCTTCAATGATATCAAGATAATCTCTTTTTTGCAATACTCTTCCTGAGCTATGGTGAATACCATTTAGCTCAATAGGATATGTTTGGAAATGTTGTACCTTAGCATTGTAAGTGGGTTGAGCTACTTCAATGTCTTGGTTTGGAAATGGTGGTACAGGTAGTTGAGTGGGACTGGATATTTGAGATGGATGTGGTTGGGTTTGTGGTTGTGGTGGAGGTGGATGGTAGGGATATCATGGAGTTGGGTATGGAGGATATTGAGGAAAATATTGAGGATATTGTGGATGGCTCCCATAAGTCCCTTCCAACCTTGATGCCAAGATTAGTTTTGGGGTTGAGATGACCAATGCTTCCAAAGAAATGGTGTGTTCCAATTACTATGTGGTGGATATGCATAACCTTGAAATTTTGAGTTAGGATCTTGCACCATATTAGGTTGAATATGTTTCCATGGTATTCTTGGAGCTACATAGCATAGCTTCTTTGGTGATTGACTTGCTCCATTGTCGTCTTGGTAAACTTCTTTCAACCTTGGTAATGAAGGACAATACTTAACATTATGTGATTATGCTTGGACAACAAAAATATAAACATCTTATTTTTCTTCATCTTACATTCTTAACATTTCTACTTGTTCACTTAGATTGCTAAGAATTTTTATTTTAAATTTATCAAGCAAATTTCCAAGTTTAGCTTGACTTATCGATCTTGATGCTCATTGACTTACTCTTTCCCTTCCTCTTGATATTTGTTTTCATGTTTCACAAATTTCTTCAAATAATAATTAGTATACATAACCTCCACTCATGAGATCAAGGAGATCAATCCACTCATCCCTGAATTTTCTAAGAAAGAGGGATTTTAGTGTGTTTGGTCCTAAATGATGTAATTTTTCCGTCTTAACATTATACATGAACCTCTCTATTAAATCCTCAAGGCTCTTATCTTCTTTTTGATTAATTCTAAAGAATTATTCTTTAGTATCATGATATTTATATCTTTCTAGAAATATCTTTTGCATATCATTCCATGACCTTATTGAATTAGTCCCTCAACTCATGAACCATTTAAGATCTTTATCCTTCAATGTTGCCGGAAACAATCTCAACTTTTGACTGTTTAGTAAGTAACCATAAGATCTACAAGGGATTCCAAACTCAAAGAGAAAATGGGTCCTCTGACCTCATACCATGAAAGTTTGGAAGAAAAGATGGAGGGATGTTCTTCAAGTGCACACTAACATCAGTATCTTGAATGGGAAATCCAAGGGGATCTTCTTCATTGTCATCCTTTCCATCCATTTCTTCTTCCTTCTCTGCCACCACTTCTTCTTATACCTGCAAAAATTAATGGTGATGTGGCTCTTACTGCAACACATGAGAGAATGGGGGGGTGGGTTGGTGTTGGAGAATTTTTTGTTTGTTTTTATGATTGAACGAAAACACTAATGCAATGCGCTTTTCTGTTTCTAAAATGAAATATTCCTAATTAAATTTGTTTTTTTTTTGTAGAAAGTAAAAGAAATGAATCAAATAGGGAAGAAAACAATGCATACTTTGACACCTCCCTAGAAACGGCACCAAAAAGTGATGAGCCTCGGTATTGCAACAAGAATGCTGCAACTCCTAAGGCTATCAACTTTAATTATCAACCTGGGGTTTGTACAAAATTAATAGGTATTTTCATTATATGTGCAACATATAATGCATCCTTCCTTTGTTTTCATGTTGTAATGGAGTGCACGTACTGAAATCAAATCCTAAACTAATTGTAGAAAATGAAATGCTCGAAATGGAAATCTTAAGCTATTGCAAGAAAGAAAGTACAAGGAAAGAAACATATTCTAATTGCATTAAGTAAATATCATGAACCAAATGTCAACCATTACATTTCAAAGAGGTTAGATCCATTAACAGAGTTCATTGGATGTGGAAATCAAGAAAATCATCATTGTATTATCCAATTCATAAATTTGTTCATTAACTCAAATCGCTGAAATTCTTTGCATGGGTAAAGAGGCAAGTCCTAAGTGGCCTTTAGTCTTCCCTAATCATTGATTTAGAGCCTAGGGGTATTGATTCAACCCTAAGGGACAATATCTAAGCTTCTTGAGCAAATCTGGGCAAGTATATGCGTGTTGGAAGGCTACTACAAGGTTTCCTGTAGTAGTACTACAAGAAACAACATATTTTCTATAGTGGGTTATAAGTCACCGAATGACCAACCAAATCAAATAAAAATTGGATGGGAATTTTTTTTTATTGACTAGGATGTCCTAAGTCTACATTCCAAGTGGAATCACTCAAAAATACCTTTGTTAACTCATGCTACAAAATGGTAGAAAATTACTAGTCTAAAATCTAGAAATTCGAGAACTAGTGAGCGAGTAAATCTATCAAATGTCTAACCTAATCAAATGAAATTCAATGGGGTAATTTTTGTTATTAAGTAGATTTTTTTTTTTATCTAATTCAATTGGAATCAACTCAATTGAATCTCATTATCATGCTCTAAAAAATAGCATAAATTTATTGTTATTTGCCACAAAAGACTTCCAGAAATCTAGATTTGGGAATAAGCACACTAATCCAAGTAGATCAATGATTATTATGACTTTCCAAAGCTTTTACAATGATGAAATGATGCTTGTGATCCTAGAAAATAACTTACTTAGACCATTTAACCCAATCCTACAACAAGAAATCCTTAATACTAAATACAGAAATAAAAAAAAAAAAAAAAAGAGACAAAAACAAGAGATGCATGTGAATAAGAAGTGAAAGGAAGAAAAGTAAATGATACAAAAGTGCAATGAGGCTCCTAGGATGGCCAAGCCCAAGGAAACTAAGATTCATATAAAGGAGACCAAGGTTTAGAAGCTGAACATGACACCAATCTTCATTATTTCCATCAATACAATTACATCCCTGTAAGAAATGACAATGGAGTTGCAAAAATACAAGTTCTCTCCACAGGAAGACTAATCAAAATCAAACCCTAGAGGAAAATTTGACTTGGTACTTATACAAAATTATTAGGAATCATTCCCCATGAAAGGAGGAATCTTTCCCCACCAAAATCCCTTGATTAGTGGATCTGGTTCCCAATACTAGGAATCTGCATTAAATGGCAGGGAGCACATTCCTAGATTTTCTCAATCATTGGAGCTCCACAATATGTGGCATAATTCTACAATATCTTGTTGATTTATTATTTAATATTGATCCTCCTATAGTAGGGATCGGGTCCCTAGATTATCTTCTCCTCCAAATCTTCATAATCTGCCCAATATTCTCACAATATTCCACAAAAATAAATAATATTAGGCACAAATATTCAATTATCCATAAACCTTCCTAATGAACAAATTAAAGTTAAAAAAACATTATCTAATGAAAAAGGAGAGGTTTAATTTGTTTAAGGATGGGAAGATGGGCCTTAATTTATGTCTAATTTAGATGTCCATCACCAGGATAATGGCTTATGATTATATAAGTATAAGACAAGGAGTATCGTCATGAGCTAGCTTATTCAATTCTATTATCACCTGTGAGTGGCATTGTCATAATCTGGCTACCAAACTAGGATGGTGGCTTTTAAAAGAAAAATGATAAAGAATTAAAAGCAAAAATTTAAAATATTACCTCTGAAAATGTCAACTAAAGTGGATGGGATTCTAGTTCATTATCAGTTAAAAGGTAACCCTATTGAGGATATGGATGCCTGCTGGTAGCAATGGCTCTACTTGTGATAAGGTAGCTTCATCTGAAAAAAAAAAAGAAAAAAAAAAAAGAGAGCAAAGCTTTAATAACCACCTACTTTATCTTTTTTAACTAATTAATGACTCATACAGACAATGGATATTTTCATCAAAAAAGGTTATTAGAAAGTCACGATGAAATGATTTTTGATTTTCGGAGAAATCCTACTTACCTGATATATATTTAAAGTTGTTGTTCATTTCTTCTTATTTTTTGTTATTGATTAAGATTAAATTTCATTATCTTTCTCAGATATAACTAGTGCTTCCAGTGAATCGCCAATTGTTGTGTCACTCAACAACCCCCCATTATTGTAGAAAAGTAACTTAGCCAAATAATGGGGACCCTTTTAAAATTTTAGAATAGTACGCTTAAATCAAATAAAGAAAATAAAGTCTAAAAATAGGTCATCCTAAAACTAGGCCTTAATCCGAAAATAACTAAAAAGGACTTAATTGAAATTGATCCCATGTATTTTTCTTATCACTCATCATGAATTATTTAACGTACCAATAAAACCAATGTGTGATGTGAAAATACCCCAACCTGACCAACCATAATTAAACTTATGATAAAATCTTAATGAAGAAAAAGGGGCCCCTGTACATATAATGAATATTTCAAGGCCCATGATAAAGCCACGTCATCAATAAGAAAAATATTGCAAAAGAGTAATCGGTCAGTCTCGATATGATTATTAATCCAAACCCCAATAAACCTTTTTTGTGATATCGCACCAACTGTATCACACATATTGCATCGCGTTGCATCGCAAGATGTTAAGTGGTCTTTCCTATGCAACATCGATTGTGATAAATAGTCGTGTGATATGATTTTGTGATATATCATAATACGACTTAAATCACATATCAGCAAAAGAACATCATTCACAAAAATAAAACAATGCTCACGCTAAAACTTGCGATGTCATATGGTCCCACAGGGAGCTGACTTGGCCAATGGACATGTGACATTCACATTCTTCATTTACTTTTAGTTATAACAGTATTAATTGTCCTTGATTGTGTAAATGATTTGATTGATCTTATTTAGCATTTCAATATTTATGCCTTAAATGCCTATTTTCACTCTATTTTTCCATATTTCTATTTGCCTCAATCTCTAATTGTTGCAGCTAGTTCCCAACATATTTTCCCTATCACAAACTAGTCCCAAGAAATAAAGATCAGGCGAGATGTCAAGGGCAACAAAGAAGAATAGTAAGAATGTGGCCTCGCCACCTTCAGATTCATCCACTATAGAAGTGACTGAGATGCCTCCCTTATTTTCTGATACTAAGTTTACTAGAGACGTGGGAAGTTCTTCTTGGGAGGCAATTTACAGACTCTTTGAGGAAGAAGAACCCAGAGTAGTGGTCAAGCAAGCTATAGTGGATGATACAACATCTACATCTGAAACCACTTGGTCAAATGTTGCCAAATCTCACCTCCATCGCATAGCTACTTGGGAAAATCTTATGCCATATACAAACTTAGTGAAATGGATGATTGATGAAGTCAATATTGCAGATAGAACTTTCATAACTCTGAGGACTCAAACCAAAATTGGTTCATTAAGAACCAAGGACCTCAGGAATTTGTATCACCTGCTAGATCCTCAGAAGATATATAATACTTAGTTCATTCAGAAGTTCACGGAGGAGCATCCAATTCAATCAAAGCCGATAAGACAATGGAGGCATGATCCCCATAAGCACAAACATGAGAAAAAGGATATGTATTTCGTTTCCTCTCTTGTTGGTCCTTATTGTCATATCGCGCCTATGATGTGTAGGTTGTTTGGGAAACCAAACACATAGAAATTTACTATAGAGTGGGTTCCTTTAATAGAAGTTGCTTCAGAAGCCTATATCATGGATTGGGAAACTATTTTGTCAAACAATTTGGCTACACAGATTTTGGCTTACAGGAGTAAATACAACATGTCTACCAGGGAGATTCCTCCCTTTTTTATGAGTGCATATATCATGGACGCACTATGCTTCACATTCGACTTTCCATCCATGGGATGGAAATGGACTATAGAGGATCCTACCCCTATTCACATATACCATAATATTCTTTGGGAAACCAATTATCAACCCCACTTTTACAAGATTTTCCATGGGGTAATTTTGCTGAGTCGTTTTTTATGAAAGACCCCCCAGATCTTCTAGGGAAGCTTTAGATGACCTCACGGCCATGGGAAAATGGTTTGGGGAAGAATTTTTCACCTATGTCAGGATCTATGGGAGCTTAGTTGCCTCACATGTGCTCCCTCTCTATGTTCTGGATAAACTCTTGGCTAGGGAGGTCGCATATCAAACCATGGGAAATGGGTTAACCAAATCCCTTAAGGAAGAAAAGAAATCTTTTTGGCCCCCTTTTCCTATCCACTGCGAAGTTTTCACACTAGAAAATTTTAGGCATGCGACCCTTGAGATTAACAAAATCCCATGCATGAATTTTTCTACTATCCCACCTAGACAATATGACCCTAATAAAAAGGCTCAGAATGTTACTGCACAAGTCAAGGTGAGACAATTTCAACATGAGCCAAATATTTTTGATGATCATTTTGAAATAGTTGTTGATTATCAACAAATTGAGGCATTAGCCAAAGCTTGCCTTAGCCCAATAGATTTGGAAAAGTTTAGACACTATGGAAATAATAGATTTGAGAAGATCCCCCTTAAGATGCTTAACATTTCGCAACTAGTCCCAGATCAAGAACAGATTACAAGACAGTTTCTAAAGGAAATAGAGGTCAAGAAGGGAAATGCCCAAAACACTTCATCAACTCAACAGGCCGAGGACTTACTACCAACCAATGAGTTAGACAAAGTTTGGGAACAATTTAATAAAATTGTGAATAAAACCTCTTCGAAGACGCAAACCATTGATCCTATTGATAATTTCAAGACTCCTGAAGTTACTAAGAAGACTCTGCTTACCTTTGAATCTTCCAAAAAGGCAGTCAGTACTGATGACTTGGAATTCATCCCAGCACATCCTACATCAGAAGTCATCCTTAAAATTGAAGAGATACCTCCACTAGATGTATTTTACATCCCTAAGCATAGAGCAGTCATGACAAGGCAGAGAAAGCAGAGAAGAATAGAAAAATCCTAGGCCTTGATTCTTGGAGATGTACCTTTAGATGTCTTGTGGAAGGATTCTCAAATTAATCTAGTCAATGACCTTACAAGGCTTTGACAGTTCGTGGGGTTGTATGCAATTGCAACTGTCAATAAGACATCAAAAGTGCAACTGCTCTTAAGGGAGAAGGATGATAAAATAATTTAGTTGGGAAAAACCTTATCAAGTGCTAAACAAAGCATTGATAAAGAATGGTAGGTTCAATTGACACAACTGCAATAAAGCTTTGACATGATGAAGCTTCAATATGAAGCAGATATCAAAATTTGAGACAATCAAATACAATAGCTTCAGCTCATGATTAATCAACTTAAAGATAATCCAAAGCTGGAAGAATTTAAAAAGGAAGCAATGCAACTCAATACACTCCTTACACAACAACAAGTTTTATTTTCTAAAGAACTGATAGCGGCCCATGAGTTATGAAAAACAAGTGATTCTTTAATGAATCAATCATCTGACTTAAGGACATATTTTGAAGAAATAGATGATAAAATATTAGAATATATCATCTGGCAGGATAACGAAGAAGGGAGGGAAGAAAATCCTCAAATAATTCAAGAATCACGTAAAGATATCCTATTCAGGGACTAGGACATGAAGTCAAAACAAGCAGAAGCAGCAATTTATAGTGCTATGGACATTGCTAATAATGTCGTAGAAACTATCAATGAAAATCGGTTTAACGCCAATCTAATCCATGAAAGCCCTGCTGATGCTTTACCTGATGTAAAGCCACGTATGAATAATTGGCAAGATTTGTCCAAAACAAAGGTTGATAACATAAATAAGTTAACCAATTTAAACTTTGAGCATTATTGGCAACACTTGGTTAAACCACACAGCCAATGGCTTATGTTATGGTGCTTAAAAAATTCCACTGTCAAAATGCTGACAGCACTTTCTGATGTGGTCTATGTTGGACAAATGAGGATGAGGCTAGCTCATCCCCCATAATTTAGGCCAATGGTTGATATTCGCAAGAAGAAGAAACAAAAAGGAGAGCAATCAACATCACACTCAGGATGACTCATCCCAACAGACTCTATTTTTCTGTCTTTTAATTTTATTTTAAGGAGGGTTGTTTGAACCTCCTCAGCCTTTTTAGCACTCACTATTTTTGTAATTAATAATTTTTTATAAATACCCCTTTCATGTATTTAGAAAGGGGTTCTGAATTGTTGTAAGGAAACTTAAGAGACTCGCACTATTGTATATTTCAAGTATCTTAATAGGAATGAGGAACCAAGACTATTTTCTTTCCAGGAGTAGAGAATTAATCTATTAGGTACTATTATCCTTGTTTTATCGTTGTTTTTATATTTGATGACACTCACATATTTTCTTTATTGTTTCTATTGTGTATGATCTTATATATTGTTGAATAATTATTCACTATTGAAGAGTATAAAGTTGATATTTTTGAATGCATTGTAGAAACAACGAAATATTATATGCGATATGTTTTAAAACAATTAATTTAATTAACTATTTAATCAAATTAATTATCTTTCTTGTATTCATTACTTGAAATGTTATATGATCTATATTGTTTAGCACATTAAAGAATCTTTAAATCACATGATAAGGATGAGTTTTATCTTGGGAAATAAATAGTTATATATCTATCTATATATATATATATTACTTTCATCTCCATCTACCACATCCCTTTTACTCACAATTATACTCCAAATACCATCATATATGCTTAAATGGAAATTGGTCGCTTGATCCCCAATTGGAGCCACTATTCCAAATGGATACGGAATGGTTTTCAAGTTCCCGACCAGTTCTTATCCCCAATGTTGAGGCAACGATATTCCAGGCCTTCAACTTTTTTGGTGCTAGAAGGAAGGCCCTAACTAAGGATGGAAAAAAGGTTTGGTCCTACATCAAAATGCCATTTGAAGAGTCACTCCCCCCCAATATCTCCAACAAATTCCAGAGTTCATTCCAAATCACCCACTCCTAGACCGGAAGTTGTGAAAACAACTAAAAGTCTCCTAGCACACTACCTAAGTCATATGATCAACCTCCTTCTCAGGAGATACTTGAAGTTCAACCTTTAATTCAAAAATTAGAAGCAATTTCTATTTCTGAAGAGAAGGCACAACAAGCTGACTTATCTTAAAGTAGTGTTTCCTATTATTTCCAATCTACTCACATTTTGAAAGACAAGAAAGACAAAAAAAATGAAGCTCAATCATCCAATAGTGAGATTTTATCAACAACTCCACATCAAATACCTTCATTTCAAATTTCATCACCATTTTTCTCTCCTCTTCTTAATCCTCCTTTCATTCTCTCCCATCATAATCAACTGGTGGTGATTCGACCAGCACTAGCTCAAGAGATGCTTCTTCTTCCACATAGTCAAATTCTTCTATTATTATAACACCTTCTTTTCAAGTTCCCATAATGGCAATTATGCAACAAAACCCACCAACAGCTAGACCATGGACTAGCCCTGGAGCTGTCCACATGGCAGCACCTCTCCATCCTTTACCAAAACATCCTGAAATATGGTTGCCAAATTTCAATCATGATGATGGACTTCTCGCTGAAGAACATCTCCATAATTTTATGTTGGAAATTAATCTCAATGGAGTAGTAGAAGAATACTATGTAGTGAGACTATTCCCATATATCCTTGAAGGATCAACAACTTTGTGGTATTTCTCATTACCACCAATGTCTATCACTAGTTGGGATATATTTGAAGAACAAATTTTGACTAAGTTTGGTGATGATCGCACAACTATTACTCTAATCAGTGATCTGTCCAATCTTAAAGCAAACCCCAATGACAAAATCAAATATTTCAATTCTAGGTTTAATAAATTGTTAAATAAAATTCCAGATACCTCTAAACTTGGTGTTGATGTTCAAATTGAATGGTATACTCTTCCATCTAATATCGCAATTTTTGTAAACAAGGCTAATAGAGCCACTTTAGTTGATAATATGAAAGAGTCAATAGATGTAGAAAAAAGGATTCTTGCCTTAGAAAAGAAAACTACTCAAGCAGAAAGAAAAACTAAGAAAGTTACCTTCAAGGAAGAACCAAAGAAAAAAACTCCTAAAGATCCTTTTGATCTTGAAGGATTACAAAAGGTTCTTAAATCTATGTCAAATGACATGGTAGATATAAAAAAATAGGTAGTTGAGTCTTCTAAAAATCCTTTCTGATCTTTCAGGAGGCCCCACACATCAAACCCTTAGCCTCCTAATGTCATATCGAATGTTAAATCTGGTCAAGAGGAGGAAGAGGCAAAAACAACATTATATGTTGATGAATCCCAAGAAGAAGAAACAGTCGAACTTCAAGGATTATGGGATTTTATTCTTCCAGATTTGGATGATGAAATCAATGTGAGGCTTTTCTGGTTAGTACAAGAAGTGAGGGCTCTTTAGATTCATCGCAGTCAACCAAAAAACAAAAATTGTCTACACCTAACACTAAAGACAAAGCTTCACCCAAAAAATATCCCATTACACCTTCCGTCTCAATTCCATCTTCTTCAAATTCTCCATCCATGTCTAAAACTCTAGTTGTTTTTTATACCATAGAGTATAATATAATAGAGGATGTGAACAAGGTCAAGGCTAATATTTCCTTCTATGAAGTGGCTAAGCTAAAGCAGCAACATAAATATTTACTTAAACAATTGAATGCAGTCCTTGCATCCCCTTTGACAATTGTTGTTACTTCTAAAGATTCTAAAGGAATAGGAAAACCTCCCATTGATCCATTATATAAGATTGATCCCACCAATGCGATAGGTCAAATTCCCATACCCCTTAGTTTCTACTAACCTTTGAAATATTCAATAAAAATTTTCATAATTATTTAGTAGATTCAGGAGCATCTTCAAATGTACTACCTTATTTCGTTTGTCTTAAACTGAACATTTCACCCCAGAAATCTATTGTGCATATTTTCCATCTCAGCAGAACCAAAGTTAAATTATTAGGGGAAATCAATTCAGTTCTTATTGGACTTTCTTCTAATGCTAAAGTCTGTCAAATCATTGATGTACTTGTCGCCGATATCCCTGACTTTTACGGTCTAATTTTAAGTAGAGATTGGTTAAAAAAGTTAGTTGAATGGGAATTTTCTGGTCCCGTCGTTTTCCATAAAAATGTCATTTGGGGCCTCAAAACAACTCTGAAAGTTCTTGACCCGAAAAAACTGCCAAAAATAGTAAACTGTGCTACAATTAAGGAAACTGAAAAGCTGAAAGAGACAATGTTGGGGGTCTGAGTGGAATAGGAGGGTGACCACCAATATCCACTTGGATTTGTCCTCCCCCATTAGGAAGTAATAGTCCTCATTGCATTGAGTGCCTCATGAGATGGGGAAGCATGTTTTTGAACTTGGTCCCTAGTGAGCCACTTGACTTGGTGCAAGAGTTGGCTAGCTTTGAAAACCTGATACAATTGGATATTTTACTGGTTAGTTTTCTTGATCTGTGTGTCCATGATTTGGTTAGTCATGGCATGTTCCGTGCAATTTGAGTTTAGCACTGTTAGTGTGAGTTGTTCTACAATGTTGGATGTCTCCAACAATGGTGGAAAATATGGTTGAAGGCTATCTATATTGAACACTGGGTTCGGAGCAAGGAACTATGGAATGTTGAGCTGTTGGGTAGCAGAGGTCCTTCACAAGGGTTTTGGGGTAGAAAGCCCAAAAAGTAGGATTAAATTATTGTAAAAACTATGAAGTATGAAGAGCGTGAATTATAAGAGGTTGAGTCAAAGGGTAGTCTGCCCGAAAATAATGCAAATAAATATAAATAGAGTCAGCCTGCGCAATGATCACGGGCCAAGGAAGGGTATAAATAGAGCGCGGCTCTATGAGCGAAAGGTAGTTCTTTGGAAAAAGATGAAATGAAATGGGTTTTTGAATAAGATAGTCAGAAAAGAATTTGTAAGTCTAAGTCGAGGGTTTGGATAGTAGGTAGAGGCTCTTCAGTTGTGTGCGCAGAGGCCTGGAAAGTCTGCAACTATGTGCGTGGACCCTTGCAGCTGAGTGCGTAGGGGGAATCTGAATGTATTGAGGATAAGTGGAAATAAAGATAAGTTTCTTCTGAAATTCTGTGTTCCTCCTGAGCTGTCGTGATTCTGACTTTCATAATATCTGTTTAATTTAATCTACTTATTATATGAATGAATGTAAATCTGGGTTCATTTTAATGCACAAATCAATTGTGTTGGTTAAATTTTTTCTTAAAGACTGTTAATTTGTAACCGCATCCTCCAATAGAATATTGCACTAATAAGGAAGCTATAATCAATTTGTATCTGCGCGAATACCGAAAAACGCGGAGCTGTAAACCGGTGCATGAAACCTCCAAACCACACCAAGACATCCCTAGGGTGAGGAAACCTGGTTCCAGCACCCTCCCCTACTACCTTGGGTGAGACCTCACTCCACGCTCCGCAGGCTGTTGCCGAAAGGGCTGGTAGTTGTGGGATTTGTTTGGCTAAATAACTCTTCTGAACCTGGGTCAGGCCCATATAAGCCAAAAAATGGTTCCATTTCCGAGACCAAGATCTACATAAGGAGTGTTTGGTGTGGAACGTGGGGAATCTATAGAAAAGAATGTTAAAAAATCAAAAGTATTAGGGACGGTAGAAGAACAAGGGTAACTATGGCGAACACAATTCAGTTACCAATGTTTAAAGGAGGAGGAGGAGGCGAAGACCTGAACAGTTTTGGTTTGTGCTAACATCAGTATGGAATGCGCAGCAAGTCACGGATGATAATATCAAGAAAGCCATCTTAGTCAGCACACTACAAGACCGAGCGCTAACATGGTACATGAAGTATTCAAGCATCAACCCAATGGTAGGGATAGCGAACATCCATACTAAATTAAAAAGGAGTTTAGCTAGCCAAACTCAAAAGCACAGTCGGTTTTAGGATTCAAAGAGATCATGATGATTCCTAGTGAGACCCCATGGGATTTGGATCAGAGGTTGAAAAGCACCATTCGCAAGGCCAACATGACCTTGACGGATGCACATAACCGCACTTGGTTTGTTGCATCATTAACACCATATCTGGAGTCAGCTTTGTCATAACAAAAGATCTCAACCCAAGCAGAAGCACTGGAGGCAGAAAAATGGCTACATGAAACCTCAGTACAAGGCCTAAGGTTGGGAGTTCAACAAATCCAAGCACAAGTCCAAAATTTGTGTTTGGAAATACGGAAGTTAAAACAAGAACAGACACCACATTCGGAAGTCCGGGAGGAAGTATGGTGTATAAAGTGTAGGAGCCAAGGACACAATAAAGATCACTGTCCGGTCTCGGTGAATTTTGTGTTCACAGGGGGGCCAACACCATTGCAACCAAAGGCATAGGTAGGACCAAGTGCGATCACCTCGCTTTGGTGCACAATCTCTCAGGTAGGAGGAAAGCACAACACCGATAACTGTCATCTATTGCCAAAATACAACCAGACCCCCCAACAGCTCTTTTGCAACTTTTGTAGATCGGTGGGCCACGAAGGAAGAGATTGTCATAGCTATCAAATGTTGATGGACCAGGCACCTACCTACAGAATGCAGACTGAGGTACGAGGTCAGGATCTAGCCATGGCGATGGCATGAGGTGGGTTCCCGAGACGGGGTTGAGGATAGGGTGGAATGGGGTTAGGAATGGGTGGGGTTAGGAATGGGTCGCGGGTAGTTAATATGTTACAACTGTGGTGGACAAGGACATTATGTGTGGGATTGTACCAATCCAACCCGAATATCATGTCCTTATTGTGAGCAATTTGGTCATGAGTTGCTAGATTGCCCCATGTTGATAGCACAAATTCGTGACAAGAAGGCAGTGCCTCCTACAACAACATAAAATGTGCAAATGATGAGATCCAAACCACGGGACGACAAACCCATGGTAAACATGGTAGTGTGGGGTGGCGCAGCCATAGGAACGTCCAATTGGGAGAACAATATTGAAGCTAGGGAAAGCTTCACGGGCATCTATACCCGAGGTAGTAGGGATCGACCTGAGCTAGCTAGGGATCCCTCGATGTTGACTACCTTCTTAGATACATGCATAAAACTACTTCGTGACAACAGGGCAGTTAAAGTGTTACAGGAAGTGATTAATAGATGTACAGGATGGGGTGAACCTCGCGCAGTTTGGAAATTAGGAAGACACGCAGAGCGGACTGGTCGGGAGATGCAGTTAACAATGCAGATTGGTCACTATGAGATGGATCAGGTCATTTTGGACCTAGGTTCGGATGCAAAAATATTGCCTAAACGAACTTGGGAGCGCATGGGTAAGCCTAAACCACAATTCTCCTATCCAACTATGGATGGCCAATCAATAGAAGATCTTTCCCATGGGAAGGCTGCAAGGAATTATAGTAGATATTGATGGCGTAAGTACCCGAATGAACTTCGAAGTGATTGAAATCATAGATGAAAGTAGCCCATACCCTGTGTTGCTAGGGATAGACTGGGCCACTAACACGGATGGGGTTATTGACTTCAAACATAGGAAGATGATATTTGAGAAGAAGTCGCTCTATGTAGTCATTCTGCTAGATCCAATAGATAGACCGTGCTACACAGAACTTGTGCACAAAGAGAAGGGCGATGCATTGGATTGTATCTACAAGATTGCTCCAAACAGGCCGAAGGAGGAGCAGAGACTCTCACGGAGCTATGCCAGCTCCTACACCAATGATTCAGATGAAGAGGAAGAGCAATGGCAAAACAGGGTGAACGGGGTAACCACGTCATAGTGTAACATGATGACGAAATCGTTGTATTTCGTTAAAGCTCAAAACCACGAGCTACCGATGTATGATGGGCTGACAATAGTGGATGAATTACTGGTTAAATTCGAAAGCGTGGTACCAGACTACCAACAGTTTGATGCGGTAAAATGAACATTGCGCGTGACACCGGCGTGATGGTGGAACACCCATGAAGGAACCTTCGAAAATTGGCGAAGTTGTAGGTGCATGATGAAGATAATATTTGGGAAGCTAGAGCTACGAATAATGGAGAAATGCGATGGACAAGATGATCTGTGCCTACACCTGACCAACTGGAACAAAGCTTATGGTGCGGAGCCTCAACCAGAATGGGTGCACTTATTTTATCATACCCTGGATGTCATTCCATGGAAGTGGTATATGGAAACAGAGCTCTGACATGGCACCGGAGAGTGGGATATCCTATGTGAAGGGTTTTTGTCAACATTTCTCTTTGAAGACCAATGGATGGATATCGTGGACAACACATTATAGCTAGTAGAAGCTGCCATATTCAGAACACCGCCAAAACTAGAAGAAGTCATGCCGTCAGACTAGTCGTGACAATTAAGCCTGACCTTAGCATGTTACAATGTACAAGTAGAAGATGATGAGGATGACCCGCGTAACATCAATATACCTGAATCTGAGGGGAATTGTGAGGTGTGCAGCCCTGAGATAGAAGATCCAGACATCATGGTGCCATTAAAAATAAAGCAAGTATATCAGAATAGAGGAAGAGCCGAAGTATGCTACGCTTGGGGACTCTTGGGATGATGCCACGATGGAAAAGGTCATCATGTTGCTCTGAGAATATCAAGATTTATTCCCTACAAAAATTATGGAGCTGAAATGGATTCTAGGAGACCTGGGAATGATGAAAATAAATTTGAAGCCAGATGCAAAGCCAGTGGAACAGTGACCCTACTGATTGAATCAAAAGTACCAAGCAAAGGTCTGTGAAGAATTAGACAAGATGTTGGCAGCAGGAATTATTGAACTAGTCGAGGAGTCCAATTAGGTAAGCCCTATGGTCGTGCAGGAGAGGAACTAGATGGGTGAGATACACATTTGCGTAGATCTACAGAAGCTCAATGATGCTTGTGTTAACGATCTGTTTCTAACACCCTTTACAGATGAGGTGCTAGAAAATGTGGGCAGGCAAGAACCATACTACTTCACAGATGGATTCTTCGGGTACCATCAGATCAAGATCGCACTAGAGGATCAGAGCAAGACAATGTTTGCTACCGAATGGGGTTGTTTTTAGTATATGGTAATGCCCTTTGGGCTGAAGAATGCACCGGCGATATTTTCCTATATTATGGTAGTCATGTTCAAGGAATTTATCCACAAGTTCTTAGAAGTCTACCTGGATGACCAGACTGTATTTGGCTTGGTTAAGAAACATGTCGTGAGCTTACGATTGATGCTGGATACCTGCCACCGGCACCAGATTTTGCTCAACCTAAAGAAGTGTACTTTCCTCGTCCCTTTCAGGAACTTGCTGGGGCATGTGGTTTGTAAGCAAGGAATGATGGTGGATCTGGCAAAGATCATTGTCATACTAAATCTGCAAGCACCACGAAGTGTAAAGAAGCTACGTGCTACATTAGGAAACATGGGCTACTACCAGAAGTTTATAAAAAGCTATGCCCAGATCACGGCTCCAATGGAATAATTACTGAAGAAGGATGCTACGTATTGCTGGAATGAGGAATGTAACAAAAGCCTAGAAACGCTTAAGGAAAAGATGGCATCTACCCCTATCTTGGTCTTTCCAAAGTGGGATGTTGAATTTCATGTACATGTCGACACGTCATGTATCGCATTGGGTACGGTACTCACTCAAGAAGGAGCGGAGGGAATCGATCACCCGATTGTGTTCGCAAGTTGCAGGTTGTCCAAAGCAGAAAAGAATTACTCTACTACTGAGCGGGGGGGATTGGTGATGGTATACGTGCTCTAAAAGTTCCATCACTATCTGCTCGAAGGACATTTTA
Source organism: Pinus tabuliformis (assembly GCA_031772625.1). Lineage (NCBI taxonomy): Eukaryota > Viridiplantae > Streptophyta > Pinopsida > Pinales > Pinaceae > Pinus > Pinus tabuliformis. The sequence goes on along the minus strand of CM062812.1, from coordinate 407,108,361 downwards.
AGATGTATATTGATCACTCTGTGCCTCAAGTACCTAGTGAATAAGCCTGTGTTAGGGGGCCGCATCTGTCGATGGTTGCTGTTGTTTCAAGAATACGACTTTGAGGTTTTTGTAAAGACGGGACGTCTAAATGCAGGTTCGGATCACCTATCCTGAATTGAGACCCACAAAGAACCAACAAATCTAGAGGAGGGCCTGCTGGATGCCCAGTTATATGCCGTGCACGTTGCAGATGGCCACTTTGAAGATATTATGAATTTTTTAACTACAGGCACTGTGCCACAGGATTATTCTATCCAGCAAAAGAAGGAATTAACGATAGGCACAACAGATTTTACCGTAATTGCAGGCCACCTCTACAAGATGGGCAACGATGAAATATTGCATAGATATGTACCAGAATTCGAGTGCGGACAAATCCTAGCCGAAGCACATGGAGGGGTTGTTGGTGAACATTATGTGGGCCGCGCCACAGCCCAGAAGATTCTTCGCGCTGGATTATGGTGGCCCACTTTACATCAAGATTCGAAAGCATACTGTCGGGTCTGTGATGTATGTCAACAGATGGGCAAACCATCGCGAAGAGATGAAATGCCACTTCAGCCATATATGATGCTACAACCATTTGAGAAATGGGCGATCGACTTCGTCGGGCCTATTGAACCATGAGGAAAGATAGGCGCATGCTATATCATCGCTGCAACTAAGTATTTGACCTGATGGACCGAGGCACAACCGGTTAAGGATTGCACAGCTACAATAGCAGCAAAATTTTTGTTAAAGAACGTACTAACCAGGTTTGGCTGCCCCAAAATTCTCATGAGTGATAGGGGAATGCATTTTCTGAATGAAAAGATCAGCGCACTCACTAAGGAATTTTAGATATATCACTAACAGAGTACGCCCTACCATCCGCAAGCAAATGGGACCATTGAGGCCTTCAACAAAATTTTGGAGACTGCGTTGACTAAGGTTTGTAATGCACGACAAAATGACTGGGACTTGCGTGTCCCTATTGTGCTATTGGCATACCGAACTACGTGTAAGAAGCTGGCAGACCAAACACCATTTCACTTAGTCTATGGTGTTAGCTACCTATACCAATAGGTTTCATTTTTCATGATTAACAGGGGAAGTTCCAAATATGCCCTACTTTGATGGTGCAAAGATCTCATATTTGTGTGGAAAACACCTATCTGCAGTTGTTTGATGCTATCCTACTTTTGAATGGGTGATCCAACAGTCTAAGCTGGGTCATGCCACATTTCAATTGTTGTTATAGAGTAGAGAAAGAAATATGTCCAAACTGTTCAATTTTGGCAGATGAGTAGTTAGGTAGAGAATGAAGGTTCCCAACTGCTTAATCTGGGGCCTTGGAAGTAATAAGGCTAGCCTTAGATAGAAAATCAAAAGAAAATGCCAAAGGAAAAGAAAAAGGCACATGAGGGTTTGCAAGTCTAAGTGCACCCTTCTTGAAGTAACAAAAAATGCTAGGAAATAGAATGGGTAGGTAGATGGGGTTGCAGAAGCATGATTTCTTTCATATCACTGGCCTAAGCAAAGGAAACACATGGTGGCCAGTGCAGATCTTCCTATTCAGCAGTTTTGTAGCAACAAAGTGAAGCATGTCTAACTTCCCAATCACCCCCCACTAAACTCCTTGCTGACATCCCAATACCACCTTTGTTCATTGCAGAAATCAAACTTATTTGTTGATCCTTGTTGTATAAAAGAGCCACATTTCCTTTGTAAAGTCTTTTTATTTTGATCTACTCTCAAAACTAAGTTTGTTCCCTAACAACTTAGTGTCTATCACCTCTCATTCATATCCCCCTCCCATATTAACTATTAACCATTATTACTTAAATCCCTATATTCCCCTTTTTTCGCTATTACTATAGCACTATAGTGTATAAAAACCCCAAAAGTATGTATATTCCCTTTTCCCTTAGGCAATATAGCCTTATAGTTTCAAAGGATGGAGTACCAAGAGATTTAGGCGCAAGTTGCAAAAAAGCGCCAAAGGCGAAATCTTGGGATTAAACCAAGATCTGCTTGGTTTAATAGCCTTAACCCATTTTTGCGAATAAATGCCATAAACCCACTTTGCCTATAAAACATCGCAAAACCCCATATTTTTCATGATCTCGAAAGTCCCGCTCAAGCGCGCCTTTCAAAAAAATCATTTATTTAATATCAGCGCCCCGTATTGCCCGATCACATCAGTGCCCCGTCGATTGTCGGATCTGGGCCCTCCCATCTGACGGCTCCCTGTGATTTCGGACTGCTCCCAATGCCCGGACGATAGCTCCCGAAAAAAGTCAGAGGGTGACGTCAGGGCTCGGCCACGCGTCGCTCCTAAGTTGTATCGGGAGGCCGCCTGCCAAAACTGCTCCCGTACAACAAGCGGTCCGATATTACCGCTTACCACTTTTGTTTACCACCTGCCCATGTCATGCCAAGTTGACCCCGCATCAGCGCCTGGCCCGCCATTCCTCCACTCTGTCCGCCACCTCGTCAGTTCCCGTGGACCACTCACAGGCCGCCACGTCACCTTTCCGTACCTAACCCCACCCGATGACGTCATGCTGACGTCATCCAAAAAACGCGCCAAAGCCCAAAATGTCCATATTTGGCCAAAAATCACGGTTTTTTCGCACTTTTTGACAAAAGAAAACTGTGCTCCCTACATGCAATTTCACGACCATTACGCTGCCAACCTGTTGAACTCACTCCAGAGCCGTGGCCGCCTACGAGTCAACTCGAACCAAGCCTTCACCATTGCGCTGCGACTAGGTATTTACCACATTCTTCCTGCGCCTGGTCTATTCCATTCTGCGCTGTTAAAACACCTAAAACTGCCAATTTCACCGTGAATTTAAGCTGCATTGCCCTGCAATTAAGTCAATTGCCCTCATATTAGCCAATTGTGCCCAGTTGTACCTCAGTTACCCTGTTGTCACTGCAAATCCTCCAAGTTTGTATCAACCTACTGCGCAAGCGTTGCATTTGATCGTAATTCGCTAAAATTCTGCTTAAAACACACAAAATCATGGAAACACCAGCAACATTGAACATTGCACCTCTAAATGCCCCACAAAGGGAGCTAAAGTGGCTGCCCTTGGCTGACAGAGACTACCAAATGGCAGAGGGGATCCCAGACTACAGCAAATACCACATTCATGTACTCAATGACCTCAAAACCAAACATCTCAGTGGAAATGATATCCTAGGGATTTGGGACTCCAACTTGCCTATTTTCAATCTCCCTCAAGTCAATATCCTCCCAGATTTGATACATCGATGCAGTGCCAACTATGACCCATGTCAGAGAGCTGTCCTCAATTCCTCAGGTTCAGTTTTGTTCCATGTCACCACTGAGGCTATAAATGAAATGCTACACTTTCATACTACAAGGCCATTGACTCCTCTCTCCATGATGGATTTGATAAAGAAAGGGGGCAAGCTGTCCAGTGCCCAGATTTTAAAGATCAATATATTATTCATTCAATCAGGCTCTGAAACTATGAGGACTCCTCCTATTGGAAATGTATATCTCAATGAGTTGGGCAAAATGCTTGTGGATATGATCAGTTATGTCTTTGGATACAAAACATCTGAGGATGTTGATGAAACCATTTTGGCCATGATGTCTATCTTCTCCCCTGGAAAGCCTCCTGCTGTTCACTATGATTATGCTACCTACATTTCCAACAAGATTCATGAGAAATTGATGAATCTAGAGAGGGAGAGGATATTTAGATACACTTCTTACATCTATCACTTGTTCCTATTCTATCAGCCTGATAGCTTCCCTATTACTCTCAAGAAGCTTGATGCCCAAGGGAACCAAAGGTCTGTAGTATTTTTGTCTTCAGTCTTTCATCACATCTCTTTTTCACCATATAACTACTGTGAATTCATAGACCTGTTTATCCATCCAGCCATGTCCTTGCTGTTGAGTGCCCCTCCTCCAAGATTGACAGATGAGATGCAAAGAATTCTCCAGCTCTCAAAGGCCTACAGCATTGGGGATTGGTACTTTTACCAACACCATACAGTGATCAGAATATATGGTTGTGAGTTAGCCCCATATAGGCTACCAAGATATGTCCCTATGAGACTCTTTGCCTTAGAGTATTTCAGACAATTTGGAAATGCAGACATGGTCCATTTCCACAGCAAAAATAAGAAGGTACAACTAAAAGTCAGAAATCAGCTAGGCCCATTTATTTATAATAAAAGAGAAGAGGCATGGCAAGAGGCAGATAAGATCCTGCAGCGCCTTGGGTTGCAAACCAGTTTCCTCTGGATAGCCTATGATCCCAATCATTTCATTAGTCTTAGAAGGGTCAAGTATAAGTTGGCTAGCTATGATCATGTCAGGCTGCCCCATATTGAAAAATATGCAAATCTGTTAAGATGGAAAGAGGGCACATTAGAAGAGGCAAGTACTAAAGAGGAAATACTACAAAAAGAAGCAAAGAAACTTGAGAAGGAAGCTGACTTGGAAAATTGTGGGCAGGTTTCCTCTTCTTACCAAATTCAACTTGGAGCAGCTGCCTCATCCTCTGCAGCCCCCCAGCAAGCAGCTCAAACTACTCCTCAAGCAGCTAGCACAGGCAAAGGGAAAGAAATGGAGCAGGATCAGCCGCTCCCAACAGCAGAACAGCAGAAAGAGCAGCCCTGAAACAGAAAGAAGGAGGCCAGACATCTCAGCCCCCTCAGATAGTGATTAACCTTGAGGAATCTCCTCAAATATTCAGTCCTCCCACAGAACAAACAGCTGGGACAGGCCCTTCAACATCAGCACCAAATACAGCAGCAGCACCAGCAACAACAGCAGAACAGGCGCCAAGCCTTGATATGCAAAACATGATGAAAGAACTTCAAGTTCTAGAGGCCCAGATGGCAGAACTAAATGAGGCCAAAGAAAAATTGGCTACACTTAATGAAAAGTATGATAAATCAAAGCAAACTGTAGCTGAAAAAACAAGAGAGGTGAAGGCTCTTGACAAGAAGATAAAAGAACTGGAGAAAGAGCTCTCTCTTGACAGAGTGGTGGCTGAAATCAAGAAAGTCCTATGGGCCAACATTGGTCAGTCTATAACAGATCAATGGCAATATATTGAAACCATCCATGAGCACATAGATCTCATAGGCAAGGCCCACAAGGAAAGTCAAAGAGCAAGGGCATCTCTAGGTAATATGCCTGAGATAGCCAATAGGATGATCAATGTCCTTAACAACCGCACAGACCCTCAACTGGCAGCAATGGGAATCCCCAACAGAACTGACACCATCTTACTAGTAAAAAGGGTGCTCACTTTGAGAAATCTGGTGCAAACATTGGATAGAAGGTGCCAGGAAATGCAGACAGAGGTGAACAAGTTCACAGAGAAATTTACAACATTGCATAACAGAGGCCTTCCCAGCTTACTAAATAGCGCAGGAAGGTTACTATCCCATGAAAACTATGCCAAGAGGGTAAATACATTTGCCACCAATCAGATCACTGCGGCATCAAGTACCCCGGAGGAAACAGGGCCTGCATCTGGGCAGAGCCTCTATGACAGAATAGAGAATTTGTTTTTTATCATGAATGAGATTAGACATCTATTTGAAGTGCCTCCAAATTTCTACAAATATACTGAGGCAGATGAAACCTTAGGTACAATTTTGAGACATCAGTTGCCTACTCAGGAATGGTGGACAAGCATGATACAGACATTACTGTGAGCAAACAGATTTTTCATCAAATTTTGTACATCAAATATAAATCATCATGTTTAGATAGTTGATATATTTACTATGACTGCAAAAGAGTGGACTGAGCCAACTCAGCAAACCAATTTGGCCACCAAAGCAACACCTACAGATATAGATGACAGCGCTGAGATAGCTACAGCACGACAGAGCAATAAAGGGCGTATTGTTCGGAATCAATGCAAAGCACCCTGCAGAGCCAGTTGCCCTCAAAATCAAGAACTTCTGACAAACAGCAAACAGCTGTTATGTATTCATTAAAGTAGCTTTTTAATTTTGTAAAAATATCTTTTGAAAGTTGGTAGGAGCAATTATTGTGCAATAACTCAGAACTGAGATATTTTTGTGATATTTTTGTATATATGCACCCCCGCATAGCTTATTGGGGGTTGTTGTTACTCATTTGTTCAAGAGAACTCGGCTGTATTTTCCTCTGAAAGATATAATACAAAGGAGCTGTTGGTTTCCAGGAGACATGTTTGGCTTGGACGTGCTGTGATGAAATTACTGACTGCTGCAAGATTCTCGTGTTATGGCGTGCTACAATAAGTGTTTTCTAACTGTATTTATGTTTATCTCTTCTATAATCTATCTGTGAATGTATGTTGTTTAATCTTGGTAGAAAGGTTAAAGACTAGTTCAGGATTTGTCCATTAAAGACACCCTAAACTCAATCCTTACTACTAAATATGTTTTCTTCAAGGTTAGCTGCAACTGTGGAATTCTTAAATGCTCCCAATTTCTCTAGTCACATGATAAGTCTTTATTCAGTAATTCTTGTTGCTGCTGAGTAGGATTTGTTCTTCATCTCGTATTACACTGTGAAAGAACTCTTAATTGCCTTTCCTGGTGTAATTTATACTGTTTTCTTTGCTAAAAATCAAAATTTGTATCATGAATACCCATCTAGCCTTGCAGTGAACCTCTCTTTATCACAGACATCAAATCCTACTCATTCCTGGACTCCACATGCCCAATGGATTGAATTCTCCTTCATATTTACATGCCCTTGTTTCTACAACAGTCTACAACCAAAATTCAAACAAACTCCCACCTCACAACTAGCCTAAAATGCTCAAAAACAAAGTTAGAACTGAAAGAGAGAGCCCTCTCTGATTACAGGTAGGCTAGAACCTGTAATCCAAAGCTTGGTTAGTGGTTACCCCGGCCGTATTCCCTTAGGAGTCAAAGGGAACAACCTGGGTGTTAACATAAGTGGCGACTCCACTGGGGACCTGAATGAAATTCATAAACCCCTGTCTGATTCTTAATACTGTAGATAAAGCCTGAGTGACAGCGAGATAGCCTTAGAAACTACCTCTGCTTTGCATTTGTAGGAGTACATAAAAGCTGCCTCAGTCAATCTTTATTCAGTCTTAAGTTCCATGCAGTTGTGCTATACTTGTTCAGTCCTTATCAAATATCATTATCTTCTTTGAAAATCCTCCCAAAGAAAGTCATAGAAACTAGCTCCTAAGAAGAAAACTCGTTATACAAGATCTAACCCAGATCCAGATCCATCACCTGAGTTCCAAAACCCAAACTTGATTCCAAGAATCCTTAAGAGACACAAATCAGAAGGGACTTTATCAGATTCATGTTCTGAAGCAGGATTTCAGACTAATATTCCAACCCCTGCTAAGATTTCTCTGCATCCTCATACCACCATTCCACAATCTCCTAGTTCATCATCCACTTCACAAGGTATCCTCTCAACCCCTCCATTAACTACACATACCCTTCTCATCCCCTTTCCTCCCCTTGTCCCATTCATTCCTGTTATCCCTATTGTCCCACCAAATATGGCTAATAGATATGCTCCACTATAGTTACCTGCCAATCCAGGGCCTATGCCTCAAGATTACCAAAGCAAGATTTCATATTTTGATGGTACTGGCTCTTATCCAGCCCTTCAACATACTAAGAAAATGCAGGACTATTTTGAAAATTATGAGATAGATGATGATGGGGTTAGAATGAAAATTTTTGTGCAAAGTCTAACTGGAGAGGTAAGATCATGGTTTTGGTCACTCCCAGCAAATTCCATAGCTGACCTTGAAGCCCTGTATCAAACCTTTATCAACAGATGGGAGAAGAAAAATGATCCACTTCATATTTTATCTGAATACAATACTACCAAAAGAGGTCCCCAAGAAACTGTCTTGGACTATTGTGCTCGGTTCAACAATGTTTACAATGCTATTCCCCAAAATCTCAGACCCCCACCTGATCTAGCTCTATATACCTTTCCTGATGGGTTTGATTCAGATATGGCATACCAATTAAGAGAAAGGGCTCCCCAAACTTTAGTTGAGATGAAGGATATAACAGTCAGTGTAGAAGCCAACCTGATAGCTAAGAGAAATAGGATCAGAACTGAAAGAAAGACTACCTTCAAAGAAGAGCCTTCAGGCTGGGATCAGAAATTAGATGCAATAATCACTGGTATGCATAGGTTAGGTGACAGAGTAGAATCAGTTGAGAGGAAATCATCATGGGAAGCACCACAGAATAATCCTATCAGGAATCCCAATTTTAGAAGAAATCAAAATCCTAATGTTGGCAAGGCCAGCCCTGAACCAGAGATAAGGCCTCCGTTCCAAGAAAACTATGCTGAAGCATCCACTTCTAGTGAGCAGATAGATGATACCCACATCAATTTGATGGGCCTGAACGATGATCAGCAAGTTTTTCTGAGTCAAGAAGATCATGAGGATAATGACATCAGTCAGTTCCAAACTAGATCAGGTGAATCATTTGATTTCAAACAAGGCTATGACACAGCTGTTTTTGAAGTTCATAAGCAATACAAATTGAGAAGCAGAACTATAAATGTGCCACAGCCTGAGAAAACAAAGGATAGCCTGCAGCCTAAGAAAGCTACTGTCACAGAGCCTATTAACAAAACTGATTCAATTACAAATGAAGTAACAGTTGAAGAGGTAACTGAAGCATTTCCCTCAAATCAACAACCAGTGGTTGCACCACCTTTACAGCACAGTCCAAGCAACACTTTCCAAAAGGTGAGTAAAAAGGACAAACCTCAAGATCAGATTGAAAGTCAAGAAGAAGCCTCTAAAAACTCAATTGAGAAAGAAAAAGTGGTCAATCAGAACACCAAGATCCAATCTGAAAAACCTTTTGACTTAGAAGCTGAAATTGGTAAATTAAAGATAGCCATTCCTCTTTCAGAGCTAGCCAAGCATAACATTTACAAACAACAAATCAAGAAGTCCCTTCAACTGACCCACAACAAAGATGATGTCAATGTGTTGGATGATACCCCAGAATTGCTTTTCGGTCCAGAAGTCGATGGAAAGAATGGAGGTACTGGAATCTTACCTTTTTATGTCAGCTTGCATATTCATGATAAGATATTACACAATGCAATGTTTGATCCAGCCGCCTCTCATAACCTAATGCCTAAGTCAGTAATGGAGAGATTGCACCTAGATATCACAAGACCATATAAGGACCTATTTTCATTTGACTCCAGCCAAGTTAAGTGTTTAGGCCTGATAAAAGATCTATGTGTGTCCCTTGTCCAGTACCCAAATAAAACAATTTTAATGGATGTTGTAGTTGTTGATATCCCACCCAAATATGGAATGTTGTTATCAAGATCATGGGGAGCCAAACTCCAAGGTTCCCTGCAATTGGATATGTCATATGCCACTATCTCTGTTTTTGGGCAGCCAAAGAGGCTATACAGAGAGTCACTCATGAAATACATGGTGAGCAGTGAAGAAAAACCTCAAAATTTCCCTATTTATGCAGTCCATTCTGACATGGATTCTTTCATTCTGTTCAATGATGATATAAGTCCAATGAGTGATGACAAATCTGTCATACTTGAACAAGATCTGCATATGAGTGAGCAATCAAGTTCCCAAGAAATCAAGATTGAGAAATCAACTAAATCAATTGATGAGACAATTCTAGAAGACAAACCAGGTGAAAAACAAGATCTCCAGCTCATAATTCCAAGTCATAGAGAGGCTGTCAAATCTCCCCTAAATCAAGAGATCCTTTGGTTCCTTGAGTTTGATGGAGCAGTCAACAAATTAGGGGCAGGAGCTAGAGTGTGGATTCATAACAAACAAAGAGATCATGCAGAGGGTCGAGCTTATAGGCTTAATTTCAGATGTACTAACAATATGGCAGAGTATGAGGCTCTTTTGCTAGGCCTCAAACTGGTAAAATCCTTACAGGCCACAAAAGTTTCAATCATGGGAGACTCAGACCTAATTATTCAACAAGTGAAAGGCAATTTTGTCACCAATGACAAAAGACTAAGATCATACAGATCTGCTGCTATTGAAATACTTAAGGCTTTCACTGAATTTCAGATGACCAAAATACCTAGGACCCACAACCTTCATGCACACAGTTTAGCTACATTTGCCAGTACATGCAAATTGCCTTTTGAACCCAACCATTGTTTTACAGCTGAGATAAAACACAGACCTTCTATCCCAAACAATATTAAAGATTGGCAAGTATTTGAGGATGACACACAGATAAATAGTTTCTTGACCTTGCAGCATGAATTTTCAGGTTTGAACATTGATGTTGATTCTGTGAAAGACACACAGCCACTAACTGAAAAGGACCAAACAGCTATATCACCCAAAACAGCAAATCAAATACTTTGTCCAACAACCTTTGACAAGGAAAAAATACAAGAACTTGAACAATTGCATTTTGATGAAATAACTGGTGCAGAGGCAGAAATCATACAGCTAAAAGACAATTTTCTACCAACAGGCCTGACTCCGTTGGAGGACATTTTTGACTCAAATGATGTTCCTAGAAAACCAAAAATGCAACCCCTTAATGCTGCCATTGAAGAATGCAACATTGGAACTACTGAAAAACCCAAGATAATAAAATTGTCTGCCTCTCTACCTCCTGACCAGAAGCCTAAATACATTGACCTCTTTAAAGAGTTCCAAGATGTGTTTGCATGGAGTTATGAGGATTTGAAATCCTATGACACCTCTGTTATTCAACACACCATCCCTCTCAAGCCTAATCAAAAGCCATTCAAGCAAAAATTGAGAAGAATTAATCCTATGCTTCTCCCTTCAATTGAGAAAGAGGTACAAAAAATGTTTAAAGTTGGTATTATAGCACCAATCAGGTTTTCAGACTAGATTTCAAATTTGGTCCCCACAAGAAAGAAAACTGGTGAGATTAGGCTTTGTGTTGATCTAAGGAATTTGAATCAGGTATCCCTCAAAGACAATTATCCCTTACCTAAAATGGATCACATTCTCCAAAGAGTGGTAGGGGCTTCAAGAATCTCATTACTTGATGGATTCTCAGGCTTTAATCAGATCCTAGTCCACCCTGATGATCAGGATAAAACAGCGTTCACAACCCCATGGGGAACTTTCAAGTATGTCAAAATGCCTTTTGGGTTAAAAAATGCAGGAGCTACATTTCAGAGAGCAATGGATATTGCTTTTGCTAAAGAGATTCATGAGTTCCTTGTTATTTACTTAGATGACCTCACACCTTTCTCAAAATCTGACCAAGAACATCTGAAACACTTGAGACAAATATTCATAACATGTAGGAAATATGGAATTTCCTTAAATCCTAAGAAGTCTCTATTTGGTTTGGAAGAAGGTAAGCTATTGGGTCATATCATTTCAAAGGAGGGCATTAGAATTGACCCAGACAGAATACAGGCCATCTTGCAAATGCCCCATCCAAGAAATATTAAAGAATTACAAGCCTTCTTGGGAAAGATCAACTTTTTAAGGAGATTTATCCCAAACTTAGCAGAATTGATCAGATTACTAAACAACATGCTAAAAAAGGATTCAAAAGTGAAGTGGACAGTAGAAGCAAACCAGGCTTTTGAAGGTATTAAATTGGCCCTCACCCAAACCCCAGTCTTAACAAATCCTCAATTTGACAGAGAATTTATCATTTTCTCTTTTGCCTCCCAACATACCATTGCTGTTGTCTTATTGCAGAAAGATGATCAAGGGAATGAAAAACCTATTGCTTTCTTTAGTAAAGCTCTTAGAGATGCACCTCTGAAATATCAGATCATGGAAAAGCAAGCTTATGCTTTGGTCAAAGCCATCAAAGACTTTAGGATCTACATCCTATACTCCCATGTTATTGCTTATGTACCAAATCCCATTGTGAAAGACATACTGACTCAAGAAAACTTAGAGGGCAGAAGAGGAAAATGGATTGCTAACATATTGGAATTTGACATTGAGATAAGACCTACAAAACTGATAAAGGGGCAAGGTTTGGCTAAATTGATGTCTGAAGCAAACTTCCAAGCCTTGGACATTAACCAACTGGACAATGAACCGGAGCTGGCAACTCCAAAGATCAATGTAGCCTTTGAACAATCCCTGTGGTATTCTGACATCTGCTATATATTGCAAAACCTGTGTGCTCCCTCAGGATTGTCCAGAACCAAATCTAGAATTCTAAAAATGAAAGCCTCAAGATTTTGTGTTATAGATGGTAATTTGATATGGAAAAATCATGAAGGTATACTGCTGAATTGCTTGAATATGGATGAGACTAACAATGTTATGAAAGAATTCCATGCAGGTGATTGTGGTGGACATTTGTACTGGAAGTCCACTATGGATAAGATATTGAGGGCAGGTTACTATTGGCCTACTCTCTTCTCTGATGTTAAAAATTTTACCACTTCATGTCACAAGTGTCAAGTGTTTGAGGGAAAAAGAAAGTTGCTACCACTCCCCTTAAAGCCTATTGCAACAGAAAGGCCCTTTCAGCAATGGGGCTTGGACTTCATTGGGGAGATTCATCCTTCATCTTCAGGCCAACATAAATGGATCCTGACAGCCACAGATTACTTTACTAAATGGATTGAGGTTGTTCCATGCAGACAAGCAAATGATTCTACTATCATTCAGTTCCTTGAAACTAATATTCTCTCCAGATTTGGTTGTCCTGACAAGATTATAACAGACAATGCTGCTGCTTTCAGATCCAAGAAGATGGTGAACTTTTGTCACAAATTCCATATTACTTTGGGCCATTCTACTGCATACTACCCTCAAGGCAACGGTTTAGCTGAATCATCTAACAAAAGTCTTATCAACATCATTAAGAAGATACTGGAAGAGAATAAGAAAAATTGGCACAAGAAGCTTGTAAATGCCTTATGGGCAGACAGGCTAACAACCAAAAGATCTATTGGGGTCAGCCCATATGAGTTGGTTTATGGAATGGAAGCCAAATTCCCTTCATCACTAGGGGTCCCTGTCATGAAGCTACTTCAAGAAAGTCAAGCTGAACCAAATGACATGCAAAGAAGAATAAACCAGATAATATGTTTACAGCAAACCAGAGATCAAGTGTACAGCAGAGTTCAGGTCCTACAAGAGAAACTGAAAAAGGCTTTTGATAGAAGAACCAAGGCTGAAGATTTCTTTATTGGGGATAAAGTGCTTAAATGGGATTCAAGAAGAGAAGACAAGGGAAAGCATGGCAAATTTGACTCCCTTTGGAGGGGACCCTTTGTAATTCAAGCAGTGCAAGGAAATAACACTTATTTCTTGAAGAATCTGGATGGCACTGAAGCTGAAGAGGGCCCTGTAAATGGCCAGATGTTAAAGCACTATTTTGACTACTTTCCATGTATATAGCATGGCTTCCCCCTGTACATAATCAGTTGTATATGGTATTTTCTTTCAGCATATAGATAGTTCAGTTTAAGAAGTTTTGTAAATAAGCAGGAAAAGGCTTTTATTTCAGAAGTTCCACAATGGTGACAGATTCCAGTTTTGAAGTCCAAAGAGAAAGCCTGCAAGTTTTGAGAAGAAGTCGAAAGCCAAGACAGTCTAACCTGCTGTTCTTGGTCTTTCAAGTAGAAAAACCATCCCCAAGTGGAGCCACTGTTAGCTACCTATACCAATAGGTTTCATTTTTCATGATTGACAGGGGAAGTTCCAAATATGCCCTACTTTGATGGTGCAAAGATCTCATATTTGTGTGGAAAACACCTATCTGCAGTTGTTTGATGCTGTCCTACTTTTGAATGGGTGATCCAACAGTCTAAGCTGGGTCATGCCATATTTCAATTGTTGTTATAGAGTAGAGAAAGAAATCTGTCCAAACTGTTCAATCTTGGCAGATGAGTAGTTAGGTAGAGAATGAAGGTTCCCAACTGCTTAATCTGGGGCCTTGGAAGTAATAAGGCTAGCCTTAGATAGAAAATCAAAAGAAAATGCCAAAGGAAAAGAAAAAGGCACATGAGGGTTTGCAAGTCTAAGTGCACCCTCCTTGAAGTAACAAAAAATGCTAGGAAATAGAATGGGTAGGTAGATGGGGTTGCAGAAGCATGATTTCTTTCATATCACTGGCCTAAGCAAAGGAAACACATGGTGGCCAGTGCAGATCTTCCTATTCAGCAGTTTTGTAGCAATAAAGTGAAGCATGTCTAACTTCCCAATCACCCCCCACCAAACTCCTTGCTGACATCCCAATACCACCTTTGTTCATTGCAGAAATCAAACTTATTTGTTGATCCTTGTTGTATAAAAGAGCCACATTTCCTGTGTAAAAGTCTTTTTATTTTGATCTACTCTCAAAACTAAGTTTGTTCCCTAACAACTTAGTGTCTATCACCTCTCATTCATATCCCCCTCCCATATTAACTATTAACCATTATTACTTAAATCCCTATATTCCCCTTTTTTCCCTATTACTATAGCACTATTGTGTATAAAAACCCCAAAAGTATGTATATTCCCTTTTCCCTTAGGCAATATAGCCTTATAGTTTCAAAGGATGGAGTACCAAGAGATTTAGGCACAAGTTGCAAAAAAGCGCCAAAGGCGAAATCTTGGGATTAAACCAAGATCTGCTTGGTTTAATAGCCTTAACCCATTTTTGCGAATAAATGCCATAAACCCACTTTGCCTATAAAACACCGCAAAAACCCATATTTTTCGTGATCTCCAAAGTCCCGCTCAGGCGCGCTTTTCGAAAAAAATCATTTATTTAATATCAGCGCCCCGCTATATCGCCTGATCACATCAGTGCCCCGTCGACCGTCGGCTCTAGGCCCTCCCATCCGACGGCTCCCTGTGATTTCGGATCGCTCCGGATGCCCGGACGATAGCTCCCGAAAAATGTCAGAGGGTGACGTCAGGGCTCGGCCACGCGTCGCTCCTGAGTTGTATCGGGAGGCCACCTACCAAAACCGCTCCCGTACAACAAGCGGTCCGATATTACCGCTTACCGCTTTTGTTTACCGCCTGCCCACGTCATGCCAAGTCGACCCCGCATCAGCGCCTGGCCCGCCATTCCTCCACTCTTTCCGCCACCTCGTCAGTTCCTGTGGACCACTCACAGGCTACCACGTCACCTTTCCGTACCTGACCCCACCCGATGACGTCATCCAAAAAATGCGCCAAAGCCCAAAATGTCCATATTTGGCCAAAAATCACGGTTTTTTCGCACTTTTCGACAAAAGAACACTGTGCTCCCTGCATGCAATTTCACGACCATTGCACCGCCAACCTGCTGAAACTCACTCCAGAGCCGTGGCCGCTTACGAGTCAACTCGAACCAAGCCTCCACCATTGCGCTGCGACCAGGTATTTACTACATTCTTCCTGCGGCTGGTCTATTCCGTTCTGCACTGTTAAAACACCTAAAACTGCCAATTTCACCGAGAATTTAAGCTGCATTTCCCTGCAATTAAGTCAATTGGCCTCATATTAGCCAATTGCGCCCAGTTGTACCTCAGTTACCCTGTTGTCACTACAAATCCTCCAATTTTGTATCAACCTACTACGCAAACATTGCATTTGCCCGCAATTCGCTAAAATTCTGCTTAAAACACACAAAATCATGGAAACACCAGTAGCATTGAACATTGCACCTCTAAATGCCCCACAAAGAGAGCTAGAGTGGCTACCCTTGGCTGACAGAGACTACCAAATGGCAGAGGGGATCCCAGACTACAGCAAATACCACATTCATGTACTCAATGACCTCAAAGCCAAACATCTCAGTGGAAATGATATCCTAGGGATTTGGGACTCCAATTTGCCTATTTTCAATCTCCCTCAAGTCAATATCCTCCCAGATTTGATACGTCGATGCAGTGCCAACTATGACCCATGTCAGAGAGCTGTCCTCAATTCCTCAGGTTCAGTTTTGTTCCATGTCACCCCTGAGGCTATAAATGAAATGCTACACTTTCATATTACAAGGCCATTGACTCCTCTCTCCATGATGGATTTGATAAAGAAAGGGGGCAAGTTGTCCAGTGCCCAGATTTTAAAGATCAATCAATTATTCATTCAATCAGGCTCTGAAACTGTGAGGACACCTCCCATTGGAAATGTATATCTCAATGAGTTGGGAAAAATGCTTGTGGATATGGTCAATTATGTCCTGGGATATAGAACAACTGAGGATGTTGATGAAACCATTATGGCCATGATGTCTATCTTCTCCCCTGGAAAGCCTCCTGCTGTTCACTATGATTATGCTACCTAATTTCCAACAAGATTCATGAGCAATTGATGAATCTAGAGAGGGAGAGGATATTTAGATACACTTCTTACATCTATCACTTATTCCTATTCTATCAGCCTGATAGCTTCCCTATTACTCTCAAGAAGCTTGATGCCCAAGGGAACCAAAGGTCTGTAGTATTTTGGTCTTCAGTCTTTCATCACATCTCTTTTTCACCATATAACTACTGTGAATTCATAGACCTGTTTATCCATCCAGCCATCTCCTTGTTGTTGAGTGCCCTTCCTCCAAGATTGACAAATGAGATGCAAAGAATTCTCCAGCTCTCAAAGGCCTACAGCATTGTGGATTGGTACTTTTACCAACACCATACAATGATCAGAATATATGGTTGTGAGTTAGCCCCATATAGGCTACCAAGATATGTCCCTATGAGACTCTTTGCCTTAGAGTATTTCAGACAGTTTGGAAATGCTGACATGGTCCATTTCCACAGCAAAAATAAGAAGGTACAACTAAAAGTCAGAAATCAGCTAGGCCCATTTATTTATAATAAAAGAGACGAGGCATGGCAAGAGGCAAATAAGATCCTGCAGTACCTTGGGTTGCAAACCAGTTTCCTCTGGATACCCTATGATCCCAATCATTTCATTAGTCTTAGAAGGGTAAAGTATAAGTTGGCTAGCTATGATCATGTCAGGCTGCCCCATATTGAAAAATATGCAAATCTGTTAAGATGGAAAGAGGGCACATTAGAAGAGGCAAGTACTAAAGAGGAAATACTACAAAAAGAAGCAAAGAAACTTGAGAAGGAAGCTGACTTGGAAAATTGTGGGCAGGTTTCCTCTTCTTACCAAATTCAACTTGGAGCAGCCGCCTCATCCTCTGCAGCTCCCCAGCAAGCAGCTCAAACTACTCCTCAAGCAGCTAGCACAGGCAAAGGGAAAGAAATGGACCAGGATCAGCCACTCCCAACAGCAAAACAGCAGAAAGAGCAGCCCTGAAAGAGAAAGAAGGAGGCCAGACATCTCATCCCCCTTAGACAGTGATTAACCTTGAGGAATCTCCTCAAATTATCAGTCCTCCCACAGAACAAACAGCTAGGATAGGCCCTTCAACATCAGCACCAAATACAGCAGCAGCACCAGAAACAACATCAGAACAGGTGCCAAGCCTTGATATGCAAAACATGATGAAAGAACTTCAAGTTCTAGAGGCCCAGATGGCAGAACTAAATGAGGCCAAAGAAAAATTGTCTACACTTAATGAAAAGTATGATAAATCAAAGCAAACTGTAGCTGAAAAAACAAGAGAGGTGAAGGCTCTTGACAAGAAGATAAAAGAACTGGAGAAAGAGCTCTCTCTTGACAAAGTGGTGGCTGAAATCAAGAAAGTCCTATGGGCCAACATTGGTCAATCTATAACAGATCAATGGCAATATATTGAAACCATCCATGAGCACATAGATCTCATAGGCAGGGCCCACAAGGAAAGTCAAAGAGCAAGGGCATCTCTAGGAAATATGCCTGAGATAGCCAATAGGATGATCAATGTCCTTAACAACCGCACATGCCCTCAGCTGGCAGCAATGGGAATCCCCAACAGAACTGACACCATCTTACTAGTAAAAAGGGTGCTCACTTTGAGAAATCTGGTGCAAACATTGGATAGAAGGTGCCAGGAAATGCAGACAGAGGTGAACAAGTTCACAGAGAAATTTACAGCATTGCATAACAGAGGCCTTCCCAACTTACTAAACAGTGCAGGAAGGTTACTATCCCATGAAAACTATGCCAAGAGGGTAAATACATTTGCCACCAATCAGATCACTGCAGCATCAAGTACCCCAGAGGAAACAGGGCCTGCATCTGGACAGAGCCTCTATGACAGAATAGAGAATTTGTTTTTTATCATGAATGATATTAGACACCTGTTTGAAGTGCCTCCAAATTTCTACAAATATACTGAGGCAGATGAAACCTTAGGTACAATTTTGAGACATCAGTTGCCTACTCAGGAATGGTGGACAAGCATGATACAGACATTGCTGTGAGCAAATAGATTTTTCATCAAATTTTGTACATCAAATATAAATCATCATGTTCAGATAGTTGATATATTTACTATGACTGCAAAACAGTGGACTGAGCCAACTCAGCAAACCAATTTGGCCACCAAAGAAACACCTACAGATATAGATGACAGTGCTAAGATAGCTACAACACGACAGAGCAATAAAGGGCATATTGTTCGGAATCAATGCAAAGCACCCTGCAGAGCCAGTTGCCCTCAAAGTCAAGAACTTCTGACAAACAGCAAACATCTGTTATGTATTCATTAAAGTAGCTTTTTAATTTTGTAAAAATATCTTTTGAAAGTTGGTAGGAGCAGTTATTGTGCAATAACTCAGAACTGAGATATTTTTGTGATATTTTTGTATATATGCACCCCCGCATAGCTTATTGGGGGTTGTTGTTACTCATTTGTTCAAGAGAACTCGGCTGTATTTTCCTCTGAAAGATATAATACAAAGGAGCTGTTGGTTTCCAGGAGACATGTTTGGCTTGGACGTGCTGTGATGAAATTACTGACTGCTGCAAGATTCTCGTGTTATGGCGTGCTACAATAAGTGTTTTCTAACTGTATTTATGTTTATCTCTTCTATAATCTGTCTGTGAATGTATGTTGTTTAATCTTGGTAGAAAGGTAAAAGACTAGTTCAGGATTTGTCCATTAAAGACACCCTAAACTCAATCCTTACTACTAAATATGTTTTCTTCAAGGTTAGCTGCAACTGTGGAATTCTTAAATGCTCCCAATTGCTCTAGTCACATGATAAGTCTTTATTCAATAATTCTTGTTGCTGCTGAGTAGGATTTGTTCTTCATCTCGTATTGCACTGTGAAAGAACTCTTAATTGCCTTTCCTGGTGTAATTTATATTGTTTTCTTTGCTAAAAATCAAAATTTGTATCATGAATACCCATCTAGCCTTGCAGTGAACCTCTCTTTATCACAGACATCAAATCCTACTCATGCCTGGACTCCACATGCCCAATGGATTGAATTCTCCTTCATATTTACATGCCCTTCTTTCTACAACAGTCTACAACCAAAATTCAAACAAACTCCCACCTCACAACTAGCCTAAAATGCTCAAAAACAAAGTTAGAACTGAAAGAGAGAGCCCTCTCTGATTACAGGTAGGCTAGAACCTGTAATCCAAAGCTTGGTTAGTGGTTACCTCGGCCGTATTCCCTCAGGAGTCAAAGGGAACAACCTGGGTGTTAACATATGGCAAGGAGGCCATTATGCCTATGGAATATATTGTGCCTAGTTTGCGGATCGCGGCAATCATAGGTATGGTAGACCGCGGGCCATTGGAAGAAAGGCTCTCACATCTAGAAGAATTGGAGGAGGAACACTTTCTGGCTAGATTCCATTAGCAGGTATAGAAATAGCGCAAGAAAGCGTGGCATGATCACCATATCAAGGTGTGCACTTTCAAGGAATATGATCTAGTATTACTTTATGACAGTAAGTTCAAAAAATTCCCAGGTAAACTCCGCATGCTCTGGTTGGGACCCTATGTCATCAAAGTTACCGATAGGGGCACGGTTCAGCTGGCTAAAGTCAATGGAGACCCCTTGCCAGGAAGAGTGAATGGCAGTCTCCTAAAGCTCTACACGGGTGGACCGACCACCTAACTAGCCGAAAAGAAGATAATCTCACCGCTCCACCCAGTTGAAAGAGAGTGTGGGATGATAAAGTAGCTTGGGGGAAAGATGCATGAGTACCAAGGTGTGCATACATTTGACCAAACACAAGGATCATGGTTGCACGAAAAGGATCATGCGGATGCGCTGATAAAAGGAATGTTGACCGTTGATATCACTATTCATGACAAGATATTTGCATTATGGAAAAAGGGAGCGGGCGGTAGGCAATTAAATTAAACAGTACGAGGCAGATATGAAATGAGCTGCCACAGATTTTACACGAGCAGTTTACACGAGCTGGAACAGGTGATAAGCAGTGAATTTGAAATTCGCATGGCCTATAAATCACCGAGGGGAATCCACTAGGGGGCTACACTTTGGAACCACATATGAAGCTATTCATTGCCTCTGCACTAGGCATGCAACCGAAGGTAGTGATATGGCTGATGGAGAAGCAGGACTCTCTAAGGAGTATGGTGTTGACCGTTGCAGGTGTCCCGCAGGATACAATATCACTAGTAGGGGATGTATCGGAAAAGAGGGAACATGAAGCAGAATTGGTCTGGATGTCGTCGCCTTGCCCAGGGGCAGGCTAGTGCACTACGAAAAAGTAATGAAAGGATGGACTGATAGTGACCACAGGTAGATATGCAGTTAATAAGTCATCTCTGGTATCCCCTGATGATAGGGATCTCGTGGACAACAGCCAGGGTCTTGCAAAATTGTAACACAAGCTGCATCAGACGGTGCGAAGAGAAGATATGAAGGTCAGAAGTGGCTACGGTGGTACCAGGCGGTCCCGTATGTCGCTTCCCCACTCGTGCTAAAATCCTATGAGGGGGGTGTTTTGTGTAAATTGAGTAGAGCAGAATGAGCATCATCAGTTGCGAGACATGGTAGAAACACTAAAGCAGGAGCTAGGTGAAGCATTGCAGGAGACAATGAAGGAGCAGTAGGACGACAAGCGTCACTCAAAGGGAGGTGAACCGCGAAGCCAAGGCAGAGCATCTAGCCACTCCAGCGAGTGACTCATGATGAGTCACGATGATTGTGTTGGGGGACTGTTAGGTAGCGGAGGTCTCGCGCAATGGTTTTGGGGCAGAAAGCCCAAAATGTAGGATTAAATTGTTGTAAAAACTCCAAAGTATGCAGAGGCGAATTATAATAGGTTGAGTCAAAGGGTAGTCTGCCCAAAAATAATGCAAAGAAATATAAATAGAGTCGGCCAGTGCAAGGATCGTGGGCCAAGGAAGGGTATAAATAGAGCGCGGCTCTATGAGGGAGAGGAAGTTCTTTGGAAAAAGATGAAATGTAACGGGTTTTTGAAGAAGATAGTCAGAAAACCATCTGTAAGTCTAAGTCGAGGGTTGGGATAGTAGGTAGAGGCTTTGCAGCTGTGTGCGTAGAGGCCTGGAAAGTCTGCAACTGTGTGTGTAGAACCCTGCAGCTAAGTGCTCAGGGCGGATCTAAATGTATTGAGGATAAGTGGAAATAAAGATAAGTTTCCTCTAAAACTTTGTGTTCCTTCCGAGCTATCACGAATCTGATTTTAATAATATCTGTTTAATTTAATCTACTTATTATATTAATGAATGTAAATTTGGGTTCATTTTAATGCACTAATTAGTTGTGTTGGTTGAATGTTTTCTTAAAGACCCTGTTAATTTGTAACCGCATCTTCCAATAGAATAGCGCACTAATAAGGAAGCTATAATCAATCTGGATTTGTGTGAATACTGAGCAGCACGGAGCTGTAAACTAGTGCGCGAAACCTCCAGACCACACCAAGACATCCCTAGGGTGAGGAAACCTGGTTCCAGCACCCTCCCCTGCTACTTCAGGTGAGACCTCAGTCCGCGCTCTGCAGGCTGTTGCCGAAAGGGCTGGTAGCTGCAGGATTTGTTTGGCTAAATAACTCTTCCGAACTTGGGTTAGGCCCATATAAGCCAACATGAGCTCAAAGGCATTATCCCCTACAATGTTTGTGATGGTGTATGACCCATATTAGAGTGTTGAAGCTTGTGATGGGGTCCAGCAAGGTGCTCCTTCTACTTTCTCACCCACATAGAACTTATGCAGCACCCGATGTTGACCATGGAGCTGCTTGTACTTAACGTCCAATATATCATTGACCTATTAGAGGTTGTGTTGAATATGCTCAATGAATTGGTTTACCTCGTTTGCTTTGACCTAGACATGAGCTGAATCTAATTGAGTAGCTGCAAATGGTATGGCCACATCAATGGGACATAATAGTTGAAATCTGACCCCTGCCTGAAAGGGGTTGTGGTTTGTTGAGCTGTGGAGATCTCTATTGTAGTTGTGTTGGACATAGGGGAGGCTTTCATCCCATGTGCATGGATGCTTCAAGTTGTACATGAATAGAATGTGTATGGTCATAGATGAGTGCCAGTATTGTGGCAAGGATGATGCAACTCCTGGGCTACTAGCCTTATTTATCAACCTGGGGCTCGTACAAACTTGGAGGTGATAGTGTTGTATGCACAAGTAGAAGTGATGGTTCTTCCTGCTGTCAATGTTCAACTGGTGAGAGACCACTAGGGTTCCAAACCAGACTTCTATGGAGTCATAAGAAGCTTTATTCTTTGATGGAAGAAAGGTAAATCTACTCTAAGAGAGTTACTCTACTGCGTTAATGGAGAAGGTCAACATGTAATGCTAAATCACATCATACCCTAGTTAACCATTTAAGAAGTTATGCTAGGGAGGAATGCTAAATCAACATGAAACAAATACTACTATCTAAGTTGCAGAAGTAAGAACCATCAAACAATACTAATGTACAAGTAAACAGACTAAACTAAATCTGTTTTTGCTTTTTTGGTCTTTTTATGCAAAATCAAGTATGCAAACTAATTGTTCTTGTGGATGTTTGAGGATGGCTAGAATTGTTATGAGATGGTTAGATGGTGTGGAGGACCCCTGGGAGGATTTTGGTAACTTCCTAGAGGTTTTCCATCAATTTGGCCTCAAAACAAGCCATTTTAGGAAAACCTACAGGATGTACTAGAAACCTAGAGGATGATCCTGTAGGAATTACACGAAACCTACAAGATATAGCTGAGAGCTAGATGTGAGGTGTTGGAGGTGATGAGAGGCTTAGGAAAGGTCTATGATGGGTTCAATGGAGTGGGAGAAGTTCTAGGATCACTCAAGAGGCAATATCCAAGATAATAGATGGCTAGATTCGCTCGATGTGCTTGGGAGAATTTCTATGAAAAATGATAGGAAACTAGTGAAGGTGATGGTGAAAACAAGGGATGGCTAAGGTGGATGAAGTGGAAGGTGGCTACTGGCAATGAAGTCTTAGTCTCCTCCTGAAGCACCTGCTCTACATAAAACATGTGTGTCTCCCAAAAAGCTATGCAACAAGATACAATTTCATAAACTAGAAAAGCAGTATTAATGAATCAACTTCCTATACCATGCATGAGGAAAGTTGATGAAAGGAATGAAAGTATGAGTGAGTTCTATTGCAGAAATGGAGATGAAAAAAACGAAAATGAAATCTACCTTGCAAAATTAACCAAATATTAAATTAAAGACAACAAACTCCAAATCTCATAAAAGAACTAGAAATCTATATTTTTGGGGCTGCTTAAGGGTCCCTTGCTGAAGTCATGGTCCCAAAGGGATGAAGCGAG
Organism: Pinus tabuliformis; assembly: GCA_031772625.1. Lineage (NCBI taxonomy): Eukaryota > Viridiplantae > Streptophyta > Pinopsida > Pinales > Pinaceae > Pinus > Pinus tabuliformis. Next base: position 407,084,712 of record CM062812.1, on the reverse strand, counting down.
GCCGAGACACCTGCTAACAACATTGTGGTGATCTTCTTTCTATAGAAATTCTACAAATTCTCTACAAATCTACCTTAAGATCATGTAGAAAATCTGACTGTAGATTAACCCTACAATGAAATATACCAAAGCAAAATAATATAATCTACTTCTACTATCAATTTGATGAAGCTTAATGATTGAGCAAGATCACGCTAAACACATATAACTAGAAGAAAAAGAATCAATGCACATGAAACACGGAAAATACTCAAGAGAAAGCCCCAGCTAAAAACCCCACTATCTGTATTATCATACAGGGTGGCAATACATTGAAATTATACGAAGCCTTATCTCTCATAGCTAGCCAGCTCTCATTACAATCCTCCTGGATGCTCACAGGAAATCATAGCTTCTCACAAGCCTTCTCCTCTACCCTCCAAGCTCCTATTTCCTTGTGTAGTTCCTCTGGGATGATCTCCTTCACCCAGTTGAACACTGCTCTCACACACTGCTCTAACACACTGTCAGAACTATGCAATCCTCAAGGAACCTTCCCTTGACTACATGCATGAGTTTTCTTTATAGGAGAAAACATGCAACTGATAATACACTATCCTTGACATTTAGCTCAACTGGGTATTTCTCATAATAGACATGGATGAGTTTCTAATGAGGTAATCTTCAGTTAATTGGAGTACACTAGTTGAGTGCATGCATGCATGAACTGACTGATAACTCACAATTAGTTCCTCAAATAGTTTGTAACTAATTTAACTAGACTTAACTTAGTAAACTGAGCTAACTAATTACAACTCAAATATAACTCAATCTTAGCTCCTTAATTGAGGGATAATCTCCTTAATTTAAGGGATAACTGTTGCATGACTGCAGAAAGACTTCTAACTTGAATTTCTCCAAAAAATTAATCCATAATGAATTAATTAATTATTTCCAAGCAGTTGGTGAGACCAAATTCGATTTTAATTCACAATTTTAATTCAAGGAAAAATTAAAATTGGAATATACTGGACTCTATTTTTATCATTTCTTGTTGCTATTTTCAACACTCCCTCTCAACAAGAAAGGAACTCAACTATATCCCAATCTTGAACATTTGGAATGTTCTGCATGCAACACTTCTCTCTAGTGTTGTAGCTCCAACAACTCCAAAAACTAAAAAAACATCCAACCTGAATCAGTATGATGCATCTGTCATCAAAGTCTCTGACTGTTATTGCCTCTGTCAACTGAAAACTTTGTGCTTCTGCTGACTCTTCCTTTCTGCACTATTGTCAATCCTTCTCTATGCTCTTCAGTATCTAATTGCTCTAACCTCTATCACTTTGATCTCTGACTACATCAATCCCATTGATTCTTCCCACTACTATGTACTTTAGGCTCCTGTAGCAAGGTACGATCCATGAGATAAAACCTCTCAGTGGACCCTGCCCAATTTTAGCCTTCTTGGGACTATCACTCCACATGCCTCACCTCACACTTGGATGTATGGCTGCATGTGATCCCTCTACTCGGTCTCCTCTCTACCTCTTCAATTGTGGCTACTCCACAATTGTCTAAGACTTATTCTGGGACTGCATGTTGAGAGGTAATTTACTCTCCCTCTCAACCACCAAGTCTCTAACATTTGCCTTGCTCCTCAAGGCTTTGCATGCATCTTGAACCTCAAGAGCATACAAGTTCTTAACTCATGAACCGATCTGTTTCACCTGTCTCATGGTGATGTGTTTAAGGAAACCCTTTCCCTTACTAAAGACAACATCGTAGCCTTCGTCCTCCAACATTGTGACTGATACCAAGTTCTTCTTCAGTCCATGCATATACTTCACATCTGTCAAGGTGGTAGGAGCTCCATGCTCCCCTGAAAAGCAACCGTGCCCACTCCTAAAACACTATACCTTTCGTCGTCACCCATCTCTATGCACATCTTCAGGTCTTTCTCCTCCAAGGTATTGAATAAATTTTTATCGCCGGTCATGTGGAATAAGGCTCCACTATCAAGATACCAACCACAACCCATCATCGATGAAACCATGCATGTAATGAGAGTAAAGTCCATTTCGACTGAGAGGCTAATGTCTCACCTTCCGATCCTTCCGGGGATCCATTCTTAGAATTCTTCGATGGGAAATTAGTCGCATAATGTCCCATCTCGTGACAACTAAATCATCTTGCTTTATACTTGTCACCCTTCATCCCTCCATGAGAATAATTCGATTTGGAATGGGAATCCTTCCCCTTCCCTTTCCTTGCCTTACTTTCTAAGGCCATATTTTCTTCATCATCATCCTTGGATGAATCGTGTGCTCCTCCTGATCTCCTCCTACATGAGATTTGACTATAGTCATTCCTAATCCGACAGTTTCTCCCTTCCATTCACAAAGTCCTGGTAGCTATTACAACTCTTTGGAAGGCCAAGGAAAGCAAGGCTCACCATTTCATCATTGGCAGTAGTTATTCCCACACTACCAAGCTCATCTCTACAAGTGGTGAGCTTGTTCAGATATGTGGAAATAGTATTGTCGTTCTCCATCTTGATTCTTCGAAACTTATCCTTGAGCACCAATTTCCTCTGGTCACTATTGTTCTGGTAGAGGTCCTTCAATGTCTTCCACATTGAAAATGGAGTATCCTTCCCATGGAGACTCGAGACAATATGGTCTCGAACTCCCTCAAGGATGATCCGTCTCATCCTCGCCACACACTTCTTCAACTCAACTAACTCTTGTGCATTAGTTGAACTTGGCTTTGGGATTTCTTGATCAATGAAATCCTTCAAGCCATTGTCTTCCAATATAACCTCCATGAGATCTTTCCATGCTATGTAATTCAAGCTGCCTTCTAAGGCATACTTGAGTCTCAAGCCATAGAAAGCCATTGGCCAACCTTGAAGTATGATAAGAATTCGATTTGCACCTACAACCCCGAACTTCAAACTTCGAATTCTCTTCTCCATATACTATCCATAGACACAATAAAATTTTCTCTGATAAACTTGGCTCCAATACCATGTAGAAATTTCTCTATAGATCAGCTAACTTTGATACCATGTAGGTATTTTGCAAATTCTCTACAAATCTACCTCTAAGATCATGTAGAAAATTTGACTATAGATTAACCCGATAATGCAATAAACCAAAGCAAAATACTATAATCTACTTCTACTATCAATTTGCGGAAGCTTAAAGATTGAGCAAGATCGAGCTGAACACATATAACTAGAAGAAGAAGAATCAATGCACATGAAATACAGAAAATACTTAGGGGAAAGCCTTAGCTAAAAGCCCCACTATCTATATTATCATACAAGGTGGAAATACATCAGAATTATACAAAGCCTTGGCTCTCACAGCTAGCTAGCTCTTAGTACAATCCTCTTGGATGCTCACAGGCAATCAAAGCTTCTCACAAGCCTTCTTCTCTTCCCTCCAAGCTTCTATTTCCTTGCGCAGTTCCTCTGGGATGATCTCCTTCACCAAGTGGAACGCTGCTCTCACACACTGTCAAAACTACACAATCCTCAAGGAACCCTCCCTTGACTGCATGCATGAGTTTCCTTTATAGGAGAGAACATGCAACTGATAGTACACTGTCTTTGACAATTAGCTCAACTGGATCTTTCTTAGAATAGACATGCATGAGTTTCTGATGAGGGAATCTTCAGTTAACTAAAGTACACTAGTTGAGTGCATGCATGCATCAACTAAATGATAAGTCACAATTAGTTCCTCAAACAGTTTGGAACTAATGTAACTAGACTTAACTCAGTAAACTAAGCTAACTAATTACAACTCAAATATAACACAATCTTATCTCCTTAATTAAGGGATAATCTCCTTAATTTAAGGGATAACTGTTGCATAACCGCAGAAAGACTTCTAACTTGAATTTATCCATGTAATTAATCCATAATGAATTAATTAATTATTACCAAGCAGCTAGTGAGACTAAATTCAACTTTAATTCAAGGACAAATTAAAATTGAAATATACTAGATTCTATTTTTATCATTTCTTGTTGCTATTTTCAACATTTTCTCCTTGCTAACCTGTTACTTCAAATAGCGCACAAATGGAAGCAAACTATCAAACAACCAATCTAATCTACACTACCTGTAATGGAAATGCATCTAAAAATAAATTAATGATGAAGCTATGAATATACACTAAACATGCATTTACAATAAATAGGATCCTTGGCTGCTAGGGCTGGGCCCTAACCGAAGAGCTTCAGCCCTCTGAGTTAACTCAGAGTTGGCTCAAAACAAAACTCATTCTTATTACTAAAACAACAAATTACATCACTAGAACTATCACAAGTTTTGCAGCTTGAAAATAGATTAGAGTTTTACAATCAAAGATCTGAATCCTATTGAGGTCCTAGGCCTCTCTACTTATACATCTAAAGTGCCCAATGACTTCTTTAAAATTAGGGAGACTTGGCTCCCAAACTTGAGATAAACTGGTGCTTTGTATCTCACTTCTCGACTGCCTTCTAGTCGTTATGATTTTGTTGTTTGCACTCTGAGATGATGTGATGAATGGAGGAATATTCAAATGGAGGAGTAGTAAATGAGGAGGATTTACCTCCTACAATCCCTCTCCCTTGTCCCATTTGAGTTTTGACCTTAGTCTTTGCCAAAATTCCCTGATTTTCTCCTTTAATCCTGCATTCAATGAATATTATACCACAAAGCATAATATCCAACTCTAACCCACCTCATAAACAAAATATAATAAAAATTATGTAATAAGTTATGAGAAAATTTGGTTTGACTAAGCTAGGAGGTGGATTAAGGCCCCTATAATTACCAATGATGAGTCTCATCATGATCCCCCTACTAAAAGTGTTGCTCATCCTCTAAGCAACTTAATGAATATCCATATCCTTCATGGCTCTAGTATCCTCTCTGATGTCCCATGCCTTTGTTGTGGTCTTCTCTTCTTGTTCATAGAAGCCTGCTTTCTTTTCTACCTCCTCCCACTGCTTCTTTTCCTCTTCTTCTTTTCTTCCTTCTAGCATCCCTAAGAGTAGTGGTGGACTAAGTTTTAGGCCTATCCAATTGAACTTCAACCTTTGCATAAATCGCTTATACATAGGTTTCTTGTTGAGTGCCTCTCTTAACCTTCGAGGAGAGTGATATTCTCTTATATTTAAGATGTATGGCAGTGTGTTCCATCTGCTCAGGCAAGCATGCATACTATCATCTCCTAGCAACCTGAACATGTCCTCAAAATGTGAAATTGCTTACTTTTGGGTAGCAAGATATATAGGTGCTAGCTAAGGATCATTTGCAATCAAATTATGGGTACTGATGAGGGCCATCGGATTTGATTGCTCCACTCTGATCAAAAGAGGTTCAGTTTTCTCTCTCACTAATATCCTTTTCATCTCTGCAGCTCTTGACTCCTCATGGTTCATCCATGATGCCAAAGCCATTAATTGTATATCTCCTAGCTTGGCATTAGGGTCCCATACATTCATGTCTTTGAGGGCCATTTTGTAAAAATAAAGCTTAGCCATTTTGGCCCTATCTTCTAGTGTGCTTTAATCACAAAGATCAATAAACTGCATTTAGTCTTGAAATGGCATGGCACCTCTCTGTGCTAGGGTCTTAATCTGAAACTGCAACCATTGTTCTTTGAGGTAGAGAGCATAGGATTTAGCTGGAATCCTACACTGGATTGCTTCAAAAGAGAGACTAGCCATACATGCCAATTGATTCTCTCTTTCCTACAACTATCCCCTCAACTATGCATTTTATGTCTCTAGTTGATTTCTCATTATAGCTTCTCTATCCCTCAAGCCACTTAGCTCTCTACCCATCTCCTTGATTTTCTCTTCCATGTGCCCAATGTCTTCCACCCCATTTTGATTTGGTGATCTACATCCATCGGTGAGTTCTGGCCCTCTCCTTCTCAATCTCGAAGAACAGTGGGATGGCAAATTTTTGAGTTATGACCCTGCCTCCTTCAATAAACCGGTAATAGGAGTCTAGGTTAGGTTGGGGGATTGGTTCTTTTGTCTTTGGGTCCTATTATTTAGTTTCTTGCTACTCCCCTACAATCCTTTCAGTTTTTTGTGCCTCCTGTAGATTCAACAGAGTATCCTGTAGGACTGGTTTTGCTTCTTGTAGATTTTGTTGTGTATCCTGTAGGATTGCCTTTCCCTTGCAGGAAGTTGATCTAGTAGTAGGCCTCCTCATATAGGTGATAGAGGACTTAGGGAAAGGAATTTTCTCTTTTTGTGTAGGGGAGTCTTCAATCACAATAGGAATTTTGGTTGATGCTTGGGGTTTCCCCTGTCTTATTCTTGTCCTTTTCCTTATCCTAAAATAAATTGGGGTCTACCTCTGCCTTTTTCCTCTTTGCTTGATTGGGGTGCTAAGAGCAGTGAAGGAAGCTACTTCCTCTCACTCAGTGGCTTCGAGAGACACCCTAGGTGACTCCTCCCTGTCTTTTGTCCCCTCTTTTCCATTACCTTCTTCCTCTATGTCCTTCCTGTCTTCTTCTTCTTGTAGATCTTCATCATCTCTATTGGTTTCTTCCTTAACATCCTCCTCTGTTTCTTCATCATCCTCCTTCTCTTCTCCCTCTTCTTCTTCATCTTCATCATGTTCATCTTTGTCATCTCCTTCTTCATCCATCTCATCCCTATCTCCTTCTATATATTCCTCTTCCTGTTTTACTTCCTCTTCATTGACAGTGGAACTAACATCATAAGTGAAAGATTTGATGTCATCCTCTGCTGGCATGTCTCTAAAAAATTACCATGTTATAGGAATTCTGAGGTTCCCAAGGGCATCTTCTATAAGGATCCTAATTAACCCATGATGAGCTAACTGTTCAGAATTTCCCTCCTTCACTTAGATGCTTGACTCTATGAGTGATTGAAGTAGGAAGTATGCTATGCTAAGCCTTTGGTGAGGGGGTGTTTATGCTCCAAATCTGAATTCTTCAAGGATCCTGAAATGATAGCCATAGACCACACTATACCTACCCTCACATGAAATGTATTTCATCAGTTGATAGCTTACCTCATTCCATGGATATGGCAGACTTTCCCTCCTTAATCCATTTTTGTCCTTAGTGGGTTCCTCAACTTCTAAAAAGAATTTTCTTTTGGCAACCTGGCTATTCCCTTTGTCTTCTTTCCTCCATGGTATTCCTAGGGGAAGTGTGGTGACTCTGCTGATGAGCTTAGGGGTGAGATCTATAGCGAGGCCCCTTATTATAACAGTGGCATGGACTCTGGTGAGTGGAGTGAGGGAGAGACAAAATTCTTGAGCCACCTCATCATCATACCCTGTGAATTTTTCAAGGAACCCCATCCAATTATGTCTTGTGAATATTTCAGACACTTGGGGGTGTTGTTGGATTCTAATAGTGTAGGTGGGCTTTCTCCTATTAAACCCTCCTATCATATTGTTGGTGAAGTTTGAGGAGATGAGAGGGTTGAAACAATTTTCAAATGCAGAACCAAAACAGAGATGACTGTGTATGTAATTCCCTTACATAGTTACTAAATTCACTCAAACTTAGAGGATTTCTAGTTCATTTACTTGTAAAGAGGGATGTAATTACAGAGCCTACCTCTTTAGATTGTTTGCAGTGGCCAACTCCCGTGATATCCCTTCTGAACTCTTCTCTACCAATCCTATAGATAGTCTCTGTGTATCCTGTAGGAATTCCTGTGCATGATCCTGTAGGAATTCCTGTGCAATCCTGTAGGAATTCCTGTGTAGTGAAACGATGGAGTTTTTCTTCTAGTGGGTTTCTTGGGTATGACAGTGACCTGATTGAGTGAGGTTAGAGCAAGTGAAATGCATGAATGCATGGGAATGATGTTTTATTTCCTCTTATGGTGATTTGGGGTGAGGTGTTGTGCTGGAAGCAAAGGTATGTTTCCATTTTTGGACCGCTAGTCCCAACTACCACCTCATCATTCCCCACTCATCGTAATCAACTCCCACCTTATGGATCTGTAGCTTTAATCACCTTTTTCCTACTTCTCTTTCTTTGAGTTGACTGCAGCCGCGTGTGAGAGGACACTTGGTTGTGCATGTGTTGACTTAATGAAGGTGGCCAAGTTAATTGGCCACCTTTTCACATATAAACCAACTATCACATAACCCTTACATTTTTTGACTACATGATGCATATGAGAGAGCGAGCGGGATACTTACCTGTGGTTCCAATGCTATGTTGTAGTTGTCAAAGACCAGAGGTACTGTTGTGTGTATTTCTTGCATGCTATTCTTCTTCCTCCTCTTGTTGTCTACTAATGGTTTCTTTGTTTCTGCAGGTACTTATGGTTGAAGATATGATGCTACTGCTTTGGAGCTCTTGAATCATCATGCTGAAGGCTTGTTACTTGTATGATTGGTATTATGTGGGATAGGCTGTTACAGGATGTCCTATAGCTGCTTCTCCTCAGAACTCTTTAATCATTACTCTTGCTAGGGTTGTGAGGATGGTGACATGGATGGAAAAAAGGAGTAGGAGTGTGGAGAGAAAGGAATATTCAGGTGATGATCTTTATTCCTCTCTATTTCCCTTTTTTCGAAGGCTGGAAAATAAATACTCTTGAAACTAATTTTTTTCTAATGGTAATAGATGGTGGACAAGGTGTGGTGATAGATGATGAAGAGGGTGAATTTTAGGGGCGTAGCAAGTCAATCATTTTTTGTCAAACTGCTTCTAGTAGGATTTATGGGTCACTGTAATTCCTACAAGATCATCTTGTAGGTTTTAGTGGATCCTACAGGAATACAGTGGATCCTATAGAAAACATAGTCCTTTATAAACTAAAGCAATGGACTGAAAAAATGACAAAAATGATGGAGGGATGCATGGTAATGAGTGGAAAAATAAATATGTGAGTGATAGAGGTCTCTTTGGGATCCTCCTTTTCTCCTTGACCATCCTTCTTGCTGAATTGCAAATGGAAATTTCATTATTAATTTTTTATTTTATTTTTTGAAAAATGATGTCATGTTACCCCCGCTTACACCCACAGTATGCATGTACCATGCACTAACACATTTGTCCCAGGTATTTAACTCCCAAAGGAGTCAAATTTTCATTTAAATATGGTTAAGGTCCCCTTTAGTAGTCTCATGCGGAAAGATTTATAGACTAACCAACATAGTCTAACCCATAGGAAATATTCACTTATTGGGACCTCAATCAACCCTCAAACCTTCACATAAGACTTTATTAAAGCCTTTCATCTATGACTTCCTATCAAGACTTTTAAAACCCTTATAAACCTTCATTAACCCTTAAGCCCGCACATTAAACCTTCACTTTATAGACTCTGGTTATACCGAACTTAACACATGAAAACTCTTTATCAGTGCTATATTTCTATTATAACCCTTTTATAACAGAAATGCAGTTAAAACATACCTTTCCACCTTAATACAGCTTTTGCACAGATATCAATGCTTTACCTTTATCACAATCGGGGTATTGCTCTTCCGTGGGTCACATTACACACTGCTTCCACTTTAAAGATTGAGCAAGATCAAGCTGAACACATATAACGATAAGAAGAAGAATCAATGCACATGAAATACAGAAAATACTTAGGGGAAAGCCTCAGCCAAAAGCCCCACTATCTATATTATCATACAAGGTGGAAATACATCAGAATTATACAAAGCCTTAGCTCTCACAGCTAGCTAGCTCTTAGTACAATCCTGTTGGATGCTCACAGGAAATCAAAGCTTCTCACAAGCCTTCTCCTCTTCCCTCCAAGCTCCTATTTCCTTGCGCAGTTCCTCTGGGATGATCTCCTTCACGAAGTGGAACACTGCTCTCACACACTGTCAAAACTACACAATCCTCAAGGAACCCTCCCTTGACTGCATGCATGAGTTTCCTTTATAGGAGAGAACATGCAACTGATAGTACACTGTCTTTGAAAATTATCTCAACTGGGCCTTTCTTAGAATAGACATGCATGAGTTTCTGATGAGGGAATCTTCAGTTAACTAGAGTACACTAGTTGAGTGCATGCATGCATCAACTAAATGATAAGTCACAATTAGTTCCTCAAACAGTTTGGAACTAATGTAACTAGACTTAACTTAGTAAACTAAGCTAACTAATTACAACTCAAATATAACACAATCTTATCTCCTTAATTAAGGGATAATCTCCTTAATTTAAGGGATAACAGTTGCATAACTGCAGAAAGACTTCTAACTTGAATTTCTCCAACTAATTAATCCATAATGAATTAATTAAATATTACAAAGTAGCTAGTGAGACTAAATTCAATTTTAATTCAAGGACAAATTAAAATTGGAATGTACTAGATTCTATTTTTATCATTTCTTGTTGCTATTTTCAACATTTTCTCCTTGCTAACCTGCTACTTGAAATAGCACACAAATGGAAGAAAACTATCAAACAACCAATCTAATCTACACTACCTGTAATGGAAATGCATCTATAAATTAATGATGAAGCTATGAATATACACTAAACATGCATTTACAATAAATAGGATCCTTGGCTGCTAGGGTTGGGCCCTAACCCAAGAGCTTCAGCCCTCTGAGTTAACTCAGTGTTGGCTCAAAACAAAACTCATTCTTATTACCGAAACAACAAATTACATCACTAGAACTATCACAAGTTTTGCACCTCGAAAATAGATTAGAGTTTTACAAACAAAGATCTAAATCCTATTGAGGTCCTAGGCCTCTCTACTTATACATCTGAAGTCCCCAATGACTTCTTTAAAATTAGGGAGACTTGGCTCCCAAACTTGAGATAAACTGGTGCTTTGTATCTCACTTGCTCGACTGCCTTCTAGTCCTCATGATTTGGTTGTTTGAACTCTGAGATGATGTGATGAATGGAGGAATATTCAAATGGAGGAGTAGTAAATGAGGAGGATTTACCTCCTACAATCCCTCTCCCTTGTCCCATTTGAGTTTTGACCTTAGTCTTTGCCAAAATTCCTTGATTTTCTCCTTTAATCCTGCATTCAATGCATATTATACCACAAATCATAATATCCAACTCTAACCGACCTCATAAACAAAATATAATCAAAATTATGTAATAAGTTATGAGAAAATTTGGTTTGACTAAGCTAGGCGGTGGATTAAGGCCCATATAATTACCCAATGATGAGGCTCATCATGATCCCCCTACTAAAAGTGTTGCTCATCCTCTAAGCAACTTAATCAATATCCATATCCTTCATGGCTCTAGTATCCTCTCTGACATCCCATGCCTCTGTTGTGGTCTCCTCTTCTTGTTCATAGAAGCCTGCTTTCTTTTCTACCTCCTCCCACTGCTTCTTTTCCTCTTCTTCTTTTCTTCCTTCTAGCATCCCTAAGAGTAGTGGTGGACTAGGTTTTAGGCCTATCCAATTGAACTTCAACCTTTGCATAAATCGCTTATACATAGGTGTCCTATTGAGTGCCTCTCTTAACCTTTGAGGAGAGTGATATTCTCTTATCTTTAAGATGTATGGCAGTGTGTTCCATCTGCTCAGGCAAGCATGTATACTATCATCTCCTAGCAACCTGAACATGTCCTAAAAATGTGAAATTGCTTACTTTTGGGTAGCAAGATATATAGGTGCTAGCTGAGGATCATTTGCAATCAAATTATGGGTACTGATGAGGGCCATCAGATTTGATTCCTCCACTCTGATCAGAAGAGGTTCAGTTTTCTCTCTTACTAATATCCTTTTCATCTCTGCAGCTCTTGACTCCTCATGGTTCATCCATGATGCCAAAGCCATTAATTGTATATCTCCTAGCTTGGCATTAGGGTCCCATACATTCATGTCTATGAGGGCCATGTTGTAAAAATAAAGCTCAGCCATTTTGGCCCTATCTTCTAGTGTACTTTGATCACAAAGATCAATAAACTGCCTTTAGTCCTGAAATGGCATGGCACCTCTTTGTGCTAGGGTCTTAATCTGAAACTACAACCATTGTTCTTTGAGGTAGAGAGCATAGGATTTAGCTGGAATCCTACATTGGTTTGCTTCCAAAGAGAGACTAGCCATACGTGCCAATTGATTCTCTCTTTCCTGCAACTATCCCCTCAACTATGCATTTTATGTCTCTAGTTTATTTCTCATTATAGCTTCTCTATCCCTCAAGCCACTTAGCTCTCTCCCCATCTCCTTGATTTTCTCTTCCATGTGCCCAATTTCTTCCACCCCATTTTGATTTGGTGTTCAACATCCATCGGTGAGTTCTGGCCCTCTCCTTCTCAAGCTCGAAGAATAGTGGGATGGAAAATTTTTGAGTTATGACCCTGCCTCCTTCAATAAACCAGTAATAGGAGTCTAGGTTAGGTTGGGGAATGGGTTCTTTTGTCTTTGGGTCCTATTATTTAGTTTCTTGCTACTCCCCTACCATCCTTTCCATTTTTTGTTCCTCCTATAGATTCAACAGAGTATCCTATAGGACTGGTTTTGCTTCTTGTAGATTTTGTTGTGTATCCTGTAGGATTACGTTTCCCTTGGAGGAAGTTGATCTAGTAGTAGGCCTCCTCATATAGGTGATAGAGGATTAGGGAAAGGAATTTTCTCTTTTTGTGTAGGGGAGTCTTCAATCACAATAGGAATTTTGGTTGATGCTTGGGGTTTCCCCTGTCTTATTCTTGTCCTTTTCCTTATCCTAAAATATATTGGGGTCTGCCTCTGCCTTTTTCCTCTTTTCTTGATTGGGGTGCTAAGAGCAGTGAGGGAAGCTACTTCCTCTCTCTCAGTGACTTCGAGAGACACCCTAGGTGACTCCTCCCTGTCTTTTGTCCCCTCTTTTCCATTACCTTCTTCCTCTATGTCCTTCCTGTCTTCTTCTTCTTGTAGATCTTCATCATCTCTATTAGTTTCTTCCTTAACATCCTCCTTTGTTTCCTCATCATCCTCCTTCTCTTCTCCCTCTTCTTCTTCATCTTAATCATGTTCATCTGTGTCATCTCCTTCTTCATCCATCTCATCCCTATCTCCTTCTATATCTTCCTCTTCCTGTTTTACTTCCTCTTCACTGACAGTGGAACTAACATCATAAGTGAGAGCTTTGATGTCATCCTCTGCTGGCATGTCTCTAAAAAATTACCATGTTATAGGAATTCTAAGGTTCCCAAGGGCATCTTCTATTAGGATATTAATCAACCCATGATGAGCGAACTGTTCGGAATTTCCCTCCTTCACTTTGATGCTTGAGTCTATGAGTGATTGAAGTAGGAAGTATGCTATGCTAAGCCTTTGGTGAGGGCGTGTTTATGCTCCAAATCTGAATTCTTCAAGGATCCTGAAATGATAGCCATAGACCACACTATACCTACCCTCACATGAAATGTATTTCATCAGTTGATAGCTTACCTCATTCCATGGATATGGCAGACTTTCCCTCCTTAATCCATTTTTGTCCTTAGTGGGTTCCTCAACTTCTAAAAGGAATTTTATTTTGGCAACCTAGCTATTCCCTTTGTCTTCTATCCTCCATGGTATTCCTAGGGAAAGTGTGATGACTATGCTGATGAGCTTAGGGGTGAGATCTATAGCGAGGTCCCTTATTATAACAGTGGCATGGACTCTGGTGAGTGGAGTGAGGGAGAGACAAAATTCCTGAGCCACCTCATCATCATACCCTCTGAATTTCTCAAGAAACCCCATCCAATTATGTCTTGTGAATATTTTAGGCACTTGGGGGTGTTGTTGGATTCTCATAGTGTAGGTGGGCTTTCTCCTATTAAACCCTCTTATCATATTGTTGGTGAAGTTTGAGGAGATGAGAGGGTTGAAACAATTTTCAAATGCAGAACCAAAACAGAGATGACTGTGTATGTAATTCCCTTACATAGTTACTAAATTCACTCAAACCTAGAGGATTTCTAGTTCATTTACTTGTAAAGAGGGATGTAATTACAGAGCCTACCTCTTTAGATTTTTTGCAGTGGCCAACTCCCGTGATATCCCTTCTGAACTCTTCTCTACCAATCCTATAGATAGTCTCTGTGTATCTTGTAGGAATTCCTGTGCATGATCCCGTAGGAATTCCTGTGCAATCCTATAGGAATTCCTATGTAGTGAAACGACAGAGTTTTGCTTCTAGTGGGTTTCTTGGGTATGACAATGACCTCATTGAGTGAGATTAGAGGAAGTGAAATGCATGAATGCATGGGAATGATGTTTTATTTCCTCTTATGGTGATTTGGGGTGAGGTGGTGTGCTGGAAGCAAAGGTACGTTTCCCAACTACCACCTCATCATTCCCCACTCATCGTAATCAACTCCCACCTTATGGATCTGTAGCTTTAATCACTTTTTTCCTACTTCTCTTTCTTTGAGTTGACTGCATCCACGTGTGAGAGGACACTTGGTTGTGCATGTTGTGACTGAATGAAGGTGGCCAAGTTAATTGGCCACCTTTTCACATATAAACCAACTATCACATAACCCTTACATTTTTTGACTACATGATGCATATGAGAGAGCGAGCGGGATACTTACGTGTGGTTCCAATGCTATGCTGCAGTTGTCAAAGACCAGAGGTACTGTTGTGTGTATTTCTTGCATGCTATTATTCTTCCTCCTCTTGTTGTCTACTAATGGTTTCTTTATTTGTGCAGGTACTTATGGTTGAAGATATGATGCTACTGCTTTGGAGCTCCTGAATCATCATGCTAAAGGCTTGTTTCTAGTATGATTGGTATTATGTGGGATAGGCTGTTACAGGATTTCCTACAGGATATCCTATAGCTACTTCTCCTCAGAACTCTTTAATCATTATTCTTGTTGGGGTTGTGAGGATGGTGACATGGATGGAAAAAAGGAGTGGGAGTGTGGAGAGAAAGGAATATTCAGGTGATGCTCTTTATTCCTCTCTATTTCCCTTTTTCCGAAGACTGGAAAATAAATACTCTTGAAACTGATTTGTTTTCTAATGGTAATAGATGGTGGACAAGGTGTGGTGATAGATGATGAAGAGGGTGAATTTTAGGGGCGTAGCAAGTCAATCATTTTCTATCGAACTGCTTCTAGTAGGATTTATGGGTCACTGTAATTCCTACAAGATCATCTTGTAGGTTTTCAAGGGATCCTGTAGAAAACATAGTCCTTTATAAACTAAAGCAATGGACTGAAAAAATGACAAAAATGATGGAGGGATGCATGGTAATGAGTGGAAAAATAAATATGTGAGTGATAGAGGTCTCTTTGGGATCCTCCTTTGCTCCTTGACCATCCTTCTTGCTGAATTGCAAATCGAAATTTCATTATTAATTTTTTATTTTATTTTTTGAAAAATGATGTCGTGTTACCCCTGCTTACACCCACAGTATGCATGTACCATGCATAAACACATTTTTCCCAGGTATTTAACTCCCAAAGGAGTCAAATTTTCATTTAAATATGGTTAAGGTCCCCTTTAATAGTCTCATGTGGAAAGATTTATAGACTAACCAACATAGTCTAACCCTTAGGAAATATTCACTTATTGGGACCTCAATCAACCCTCAAACCTTCACATAAGACTTTATTAAAGCCTTTCATCTATGACTTCCTATCAGGACTTTTAAAACCCTTATAAACCTTCATTAACCCTTAAGCCCGCACATTAAATAGACTTTGGTTATACCGAACTTAACACATGAAAATCCTTTATCAGCGCTATATTTCTATTATAACCCTTTTATAACATAAATGCACTTAAAACATACCTTTCCACCTTAATACAACTTTTGCACAAATATCAGTGCTTTACCTTTATCACAATCGGGGTATTGCTCTTCCGTGGGTCACATTACACACTCCTTCCACTTTCGTGATATGCGATGACACTGTCAGAACACATTATTGGCGCTTTTACATTAAAAACCTGGACCATTCATTTTATCAGAAAATATGGGAAACACGGGAATACAAAAGAAAACCCGGCCCAAACCATAAAGTCAGACTTCAAACATTATAAACCCACGTTCATAATTGTCGTTAGGTCCACACTTATCGATCGACTTTCCATTGTGCTCTCCATTAAAACTCCAATCAGTGATCAAACAACTTGCATTATAACCTCTGCCGTTGATCTACCCTTAAAAGATCTGACCGTTCACCTCGATTTCAGGTAGATAATAAGCACGGGGTTTAACTGCCTGATGAAGCGGTTTCCCTTCCCCACTTCTCTACTATGTGTCGCGTTATGAATGGAATCAGAGCCAATTGGTAAAAACTACTTACGGCCCTTCCTTCTGCCCGAAATCCACTTTCCTGCCTTTGAATACTAAGCTTCGTCGATTATCCTCTGCACTCCTTCAACATTCGATGACTGTCGATCTATGAGATCGATGGTTCTCGTTCCTTGTTTCCTGTACCGTTGATCTGTAAGATCCAACGGTACTTAAACTTCAACGACTCACTTCTTCCCTCGTCCTTTTCTTTTATGTTTTTCGTTGTTTCTTCAACATTTATCTATGGTTTTGGGTTATTTCTTTAGGGTTTTTACTTCTGCTCTTCTGTTGCTCAACTTTCTCTGAGCTTAACTCCTCTGCGAATTCTTGCTTTGCTACTTCTCCTGAGCTCCACTCTGACCTTCAACTGGATTCAAAGATCCCTTTATGATTCCTCTGAATCACTATGCTTCTCTAGGTGTCCTTCAGAATTCTGCCTGCAACCCCTGTTACAGAACCTACGAATTCACATATAATTCATTCATAAATACTTGCTTCACACAATTACATAGCTAGGGAATAAAACTTTGTATATATAAGTATAAAAAAATGATTACATTCAAGACTCTTTGTCTCTCACAGGCTTGATCTTCATTATTAGTGGCCTCTCCCTTACTCTGCCTGTAGGCTTACATTTATACTAGAAAAGTTCTGTTGAAGTAATTCTAGTTCAAATCCTAGTTCTACTGAACTGACTCCTAAATGTCCTCTATGTCCACTTCTAACTTCAATTAATTCCTAAGAACTCTCTCTAGTTCCTCGAGTCATGAAACTACCTTTAGAGTTATAATTGACTTCTAACCCTCTTATCATTATTAACCACTCATGTTCTCCTTTATTCGAGAGCATTTACAAACATCCTCACACATATAATTAATTCCTATTCTAATCACTTAAAAGCCTACATATTACATTAATTTGAGACTTAGGAAACCAAATTCCTTAAAATACATGACCCTCCTATGTCTACTAAAATACAATGACTTTCCTTGGGTTGAATGCTCCTGCGTCAAAGTCCTAAGGTAGAAAATATTCATGATCTCCTAATCATGTGTCTTCATGTGTTGATAGAAAACCTCCAGGGTCCAAAACTTTAGTTTGCAGTTGCCCAAATGTCTTACACCTTTGATGCTGTTGTATTTCTGCTATCTTCTATTTCATCTTCCTCTCCTTGTTAATCAGGTTCATATTATGATTGATCATGTTTCCTGCTACTATCGTTTTCCTCCATATGGACTGCTTCATCATTAATTGCCATAACTCTTCAATCTCCACCACTAGCATATCTTTGGGCTGGTCCATATTCTTCCATTAATTGTTACCTATTTCTCTTTGCTTTAGGTTTTTGCTACTCTCCACTAACTCTTCAAATTACTATTGGTTATTTTCACTTTGTAGTTGCTGGTTTACTTTTTCTTCTACTTTTTCTCTTGCTACCATTGTAGACATTGCCTCCACTCAAACTTCCTTAATATCTTTAAGGATATCTCCCTTTGCAACATCTAATTTCTGCATTGAATTCTAACTTTCCAGCATTCTCCCCAGCAATTGAGCATCTATGTTCCATGGATTAAATTCTTCCACAGAATCCTCTTCTTTCATCTTTATTTGGCTACTCATCTATGCCAAATTTCCTTTAGCACCTACAACAAAACCTTCACTCACAAAACACTTGTTAAAATAAAAGACATAAGGCTTTGTGCCTTATCTTCCTTTGGCAACAATTTGGTTTGTTGCTCTATTTCTTCCTCCTCTGTCAGCACATCAGTATGATGTTTTGAATTCTCAAAAGAATTCACGAGACTGTCAGCTAGTCTCTCTTCCACACCATCTGTTCTAATGATGTCTTTCTATCCTTGTTCACTGTAGTGAACTTCTTCTTTTGTAGTGTCAATTCGCTAAAATTTCATTATCATCTCCTTTTTCTTATGCTTGTCATTCACGACAAATTTTTTGTCTTCCTTTTTCAGCAATCTATCTTGGTTATATATCTTTTTTTTTTCTAACTCCCTTCTTTGAAAATCTAATTTTCTATATAACTCAATAATTTCAATTGGAGTAGAATTTGGAAATTTCACACAATTTTCCATACCTTCCTTTGTTATTGATAAATCATCAGATGTCCTTTTTTCCTTTGCCAATTCTTTTGCATAGACTTCTTCTTCCTTAACATCTTTCAATAGATGTCCTTCTTCTTCAGTACATTTTTCCTTGTTGTCTCTCTGTAACTCTTCTCCTAGAGTTATCCTTGTCTCATCATCTTCATTAATATTCCCCTGCATTTTTTTTTCATAAATAAAATTAATCAAACTCATTTGATTACCTTTCTGAGACAATATTTCTTCATTCTTCATCAGAATAAGATCTTGATTGCCCATCTCTATGACAGTTTCTATAGACTCATCCATAGACTTTTTCTTCTGTATGCAGTCAAACTATTCTTCTTCCGAGAAGTTTTCTTTGTCACCTTTTACTTCTAGATCTTCATCTACTCTGAAGATATCTTCAAAATGTTTCTTTCTCCTATGATACCTGCCATCATACACAAACTATCAATTTTAGAAACATGAGACCTTCTGGCCTCACTTGATGCTTCAGTCATCATATCTCTTTGTTGTTCCAAGTTCTCTTTATGACTCAGAAATCCTTCGATGGTCTCCTCTTCAATCTCCTCAAGCCCTTCACTTGGTTTCTTTTATATTTTTCCCCAACTGTATATGAGACCTATCTATCTCATCTTCTTCCATAACAGAATTTAGATTCTTCTTGTGTTCTTCCTCCTTTATGACAATATCAGCAAATTGTACTTCTTTACATGTTTCACCTACAAACATACAAAAATTTTCAAATTTAAAACCATGTGACTCTTTGGCCTCACTTGAAGTTTCAGTCTTCAAGTCTTCATCTTCCCTCAGAACTTCACCTGTTTTGCTTCACAAATGGACACTTCCATTTTCATTTCCAACTCAACTTCTTTGAGTTCTTCTATCAGCCACCTTACTTGCCTCTGTTGTAGCCTTCTCTGTAACTTATGCCACTTCACTAGCTTCTTCCTCAAGATCCAACCTAGTTTTTGGCTTTCCTCAAGTATTCTCCTTAAGGCATCGAGTTGTTCTTTTAACTCTATAGTCTCCTTGTCAATTTCCTCTTGACTCATCCTCTTTCCATTTTCCTTGGCATTCTCTTTCTTCATCTTTCTTCTGTTGTGGTCTTCCTCGGGGCCTCTACTATGACTATCAATAGCCATCTTCTTTTTTCCCTATATTCATGAGCTCCTCACTCACTCACTATGAACTGCATTAAAGCCTCTACAACAACAAGTCCTCCTTGTTGCAACTTACCTCACCAAGCTCTCCTCTGTACTTGGTCTTTTGGCAAGCCCTTGGTTCTTTATCCTTGGAACCTCCTTTGAGCACATCTCTCTGCTCCTTCTAAGCTTCAACTCATCTAAATTTCTCAAGAACATAACTGTCCTCTTGTATTTCAATCATAATGAAATACTTGGTTCTGACCACCTCTTCTTTCACTTAGAAAGTCTTACCAGCTTCCTTCATTACCTTATCAATTTTACCCACATCCTATGTGGAATTTCCTTTGTGATCTGCAACAATCCCTTTGCAGTAACAAGTCTCCTTCTTGCTACATATGCCTCAGTAAGCTTCTCTCCTTTGAGCCCAGTTTTTTAGCATCTCTCTGGTTCTTTCCTTTGGAACCAATTGAGCACTCCTTGCTCTAGATTGTTGCAACCTTCTCACCTTCTTATGTTGTCACCTGAGTATCAATGTTACTCAAGCCAAAGATCATTCCCAAGATTTCGAAAGCTTTCTTCTCAATTTCCTTTTGAGAATACTCTTATCCTCGTTGTCCAACCTTCAATTGGATTCTTCAGGTTCACATTTGAGTGAATCTCCACTTTCCTCAAGGAACAACATCACGATGTTTTCCTTATGCTTCTACCTGTGCATTAGTGTAAAAACACACATTCTCCAATCTTCAATCAAATTAAAACAAACATGTCATCTCACCTTCAAGATCTCAGCATGATCTTGTTTCACCATTCCACCTGTACCTTGAATGGATTTCCTCTGTCTCTTGCATCTGCAAGTTCTGCTACACATCACCTTTGTGTGTCTACTTTTTGTCAGATTAAAATCTAATCCTTCCTTACCTACATAAATATATTTGACACAGAAATTTGTTCTCAATTCTTTCACATAGAATTGATTTGTTCTATTTTAACACTAATTGTTTCAATTACAATTCTGCTCTGATACCAAATGATGCCAGGTTACCACTGCTTACACCCACAGTATGCATGTACCATGCATAAACACATTTGTCCCAGGTATTTAACTCTCAAAGGAGTCAAATCTTCATTTAAATATGGTCAAGGTCCCCTTTAATAGTCTCATGCGGAACAATTTATAGACTAACCAACATAGTCTAACCCTTAGGCAATATTCACTTATCGGGACCTCAATCAACCCTCAAAACTTCACATAAGAATTTATTAAAGCCTTTAATCTATGACTTCCTATCGGGGCTTTTAAAACCCTTATAAACCTTCATTAACCCTTAAGCCCACACATTAAATCTTCACTTTATAAACTTTGGTTATACTGGATTTAACAAATGAAAACCCTTTATCGGCGCTATATTTCTATTATAACCCTTTTATAATAGAAACTCACCTAAAACATAGCTTTTTGCCTTAATATGGCCTTTGCACAGATATCAATGCTTTACCTTTATCGCAATCGGGGTATCGCTCTTCCGCGCATCACATTACACACTCCTTCCACTTTCGCGATATGCGATAACACTGTCGGAACACATTATTGGCACTTTTACATTAAAAACCCAAACCATTCATTCTATCAAAAAATATGGGAAACACGGAAATACAAAGGAAAACCTGGTCCAAACCATAAAGTCGGACTTCAAACATTATAAACCTATGTTCATAATTGTCATCGGGTCCACACTTATCCATCGCCTTTCCATTGCACTCTCCATTCAAACTCCGATCAGTGATTAAAGAACTTGCATTATAACATCCACCGTTGATCTACCCTTAATAGATCTGACGGTTCACCCAGATTTCAGGTAGATAATAAGCATGGGGTTTAACTGCCTGATGAAGCAGTTTCCCTTCCCAACTTCTCTGCTACATGTTGCATTATGAATGGAATCAGAGCCAATTGGTAAAAACTACTTACGTCCCTTCCTTCTGCTTGAAATCCACTTTCTTACTTTTGAATACTATTCTTTGCCGATTATGCTCCGCACTTCTTCAGTGTTCTATGACTGTTGATCTATGAGATCGATGGTTCTGATTCCTTGTCTCCTACGTCATTGATCTGTAAGATCGAATGGTACTTAAACTTCAATGACTTGCTTCTTCCCTCATCCTTTTCTTTATGTTTTTCATTGTTTCTTCAGTGTTTCTCCTTGGTT
This sequence comes from Pinus tabuliformis, assembly GCA_031772625.1. Lineage (NCBI taxonomy): Eukaryota > Viridiplantae > Streptophyta > Pinopsida > Pinales > Pinaceae > Pinus > Pinus tabuliformis. Next base: position 407,063,048 of record CM062812.1, on the reverse strand, counting down.
TTGGGTTATTTCTTTAGGGTTTTGACTTATGCTCTTCCACTACTCAACTTTATCTGAGCTTAACTCCTCTGCAAATTCTCGCTTTGCTACTTCTCTAGAGCTCCACTCTAATCGTCAACTGGATTTAAAGATCCCTTTATCATTCCTTTGAATCATTCTGCTTCTTTGTGTTTCCTTCATAATTCTGCCTGCAACCACTGTTACAGATTCTACGAACTCACATATAATTCATTCATAAATACTCGCTTCACACAATTACACAGTTAGGGAATAAACCTCTGTATGTATAAGTATAAACAAATGATTACATTCGAGACTCTCTATATCTCACAGGCCTGATCTTTAGTATCAGTGGCCTCTCCCTTACTCTGCCCATAGACTTACATATATACCATAAAAGTTTTGTTGAACTAATTCTGGTTCAAATCCTAGATCTACTGAACTGACTCCTAAATGTCCTCTATGTCCACTTCTAACCTCAATTAATTCCTAAGAACTCTCTCTAGTTCCTCGAATCATGAAACTACCTTTAGAGTTATAATTGACTTCTAACTCTCTTGTCATTATTAACCACTCATGTTCTCCTTTATTCGAGCGCATTTACAAACATCCTCACACATCTAATTAATTTCTATTCTAATCACTTAAAAGCCTAAATATTGCATTAATTTGAGACTTAGGAAACCAAATTCCTTAAAATACATCGCCCCCCTATGTCTACTAAAGTACAATGATTTTCCTTGGGTTGAATGCTCCTGCATCAAAAAACAACTAGGTTTCCTCTAAGAGGTTTTCATCCTAGCTGTTTTTCTTGGCTGCCTCAAGAAAGGTTTTCACTCAGGGATCTTTCTTATTCTCTCTTTTTTTCTTTAACACCACTGAGCTGCCTGAAAAGGTTTTCAACCCAATGATGGGACACGAGCACCTCATGGAGATTTTCACCTGAGTCCTTAATCTTTTTTCTTTTTCTCAGTGATTTGATGAGGGAGAAGTTGGAACTTGCTCCACTATCATCACTGTTTTATTGATATCATCAATGGACTCTTGTTTTTATGAAGGTCTCTTGTAAATTTTCAATCAGTGTCCATTAACAAGAAAAGGAATGGCTTCTTCATCTATGGTTCTGATTTGAATTGAACCATCATCATGGCATCTTTCCATGACATAAGGTCTAAGCCATCTTGTCCTTAACTTGCCCTTGAAGTCTTTATACCTAGAATCATATAGCAACGCCCAATTGCCTTCCTGAAATTGCTTCTCCTTGATATTTTTATCATGCCAAATCTTCCTCTAAAGTTGAACTACCTCTTTATGTAGGAGGGACTGCATTCTGAATTAATCCAAACCATTCAACTGGGACAATCTCTCTTTCTGTGCACTGCTGAGATCTAGATCTAGTCCGGTTTCCATCCTTAATGTGTTATATTCAAATTCAATGAACAACAAGACCATTTTCCCATAGACCAGCTCATATCGTGTGAATCCAGTGGTGTTCTTCCATATGGTATTATGGGCCCAGGTGGCCTCAACTAGTCTTTCTACCCAATCCTTCCTGTTGCTGCTTACCACTCTGGTTAAGATGCCCTCCAGTGCTCTGTTGGTCACCTCCACTTGCACATTAGCTTGTGGATGATAGGGAGTGGAGGTTCTATGCTTGATATTATGATGGCTGAGCAAGTATTCAATAATTTTGGAGGTAAACTGGCTACCTTAGTGTATGAATGGCTCTCTTGGGTACCCAAATTTGTAGAATACATTCTCCCTTAGGAACTTCGCCACCTTCTCTTTTGTTGTTGCCTTAATTTCCTTGGTTTCAGCCCACTTAGTCAAATAATCAGTGCACACAATAATGTATTGTTTTTGCTTTAAAGGAGGGTCAATAGGCCCAATGAAGTCCATGCCCCACTTGTCATTGGCTCGAAAGTCACTTGAGGCTGCAGAGGCATTTCATCTCTTGGAGTAGGGCTTCCCATCGTCTGGCATCGATCACACTGACTAATGTATTTTTTCACATCCTAATGAAGAGTGGGCCAATAATAGCCTCCTTGTAACACTTTGAATGTTGTCCTCTTTGGTGCAATGTGACCTCCACAAGGCCCATCATGACATGTCAAAATGATCTCAAAAACTTCCTCCTCCCTGACACACCTTCTCAAGATTTGATCTGGGCCAAGTCTAAAAAGATTGCCCCCAATCCAATTGAAGGGGGCACTTTTCCTGATTATCTTGCTCTTTTCTTTGGAGGACAAGTTTGGTGGGAACTGTACTGATACCAAATAGTTTGTTATATCAACAAACCACGGAGAGAGAACTGAAATAGCAAATAAGTGCTCATCTGATAACTGGTCATCCACCATTCCTTCTTCACCTACAGGAAAATTTACTCTAGAAAAAAAGTCTGCAACAACATTTTCCTTATCAGAATTATCAACAATGGTTAGATCAAACTGCTGTAATAAAAGTAGCCATATTATAATTCGAGCATTCACATCTAGTTTATTCATTAAATATTTGATTGCAACATGGTTAGTATGCACAAATATTTGATAGCCTATAATATAATGCCTAAATTTGTTTAATGAATGTACAACAACCAAAAGTTCCTTTTCGGTCACTCTATAATTTAGTTCAGCCTTTGATAAATTCTTACTGATAAAATAGATAACATAAGGCATTTTTTCATCTATCTGACCTAGGGCTGCTCATATGGCTTTGTGTGAGGCATCAGCATTAATATGAAAGGGGAGGGCCCAATTTGGGCCTCAAAGAATTGGTTCAGTGGTTAACTTATCCTTTAGGATGTCTAAGGCCTCTTAACAGTTTTTGGACCATATAAACTCAAAGTCTTTGGCCAACAAACCAAATAAAGGAGAGGCCAACTTGCTGAAGTCCTTTATGAACCTTCGGTAGTATCTAGCTAACCATAGGAAACTTCTGACATCTCTCTACTTTTGAGGAGGTGGGACCCTTTGGATGATAGCTAATTTGTTTCGATCCACCTATAGTCCTTGCTGAGATATTGAATGACCTAGCATGGTCCCTGAAGTCATTAAGAATTCACATTTTTCAGGACAGAGAGACATGTTTATTCAATGCATTTTTGTAGTACTTTGCCTAGGTTAGACAGGGCTTCTTGAAAATCACAGCCATAAGGTGTAAAATCATCCATATAAATCTCCACCGCATCCTGGACTAATTCAGAGAAAATACTCAATACTTCTCTTTGGAAAGTGGCAAGAGCATGGCATAGGCCAAAAGGAAGGACCCTATAGGCAAAAGTTCCCAAAGGAAAAGTAAATGTGGTCTTATCCTAGTCTTCTGGGTAGATCTAGATTTGGTTGTACCCACTGAATCCATCTAGGAAAGAGAAAAACCTTTTCCCTTCCAGTCCATCTAGCACTTGGTCAATGAAGGGTAGAGGAAAATGATCTTTATTTGTGGCTTTGTTCAACTCCCTATAATCGACACAAATTCTCCACTTATCATTTTTCTTGGGAACTAACACCAAAGGAGAGACCCACTCACTGTCGGAGATAGGATAAATGAATCCTGCATCTAACAGTTTTTGCAATTCTTCTTTGACTATACCTTTAAAAGTTGGATTCATACTCCTTTGTGGTTGTCAAACCAGCTTGTAACCTTCTTTGATGTATATGTGGTGGTACACATTGAGGGGTGTATTCCCTTCATTTCTTTGTAACTCTAAGTGAAGGCTTCTAGATTTTCCTTTAACATGTTGCATAGCTTCTCTTCTTGGAGAGCAAAAAGAGATGGATTGATTTTCAAGGTTCTCTCTAGGCCGAATTCTATGGTTTTGACATGGAGTGGGTTGGAATCGGCCAAGCATAAGTCAATTGGATGATTGTTCTGGGTTTCCTTTACTGCTTCTTCTAAGGGTAATGAACTAGGAGTTGGACTTTGGAGCAGGTGTTCAATCAAGTCATCCTCATCCTGCTGTCCTCCTCCCATGGTTTCTTCTAAAGCATAAAGTTGGGTGGAATAAACTTCATCTTCTTCCTCCTCCTCCAACCATAAAGGTAAGTCATGCTCTAGAGAAGGTTGAGCAGGAGGGTATAGGACTAACTTCTTGGACATATGCCCATTCTTGATGGTCATATTCCTAGCTAAGTCATAGGTTCGACATATAACAACAAACTCAAACAGGAAAGTGTGGGGGTCCTCTGTGGTCAAGCCATGGAAATGAGGTAGGGTAGAGGGGCTTATATTTTTCATCTTAGTGTCCCCATTGGTTTCCCTAATGGGGAAGGCACCCTTAACTCTCTCTCTATTCCCTCTGTCATTTCTATTTTCAGCCATTGGTTTAGTAGAAATGGGTTCCTCTTCTTCTTCTTCCCCTGTAGGTTCTTCAAATATCTCAAGTTGCTCACCTAAGGGTTCCTCTAATTCAAAGCCATCGAAGAAGAGAGAAGGTTGGTTGTTGGATGCAATGGGGGTATTTGGAAAAAATTTCCCTAAGTTGTCCCGATTCCTACGAGGCATGAAAGGAAATATTTTTGGTTTGGTTTTGTACTTCTTTAAACTTGGAAAGTACTTGCAGAATTGAAATCTTACTTGAAAAATGGAAAGGAAAATAGACAATGCAAAATGAAGGAAAGGAAACAACTAGATTACTTTTGCATAAATAAACTAATGGCGGAATATTGAAGACAAGAAATAGAAGAAAAGAAAGCAGTAATCACATTCTACTCAGACACCTCCCCAGAAACGGCACCAAAAATTGATGAGCGCTAGTATTGCAGCAAGGATGTTGCAACTCCTAGGCTACCAGCTTTACTTATCAACCAGGGGTTCGTACAAACTTAGAGGTAACAGTTTTGTATGCACAAGTAAAAGTGATGGTTCTGCCTGTTGTCACTATTCAGCTAGTGAGAGACCACTGGGTTCCAAGCCAGACTTCTATGGAGTCAGAAGAAGCTTGATTCTTTGATGGAAGAAAGGTAAATCTACTCTAAGAGAGTTACTCTACTGCATTAATGGAGAAGATCAACATGTAATGCTAAATCACACCATACCCTAATTAACCATTTAAGAAACTATGCTAGGTAGAAATGCTAAATCAACATGAAACAAATGCTACGATCTAAGTTGTAGAAGTAAGAAGCATCAAAAAATAGTAATGTGCAAGTAAAGAGACTAAACTAAATCTGTTTTTGCATTTTTGGCCTTTTTATGCAAAATCAAGTATGCAAACTAATTGTTCTTATGGATGTGGCAGGTGGATTAAGGATATTTCAAGATGGCTAGAAGTGTTATAAGATGGTTGGATGGCGTGGAGGACCCCTGGGGGGATTTTGGTGACTTCCTAGAGGTTTTCCATCAATTCAGCCTCAAAACATGCCGTTTCAGGAAAACGTACAGGATGTACTAGAGACCTATAGAATGATCCTATAGGAATTATAGGAAACCTACAAGATATAGCAGAGAGCTAAATGTGAGGTGTTGGAGGTGATGGGAGGCTTAGGAAAGGTGTGTGATGGGTGGAATGGAGTTGTATAAGGTCTAAGATCACTCTGAAGTCAATATCCAAGATAATAGATGCCTAGATTCGCTCAATGTGCTTGGGAGAATATCTATGAAAAATAATGGAAAACTAGTGAAGGTGATGGTGAAAACAAGGGATGGCAAAGGTGGATGAAGTGGAAGGCGACTGCTGGATATGAAGTCTTAGTCTCCTCCTAAATCACCTGCTCTACATAAAACATTTGTGTCTCCCAAAAAGCTATGCAACAAAATACATTTTCATAAACTAGAAAGGTAGAATTAATGAATCAACTGCCTATAACATGCATGAAGAAAGTTGTTGAAAGGAATGAAAGTATGAGTGAGATCTACTACAGAAATGGAGATGAAAAATACGACAATGAAATCTACCTTTCTAAATTAACCAAATACTAAATTAAAGAAAACAAACTCCAAAGCTCATAAAAGAACCAGAAATCTGTGCTTTTGGGGCTGCTTAAGGGTCCCTTCCTCAAGTCATGGTCCAAGAGGGAGGAAGTGAGGCCAAGACACCTTCTAACAACCTTGTGGTGATCCTTTTTCTCCTTTCTAACTTTCTACTTGAAATAAGGCACAAATGGAAGCAAACTATCAAACAACCAATCTAATCTACACTACTTGTAATGGAAATGCATCTAAAAACAAATTAACAATGAAGCTATGAATCTACACTAAACATACATGTAAAATAAAGAGGAGCCTTGGCTACTAGGGTTGGGCCCTAACCCAAGAGCTTTAGCCCTCCAAGTTAACTCAGTGCTGGCTCGAAACAAAACTCATTCTTATTACCAAAACAACAAATTACATCAATAGAACTGTCACAAGCTTTGCAACTCGAAAATAGATTAGAGTTTTACAGTCAAAAATCTGTATCCTACTGAGGCCCTAGGCATATCTACTTATACAAATGAAGTGCCCAATGACTTCCTTAAAATTAGGGAGGCTCGGTTCCCAAACTCGAGATAAAATGGTGCTTTGTCTCTCACTTGCTCGACTGCCTTCTAGTCCTCATGATTTGGTTGTTTGTACTCTGAGCTGATGTGATGAATGGAGGAATATTCAAATGGAGGAGTAGTAAATGTGGAGGATTTACCTCCTACAATCCCTCTCCTTTGTCCCATTCAAGTTTTGACCTTAGTCTTTGCCAAAATTCCTTGATTTTCTCCTTTAATCCTGCATTCAATGCAAATTAGACCACAAAGCATAATATCAAACTCTAACTCACCTCATAAAAAAAACATAATCAAAATTATATAGTAAGTTATGAGAAAAGTTGGTTTGAATAAGCTAGGAGGTGAATTAAGACCCATATAATTACGCAATGACGAGGCTCATCAATCATCCTATTGACGACTTCTATTTGGCCATCAGTGTGGGGATGGCAAACCATGGAATTAGTGAGTTTGGTATCCAACACCGACCAAATACTTGACCAAAATTCACTTACTAATATGTTGTCCCGATCAGGGACAATGGACTGTGGGATCCAAAAGTGTACCCACACTCTCCTAAAGAAGAGCTTAGCAGTGACCTTTGCTACGATGCTCTTCTTGTAGGCCACCATAATGGCCATCATAGAGAATCTGTCGACAACCACAAAAATAGATTTGTTTCCATGCTTAGTAGAAGGAAGGCCCAACATGTAATCCATGGAAATGGATTCTCAAGATCTACTAGGAGTAGGTAGAGGAGTATATAGGCCTCTCTTCTTTATGGTTGGTTTGGAAATGGTGCAGGCAGTGAAGGATATATGTTCCTCCCAAAATCTCGATGAAGGTTCGTCCAATAAAAATACTTCTATAGTACTGCCACTATTTTCTCTAATCCGAAATGTCTAGGGACCCGATTATAGTGCGCCTTCCAAATAATATTGGCATGCACACTTGAAGGAACACAGATGTGTCCCACATGGCATAACAGTGCATCTTGGAGGTGAAAATTTGGAACTTTCTTACCTTCTTGGAGCGTTTGCTATGTGTTGTCAAATTCTAGATCGCTCTCATAAATATTTGGCCACCTCGAAGTCTAGTGCCCATAGGAGGTGAACACAGTGATCAATGCCATGACTGGTGGTCAGCTGAGGTAGTCTGTAACATTATTGGTGATGCCCTTCTTATACTTAATTTTCAAATGGAATCTTTGCAAGTATGTGGATGACCGTTTCCTTCCCCAGAATGTAATGCCTCCATTGACGACAAGCCTACATAATGGAATATATTTCTTTGTTGTAAGTGGGATACTTTCATACTATTTCTGAAAGTGTCTCACTGTGGTAAGCCATTGGATGCCCCTGCTGAGTAATAAATGCACCAATAACATAGTCGGAGGTGACTATCTCAATCTAAAATGTTTGCTGCAGGTCTAGTAATGTGAGCACTGGTGCAAAGCAAAGGTGATGCTTCAACTCAACAAACTCTTTCTTTTGGGTTTCAAACCAAAAAATATTTTCTTCTGCTCTGCCCTTGGTGACTTGAATTCAAGGCCACGTGATATGAGAGAACCCCAACACAAACCTGTAGTAGAAATTGGAAAGACGTATAAATTTGTGGAGCTCTGTTATAGTGGTTGGGGCTAGTCAATCCCAAATGACTTGTATCTTGGTTGGGTACAGATGCACACCTTGTGTAGAAAATCATATATCTTCACAAGCACATGGAATGTACTGAAGCACATGACAAGAATCTACTTCTACTTTCAACCAACGGAAGCCAATAGATCAATGAAAACAATATGAACAAGAAGAAGATAAATCAATTGCACATAACACAAGATATATATGGGGAAATCCACTGCTCAATACCCCATTATCTATATTGCATTTATCATAAATATGAGTGAAGATACAAAGCTTGTTCTCACTAGAACAATTCTGCACAAGTATGCTCAACTCTCTCGGCTCACAAGCAAGCTCTTGACAATTACTTAGCCAATTTTGCTACCCTCCAAGCCCCTATTTCCTTGCACAATTCCTATGGTTGAATAGCCCATAATAATGGGAATCCATTGCTTCCAAAACTACGCAATCCAATCTAGGTTGACTTCCTAATTTCATGCATGATCTATACAACTCAGTAAATCATACAACTAATAGTACACTATCCCTACACTCTAGTCTCAACTAGGTATTTCTGATATTCGACATGCATGAGTTTCTGATGAGGAAATCTTCAATTAACTAGAGTGACACTTTTGGATGCACTAGTGCACCAACTGACTGTTATCTCTCTATTAGTTCCTCAAACAGTTGGAACTAATTTAACTAAACATAACTCAGTAAACTAAGTTATCTAATTACAACTCACAAATAAACTCATCCTAGACCCCTAAAACTAAGGGAGGACAAATACATCACTTTAGAAAGACTCCCAACTTTCAATTCCTTAATTAAGTAAGTTAATTAAACCTAATTAACTATTTACAAGTTGCTATGAGAATAGAATTCGATTTTAATTCAGAGTTTAAATTCAAGGAAAAATTTAAACTAGGATTTATTTTTTTTTCCATTTCTCAACAATCCCTCTCAACAAGAAATGGATTATTAGCTACCCCAATCTTGTCTCTATCAAACTCGAATTTACATCTTGAAAATTCCTTTGTCAAAATGGCAGCATCTTGCTCCTTCGTGGGAATGTACTCTAGCAACATAATCTGCCACACTACACATTCTCTGAGGTGATAATATCAGGTATCAATATGCTTGGACCGATCATGAAAAAATGGATTTTCGGATATTTTGATACAACTCTGATTAACATAGTAAATCACAGTTGGATCCATTTGCTAACAAAACAAACCAACTAGGATCTTCCTCATCTGGATGGCCTCGCATGCTGCTTGATTCACAACCATGTACTCTACCTCTATCAAACTAAGTGCAACTAATATTTGTTTCACGTTGTACCAAGAAACTATCACTGACCCAATACTGAAGATCCCTTTTGATGTGCGCTTCTGGCAGATGGACTCCCTAACCAATCTACATCAATGAAGCCTCGAAGCTTCACTCCCTTTGTCTATTTTTACCATAATCCATACTAAGAAGTGACCCTAAGGTATCTCAACACATGCTTTGCCACCTTCCAATATAACTTGGTAGGCCTAACCATCACTTGACTAAGCTGGCTAACTGCATAACACATATCTTGTCATGTTCACCAAGTATATGAGTGAACCCACAAGTTGCCTGTAAACAATAGCTTCCACTACTTCACCCGAAGTAGCATCCTACTTCCTCCAATTACCTTTTAGAGGAGTCTCCATGGGTTTGTTGCTCTCCATGTAGAATTTCCTGAGAATCTCGTTGTCATACTTGTCCTGAAACACAAACAACTCCCCATCACCCTACCATACCTCCATGCCATGAAAGTAATGCACGAGTCCTATGTGCTTCATCTCAAAGTCTCTTGCAAGGTCCTACTTGCAAGACTTGATCAGCTAAGCAATACCTATTAGTATGAGAACAAAAACATAAAGTACAATGATCAGCAATTTACCTTCCACCACTATGTGGTACAGGTTCACATCCGCTTCACTCTTCGTGAAGCCCAACTTGGTTAAGTAGCTATCTATCCTGGTGTAACAAGCACGAGGTGCTTGCCTCAACCCATACAATGCTCTATTGAGCCGACACACATGTGAATCATGGTCAAAGGTCTCAAAACATTCAGGTTGCTCTATGTACACCTCTTCATCAATCATGCCATTAAGGAAGGTTGTTTTTACATCCATCTGATGTATCTTCCAACCCATCTGGGTTGATAGTGCTAATACAGATCTGCTCAATGAGTACCTTGCAATAGGAGCAAAGGTCTCATCATAGTCAATCCCCTCTACCTGTGAAAAGACACGAGCCACAAATATAGCCTTATGCTTCTCCACACTACCGTCTATAGCTTGCCTTACCTTGTAAAGACAACGTTATCTCCCCACTAGCTTGTCCTCTGTCTTAAGACCACATCCCAAATACTGTTATGAACTATGGAGTCATATTCCCCCACCATGGCATCAACCCAAACTGGCTGCTACACTTCTTCCTTAAAGGAATATGGCTCTGTCACAACACATTTTCCCAAAAGAGTTATGTATCTAGTGTACCTCTCAAGTGACCTCTACCTGCACTTAGAAGTCGATGCTCCCACATTCTCCCATGCATCATCCAGCAATTTGTCAACCTCTCTAGTGCACTTTCTTCCCTCTCTAGAAGATTCTACCTAAGTGGATGTCTCCACTCCCAGATCATCTGCATGTGGCTGCTCCACATCAATCTAAGGCTCCTCAACCTTAGGATCTAAAATCTCTTCATCCGCATGTAGCTCAAGTTCCCTCTCAAGGGAAACTTGCACGGCCTTCTCCTCATCGAATCTGACATCGCTATGAACCATTACCATCCTATTGATTATCAACTACACTCGACAGTTGTGAGGTGTATCAGTATACCCCACATATATCCATAACTCTCCTGTTGGCTCAAAATTCTTCCATGCATCTTTGGTCTCATGGAAATATATCGATGACCCAAAAATCCTAAAGTGAACAACCTCAGGCCTCTTACCAGAATAAGCCTCCTCTGGTGTCTTCGTCTCAAGTATCTAATGTGGCCTACGGTTCTGAACATAAACCACTGTGTTGCATGCCTCAGCCCACAAGTATAGTGGTAGGCCCTGATCATTCAACATCACCCTCGTTGCCCCTAATATGCTTCTTTTCTTTCTCTCGGCCACCTCATTCCGCTAAGGGTTATGGGGTGCACCAACTCTCATTTAATCCCTTCCGCTACATATAAGTTATTAAACACATTTGAGACATACTCACCACTGTTATCACTCCCTAGAGATTTAACCTTCTTTCCCAATTCTTTCTCCACCAATTCTTTAAACTCACAAAATTTGTGAAAGTTTGATCCTTTTCTTGCACGAAAAATATCCAGCATTTTCGAGAAAAGTCATCAACAATTATAACATAATACCTATGTTTGGCCATGGATGTTGTTGAGAATGATCCACACACATCTAAATGAACTCCCTCTAGAATAGCCTATGCATGACTATCTCTGTCCTGAAAGGAAGACTTGGTGCATTTTCCCAAAGTACACCCCTTGCATGTATCAACTTGCTTAAGCATACCTTTGGGAAGATTACTAGAGATCTGCTACAATATCTTCAAAGCCCCATGATACAAGTGGGCCAATCAACTATGGCACAACTTGCCAACGTCTCAGCTTTGCACCCTTTCTGCTTTTGTGCTCAAAGAAGCACACTCCTCTACCTCCAACTTATAGAGATTCTTCACCTGAATCCATATCTTCTTTACTTGAGGCGTGGCTATGTGTTGAAGGAATGCCTTTCCTTTTGAGAATATCACATCATAGCCTTTATCCTCAAGCATGGAAATGGATACCAAGTTCTTCTTCATCCCAGGCACATACATAACATTCTTCCATGTGAGTGCAGCCCCATGCTCCCTCTCAAAAGTAATCATGCCCAATCCAATAACACTATACTTCCCGCCATCACCCATCTTGATATGCATCTGGAGATCTTTCTCCTCCATGTCACTGAATAACTCTTTATTTCCAGTCATGTGGAATGAATATCCACTGTCTAAGTACCATACACTTCCCATCATTGATGACACCATGCATGCAATGAGGGAAAATCCCAATTCGAATTAAGAGGCCAAAGCCTCACCCGTTGCTCCTCCTAAGGACTTCTTCTTGCACTTCTTGAGTGGAAAATTTGTAGAAACATGGTCCAACACATGATAATGAAATAACTTAACTTTCATCATGTCTTCTATTCTACATCCATGATAAGAATCTGATTCGGAATGGGAAGCTTCCCTTCCACCTTTTTCACCTTAATCACTAAGGCACAGTTCTCTTCATCATCAATCTTTGATGAAGAGTCATCCCTGGTGTTTCTCCTAATATCCTCTTGCGTCAAATCCGACCATAGTAATTCATAATCTGGGAGGTTCTCCCAACCATTGACAGAGTCTTGATAACTATGCAAACTCTTTGGGGGTCTTAGAAGAGCAAGACTCACCATATCATCCCCGACAACTTTGATTCCAACACTTCCAAGTTCATCATGACATTGAGTGAACTCGGTCAAGTATTTTGGAATCGTATCGCCTTTCTCCATTTTGATTTTTTTAATTTTGTCCTTCAGGACCAATTTCCTTTGGTCATTGTTTTTCTAATACAGGTCTATCAATGCTTTCCACATAGCATACAAAGTTTCCTTGCCATGGAGACTCGAGACATTGTGGTCTCAAACTCCCTCAAGGATTATCTGCCTCACCTTCGCCACACACTTCTTCCATTCAACCAAATTTTGTGCATATGATGCTATTGGATTAGGAATTTCTTGATGAACGAATTCCTTCAAGCCATTATCCTCTAGCACATCCTCCATTTTGTCCCTCCAAGCTATAAAATTTGAGCTTCCTTCGAAGGCATACTTGAGTCGTAAACCATAGAACACCATTTGTCGATCCTGAAGTATGTATTAAAAACTTGAATTGCACCTGTAACCCAAAACTCAAAACTTCAAAATCTCCTCTATAATATTTTTCTCAGTGCCAATACCATGTAGAAAATCATATATATTCACAAGCTCATGCAACGTACTAAAGCACGGGACAATAATGTACTTCTAATTTCAACCAACGGAAGCCAATAGATCGATGAAAGCAATATGAACAAGAAGAAGATAAATCAATGGAACATAAAAAAAGATGTATCTGGCGAAAGCCACTACTCAAAACCCTGCTATCTATATTGCATTTATGAGAAATATGAGTGAAGGTACAATGCTTGTTCTCACTAGAACAATTCCGTACAAGTATGCTCAACCCTCTCAGCTCACAAGAAATCACTTGGCAAATACTTAGCCAATTTTTCTACCCTCCAAGCCCCTATTTCCTTGTGCAATTCCTAAGGTTGAATAACCCATATTAATGGGAATCCAGTGCTTCCAAAACTGCACAATCATATCTAGGTTGAGTTCCTGATTGCATGCATGATCTATACAACTCAATAAATGATACAACTAATAGTACAATGTCCATGCACTCTAGTCTCAACTAGGTCTTTCTCATAATCTACATGCATCAGTTTTGGATGAGGGAATATTCAGTTAACTAGAGTGACACTTGTGGATGCACTAGTGCACACATTGACTGTTAACTCTCTATTAGTTTCTCAAATAATTTGGAACTAATTTAACTGAACATAACCTAGTAAACTAAGTTATCTAGTTACAACTCACAATTAAACTCATCCTGGACCCCTAAAACTTAGGGAGAGCATATACATGACTTCAAAAAGACTTCCAACTCAAAATTCCTAAGCTAATTAATTTAATTAAACTTAATTAATTATTTACAAGTTTAATTATTCAATTTTAATTCATAGTTTAAATTCAAGGACAAATTTAAACTCGAATTTCGTGTTGCCTTTTTTCAACACCTTGCCCACCAATGATGTACCCAAGATATTGAGCCTGTGTCATGCCAAAAGTGCATTTCTCCAAATTGGTACACAACTTGTGTTGTCGTAGGGTTTGAAGGACCTATCGAATATGGTGGAGGTGTTATTCCCAACTCTAGCTGAAGATCAATATGTTCTCTACATACACCACCATGAATGCATTGGTGAAGGGTCACAAAATGTCATCCATTAGTCTCATTAGGCTTGTGGGGGAATTTTTGACCACAAAAGGCATGACCAACCATTCGAAAAGGTCGATTTGAAGGCAGTCTTCCACACATCGGAGGGTTCGATAGGCACTTGCTGATAACTAGACTACAAGTAAATCTTGTTGAAATATTTGGCCCCCTTCCGCTGGTCCAGAAGGTCATCAATCCATGGGATTGGGTACCTATTCCAAACAGTGATCTCTTTTAGTGCCCGATAGTAAATAGAGTGTCTCCTGGTCCCATCGTTCTTCTATACCAATACAATTGGGTGTGATGAGCTTGGTATGATGTGCCCTTTCTGAAAGAGCTCCTGAATGATCCTCTTAGTCTCATCATTCTCTAGAACAGAGCATCGATAGATTGGTCCATTGGGGAGCGGTGCGCCCGAGGTTAGATGATGTTGTGCTTGACCTGAAAATGCATAGGTAACCCTGTAGATGAGGAAAAAATGTCCCTATACTGCTCCACGACCTTGTCCATCTATTGTTGCTATGGAGAGGAGCCCTGTTTGCAAGCTGTGGCCACAACCTTCTTCTTATCTTGAGGGCGAATCATAAGGAAAACAAATTTCCTCATCTGGGAAATGATCTTACTGCATTTCTTTGCAATGATTAAAGAGATGGTGGTAGGAAGGGCTACCTCCGGTATCCTTTACAACTTATTGCGCAAAGTAATAATCATAGCGCAAGGTCTATACTCATATACATCGTGTCGCTTCCACAAGTATGGTTGTCTTAATAGTACGTCACAAACTTCAAGATGAGAAACATCGCACAATACCTCATCCGTGAAGGTCTTGATGTTGTAGGGAAGGTAGCACTGCTGGTTGACATGGAGATATCATCCTTGGTGAAGCCACCCGATGGTGTACGGCTGCAGATGTGTCATTGTCAGTAGGTTCATCTGCTTCATGACCTCTACTGAAATGAGGTTCTTTTGGCTCCCACTGTTGATAATGAACTGTAGAGGTTAACCTTTCACCCACATCTATGAGTGGAAGAGGCATTCCCCCTCCTCTGGATCATCAGGCTCATTCTTCTAGATTTTAATGGTTGCCACGGTGGCACTAGGCTTCGCGTTAATGATCTTCTTCCCTTCGTCATTTCCCTTGTCAGGTTCTGACTCAAAGTTGGAACATGTGTCTGATTCAGAAGCCTTCAGATCGGGCACCAGTGATTTCTTGGTCTGACACTCACTTGTGTTGTGAGTGAAGCTTTTATGGAACTCACACCATTTTCCCATGTCCTTGTTTATCTTTGTGGTGTTGATCTTTTCTTGCAGCTTTAGCGAGTTTTCCTGGACCACCCCGCCTTGGCTTTGGCCTTTTCTTTATGGTTTGGGGACGCCTTTTCCTTTCTTTGAATTCACAAATCCAAAGTCTCACTTCTTCTGTTTAAACTTCTGCTCAATCTTGACAGCATATCGGTATGTCATGCCAAGTGAGGAGATGTCTAGGAACTCCATATCATCCTAGAAGTACTTGTGTAGAAAACCATGGCACTTGAGTACCAAATTTCTCTCAAAATACTTGATACCCATCTTACTGCAGAGGGTATGGGAAATATTTGTGAGCTTCGGCACATCTTGGTCCCTTCCCTGCCATAGCATGGTCCAATTTATGTATTTATATTCATAGCTCCCAACAAGGTAATATTTTTCCTTGATGGTGTCTCGGAAAGAATCCCAAGTGGGTGCAGCTGAAAACAATTAGGATTCCTTCTCATCCTTCTGTTCATAGTAGGTTTCCCACCAGTCCTTGGCATGTGAGGCAACTTTTAGAAGTGCAAAAGTAATATTTTCCCAATTGGAAAAGTCATGAACTGAGAAATATCCTTCCAGCAGATTCAACCATTTATCTACGGTGTCTACATCTATTTGACCCTCAAATATGTGAATATCAAAGCTAACTTGTACCTTAAAAGGAGTGGTACCTCCAGTGTGGTTGATAGATGAAGATGTGTTTCCAATGGGTAGTCATGAAAGGATCTGGGCAAAGTTATCCATCATCGCATTCCGCTATCACTCGAGGACTTCCTAAAGAAATATTTTGAAAGGATCTCTTGCCCCCGCATCATTCTTTTCCTCTGCCATGGGAGTCTGTTGAGGTTTTTGAGGCTACTCTTGCAAAGGTTCAACTAGATCAAGCCCTAACTCCTTATACTCTGACCTCTTTAGGGTCATGCAAAGAAAAACAAAGAAAGAGCATACCGCTCTAATACCACTGGTCCCAACTTAAATAGGAACACAAAAAAATACAGATATAACCATAAATACAAAAATTCAGTAGAAATAACACTTCATTTCATTAATATCAACATACTGAAATATGCTTACAAATAGAATAGAAATAAACTTGTTCGGGTGATGTGAACTTATCTTTGAGAAGGGATGTGGTGCCTACATACCTCTAAGCTATGTTACAATGAGGCTCCAAGGCCTATTTATTATTGAGAAATAATGGAAAACCCTAAACATCCATAAAACTAACCCTAGGAGATGAAGTGCAAAAACTGTGGGCCCTGTTTGGGTAAATTGGTACATTAATTTCTCAGGTCATAACTTTTGCATACGATCTCTGTGTGGCTATCATAATACCTCATTTCGAAGATCTCAAAGAGTAGGCCGAAAGAAACTAGCAAACCCATTTGGAACTTTTCCAATCTCTATGTTTTCCCTAAAAACATCGTTTAGGGCCTCAAAATGGCTTCTAAAGTTCAGGACCCAAAAAAGCTACCAAAAATAGTAAATTATGCTACAGTTAAGGAAACTGAAAAACTAAAAGAACTAGTGTTGGGGGTCTAAGTGGAATAGTAGGGTGGCCACCAATATCCACCTATATCATTACTGGATCTTTATAACACAACTCATTATAGTGTTTACAATAAAAACTACATATACTTATGCACATTTGCATCAAACAACAAACAAACATATTGTTTATGGATCTTTATAAATTCAATTCGATACAGTATTCACAATAATATACACATACATACATATGCATATTTTCTTTAACCAACAAATAAAAAGATACAATGCATGCATCAGCAACAAGGGAATCTAGAGGTTCACACCTCCACACTCAAGCTAATATTAGGATTCACCTTCGTCCCTAGAAGTCCAAAATCCACTACCAAAGTCAAACTTGCATCCAATGTCTAGCACTATGTTCCTTGTGCTGCCAGTTCTCTTAGTGAGTAGTTACAGGCTCATTGTTCCAGGCCACACTCCCAATGTGCCTATAATTCCATCTGACAATGCCAATGACCAAAAAAAAATCATTCCTCATCCTTCCCTTCTTTGTTACAGAGTCCCTTAGAAAATCCAATCATCCCCTTCTGTACAGTCACTCACATTCCATGTTCACTAGCATCCCTTATCTGCTACACAGTCTCTCGACAATCCATCCCTTAGTAAGGTTTCCCCACATCAAAAGCTTCAAAACCCAAGGCATATCCCTACCTCAAAACCATCATATCAATCATAGCATGCTCATGGAAATCAATGGACACTAATGGGCACCAGTGTCCCACAATGGCCATGCTCCTGAATTCTTTACCAACATACCGTTGCATGGGCAATTCCTTTGTTACTGTTGTTGTTAATTCTTGTAGTTAGTTTCAACCCCCAAATCAGGCATTTCCCTACTTTCCTATACCAAGCACATAATTCCCATTAGAGTAAAAAGGAATTGAAGCAAATTTAAATTATACCTCATCGGTAGCTCATCACAAAGGTACACTTGCAATTCTATTTACTTCCTCTACAACAAGTCAAACTAGTTGTTGGACCAATTCATAATGTATAAACATATCACATTCAGTTAGCTCAAAATGAAACCATCATATATCAAAATCATAGACTATGCAGATAATTGAAAAATGGAATGAACTATTTATACTTATCTTTAAAATGATTATTTTACTTTTGCCTTTTTTCTTTTTCTTTTCCATAAACACACTGAATTGGTTTCCAAATGCAGCAAGCACCTAGTCCTTCTCTCCTCTTTGACCATGTGCACACACTGGATCAGTTTCTAGCTTAGGAAGCTCCTAATGCCTTCTCTTATACCCCAACAAGCACCCAATGCCCTCTCTTCTCTTCAAAGCAACAGAAGAATTCAAAGACTATACAACCTCCTCCATCAATAACAATAACAAGGGTGTACAAAGACTAAACTTCCTCTACCCTCAATATTAGTAACAATGGCATCCAGAGACTAAATCACCTCTACCCTCAATATCAACAACAAGGGAATCCAAAGACTAAACCGCCTTTACCCTCATTATCAACAACAACAACATCTAGAGACTAAAATACCTCTAACCATAATATCAGCAACAAGGGCCATGACAGTCCCATAACTTCATGTCCCATCACCTTGTACAACACATACACATACACAGTGTACAACACAACACATACACCTACACCTAGTGTACAACAAAACACATATATTGTACAACACATATACATACACATAGTACAATAAAACAAATACACATGTCACGATACAATGACTACACAATAGTCATGACACAATACCACATGTATACAACAAAACATTTACACAATAGTAGTACTGCACATCCAGAGACCACACTATCTCTTCTAGGCAACCTTATCTCTAGTGCCCTTTCCATGCCTTATTGCATGCATGCACAACCCAAGTCTTGGGTCTTTGGCTATTTCCACTATCCATGCTTGTCCCAACATGCCGTAGATCACATTGCTTTCATTCAATTGATGTATCCTTCAACATCGCTTGTACATAACAAAAATATAAGCATATTTATAAGTGTTCGTGACTATATTTGCATATTTTTACCCACCCTTTTTACCCTATTCTTTTATCCATTTCACGCCAGTAGTGGTTAATCGATATCTTACATTGCACAGGTATACCTCTTGTCATGTCTCTATGGATTATTGGTTAATGAAGCATAGTCGTAGGGGATTATTACCAAAGTGGCATGCTAATTTAGTTATTTCTGCAAATTTAAAGGGAGAATGACCAGTACAATGATTCAATGAACAATGCTATCAAATAGCAGTGTTATTCTTGAATGTTGGATGCAATGGTGAATCAACTCTTCGATTGATACACTGCTATATTTTAACATTATGTTTCATTTTGAAAACCACCGTGTAATTAAGGGCAGATAGTGTCGTAATTCTAGGAGTTGTACCATTGACAATTTGTATAAAGTAGAGTTGTGGGATTTGAAAGCCAACACTATTAAGAGGCATAATTTTGCAAGACAATACCATAACTCTGAGTCTATAACAATGTAGTTGTAATATTTCTTTTATTAATGATAAATTGATCTTTTTAGCATATCGTGATTCTTTGATTCCGCTACAACCCTGACCAAGGAGTTGGGCCCACTTTCCTAACCAGGTGTTGTCGGATTAGATGTATGTTAGGTTTATTTCTGTAATTTTATTATTGCTATGAATGTTTATCAGTGTGTTGCTATGATTTCTTACTTCTGTTACTTGGATTTGTTGTTACAATTATTATTTGATGTTACTCTTACTTGTTGTTACAGTGTTTCTTGCGGTTACACATTGATGAATTTATAGTTAATGTTCATTGTTGGGTAGGGAAACTGTCGCCTGCACATACACTACAAGATAGCCTTGAAACAAATGGTATAACCCCAGGTTGAAAATTAAATGTGGTTTAGGTGAATTGCATGATTCATACTTGGACACCAACAATAAGCACATAATATCAAATCATATCCACATGATACTAATATCATAAGTCTTCCATGGATACCCTTCCTACTTGATTCCTTATAGAACTAGGAACCTGGCCATGCCATTCACCTGCATAAAGAAAACGTTAGCATAATCATGATCACAACACAATTACGAGTTTTCACAAGGTAAAGGTTGAGAGAACTCCCTTTATCCATGCAACCCATGCATGCCATTGAGAAAAATAGTTCCCAACATAGCTAAAGCATCTAATGCCTCAAATTCATTTACTTTACTTTTCTTGTTACCCTTCTCATTATGTTGCTACCATTGTCCATTTAACTCAATGGACCCAGCCAGCCCAACTAACTGTCACATTATTGCCTTCGACTGCCCTTTACCCATACACTAGGCTTCTCCTAGGTCTTACATTACCTATTCAGTTTCATTCATCTCTCCCCAAGCTCCATTAACTTTCCTCTTTCTCTAATCCATTCCCAAGACCCTCAAAACATAAAAGGCAGGAACAAGAAGAAAACAAGAAGAAAACCAAACAACAATACAACACCATAAACAAAGTGGCATGGTCATGCACCAGACATAATCAAAACTACAAATGAAGTGAAAAAAAATCACAAAATACTGAAAGCATAAAACTAGCAATAGACATCATGAATCAACCCTAGGATTCCTAGTGCTTCCAAAGGAAATATCAACCTGATCTTTTTTTAAGATGTGTAGTAGTCTCTTTGCCATGAAATTTCATGCATCCTACTTCCATAAAAACACAACTGTCAGTGGATAAATAAATATAACAATATATCAGTTACCTTACCTTGTTGTACCAAGAATGTCATCTTGCAACTAAACATATCATCTTTCAAGGGATTCCAATTCCCTTGACGAATCCATCAATAACTAGAAATAAGTTGTTATGCTTGCATTTCATCAATCATCTACCATGTATCTTCCTCAGCCCCAAAGGGCTTCCACGCACTTTAACTTTCTCTATCACTTGGTCTTGGAGCATGAGCTCCTTCTGCTGCAATATATATTGAGGTTCTTCTTGGAAATCTATCCCTAGTTCCACTTCCACCTCAATGATGGATACATGGTGACCCACCTTCCTCTTATCAACCACTGCATAGATTTGGGGAATTCTCTAACCTACATCCCTATATGTCCGCACCTCTTGCGCACTATAGATTTGAGGCCTACCATGCATTCACTCTACACTTTGATATAAAGGGAAATCCTTCCTGTGATGATATCCATCGCAGGTTCAATACCATAATGATTCTACATCTTCTAACATCAAACTCATCCCAAATTAGCTCCGGATCCCTGATGCCCCTAACACACTTAAAACCTTCCCACCAAATGTCTTCTTTTCCTGAGCTCTGGTAAGCCTTCCCTATGTCTCAATCAACCTGTCACTAGATTTCTTCCAACTTCTTATCTCTACCCTTAGACTCCTAAGTGTATCTACAAGATCATGAGAATACTTTTCCCCTTGCTTCTCAATTGACCTTTCTCATTCCATAGATTTCACACCATGCCTATAAGGGGATTCATGTGAACCGTAATCCAATATTATGTTCTTCATCCATGTTCTTTTATTTCACACAAACATACCATGTTACATAAAATAAATAAATGAAAAACTCAAACTCATACCCTAATGTATCTCAAGGGAGGCTATCACATCTACATGGTTCAGTCTAGATTAGTGCGACACAATGTCAGAAGTGTATCGACTCATACATGAATATCATAACCATATCCATCTGCACAAGCTAATCCAAATTAGCATGATACATAATAATACAAGATTCAATTGTAATAATAATAATCAACATGCATATGACTGCAATGCATATAACAACAAGTTAACTATCATGTGTGACTAACCGATGTACGTGCATATAACCATAATAATTAACTAGCAACTATCATGCATGTAACCACAACAACAATAGAATGACATGAATTCATATAACCACAATGCATTTAACAACCATTAACCTTCATACCTACTTTCCAAACATAAAAACCTGTATGAAGATCACCTTTTACCCAGAGGTCTACCATTGCAACCTTGCTCTGATACCAATCTGTAACATGCCCCTACCCCCATTTACACACCTTTACAAGCCCTTTAAGTAAATTTGAAACAAAGCGATACTATGACATGACCCAAACTCTAGGTTTTGGTTATAGAAGTGAGGCCTACAAACTAACAACTTACTAATATCCCTCAGGAGCACTAAATCACCCAGAAGTCGGTCCACAACCTTTGATGACTAGATCCTAAGCTAGAATTGCTTTCTCTAACCTAACCCCTAATCACACCCACAACAAGGCATGCATGTGGTTAGGAGTCTCCAACCACACTCATAAGCCTAGTTGCCAACAGTTATGACCCAAATATTCCATTTTTGTGCATGCAGTTATGGGATCCGTGCCACCTTTTCATCCAAGCCCCTAGATCCCTACCCAAAACTGCTTGAAACTTTTCAAAAGCATGATTACGATGAGAAAAATACTAAGAATTCAAACTTGAACAAGATCTTGACCTAGACAGGCCTAGTACACAAGGGAATTTCGCCAAACACATGGTAAACATGTAAGCTACAAGTCATGAATGCATATTTGATCATAAATCTTTGATCTTCATCTAAAAATCACCAATAAGGTCTAATTCCATCTCAATAAGTTGCACCAACACTTGTTAGCCCATGCATTCATCAACCATTCAAATACTTATCAAATCATGAACAAGATTCATAGCTAGAGCACATCATATAACCAGGTATATAACTAGAATACTAACCATCACAAAACAACAATAGAATCTACATAATAACAAGTACAAGCACACATAAAATAGGAAAATAATTCCTATTAACATATGTAGAATTCAACCAAGTCAGGGACTTCCATGTACCACTTGGCCATAGATTGAGCTGAACCAAATATTTATTTCAGCCAATTATCCCCGTGCCATATTCCAAGCATGAATGTGGGATACCATGGGATAAACCAAGAAATAATCAACAAGGGACTCCATAGGTTAGACCACCTCCACCCTCAAGCTATTGTGATCTCACCTAAACTAGTCCTGAGATCACAAAACCAAACCAAGCTTGGATGCCTCAGAATTTCTTCACCATACCTTGAGGAATTTTCCCGTCTCCACCCACCTGTTGAGGGCTTCCCAAGGAAAACCATCTCCACCCCTAACCCTTGGGAATTTTTCTTAGACCACCTCACTCGGTACCAAAACCTTTTGGCAGTCCAAAGCTCAACCAAGAATGAATCCCATCACACCATGGCTATTTAGGAAATGGCAAGGAAAGACTAAAACCATTGTCAAACAAGGAAAAAACCATGCCAATGATAACAATTGAACCAAATAACTGAAAGCATGTACCATGTGTTCACACCTCAGCTAGGAAATCACACATGCAACCTGTTATCTGCAAGATTTTCCTATTGAAGTTGTTGAGAAAACCTTCTCTTGGTTTTCCTTTGCTTGTCCTTTTCCTTCCTGTGTTTGCTTGTCCAAGTGGTTGTTCTATTTCCTTTTCTACACCTACTCCAAAGATATGAAAAATTTGTCAATTATTTCTTGGGTGCCTTTTGATTATTGAGGTCTCCATTTTATTCATTTTCCCTCTAATTTTCTTACCATGCGAATCTATGTCTCTTCACCTTCCTTTCCTCCTATTTTCCTTATTTTCCTAAATGAATGTCAATTATTGTCTCTTTGCCTTCGCCAATTTCCATAGCCATAAATAAACCACAAGTGACCCCCAATGTGATGTTTTCCACACCATTCAGCTGGAATAAGTGTCCCATTAAATTGGTCTTATTTTTATTTTGAAGACTTTGACCGAAAGATTTTGCGTGGTGTTCGACATCGACTCATGTATTCACACCACGTGAATTGTACTACAATACCTTGAGGGTCATTATCATTATCGGTGATTCCTCACACGCTTGCTAACAACTTACATCATTGGCTAGTAATCAGGTGATGTCTTTCCATGTTCGACACCAGAACATCTTTTCACATGGATTGGATTGTACTTCGAGCGAAGATTGAATGAGTTTTGAAGACCCCGGATCTAGTTTCATCCATCCGGGCTACGATATATTCAGGAAATAAAAA
Source organism: Pinus tabuliformis (assembly GCA_031772625.1). NCBI lineage: Eukaryota > Viridiplantae > Streptophyta > Pinopsida > Pinales > Pinaceae > Pinus > Pinus tabuliformis. Next base: position 407,038,948 of record CM062812.1, on the reverse strand, counting down.
CATCAAATGTACATCATTGCTGCACAGAAAATCATCCAAGCCAAAGGATGATGGCTCTACCAGAATCATCATTCCACCATGTTGAGAATGCAACAAGATGATGGAGCTTAGTGGAAAGAAGCCGCCTTCACTAAGTGGGCCCGCAGGCTATTTTTGGTGCAAAGTCTATTTGTAGACTATGTCTATTTTTAGACATATGGATCATGGTCTATGAGTTGCAGGATGCTATTTTTGGATGATTGGTCATGTTGGTAAAAATAGATGGACTTCTATTTTCAAACATATGGGCAAATTCTATTTTTAGACTGCCAGGCTAAAAATAGAACAGTCGAATATTATTAGCTCATAATAATATTTGGACTATAAATATTACCTTATCCTCTTAGAGCACTTTAGTTTGAGCTATAGATGTGGCATATGCAGTTGTCAGAAGGAAATACGCTTTTCTTGTGGGTCAGTTGAGCTATTGCATGCAGGACTTCAGTTAGAACTCATGTGGCTGAGTTTGGTGGAGTTGATTGTGGAGTTGATGAAGTTGCGTTCAGTTTGACTTGGTTAAACTAGTTGTATTTTAGTCTAACTAAAGAATACACTAGTGATGAGTTGTGTGAATTAATTATTAATTAATTCACTAATTATTAACTCATAAAGCAACTGAAGGATACATAAGTTAACTCAGTGCATGTACAATTTAGTGGAGACAGGTGTTAGAGGTTGAGATTGCTATAAGTTGTGACTATAGTTGTGCATGAGATTTGCACATGCATGGATGGAGATTGCCCATGATGCTTGCATAGTATAACCAAAGGAATTCGAATTCACAGAGTGATTGATTCTCTTGCAGGATTGCGCAGTGGAGACAGGCAAACAGTGGAGGAGATTTGAGGCATCAGATCTGAGCTAGTTTGTGTGTAACAGGTGGAGATAGTACTGAGTACTTGTGAGGAGTATTGTACTATGTATTGTTACATGTTCTCAATCAATATAATATACAGATAGTGTGGGGTTTTCAGCGGTATGCTTTCCCCGGGTTACATGATGTGTTAATGTGTGCATGCGAGTGATGTTTCATTGTTTTTAATGCTGCTAAATTGATGATCAACGTAGAGGTTATGTATTGTGCATGTATTCCAAAATAGTGTATAATCGGGATAATCTTTGTGAATAAGTGTTTATTATTCAAAATTTCTACATGGTATTGGAGTAGTTGATCATCAGATCTATTATTCAGAAAGTGTTTACATTTTATTTCTTCAGGCAGAGTCTGTAATCGGGCAAGGTATCCTTTGGATTCATCCTTCCTTTGGAAGGTGAGATATCCAGTAAAAGCCCATACAGTGAATCTCTGTACGAGAAATAATTTGTTCTCACGAATTCTAGATCAGAAGTGGTTGAGTTTTGAGCTGGTGGGATTCGAATTTGCAGCAGCGTTTTCTTGGCATCAATGTGACAATGTCTTTCAACGGATTGCGATTGGAGTATGCTCTTGAGGGTACCTCGAACTATATTTCATGGAAGGACAGGATGGAGGCAGTGTTAGATGATAATGGGTTGAAGGAGTTCATAGAGGCTGAGGTCCCAAAGCCTACTGATACTGCGCAGGATGATGCTTGGCAAAAGAAGACAGCAAAGTGTCGAAGGATTCTGTTGGAGGGTGTGAAGGATCACATTGTGTCCAGCCTGCATGGAAAGGCTTCTCCATACTTGATGTGGAAAGCATTGACAGATCGATTCCAAAGCAAGAGCAATCAGAGGAAGCTATCGCTTAAGGATAAGCTCAGAAACATTAAATGCGAGAAGGGAGACAGTATGCCCAAGTATCTCACGAAGTTCACCCAGTGTAGGGATGAGCTGGGAAGTGTGGGGGTGACTGTCGATGATGAGGACTTGGTGAACTTGGCTCTCCTTGGTCTTCTGAAGAGTTGGCATTCCTATCAGGACTCTGTCAATGATCGAGAGAAATTGCCAGGATGGGAGAGACTTTGGTCAAATCTTGTGCAAGAGGAGATCAGGTGGAATACCAGGGACGGATCTTCATCAAAGGCACCTGATGAAGAAAATTGTGCTTTGGTTGCCAAAGCAAAGAAGGGGAAGAACAAGAAAGCTTCTCATTCCAGTGCGAAAGGAAAGAACCAAGACATGTCCAAGGTGAAGTGCTTTCACTATCACCAGCACGGACACTATGCCACAAATTGTCTGCAGAAGAAGAAGAACAAGCAAGCTGCTGGATCTGCAGCAGGAGAGGCTCTAGCCTCGCAGTTTGAGCTTGATTTTTCATTGATCGCATGCTTGGTATCAAGTGTGATGGGATCGGTATGGTTCTTGGATAGTGGTGCATCTTTTCACATGACAGGAGATCGAGATTTTTTTTTCTGATCTAGAGGAGAAAGATCTTGGAGTGCACATCAAGATGGGCAATGATGGTAGATACAGTGCAACCAGTATCAGTACCATTTCCTTTGAGAGGGGGTCTGGTAAACCATTCGTATTGAAGTAAGTGATGCATGTTCTAGGATTGAAGAAGAATCTTATCTCTGTGGTGATGTTAGAAGACAAGGGATATGATGTTGTTTTCAGTGAGGGAAAGGCTTTCTTGCGCAGTAAGACAACTGGAGAAACTCAGAAGATAGGGGTTCGAGTTAGGAACCTTTATCAGTTGCATGTAGATGGTTGCGCATCAATGGAATGCAAGGCAGAAGGATTGGTGAGCTGGGATGATGGCGAGCTGTGGCACAGGAGATTGGGTCACCTTCACCATGGAGCCTTGAAGATACTGCAGCAGATCACTACAGGGCTTCCTAAAGGCATTCTTGCACAGTCAGATCAGTGCAAGGGGTTTACTTTGGGAAAGTTTGTGAAATCCACCTTTCACGAGAAGGATAGTCACGCCATGACGATCCTTGAGAGAATTCACACAGACGTGTGTGGACCTTTCTCAGTAGCTTCGACAGCAAAGCAGATTTCTCTCGTAAGTTCTGGATCTTCTTCATGCAGAAGAAGAGCGAGACATACTCAATGTTTTGTGAGTTCAAAGCACTGGTCGAGAAGGAGTCGAGGAAGAAGGTGAAGGCTCTTAGGAGCGACAATGGTGGTGAATACATCTCTGGCAAGTTCAAGGATTTCTGCAGTGCAGAAGGGATTCGAAGACAGCTCATAGCTCCCCATAACCCATAGTAGAACGGGGTTGCTGAGTGGAAGAACAGAATGATTGTGGGTGTTGCACGGGTGATGTTAGATGATCAGGGCCTACCCCTTCACTTGTTGGCGGAAGCATGCAATACTGCAGTATATGTGCAAAACCGTTGTAATCACAGGATACTTGGCATGAGTACACCGAGGAGGCTTATTCTGGTAAGAGACCTGATATTTCTCATTTGAGGATTTTGGTTCTAACATCTACATGCATGTGACGAAGGATGCCAGGAAAAAGCTGGAGCCGACCGCAGAGGTTGGGATATTTGTGGGGTACACTGATACGCCCCACAACTATCGTGTGTATTTGCCAGATAGTGGCAAGACTATTGTGGGATGGGATATAAAATTTTAGGAGGAGAAAGCCATGAAGTGATCGCTTGAGAGGGAGCCACACTTGCATGCAGATGAGGAGCTATTAGTTCCTAAGGATGAGCTTCAGGACATGGATCAGCCATAGGACAAAGTTCATGGAGTGGAAGAGACCACTCATGCAGCACCAACCATCAGAGGGCGAAAGCGCTTGACAGAAGCTGAGCGACTGGCTCAAGATGCAGAGAAGGTTGTAGGACCACCTATAGCTCAATGTAGAGAGAGACAACCACCTGATTGGTACACTGGATACATGGCTCTTGTGAGAAAATGTGTTGTGACTGAGCCATCCTCTTTGGAGGAAGCTGTGGAGGATCCCGCATGGGTAGATTCCATGGTGGAAGAGTATGATTCGATTGTCGAAAACAGTGCATGGGAGATTGTCCCAAGACCAGAAGGGAAATCGGTGGTGGGTTCGAGATGGATCTACAAAGTTAAGCAGGCAGTTGATGGGAGTGTGGAGAAGTACAAGGCAAGATTTGTTGCCTGAAGCTTTTCACAGATAGAGGGGATCGATTATGAGGATACCTTTGCACTTGTTGCAAGGTATTCTTCCATACGGACGATTCTTGCTCTCTCAGTGCAGATGGGGTGGCACATTCATCAGATGGATGTGAAGTCTACGTTCCTCAATGGAGTCATTGAGGAGGAGGTGTACATAGAGTAGCCCGAAGGTTTTGAGATCTTCAACAGCAAGTCGCATATGTGCAGGCTCAAGAGAGCGCTATATGGGTTGAAACAAGCACCACGTGCTTGGTACACACGGATAGATAGTTATTTCACTAGACTTGGATTCTCCAAGAGTGAGGCGGATCCTAACCTATACCAGATTGTGGTGGAGGGTAAGTTGCTTATCATTATACTTTATGTAGATGATTTGATTCTAACAGGTGATGAGTTGTTGATACTTTCATGCAATGATGATCTTGCTAAGGAGTTTGAGATGAAGGACTTTGGCCTCTTTCATTATTTCCTGGGATTGGAAATCTGGCAGTGCAGTGATGGACTATTTGTTTCTCAGGGTAAGTATGCTCGGGAATGGCTGAAAGCCTGTTAATACTCCTCTTCCTGGAGGTTGGAGGAAGGAGGATGCTACTTCAGTGGAAGTAGTGGATGCCACTGTTTATCGACAGTCGGTGGGGTCGCTTATGTATCTGGTCAATACACGACCCGATATATGCTATGCTGTTAACCAGCTTTCACAAGCTATGGTTAAGCCAACCAAGCTCTTCTGGAAGGCAGGCAAGCATGTATTGTGTTATCTTAGAGGCACATTGGGATATGGATTGTGGTACAGACAGGAGGATGAGGTGAAGCTATGTGGCTTCACGGATGCAGATTGGGCATGGAGCCCAATGGACAGAAAGAGCACATCTGGAGGGGTCTTCAGTATCGGGTTGACAACAGTTTCTTGGTACAACAGGAAGTATAGATCCATGGTACTCAGTTCAGCAGAGTTCGAGTATATGGCAGCAAGTTTGGCTACATGCGAGGCTATGTGGATGAGGAAGATCCTGGTCGGGTTGTTCAGTTCTTACTTGGAGCCTATTGTGATTTATTGTGATAACCAGAGTTGCATTAAACTCTCTGCTAATCCAGTATTTCATGATAGATCTAAGCACATTGACATCAGGTACCATCATATCAGAGATTGTGTGCAGCGGAGAGTCATGTTACTTTCATACATTCCAATGGAGGATCAGGATGGTAATATTTGACAAAGGCGCTCACCAGGAGAAAATTCGAATACCACCGAGGTAGGATAGGGGTTGCTGATAATCCATATCTTGTTGAGAGGGAGTGTTGATAATGCAATAAGATGATGGAGCTTAGTGGAAAGAAGTCGCCTTCACTAAGTGGGCTCGCAGGCTATTTTTGGCGCAAAGTCTATTTTTAGACTATGTCTATTTTTAGACATATGGATCATGGTCTATGAGTTGCAAGATGCTATTTGTGGATGATTGGTCATGTTGGTGAAAAAAGATGGACTTCTATTTTTAGACATATGGGCGGATTCTATTTTTGGACTGCTAGGCTAAAAATAGAACAGTTGAATATTATTAGCTCATAATAATATTTGGCCTATAAACATTATCTTATCCTCTTGGAGCACTTCAGTTTGAGCTACAGATGTGGCACATGTAGCTGTCAGAAGGAAATACGCTTTTCTTGTGGGTCAATTGAGCTATTACATGCAGGACCTCAGTTAGAACTCATGTGGTTCAGTTTGGTGGAGTTGATTGTGGAGTTGATGGAGTTGTGTTCAGTTTGACTTGGTTAAACTAGTTGTATTTTAGTCTAACTAAAGAATACACTATTGATGAGTTGTGTGAATTAATTATTAATTAATTCACTAATTATTAATTCATAAAGAAACTGAAGAATACATCAGTTAACTCAGTGCATGTACAGTTCAGTGGAGACAGGTGTTAGAGGTTGAGATTGCTATCAGTTGTGACTATAGTTGTGCATGATATTTGCACATGCATGGATGGAGATTTCCTATGAGGCTTGCATAGTATAGCCAAAGGAATTCGAATTCACAGAGTGATTGATTCTCTTGCAGGATTGCGTAGTGGAGGCAGGCAAACAGTGGAGGAGATTTGAGGCATCAGATCTGAGCTAGTTTGTGTGTAACAGGTGGAGATAGTACTGAGTACTTGTGAGGAGTATTGTATTATGTATTGTTACATGTTCTCAATCAATATAATATACAGATAGTGTGGGGTTTTCAGGGGTATGCTTTCCCCGGGTTACATAGTGTGTTAATGTGCACACGCGAGTGATGTTTCATTGTTTTTAATGCTGCTAAATTGACGATCAACGTAGAGGAGGTTATGTATTGTGCATGTATTCCACAATAGTGTATAATTGGGATAATCTCTGTGAATAGGTGTTTATTATTCAAAATTTCTACATGGTATCGGCGTAGTTGATCATCAGATCTATTATTCAGAAAGTGTTTACATTTTATTTCTTCAGGCAGAGTCTGTAATCGGGCCAGGTAGCCTCTGGATTCATCCTTCCTTTGGAAGGTGAGATATCCAGTAAAAGCCCATACAGTCAATCTCTGTATGAGAAATACTTTGTTCTCATGAATTCTAGATCAGAAATGGTTAAGTTTTGAGCTGGTGGAATTCGAATTTGCAGCAGCGTTTTCTTGGTATCAACGTTACAATGTCTTTCAACGGATTTCGATTGGAGTATGCTCTCGAGGGCAGCTCAAACTATATTTCATGGAAAGACAGGATGGAGGCAGTGTTAGATGATAATGGGCTAAAGGAGTTCATAGAGGCTGAGGTCCCAAAGCCTACTGATACTGCGTAGGTTGATGCTTGGCAAAAGAAGACAGCAAAGTGTCGAAGGATTCTGTTGGAGGGTGTGAAGGATAACATTGTGTCCAGCCTGCATGGAAAGGCTTCTCCATACTTGATGTGGAAAGCGTTGACAAATCTATTCCAAAGCAAGAGCAACCAGAGGAAGCTGGCACTCAAGGATAAACTCAGAAACATTAAATGCGAGAAGGGAGACAGTATGCCCAAGTATCTCACGAAGTTCACTCAGTGCAACATGATGTAGAAAGTGTGGGGGTGACTGTCGATGATGAGGACTTGGTGAGCTTGGCTCTCCTTGGTCTTCCGAAGAGTTGGCATTCCTATCAGGACTCTGTCAATGGTCGGGAGAAATTGCCAGGATGGGAGAGACTTTGGTCAGATCTTGTGCAGGAGGAGGTTAGGCAGAATACCAGGGACGAATTTTCATCAAAGGTAGCTGATGAAGAAAATTGTGCTTTGGCTGCCAAAGCAAAGAAGGGGAAGAACAAGAAAGCTTCTCATTCTGGTGCGAAAGGCAAGAAGCAGGACATGTCCAAGGTGAAGTGCCTTCACTGTCACTAGCACGGACACTATGCCACAAATTGTCCGCAGAAGAAGAAGAACAAGCAAGTTGTTGGGTCTACAGCAAGAGAGGCTCTAGCCTCGCAGTTTGAGATTTATTTTTCATTGATCACATGCTTGGTATCAAGTGTGATGGGATCGGTATGGTTCTTGGACAGTGGTGTGTCTTTTCACATGATAGGAGATTCAGATTTGTTTTCTGATCTCGAGGAGAAAGATCTTGGAGTGCACATCGAGATGGGCGATGATGGTAGATACAGTGCGACCAGTATTGGTACCATTTCCTTTGAGAGGGAGTCTGGTAAACCGTTCGTATTGAAGGAAGTGATGCATGTTCCAGGATTGAAGAAGAATCTTATCTCTGTGGCGATGTTAGAAGACAAGGGATATGATGTTGTTTTCAGCGAGGGAAAGGCTTTCCTGTGCAGTAAGACAACTGGAGAAACTCGAAAGATAGGGGTTCGAGTTAGGAACCTTTATCAGTTGCATGTAGATGGTTACACAGAAATGGAATGCAAGGCAGAAGGATTTGTGAGCCGGGATCATGGCGAGCTGTGGCACAGGAGATTGGGTCATCTTCACCATGGAGACTTGAAGATACTGTAGCAGATCACTACAGGGCTTCATAAAGGCATTCTTCAACAGTCAAATCAGTGCAATGGGTGTACTTTGCGAAATTTTTTGAAAGCCACCTTTCACGAGAAGGATAGTCGGGCCATGATGATCCTTGAGAGAATTCACACAGACGTGTGTGGACCTTTCTTAGTAGCTTCGATAGCAAAGCAGATTTCTCTCATAAGTGTTGGATCTTCTTCATGCAGAAGAAGAGCGGGACATACTCAAAGTTCTGTCAGTTCGAAGCACTGGTCAAGAAGGAGTCGGGGAAGAAGATGAAGGCTCTTAGGAGTGACAATGGTGGTGAATACATCTCTGGCGACTTCAAGTATTTCTGCAGTGCAGAAGGGATTCGAAGAGATCTCATAGCTCCCTATAACCCACAGCAGAACGGGGTTGCTGAGCGGAAGAACAGAACGATCGTGGGCGCTGCACGGGCGATGTTGCATGATCAGGGCCTATCCCCTTCACTTGTGGGCGGAAGCATGCAATACTACAGTATATGTGTAGAACCGTTGTCCTCACAGGATACTTGGCATGAGTACACCCGAGGAGGCTTATTCTAGTAAGAGACCTGATATTTCTCATTTGAGGATTTTTGGTTCTAACGTTTACATGCATGTGACAAAGGATGCCAGGAAGAAGCTGGAGCCGACCGCAGAGGTTGGGATATTTGTGGGGTACACTGATACACCCCACAACTATCGTGTGTATTTTCCAAATAGTGGCAATACTGTTGTGCGACAAGATATAAAATTTCAGGAGGAGAAAGCCATGAAGTGTTCGCTTGAGAGGGAGCCACACTTGCATGCAGATGAGGAGCTATTAGTTCCTAAGGATGAGCTTCAGGATGTGGATCAGTCACAGGACGAGGTTCATGGAGTGGAAGAGACCACTCATGCAGCGCTAACCATCAGAGGGAGAAAGTGCTTGACATAAGCTGAGCGACTGGCTCAAGATGTAGAGAAGGTTGTAGGACCACCTACAGCTCAACGTAGACAGAGATAGTCACCTAATCGGTACTCTGGATACATGGCTCTTGTGAGAAAATGTGTTGTGACTGAGCCATCCTCTTTCGAGGAAGCTGTGGAGGATCCCACATGGGTAGATGCCATGGTGGAAGAGTATGATTCGATTGTCGAAAACAGTGCATGGGAGATTGTCCCAAGACAGGAAGGGAAATTAGTGGTGGGTTTGAGATGGATCTACAAAGTTAAGCAGGCAATTGACGGGAGTGTGGAGAAGTACAAGGCAAGATTTGTTGCCCAAGGCTTTTCACAGATAGAGGGGATCGATTATGAGGATACCATTGCACCTGTCACAAGGTATTCTTCCATACGGACGATTCTTGCTCTCTCAGCGCAGATGGGGTGACACATTCATCAGATGGATGTGAAGACTGCGTTCCTCAATGGAGTCATTGAGGAGGAGGTGTACATAGGGCAGCCCGAAGGTTTTGAGATCTTCAGCAGCGAGTCGCATGTGTGCAGGCTCAAGAGAGCACTGTATGGGTTGAAACAAGCACCACGTGATTGGTACACACAGATAGATAGTTATTTCACTAGACTTGGATTCTCCAAGAGTGAGGCGGATCCTAACCTATACCAGACTGTGGTGGAGGTTAAGTTGCTTATCATTGTACTTTATGTAGATGATTTGATTCTAATAGGTGATGAGTTGTTGATACTTTCATGCAATGATGATCTTGCTAAGGAGTTTGAGATGAAGGACTTCGGCCTCTTTCATTATTTCCTAGGATTGGAAATCTGGCAGCGCAGTGATGGACTATTTGTTTCTTAGGGTAAGTATGCTCGGGAATGGCTGCAAGCCTGTTGATACTCCTCTTCCTGGAGGTTGGAGGATGGAGGATGCTACTTCAGCGGAAGTAGTGGATGCCACTGTTTATCGACAGTTGGTGGGGTCGCTTATGTATCTGGTCAATACACGACCCGATATATGCTATGCTCTTAACTAGCTTTCACAAGCTACGGTTAAGCCAACCAAGCTCTTCTGGAAGGCAGGCAAGCATGTATTGCATTATCTTAGAGGCACATCAGGATATGGATTGTGGTACAGACAGGAGGATGAGGTGAAGCTATGTGGCTTCACGGATGCAGATTGGTTAAGGAGTCCAACGGACAGAAAGAGCACATCTGGAGGGGTCTTCAGTATCGGGTCGACAACAGTTTCTTGGTACAGCAGGAAGTAGAGATCCATGGCCCTTAGTTCAGCAGAGGCCGAGTATATGGCAGAAAGTTTGGCTGCATGCGAGGCTATACGGATGAGGAAGATCTTGGTCAGGTTGTTCAGTTCTTACTTGGAGCCTACTGTGATTTATTGTGATAATTAGAGTTGCATTAAACTCTCAGGTAATCTAGTATTTCATGATAGATCTAAGCACATTGACATCAGGTACCATCATATCAGAGATTGTGTGCAGCGGAGAGTCATGTTACTTTCATACATTCCAACAGAGGATCAGGATGTTGATATCTTGATGAAGGTTCTCACGAGGAGCAAATTCGAATACCACCGAGGCAGGATAGGGGTTGTTGATAATCCATATCTTGTTGAGAGGGAGTGTTGAGAATGCAACAAGATGATGGAGCTTAGTGGAAAGAAGTTGCCTTCACTAAGTGGGCCCGCAAGCTATTTTTGGCGCAAAGTCTATTTTTAGACTATGTCTATTTTTAGACATATGGATCATGGTCTATGAGTTGTAGGATGCTATTTGTGGATGATTGGTCATGTTGGTAAAACTAGATGGACTTCTATTTTTAGACATATGTGTGGATTCTATTTTTAGACTGCCAAGCTAAAAATAGAAGAGTCGAATATTATTAGCTCATCATAATATTTGGACTATAAACATTATCTTATCCTCTTGGAGCACTTCAGTTTAAGCTATAGATGTGGCACATGTAGCTGTCAGAAGGAAATACGACTTTCTTGTGGGTGAGTTGAGCTATTGCATGCAGGACTTCAGTTAGAACTCATGTGGTTGAGTTTGGTGGAGTTGATTGTGGAGTTGATGGAGTTGTGTTCAGTTTGACTTGGTTAAAATAGTTGTATTTTAGTCTAACTAAAGAATACACTAGTGATGAGTTGTGTGAATTAATTATTAATTAATTCACTAATTATTAACTCATAAAGCAACTGAAGAATACATCAGTTAACTTTGTGCATGTATAGTTCAGTGGAGACAGATGTTAGAGGTTGAGATTGCTATCAGTTGTGACTATAGTTGTGCATGAGATTTGCACATGCATGGATGGAGATTTCCCATGAGGCTTGCATAGTATAACCAAAGGAATGCGAATTCACAGAGTGATTGATTCTCTTGCAGGATTGCGAAGTGGAGGCAAGCAAACAGTGGAGGAGATTTGAGGCATCAGATCTGAGCTAGTTTGTGTGTAACAGGTGGAGATAGTACTGAGTACTTGTGAGGAGTATTGTACTATATATTGTTACATGTTCTCAGTCAATATAATATACAGATAGTGTGGGGTTTTCAGTTGTGTGCTTTCTCCGGGTTACATACTATGTTAATGTGTGCATGCGAGTGATGTTTCATTGTTTTTAATGCTGCTAAATTGATGATCAACATAGAGGAGGTTATGTATTGTGCATGTATTCCGCAATAGTGTATAATCAGGATAATCTCTGTGAATAAGTGTTTATTATTCCAAATTTCTACATGCCACACGGATGGTTGTCTGTCCTATGTACATGAGAATGAATTTATAAAGTTGAGCATCGGAATGCCCACCTCAGCTAGATCGTGAAAATATTATGAAGATAATATATTGTATTGTATCTTATTATAGGTCACCTTCCAGTTTGAAAAACCTCGGATCCTCATGGTAAAGCATTTCACCCGACATCTGAAGATTTACGACCTCATGCTTTAGCGGGCAACTGTTATAGACATATTTGGGCACTGCAACCCCAATCACATATGTCCATAAACCAAGGGCTTATAAGTCCCTAAAAGTGTTGTTTCATACACTAAAGGAGCAAGGTCAGTTGATTACATCATCTCCCAGAAGTTCTCCCTGAAAAACTACTCAAAACTGGTCAAAATTGGACCATACAGACTGCTCAGTGCTAAGGGTGCGATGCATCTCACCTACCATATGCAAAAATTGTGATGCATACTGAAAAGCCCTTCTGTAGGGTGTGATGAGTGAGAGCAAACAAATGGCAGAGGTAGTTGGCTAGGTGGAAACCTAGGGAATCTTCGAGAAACTACCCATTTGACACTTGCCTCTCTGAATTCACCCAGGGATGAGTAAGAGATCATGAATCTCCAAGTGGAACCAAGAACTATCAGAGAGAGGACACTAATCAAAATCCTTGAAGCTGACTCACGCACCTACAAACATCTATATATGGATCCCTCATCCTAGAGATCCAAAAGGCTAGAATTTTGTATTTTGTAAGGAAGTGTTGTTGGTTTCTCTGTGCAACATTGTATTGTTGGGTGATATAAGCTTTTGATGCAGTGAAGAGGGCTTTCATGCTGGGAGGATGGCACTGGGTCAGACCAATGGGTTGTAATCCTCTCTTCTACTACTTTTATCAATAAAGCTATTTGACTTTTCCTCCATATTCTTGTGTATCTCTGAATCTTGTATTGACATATGCATTTGTATGGTTAATATACATCTGATCCTATATTTTTTATGGTTATAGATCTCTATGCTTTGATGGTATTATGTTGCATTGACTCTACAGGTGCTCTTTAGAGCAAGACAAGTAAGGAAAAAGTGGTGAAGTTCTGTCAAAGGGGAAAGGAAACAAGAAAGGAGCCAAGCAAAAGACTGAGGTTGGTACTCTCTACTTCTTTCTCATCTATCTCTCATAAAGGAAAACACGAGTGACTTTAGTTTGTTTGTTTCTAAGATAGCTACCCATCTTAGTGGGACTAGAACCTTTGAATGGACACTAGTTTTCTCGATAACAATCCCCAAGTATCCTTTGCATATCTTCAAAGTGTGCAATGACTTGTGCCTGAATGGTTAGATACTTAGGGCCAATCTAAGGGTCATTAGCAAGTAGGTTATGTGGGCTGATGAGTGCCATAGGATCTAATGGCTCAGCTCTTATCATTAATGGCTCATTCTGCTCTTTTATCATCAAACTTTTTATTTATGCTGCTCTCAATTCTTCATGGTTCATCCATGAGGCCATTGCCATTAATTTAGCTCCCCTAGTTTGGCATTGGGGTCCCACACATTCATGTCTGTGAGGGCCATGTTGTGTAGGTAGAACTCTGCCAACTTTGCTTAATCCTCTGAGGTGCTTTGGTCACACAGGTCCATGAATTGCCTGTAGTCTTGGAAATGCATTGTGCCTCTTTGTTCTAAGGTCTTTATTTGGGATTGAAGCCATTGGTCCTTTAGATAGAGGCCATAAGATTTAGCTGGTGCTCTGCATTGTAATGCATCTATGGATAAGTTTTCCAAGTATGCCAATTGAGTCTCTTTCTCTTGCAGCTGCCTCCTTAGGATTTCATTCTCATTTTGCAGGTGGCTTCTTGTGATGGCTTCTCTATCTCTGAGAGCACTCAATTCTCTACCCATTTCCTTGAGTTTGTTTTCCATATGGCCAACATCCTCAACTCCTTTGGATTTTTCTATCTACATCCACCTATGTGTTCAGACTCTTTCTTTCTCCAATTCGAGAAATAGTGGGATTGAAAATTTCTGTGGGATTATTCTGCCTCCCTCAAGTAGATTGTAGTAGGAGGCAAGACTAGGCTAGGGGACAAGTTCTTGCAGCTCTTTTGCTTCCTTCTTCACCTCTGGGTATCCTTCTATCCTTTCCTCAAGCTTTTGGGTCTCCTGTAGTTTAGACAGTGTCTCGTGTAGGACTGTCTCAGCCTCCTATAGCTTTGGTTTTGGGTCCTATAGTACTGCCTTCCCCTTGCATGTAGAAGATCTTGGAGTCCCCCTTTCATATGTGATAGGTATCTTGGAAGGAGATTCTTTCACCTTCACAGATGGTGAATCTTCAATGGTAATCGGAACTTTTGAAGAGGGCTGAGGTTTTCTTGTTTTAATTCTTCTACTCTTCCTTGCCCTGAAATACATGGAGGTTTGCCTTTTTCTCTTCTGCTTTGGCTTAACTGGTGTACTGAGGGTAGTGAGGGTCACTGCTGCCTCTCTTTCCAAAGTCTCAGGGGACTCTTCCCCTTGCTCTGCCTTCTCTACCTCCTTTTCTCCTTCTTCTTTCTATTTTTCTGTCTCTTCAACTTTTCCCTCCTCTGTTTCTTTTCCTTCCTCCCTCCTTTCCTGCTCTGCTGTGTCACCACTGGCTGCACCGTCTCCTCCTTGTTGTTCTTCCTCCTCACTACCAGTAAGAGTGACATCATAGGTTAATGCTTTTATGTCATCCTCAACTGTCATATTTTAGAAAACTTCCCATGATATAGGGAGTGTGTGTTGAAAATGCAACAAGATGATGGAGCTTAGTGAAAAGAAGTCGCCTTCACTAAGTGGGCCCGCAGGCTATTTTTGGCGCAAAGTCTATTTTTAGACTATGTCTATTTTTAGACATATGGATCATGGTCTATGAGTTGCAGGATGCTATTTGTGGATGATTGGTCATGTTGGTAAAAATATATGGACTTCTATTTTTAGACATATGGGCGAAGTCTATTTTTAGACTGCCAGGCTAAAAATAGATCAGTCGAATATTATTAGCTCTTAATAATATTTGGACTATAAACATTATCTTATCCTCATGGAGCACTTCAGTTCAAGCTACGGATGTGGCACATGCAACTGCCAGAAGGAAATACACTTTGCTTATGGGTTAGTTGAGCTATTTCATGATGGACTTCAGTTAGAACTCAAGTGATTAAGTTTGGTGGAGTTGATTGAGGAGTTGATGGAGTTGTGTTTAGTTTGACTTAGTTGAACTAGTTGTATTTAGTCTAACTACCAAATACACTAGTGATGAGTGATGTGAATTAATTATTAATTAATTCACTAATTATTAACTTATAAATCAACAAAAGAATACATTAGTTAACTCAACGCATGGACAGTTCAGTGGAGACAAGTGTTAGAGGTGGGTGAAAGAGTGAGACTGCTATCAGTTGTGACTATAACTGTGCATGAGATTTGCACATGATTGATTGAGCTTGCCAATGAGGATTGCGTAGTAGAAGCCAAGGGAAAACGAGCTTGGATCATTCCTATTCTGACATTGGATTGTGCAGTAGAGGCAGGCAGACAACAGAGGAGATTTGAACCTGTGACTTGATTCAGATCTGAGCTAGTTTTGTGTGTAGCAGGTGGAGATAGTACTAAGTACTTGTGAGGAGTATTGTACTATGTATTGTTAAATGTTCTCTATCATTATAATATACAGATAGTTGGGGGTTTTCAGCTGTATGCTTTCCCCAGTACATACTGTGTTAATGTGCACATGCAATTGATGTTTCATTATTTTTAATTCCACAATGTTGATGATCAACGTAGAGGAGGTTATGTATTATGCATGCATTTTGAAAATAGTGTATAATCAGAATAATCTCTATGAATAAGTGTTATATTATTCAAAATTTTTACATGGTATCAAAGCAGAGTTGATCATCAGATCTATTATTCAGAAAGTGATTACATTTTATTTCTTCAGGCAGAGTCTGTAATCGAGCCAGGTAGCCTCTAGATTCATCCTTCTTTTGGAAGGTGAGATATCCAGTAAATTCCCATACAGTCAATCTCTGTACGAGAAATACTTTATTCTCACGAATTTTAGATCAGAAGCGGTTGAGTTTTGAGCTGGTGGAAGTCAAATTTGCAGCAGTGTTTTTCTTGGTGTTGAAGTTGAAATGTCTTTCAATGGATTGCGATTGGAGTATGCCCTTGAAGGCAGCTCGAATTATATTGCATGGAAAGACAGGATGGAGGCAATGTTAGAGGACAATGGGTTGAAGGATTTCATAGAGGTTGAGGTCCCAAAGCCTACTGATGATGCTCACGTTGAGGCTTGGAAAAAGAAGACAAAAAAGTGTCGAAGGATTCTGTTGGAGGGCGTGAAGGATCACATTGTATCCATCCTGCATGGAAAGGCTTCTACATACTTGATGTGGAAAGTGTCGAAAGATTTATTCCAAAGCAAGAGCGACCAGAGGAAGTTGGCGCTCAAGGATAAACTCAGAAACATTAAGTGTGAGAATGGAGACAGTATGCCCAAGTATCTCACGAAGTTCACCCAATGCCGGGATGAGCTGGGAAGTGTGGGGGTGACTGTCGATGATGAGGACTTGGTGAGCTTGGCTCTCCTTGGTCTTCCGAAGAGTTGGCATTCATATCAGGACTCTGTCAATGTTCAGGAGAATTGCCAGTATGGGAGAGAATTTGATTGGATCTTGTGCAAGAGGAGATCAGGCGGAATACCAGGGATGGATCTTCATCAAACGCATCTGATGAAGAAAATTGCGCTTTGGCTGCCAAAGAAAAGAAGGGGAAGGAGAAGGTTTCTCTTTCCGAATCCAGTTATTCCAATGATGGGAAGAAGGTTGACAAATAGAAAGTGCGATGCTTTCATTGTCATGAGGTGGGCCATTATGCTGCGGATTGTCCACGGAGGAAATCCAAGAAGGGATCCGGGAAAGGATCTGAAGGTGAGGCCTTAGCTTCACAGTTTGAGTTAGATTTCACACTCTTCGCATGCATGGTTTCATCCATGGTGGGAAGTGGTTGGTTTCTTGACAGTGGAGCTTCTTTCCACATGACCGGTGACAAGAGTTTGTTCAGTACTTTGGAGGAGAAAGATCTCCAGATACTCATAGCGATGGGTAATGATGAGAAGTATAGTGTCTCAGGTGTAGGCACGGTTATTTCTCAGAGGGAGCATGGAGCTCGCCTTACCTTGACCGATGTCAAGTATGTACCAGGACTGAAGAGAAACTTGGTGTCGATCGCGATCCTGGAAGATAGAGGCTATGATGTAGTCTTCAGTAAGGGAAAGGTTTTCCTTGGACACATCATCACTAGACAGGTGAAGCAGATTGGTTCACGGGTCAAGAACCTGTATGCTCTTGAGGTTCAAGATGCATGTAAAGCCTTGAGCAGCAAGGCAACTGATGGATACTTGGTGGTTGAGAGGGAGCTTATATTACCTCTCAACATGCAGAGCCAGAAGAAGTCTCAGATGATTGTGGAGGAGCCACGATTGGTGCAGCAGCTTCAGGAGGTTCTGGAGCACCCACAACAAGGGAATCTGAGAGGAGATCAAGTAGAGACATCTATTAATGCAGAGATCTTTAGTAGGGGAAAACTTCGAGCCAGGTGGGCTGAGGGATCACATGCAGCCATACCTCCAAGTAGGAGGTGGGGCGATGTAGAATGATCATCCCAAGGAGGAGGGGTAGGATCCTTGAGGTATCCAACCTCTTGGATGAGACCTTGCTACGGGAGCCCCAATCTGGAGTAGCAGGAACTGACTGATTTGGTAGAGACAGATGTGGATGGAACAGTAGAGAGAGCGATAGTGTAGGGAATCCCAGGATAGTGCATAGCTAGTAGGCTGCAGCAATGCGAGAGGCACAAGTGTTTTACACAGTGCTAGGTGGCACAGAGAGGTGTGCAATGGTGCGAGATGCATGGAGATATTGCAGTAGCATAGATTTCAGAGAGGGAGCACTTATCATTAGTAGGTAGAGCTTCAGCATTAGAGTATGTTCCTAGCCCAACAGAGTGGTCAGTTAGGAGTGTTTTTGTTCCAAGTGTTGTTGGAGCCAGTGGACTGGGCAAATGTGTTGCATGCAGAACATTCTAGAGTTGCAGGATAGGGGTTGTAGATAATCCATATCTTGTTGAGAGGGAGTGTTGAAAATGCAACAAGATGATAGAGCTTAGTGAAAAGAAGTCGCCTTCACTAAGCGGGCCCGCAGGCTATTTTTGGCGCAAAGTCTATTTTTAGACTATGTCTATTTTTAGACATATGGATCATGGTCAATGAGTTGCAGGATGATATTTGTGGATGATTGGTCATGTTGGTAAAAATATATGGACTTCTATTTTTAGACATATGGGCGGAGTCTATTTTTAGACTGCCAGGCTAAAAATAAATCAGTCGAATATTATTAGCTCTTAATAATATTTGGACTATAAACATTATCTTATCCTCTTGGAGCACTTCAGTTCGAGCTACGGATGTGGCACATGCAACTGCCAGAAGGAAATACGCTTTTCTTATGGGTTAGTTGAGCTACTACATGATGGACTTCAGTTAGAACTCAAGTGATTGAGTTTGGTGGAGTTGATTGAGGAGTTGATGGAGTTGTGTTCAGTTTGACTTAGTTGAACTAGTTGTATTTAGTCTAACTGCCAAATACACTAGTGATGAGTGATGTGAATTAATTGTTAATTAGTTCACTAATTATTAACTCATAAATCAACTAAAGAATACATCAGTTAACTCAGTGCATGGATAGTTCAGTGGAGACAAGTGTTAGAGGTGGGTGAAAGAGTGAGACTGCTATCAGTTGTGACTATAGTTGTGCATGAGATTTGCACATGATTGATTGAGATTGCCAATGAGGATTGTGCAGTACAAGCCAAGGGAAAACGAGCTTGGATCATTCCTATTCTAACATTGGATTGCGCAGTAGAGGCAGGCAGACAGCAGAGGAGATTTGAACCTGTGACTTGATTCAGATCTGAGCTAGTTTTGTAAGTAGCAGGTGGAGATAGTACTGAGTACTTGTGAAGAGTATTGTACTATGTATTGTTACATGTTCTCTATCATTATAATATACAGATAGTTGGGGGTTTTCAACTGTATGCTTTCCCCAGTACATACTGTGTTAATGTGTGCATGCGATTGATGTTTCATTGTTTTTAATTCCGCAAAACTGATGATCAACGTAGAGAAGGTTATGTATTATGCATGCATTCCGAAAATAGTGTATAATCAAGATAATCTCTGTGAATAAGTGTTATATTATTCAAAATTTCTACAGTGTGAAGGTATGGACGGTTTCCTCTACTAGGAGTTTGATTAAGCCATGGTGAGCTAACTGCCCTGAATTTCCTGCTTGTACCTTGGTGCTGGAGTCAATGAGGGATTGAAGGAGAAAATAAGGGATACTTAGCTTTTGAGGTGGTGGGGTGTCCATGCCATACCTCAAGTCATGGAGGATTCTAAAATGATAACCATAGACAATGTTGTGCCTCCCCTCATAAGAAATGTATTTGATTATTTGGTAGCTAACCTCATCCCAGGGATATAACACATATTTCATTAAAATTAGAATTTTTTTTATTACAAGAACATCATTAAAATTGAGCTTTTTGGTTATTTTGAAGTTCTAGATCCACTGTTTAATTCCTAATTTAATGAGATATGTGTTATATGGTATACTATCCCTTCTAATTCCATTTTCATCTTCCACAGGGGTTTCATTATTTTGGAAGAATTTCTTCTTGGAAACCTATCCCATGGGTTTTTCATCTTTACTCCAAGGTAGCCCAAGAGGAATGGTAGTGGCCCTACTGATGAATTATGGGGTTATTTTGATTGAGAGGCCTCTAATGGTTACAGTGGCATGTGTTCTTGTGTGAGGGACTAGAGAGAGAGCAAATTATTGGGCAATCTCCTCATCAAACCCTCAGAATTTCTCAAAGAAGGTCATCCAGTTTGCCCTTGTGAATATGTCTACTACTTGAGGATGTGCATGGAGCCTAGTGGAGTTAGTGGCATCCCTTCTCATAAACCCTTCTGTCATACTACCAGTGCTTTCAAATATGGAGGTGGAGACAAAGCGTTTTTGGGAAAAATAAAAAACAGAGGAGACTGTGTTTTTTTTTAAATAAACAATTTTTTTTTATCTATTTTCTGCCCTCCTAAGGACTGATTTCATCCTCAAATTGAGACTACTTCTTTCATAGATTGATATTCAATAGGGGGCATGCATGAATCCTACCTCTTCAAACTAAATTTTGGGCAAAAAACTGTGTTTTCTCCCTTCAAAATGGCTCGTTGACCCTCTTGTAAAAGCCCGTTGTCCCTCCTGTAGATTTCCTATAGGTGCTCCTGTGGATTTCCTGTTGGTGCTCTTGTAGACAATGCCAAGAGCAAAGATATGGAGGAAACCGATGGAGGTTGGTGGTTACAAGGCTGTGGGGGCACAAGGAGACTGTTGTGGTTGAGTTACGAGGAGAGAATGAAGAAAATGTGGTGAGAATGCTCAGAGAGGAGTGCTCATTACCCTTTATGGATATTTTTGGTTATAAGTGCTGAGATGGCAAGGTGTACATTGGCCATATTCGGACCGTTGGTCCCCACCTGATTTTTCATCATGGCGCCTCCTCATAATCATCCCCCATTATTGCATCGGAGTTCACACTTCCTCCCACTACCTGTCCTTGACATCTTTTGCTTGAGTTGACTATGCACACGTGTGGGTGACATCTCGGATGAGTGAAGTCAACAAGATGAAGGTGGCCAAGTTAACTAGCCACCTTTCCCTCATTCAATCTCAACCATATCGTTGCCTTCGTATGTTCTCTAATTACACAAATGAAAATAGAGGAGTGATTTAGTTACTTACCTGTGTTCCGAGTGTATTGGCTGTGAGGTGTTGTGACTTTCTCTACTGCATGCCTTCATTTTTTCTTCATGCATGTTGTCCTACTTGCTGATGTGTGGTTGTGTGTTTTTACAAGTTCTTCCTTTGCTGGAGCTGAGCTGCATGTGCTTTTCCATCCTTCAGATGTGCATTCTTTTGTTGTTGGTGTTGGACTTCTATGGGACCAGTTGCTACAGGAATTCCTACAGGAGCTCTTGTAGCTGCTTCTCCCCTTGAAACTTTAGCTTTTCCCTGTGCTTGGAGCTCAAGAATAATGCCAGAGGTGTCATGCATGATGGAGGGATAATAGGTAGGCTTCAGGTGAAGTTATTGGTGCCTTTTCCCTTTTTTATTTTTGTTTTTTTTAATATTGGAAAACTGTTTTCTTTTGTGTTTTTCTTGGACAGGGAAAAAAATGATGCTTGGTGTGTGATGCAGGCTTGGAAATGAGAGCAAGGAGGCTTGAAGGTGGTAAGAGGGATGATAGGTTCCTCAAGAAGCTCTCATGGTCCCTCAAATTGACTTCTACAGACATTTTTGTCTCTCTATAATTCCTACTGGAGCCTCCTGTAGAAAACACATTTTTGGGGAAAAAAAGTACAGTGGGGTGAAAGAGATGCCAAATATGATGGAGCAAGGTGTGGAGAAGGTGAGATGGGTGCTGGTGTGAATGTCAAGGTTCCCTTGGCAACTTCTTCTGCTTCCTGTAGTCCTCCTGCAAACCTGCAATGCAATAAAAATTCATTTTTTCTTTTCTCTCTTTTTTTTTTAATGAAAACGACTAGGGCGCCTCATAGAGGTTTTCAACCTAATTGCCTACCCTGGGTGCCTCCAAGGGAGGTTTTCACCTAGGGATATTATTCCTTTTTTTTTTCCCTTTTTTGACATCACTGGGCCGCCTCAGTAGAGGTTTTCAACCCAATGATGGGACTTAAGCACCTCATGGAGGTTTTCACTTGACTCCTTATTTTTTTTTTTTCTTTTTGCTTTTTCTTCAGTGAGTGGGTGAAGTGGAGGCTAAGACCTTGTCCACTACCATCACTATTTTATTCAAATATTAAATAAACTCTCGCTTGGAGAGGGGTTTCTTGTAGACTTTCAACCGATTTCCGTTGACAAGCATGGGGATGGCTTCATCATCAATGGTTCGGATCAGAACTAAACCATTGTCATTACATTTATCCATAGTGTAGGGCCCCAACCATCTTGTCCTTAGCTTGCCTTTGAAATCTTTGTATCTTGAATCATAGAGTAGTGCCCAATCTCCCTCTTGGAATTTCTTCTCCTTGATATTTTTGTCATGCCATATCTTTCTCTGAAGTTGAACTACCTCTGTATGGAGAAGGGCTTGCAATCTATATTTATCCAATCCATTGAGTTGAAGTAATCTATCCTTTTGTGCATTGTTGAGGTCTAAGTCTAGCTGAGCTGCCATCCTTAGGGTATTGAATTCAAAATATATCGACAACAAAGCCTTCTTCCCATAGGCCAGTTCATAGGGTGTGAACTCGATGGTGGTCTTCCATGTTGTGTTGTAGGCCCAAGTGGCCTCAACTAATCTATCCACCCAATATTTTCTATTGTTGCTCACTGCTTTGGTTAGGATCTCTTCCAAAGCTCTGTTAGTCACCTCCACTTGCCCATTGGCTCGTGCATGGTAAGGGGTGGAAGTCCTGTGCTTGATCTTATGATGTGTGAGTAGGTCTCCAATCATGCTACAAGTGAACTGATTGCCTTGGTCTATGACCAACTCTCTCGGATACCCAAACTTGTAGAATATGTTTTCTCTTAAAAACTCAGCTACTTTTTCTTTTGTTGCTACTTTGATTTCTTTTGTCTCTGCCCACTTTGTCAGGTAGTCGGTGCACACAATGATGTACTTCTTCTGCTTTGAAGGGGGGTTGATAGGCCCCACAAAATCCATGCCCCACTTCTCAAATGGCTCAAATGTCACTTGAGGTTGCATGGGCATTTCATCCTTTGGAGTTGGTTTCCCCATCCTTTGACACCGATCACACTGGCTCGTGTATCTCCTCACATCCTGATGAAGAGTGGACCAGTAGTAGCCTGCTTGCAATATCTTGAAGGCGGTTGCTTTTGCTGCAAAATAACCTCCACAAGGCCCATCATGGTAGGTCAGGAGGATGTCAAAGACTTCCTCCTCCCTGATACATATTCTCAAGATCTGATCTGGGCCAAGTTTGAAGAGATTTCCCCCAATCCAGGTGAAAGGGGTGCTTTTCCTTACTATCTTGCTTTTCTCTTTTGAGGACAGGTGTGGTGGGAACTGTTCTGAAACCAAGTAGTTTGCTATATCGACAAAACATGGAGAGAGTACTAATACAACAAATAGGTGTTCATCTGGCATTTGATCATCCACCATTCCTTCTTCACCTCCAGGCAAATTCACTCTAGACAAAAGGTCAGCAAAAACATTCTCTTTACCAGGCTTATCAATAATTGTCAAATCAAACTGCTGCAGTAAAAGCAACCATCTAATAATGTGAGCATTTACATCTGGTTTGTTCATTAAATATCTAATTGCAGCATGATCAGTTTGCACAAAGGTTTGATAGCCTATGATATAATGTTTGAATTTGTTTGAGGAATGCACGATTGCTAGGAGTTCCTTCTCGTTCACTGTATAGTTTAACTCTACGTTTGACAAGTTTTTGATTATAAAGTATATGGCATAAGGTAACTTTTCATCAATTTTTCCTAAGGCTGCTCCTATTACCTTGTTCGAGGCATCTGTGTGAATGTGAAAGGGTAGGGCTCAGTTTGGGCCTCTTAGAATTGGGGCAATCACTAGCTTGATTTTCAAGGTATCTAGGGCTTCTTGATAGTTTTTTGACCATATGAACTCAACATCTTTGCCTAAGAGGCCAAACAAAGGAGAGGCTATCTTGCTAAAGTCTTTAATGAACCTCCTATAATATCTGGCTAAGCCTGCGAAACTTTTGACATCTCTCACCTTTTGAGGAGGTGGGACCCTTTGGATGATGGCAATTTTGTTGGGGTCCACCTGTAGTCCTTGTTGAGATATTGCATGCCCTAGCACGGTCCCTTCAGTCATCAAGAATTCACATTTTTTTGGACTGAGGGACAGGTTCATCTTAATACACTTATCCAGAACTTTTCCTAGGTTAGATAAAACTTCCTAAAAGTCAGAGCCATAAGGAGTAAAATCATCCACGTATATTTCTACTGCATCGTGAACCAGTTCAGAAAATATACTCAATACCGCTACTTCTGTCTCTATCTCTGCTTCTTAAGTTGGTCCTACTAGCTATGGGTCTAGCTCTGGATCTGGGTCTCGAGATGGAAGGTATGCTGCTTGCCTAGCTGGCTTTGGTTGGCTGGTAGCTAGCTTGCTACTTTCCAGTTTGTCTGGCTCACTGGCTACTAGTGTCGTTGGTACTGCTACTGGAGCTTACAGAAGAAACTTATGCCGTAACTAGGCCCGAAACTAACTAACTAACTAGATCCGCCTACCTTACCTATCTGCCATCTTTCTGTGTAGGTGAAAAAGGATCTCCTGCCATAATGAAATATCCGGGGTATTCTGGTGCAAAGTAGGGAATTCACTACTTCAAGGTGGCGTGGCCTATAAGGAAAAGCACCTCACAGAGGCATAATGACAATTGCCAGTTAGAGCTCGGATGGATCATTGGCTGGGCTTGGGGACACTCAGATACTCCGGGGCTCGACTGTTAAGGAGAGGAGAGGAGAGGTGCTCGACCATAAGGTCCGTCAGGGGCTCGACTGTTAAGGATGCGTAAGCAGGCTCGACTGTTAAGGAGAGGACCTTTAGGTACTCGACCATAGGGAGAGGAGAGGGAGAGGAGAGGATGCGGAGCACACCCTTTTTTTGACTTATTTGAGAGGGGCCACCCACCCTATCTTTGGGGTCTTACTCTATGGCTTTAGGTTATCCCCAGTAAGTATTTCTTCCCATAGCGTATATTTCTCACTGTGGGTTTGACTAAGCGCAGTAGGACTTGGTTGGAGCATTGCACAAGACAAAAGGAAGGAACTGGTATGCAAAGGTACCCCAAGGACAAGTGAAAGTGGTTTTATCTTAGTCTTCTGAGCTTATTTGAATCTGATTGTACCTGCTAAACCCATCTAGGAAAGAGAAAAACGTTTTCCCTACCAAGCCATCTAACACTTAATCTATGAAAGGTAAAGTAAAATGGTCCTTTTTAGTGGCTTTGTTCAATTCTTGATAATCGACACAGATTCTCCACTTACAATTTTTCTTTAGCACTAGCACCAATGGAGAGACCCATTCACTGTCAGAGATGGGATAGATGAATCCTGCATCAAGCGATTTCTACAGTTCTTCCTTAACAATATCTTTAAGTGTTGGGTTCATCCTCCTTTGAGGCTACTTGACTAGCTTGCCATCTTCCTTGATGTATATATGATGAGTACATAATGAACGGTGTACTCCCTTCATCTCCTTATAACTCTCAGCAAATGCATCTAGATGCTTTCTCAGTAGGCTGCATAGCTCCTTCTCTTGGGAAGGAGATAGGGATGGATTGATTTTCAATGTTCTTTCTGGGTCAAACTCTATATTTTTGACACGGAGAGGAGTAGGATTAGCCACACAGAGACCAGTTGAGGGGTTGTTTTGGGTTTCTCTTACTATGTCTTCTAATGGTGATACAGTGGGAGGTGGATTCCGAATCAAATTTTCAATCATATCATCCTCATCTTGCAGTTTTCCTCCCATGGAAATTTCCAATGCACAAAGTGGTGCAGAATAAAATTCATCCTTATCCTCCTCCTCCAACCAGAGAGGTAGATCATGTTCTAACAACAGTTGGGCAGAAGGATATAGGGTCAACTACTTGGACATATGCTTGTTCTTGATGGTCATGTTCCCAGCTTGGCAGCTAATGTAGGCATCGGCTGTAGCCAACCAGGGTCTTCCTAGAATGACACAATACCCAGTGAGCTTTGCCTTTGGTTGGAGAACTAATAAATCAGTAGGGTACTCCCAAGAATCAATGGAGACCATCACATCTTCCACAATCCTCTCAAGGGTCATGGTTGAGCGGTCTGGCAACTGCAACACCATCGTAGTCTTCCACAAGGAGCCCTAGAGGTTAAGTTTGAGTATTGTGTCCTTCTTCATCACATTAATGGCAGCTCCCAGATCAATCAAGGTATGTGGGACCATTGTGCCAATGCTGTGGACATCAACTATTGGGCTTCCAGGATCCAGATATTTTGGACATATTATCTACCCCAACATTATATCAGATAGTTGTCCTATGACATTGATGGTTGAGGCATCTCTCTTGCGCCTTCCTGGATGCCTAAAGCACTTCTCTTTGATCAACCTATTGTAGATAGATAAATCTTTTATGGCTTGGAGAAGTGGTATCTTCAAACATAAATGTTTCAATTCTCCTAGGAGTTCAGTCTCTTCTGGGGTAGGCTAGATTGTCATGGATAGTCTCTTAGGAAAGGGTGGATTTGCTTTAGGTTCACTTTCCACTTTATCTTCCTCAACCTCCCTGGGTGGAGGCTGGCTATCTGGGAGAACTTTCTCAGATCGCAAGTTGATTTCTTGAATCTCCACCACATAAGTTGGGCATGATGGTTCCCCACTATACACTTGTTGAGCCTGTCTGTTGTTCAGGTTTGGATTTGGCTGGGTAGGCATTTGGGGATTCCTTGGTGGAGGAGAAGGTAACGGTTGTGGTTGGGAAGGTGGTGGAGGAGGAATAGCGGGAGGAGAGTTGTATTGGGGCCTCCACCCCTGATGAGATGCATTCCCATGAGGTTAGCTAAGCATAGGGTTGAAATGAATGAGAGGCTGGCTGGTAATGATATTGAGATGTGAAGGACCAAGGAGGAGGTGTGGACCAAGAAGGATGAGCAGGGGGGCCCCAAGAAGGTAGGGAGGTGACTTGGTTGCGGTGGTAGTATGCCTAAGATGTCCCTTGGATACCCTGCTAGTATGGTCTAGGTCCATGCGGCCTCCTTTGGTTTATGTAATAGATCTATTTAGTGGCTCCTTCGGTCCCTTGGTATACAGCTTTAAGACCGGGCAAGGAAAGGGCACTTATCTGTTGAATGATTTTCTTCACAGACTGAACAAACCTCTATAGAGTTCAATGGGAATTCATTCATAGGATGTCTCCTCGTGCATCTAGGACAAAAAATGGCCAAAGCCCTCTCTACTTCCTCTTGATTTCTTTTGATATGTAAGGTATCCATTTGTATGGCAAGAGTCTGTAGCATCTCACTCTTGAAGTCTTCCAGCATGCTTCCAATTTCCCATTTAATGGATGAATTGGAAGAAGAGGTACTGAATATGGGTTGACCCCCCCACCTTTCTTTCTGGATGCTCTAGAATGGTTTCTAAAAATAGTCTTTATGTCCTCATAGGAGAGTTGGTAAATGTCTTCCCGGGCTAGTAGATGGAGGGTGTCTAAAAGGTCTTCCATGATTCCCCTGAGCAGGATCAACTTTAAAGACTCAGGGTCAAGTGTACACCCGACCCTTTTGTAATTGAGCTGGAACCTCTCTTCGTAGTCCTCCAGGGACTCATCACTTTCCATGATCATTCGAAAGATTTATTCTTTAGTATCTTTTGAACTACAATAGTCTCGATACTTGTTGTTGAAGGCTTGCTGCATCTGAGCCCAAGTTGTGATGCTATTTCCAGATAACCCCATGAACCAGTGCAATGCTACGTCCTTCAGAGTAGAAGGGAGCAGTTTCAACTTTTGCTCGTCTTCCGCATAGTCATAAGTTTGACAGATGATAGCGAACTCAAACAAGAAGATGTCGAGATCTTCTGTAGATAGGCCATCGAAGTGAGGTCGGTCTGAAGGGATTATATTTTTGCTTTTGGTGTCCCCATTGGTCTCCCGAATGGGAAAGGTACCCACTATTCTTTCTCCATTTCCCCTAGAATTTCTGTTTTCAGCCATTGGCTCTAGAGGAATGTTTTATTCTTCTTCCTTCCCTGTAGGTTCTTCAAATATGTCTGGCTATTCACCTAAGGGTTCTTCTTGATCACAGCCACTGAAGAAGAGAGAAGGTTGGCTGTGTGAAGCAGTGGGGGTGTTGGGCAAAAATTTTCCTGAGTTATCTCTATTCCTACGAGGCATGAAAGGAAATATTTTTGGTTGGTTTTTGTTTCTTTTTCCCCACACTAATAGTACCTGTAGAAACTGAAATTGATTGAACAAAACAAATTACAACTAGTTGAAATGAACTTTGCTAAAAGGAAATTTCCAGAATTGAAAAGGAAAGCGAGGAAATGCAGAACTGAAAGAAAGGAAATGACTAGTCTACTTTTGTCGAAATGAAATTTGCAGAATTAGAAAGAAAAAAAAGGAAATGTGGAACTGAAAGAAATGAAATGACTATTCTACTTTTTCTGAAATGAAATTTCCAGAATTGGAAAGGAAAGCAAGGAAATGTAGAACAGAAAGAAAGGAAATGACTAGTCTACTTTTGCTGAAATGAACTATTAGCATAATGTTGCAATGGGAAATAGAAGAAAGCAGTAATAACAGAATACTCTGACGCTTCCCCAGCAACAATGCCAAAAAGTGGTGAGCGCCAGTATTGTAGCAAGAATGTAGCAACTCCTAGGCTGCCAACTTTACTTTTATCAACCCGGTAGTTCATAACAAACTTGGAAGTGTCAGTGTTGTATGCACAAGTACTAGCTCTTACTGCAAGTTGTCACTTGGTCAGCGGATGCAAGATCACTAGGAGCTTAATCCAACTTCTATGGATTTCAAAAGAATCTTTATGTGTGATGAAAGAAAAGAAAGATTACTCTACGGAAGCTATTCTAATTGCAGAAAGGAAAAAGACTGGAATGTAAAGCAAGACCTAGTAAAGCCTAATTAACAAGCTAATTCTACTTTTTCCAAAAACACTATGAAAACCATGAATGAAATGCCATTACCTATTGAAGAAAGTAAACAACACCTAACCATGCTATCTCTGGAAATAAATAAGAAAAAAACATATTTTTGGATTTTTATGTGTTTTTATGTGAATTTGACATGCATTTAATTTATTGTGTGTGAGTGTAGCAGTGAACAGGTGGTATTAAAGGGTGGTTTTGGAGCTTGAGAGGATGGAAGATGGTGTGAATGGGTCCTATTAGAGCCTAGATTTGTCTCAGGCTGAAAAGACAAGGTTCCAGGTCCACATCAAACCACGCTCAGCCTCGTAGCTAGCCCTACGAGGACAGGAGAGGGCTCTCTCCAGGTCGATCTTGGCAAAATACAAGCGATGGGGATCGAGATGACTGAAATAAAAGCTAATTTTAGGCTAGGTATGAAGTACAAAGGATTTGATTTGATTTTTGGGGGTTTTTGTGTTGGAAACAGGGAAAGGCAAACTGGGCTCGGGGATGAGGCACAGTTTCTGCAGAGTTCTGATTGGGGAAAGGAAGGCAATCGTTTTGATGCTTTAAATTGAGTGAATGGATAGATCAGATTGGTGAGGAGCTAAGGAGAGAAAGAGAGTCTCAATAATTCTCCTTAAACAGATGAAAACATGGAAATTTAAACAAATTCAAAGGCAGAGCATAACAGTTAATGGATTCTACCTTAATCACTCATTTGTTCAAATTCAGAAGAAGGGATAGGAAAATGATACACATAACAATAATGAACTTACAATTACTTAGAGAGAACACCATCAAAGCATAAAGCCACATGGATCCCAAACAGTGCTGCAAAACCCTGGTCTTTCCTTAGCCAAAAATGCTGAGACAGAATGTATAATGATATGCCAAAGCAATCCCTAGTGTCCAACCCTGAAAATGACTTAGAAATTACATAATATAGACAAGCTAAACCCATTCCCTTGCCTCTACGGGTCGAGTTCATCATTCTAGGAGCTGTTTCAACAAATTCTAAATAAGGAACTGAAAACTAGGTAGTCAAACAACTTACCCCTATATGCTAGGAAACTGATTCATTCACTCACATTTCACCTTTTGGTGAATGAATCTTCTAGAAAAAGTAAATAAGTTCCAAAATTACATCATGTTTATCCAATTACATCAAGATAGATCAAAAATTACATTACAAAGCAAAACTAGTCAAACTGGCCGAATTTCTGAGCTGGAAGGTGAAAAATTGGGCAAAAAACCTTTGTGCGCCGCGCCAAATTCTCTGTGTGTCGCGCCACTTTGGGGCTGCTTTTGAGGAACTTCCTAAAGTCCAAATTGAGCC
Source organism: Pinus tabuliformis (assembly GCA_031772625.1). Classification (NCBI taxonomy): domain Eukaryota; kingdom Viridiplantae; phylum Streptophyta; class Pinopsida; order Pinales; family Pinaceae; genus Pinus; species Pinus tabuliformis. The sequence continues at coordinate 407,009,054 of CM062812.1, read as the reverse complement.
TAAGTGTGCTTGCTGGAAAGCCCTACCTGTCTACTTTCCAACCCAAGTGGAAATTCTCAATTTGGTGCCCATTTTCCCCTTCAAAACTTCAATCTCCCAAGACTGCTTCCTGTGTGTCAAAATAGGGGCAGAGAGGTCATTTTTTGAGTGTTTTTGATCTCTTGGGGACTCAAAACTTGCCAAAACTTCTTGGCCATGAACCAGTAGTCATGATTTTTTATGAAAACTCCAAAAATATAAACTTTTTGTGATTTGGAGCTCCCTATCAAAAGTGCGCGCCAGGTGGCGCGTCGCACAGGGAGAAAACCCCTGTTTTTTGTACCAAAATTTGCAAAAATACCAAAAATGCCCCAAATTTCTTGAAATTTGGGATGGAGCTTCTTCATTAAGTATCATGCTAGGCTAAAGAGGATTTGGCCAATATCTGAAGACGATCAAGCTCCCTTTGCCTCTTTTTCTTCCTTATTTCCTTTCTAAATTTTGCCTTTAAATGCCTAGTTTGTGCCTTGCAGACTTTTTTCCGCGCCATGTAGTGGAAAGCCATGTGTATCAGCAATGCATGGTCCTTATCATCCTTGTCTAGTAGTCTCTCCAAGTGGATGTTAACTCTCTCGAGATTGGCCTCCCGATCCTCATTAATCTCTTGCTCCAATGATGTGAGCTCAATTCTTCTCCTTTGTGCAGCTTGGCGATTCTCGCAGATGTTTTGTAACTCCATGATTGCTTTCTAATCTTAAAGCTGTTTGTTCCTTTGCTCAAAGTATTTCATAGTCCACTTAGCCCTCTCCAAGTCAAGGGATAAGGCTTGGATCTCTGTTTGCTGCTCCTGGATGATCTCTATAAGTTTGGCACTTTGTGGACCCGTATCTGTATCATCATCATGAAGGAGAATGAATTCGGTCTCTCGTTCACCTGATGGCCCCTCATCCTGAATTGGCCTCTTGCCTTTGTCCTGTACCTGTGGTGCTGACGGCGGAAGCAAGGCCCCTTCCACCTTGGTTGGAGATAACACTCGCTTTGCTGCTGCAAACAAATGTCTAGTGCATCTCTGATATGTGATGAAAACCAGCACACTAGTGGTCTCATGATGCTCATACTGATGAGAAGGTCCACCTTCATGCTTAATCTCTGATAATCCATGTGAAGCTCTAAAGAAGTCATGAGAGATGAAATCATCCCAAGTGATGCCCTGTAATCCAAGCTAATGAACCACCAAAATCTTAATAAGAGCAAAATGATAAACATTGTTAAGTTGTTGCTGAGGGGTTTTATGCTGCACAAGTGTGGTGATCCTCTCTATGTTCTGGAAAATGAAATACAGAATGTTCATCATCTGCACCCTAGTGAAATGCATGAGCAACCTGATGTGATAAGCATAGAGGCGAGAGAACCGTCCCTCACAGCTGAAATATTTCATGATCAATTTCATTAGCGGAGCATATTCATCTTCCAGATATCGGAATGGGAACACTCTCTTGAGTTGCCTCAAGAAATCGATTTTAATGTATGGTTCATAATGCTGCCGGTCAATCTTCTGCTTCTTGTTCCATGGTTCTCCAATGTTCGGCATGCCAGTCGGTAATGAGACGGATTCTGGTGTAAGTCTGAAGGTGACACCAGCTAACATAGCTTGATCTCTATGTAAGTGCAGCACAAATAGACGAGCTAGTTCATGATGAAATTGAACACTAGCCACCTTTTGACAAAACTCATAGCATGAATGATGCTAGAAACAAAACATAGCAAGAGGGTAAGCCTGCAATTCTGTAAGGGTGGTTGGTTCTTCTCTAACATGTCTACCACCTTTATGAGGCCTCCGGGATGCCTGTTCTTCCCAGGGTGAGTCACTTTGGGTTTCCACTTCATAGTCCGATGAATGCTCAGATGCCATGACTATTGTTTTTCAACTGCCTTAGAGAAAAAGATGTTGTTGTATGCAAACTGTTTAGACTGCTCTTTTAGTGATGTGTGCAAACTCTGCCACCAAAGGAAAAAACAAATAAAACAGGGACTATCAGGAAGCGGAAATTATATCAAGGGATTAGGAATTATTGGGGAGAGATTGTTTTGGGAAATATGGGAGGGGTTTTAGGATTTAGGTGTGGGATAGGGTTTAGGGTTTTACCTTTGAAAGTTTTGGGAAAGGGAATTTAGGGTAGGGGTTTAATAGCTTTAGGGGATGAGGAACAATGGAGTCTAGGAACAAAGGGAATTAAGGACAAAGGAAATAATGGGAAAGAGTAACTTTGGTGGCAAACATGTTTTGAAACCCTAGGCAACAGTTTAGATGTGAGGCATTCAAAATGATAGGGTTCGATTGTTTATTTGGAAGCTCAACACATCAACCATAACATACACCATAAACTTGAATGTTGAATAGTGAAGAAGGAACTCAACCTACTTGAATTCGAAAGAAAATGGCACGATTTTGGCATTTGGAGGCCGTTCTGGAAATTTTGGGCCAAACAGCTGAGTGGGCCGTGCCACTCACCCAATGCGCCGTGCCATCCCAGTGCGTCGCGCCCATTCAAAATTACACTGGGCAATTTCTCCCAGTGCACCGCGCCACCTGCTCTGTGCACCACGCCACTTGCTCTGTGTGCTGCACCAGCCAAATTTCCTCCAACTTCACCCAAAATGCGCACTTTCTCACCCAATTGCTTTGAACTGTTACCTCTTTACTCTTGGCATTAAAAATGACCTTGAACCTCATGGAGAAATCTTTATAAATACATGGAGACATGGTTTTGATTTTTGATTCTCCAAAACCCATTTTTATAATGTTTGACATTGGCACTTTTTCACACTTTAATGCAACTCTGTTTTTCACACTTCCTTTTTTATTTTTCACTGAAATGATGAAATTTTGGCAAAGTTTTTTTGTTTTGCAGGGGTAGATGACATGGAATTTGGCAAAGGAGACCAGGGTTGCGCCTGAAGAATTGAACCACTGAAAACTTTTGAAAATTATTACAAAGGACATAATGTTGACTTTTCTTCAAAATAGACTTTTGAAGAACATTCATAATCCATCCATATGATGATGAAAATATTTGAATGAAAACTTTTTAAGAATCTCCCTCTGGCCTGCTAGCTTTATTGGACATTGTGAAGACAAAATTTGTGAAACCCTAGACCTAGTGACTGAAAATAACTCTTGATGATCAAAGGACATGAAAACTTGATTTTGATGAACAGACCTGAGCCAGCAGTGCAAAGCATGAGGGGAATGAATGACAAAGCCCTTCCAACAGATTTATGGCATGCTCCTAATGGAATGCAACTGATCGAGCAAGATGGGACACCTAAAAATGAAATGCAAAAAGAGTTTTGATCTCTGACAGAGGGATGACCAGACCAACTCTAACATTGGCTCCAATGGGGATGGTAGCTCCTTCGAGGTGCCAAGAACGACAGATCTTTGGAAGAGCAGACAATGCCTTCCTCCATTAGGCTATGGAGTCCATTATTCCGACAAACTAACATGACTCAATTTATTGACTGAAACTTGACTAAAACTGACTCAATGCAAACTGAAAAGACTGAAAAAACTTGACTCTAACAAACTAAGTCAAAATACCAAGACCTGAACTTAAAACTTAAAGCTTGGTGGTAGTACATGACCACCTGTGTTTCTTACAAGACAATATACCATCAAACTATATCAAAATTCCAATACAACCAATCAAGCAAATGCCTTCTTGATTGATTCTCCTGATCAGATCTTCTGGTCAGAAATGAATACTGGTAACTGGGCATCCAAAAACACAGTTGACCATGATCTCCTTCATCACTGAATACTGCAATAATCACCTTCACTACTTACTACAACAAATCTACCATTGGGTCCTGAAAAACATGAAGTCTTTCCTCCTGCTGAAAGAGCAAGGTGTCTTTTTCTCTTGATTTTGATCTTCCTTCATCATGTACTTTAGTAAAAGTATGTTCCTGGTCCTCAAAAAATTCTGAACAAGTAGATGAGCAGATCTCCTCTTGAAAGAACATTTCAAAACATGAGACATATGAAGAAGAATCTGAAAGGGAATCCTGAATGGTCTGATCTTCGACAGTCTGAATATATTGTAGATCATCTTCATATGATATGATAGCCAGATTCTCATTACATTCATCAATCATAAGAAAAGAAACTTCAGATGTTTCGTGAAACCCAACACTATCATTTATATCATCTACCAACGATGCATCCAAAGAAACTTTTTCACTTACTTGAACAAAGATTTCATCTTGTTTTTCATGAACTGACTGGATTACCTTTTTATGAAGGCTTTGTTCTGATGACATGAGAACATTTGGATTCATAACTGTGTCTTCTCTATTCCAGATGTTTTCAGCAGCAGGGTTCTCCTTCATGGGATTCAGTACAAGGTATTCTTGGTCATCACAATCTGAATCTAGATCTGAAATGGCTGACTTAATGTTATCACATTCAAAAATTGAAACTTGACTTCCCTGCATGTTGTCTTCTTCTATGGACAAATCTGAAACGACACTTTTTCTTTCATCACTTTCAGCTATATGGACATCTTAACCTGCTGATCTATAAAGCTGCTCATAGGACTGTCATCCTTTTTAGAAGAGGAAGAAGTTCCACCATCACCTTCTTGACCGTGTGCATACTGCAGATCTGCGTTAACTTGAGCTAGAACATGATCGTTCAAGAGTTGGTCTATCTCATCTTCAGACAGAGGAGATAATACTTTTTTATTTCTTCTACTCAAATAGTGATTGTCTTCATTAATTTCAAGTGAAGGAGTGTACAAATTTTCCTCATACTGCTGATCTATTTCATGTAATTCCTATTGGATGTCAAAATGCACAATTCCTTCATCTTCCACCGTACTAAAATCTTGATCCTGCTGCAAATTTTCCTGATCATCTTGATAAGTATCACTCTCTTTATGCTGCTGAAATGGATTTTCGTACAAGGCTTCCATGATCTCATCATCCATGAAATTATTATCTTCATAAAATTTCTCAAGATTTTCAATAAAACTATGAACATGGCTACAACAGTCCTGAACTAAATTTAAGGATGGATATGATCCTTTATACCTTTCAAAGAATATTGCATGAAAATCCTTTAAACAATAAATAGAAGCAGGCGGAAAACTTTCATACCAAGATCAGGCTTCGTCTTCCAGAGTAGCCATAAACATTTTCATCAAGCAATCTTTAGGAAAATTGATCTTTAATTTATGCACATGAATGTGAAATTTCACCAGATGAAGAGCAGCATCATTACCTTCCACATTTCTTAACATAGGCAAATTCTTTGACCAATCTACCTTGGGCATTTTATTTGGAAAACCTGGGATGTGATCTCGGCTCATGGGAGCATATATTCTTGCAACCCAATCCATCTTGAAAATCTTAAAGTTACTGATTTTCCTGCAGTGGAATCACCATGAAGCATTGATTTCTGGATTTTTCAGTGAATAAAGTTGCTAGGTGAATGATTTCAGCCTATTGAATTCTAGACTCATCACCCAAAGTCTAGAATGATCTGATGTACTAGGGGGTAATTCAAAAGTCAAGTGTCACGTTCACAAGCTAGACCGGAGATTGATTGAAGCAGTGTTTATCTGCTTGCGCTAATGCAAAGCAAAAGCGTTTTGAAGGCTACCTGGCATAACTTCAGGCTCCGTTTATAGCTTATATCACAAATGACATCAACAAGAAAACCATTTTCTTCCCCAGTATGGTCGCCACTATGTTAGAGCCTAGATTTGTCTCAGGCTGAAAAGACAAGGTTCTAGGTCCACATCAAACCACGCTCATCCTCGTAGCTAGCCCTACGAGGACAGGAGAGGGCTCTCTCTGGGTCGATATCAGCAAAAGACAAGCGATGGGGCTCAAGATGACCGAAATAAAATCTAATTTTAGGCTAGGTATGAAGTACAAAGGATTTGATTTGATTTTTGGGGGTTTTTGTGTTGGAAACAAGGAAAGGCAAATTGGGCTCAGGGATGAGGCACAGTTTCTGCAGAGTTCTGATTGGGGCAAGGAAGGCAATCGTTTTGATGCTTTAAATTGAGTGAATGGATATATCAAACTGGTGAGGAGCTAAGTAGAGCAAGAGAATCTCAATAATTATCCTTAAACAGATGAAAACATGGAAATTTAAACATATTCAAAGGCAGAGCATAGCAGTTAATGGATTCTACCTTAATCACTCATTTGTTCAAATTCAGAAGAAGAGACAGGAAAATGATACACATAACACTAATGAACTTACAATTACTTAGAGAAGAACACCATCAAAACATAAAGCCACATGGATCCCAAACAATGCTGCAAAACCCTGGTCTTTCCTTAGCCAAAAATGCTGAGATAGAAGGTACAATGATATGCCAAAGCAATCCCTAGTGTCCAACCCTGAAAATGACTTAGAAATTACATAATATAGACAAGCTAAACCCATTCCCTTGCCTCTAGGGGTTGAGCTCATCATTCTAGGAGCTGTTTCAACAAATTCTAAACAGGGAACTGAAAACTAGGTAGTCAAACAACTTACCCCTATATGCTAGGAGACTGATTCATTCACTCATATTTCACCTTTTGGTGAATGAATCTTCTAGAACAAGTAAATAAGTGCCAAAATTACATCATGTTTATCCAATTACATCAAGATAGATCAAAAATTACATCACAAAGTAAAACTAGTCAAACTAGCCGAATTTCTGAGCTGGAAGGTGAAAAATTGGGCAAAACCCTCTATGAGCCGCGCCAAATTCTCTATGCGTTGTGCCACTTTGAGGCTGAGTTTGAGGCACTTCCTGAAGTCCAAATTGAGCCCAAGTGTGCCTTTTGGAAAGCCCTGCCTATTTACTTTCCAACCTAAGTGGAATTTCTGAATTTGGTGCCCATTTTCCCCTTCAAAACTTCAATCTCCTAAGACTGCTTCCTGTGTGTCAAAATAGGGGCAGAGAGGTCATTTTTTGAGTGTTTTTGACCTCCTGGGGACTCAAAACTTGCCCAAACTTCTTGTCCATGCACCAAATTTTTATGACAAATCCAAAAATATAAACTTTTTGTGATTTGGAGCTCCCTATCAAAAGCGTGCACCAGGTGGCGCGGCGCACAGGGAGGAAAACCCTGTTTTTTGTACCAAAATTTGCAAAAATACCAAAAATGCCCCAAATTTCTTGAAATTTGGGCTCGAGCTTCTTCATTAAGTATCATGCTGGGCTGAAGAGGCTTCGGCCAATATCTAAAGACGATCAAGCTCCCTTTGCCTCTTTTGCCTCCTTATTACCTTTCTCAATTTTGCCTTTAAATGCCTAATTTGTGCCTTGCGGACTTTGTTCTACGCCATGTAGGGGAAAGCCATGTGTCTCAGCAATGCATGGTCCTTATCGGCCTTGTCTAGCAGTCTCTCCAAGTGAATGTTAACTCTCTCGAGATTGGCCTCCCGATCCTCATTAATCTCTTGCTCCAATGATGTGAGCTCAATTCTTCTCCTTTGTGCAACTTGGCGATTCTCGCGGATGTTTTGTAACTCCATGATTGCTTGCTGATCTTCAAACTATTTGTTCCTCTGCTCCAAGTATTTCATAGTCCACTTAGCCCTCTCCAAGTCAAGGGATAAGGCTTGGATCTCTGTTTGCTACTCCTGGATGATCTCTCTAAGTTTAGCACTTTGTGGACCCATATCTGTATCATCATCATGAAGGAGAATGAAGTCGGTCTCTCATTCACCTGATGGCCCCTCATCCTGAATTGGCCTCTTGCCTTTGTCCTGTACCTATGGTGCTGATGTCGGAAGCGAGGCCCCTTCCACCCCGGGTGAAGATAACACTCGCTTTGCTGCTACAAACAAATGTCTAGTGCCTCTCTGATATGTGATGAATACCGGCACACTAGCAGTCTCATGACGCTCATACTAATGAGAAGGTCCACCTTCATGCTTAACCTCTGATAATCCCTGTGAAGCTCTAAAGAAGTCACGAGAGATGAAATCATCCCAAGTGATGCCCTGTAATCCAGGCTGATGAACCACCAAAATATTAATAAGAGCAAAATGATAAACACTGTTAAGTTGTTGCTGGGGGGTTTTATGCTGCACAAGTGTGGTTATCCTCTCTATGTTCCGGCAAATGAAATACGAAATGTTCATCATCCGCACCCTAGTGAAATGCATGAGCAACCTGATGTGATAAGCATAGAGACGAGAGAACCGTCCCTCACAGCTGAAATATTTCATGATCAATTTCATTAGCGGAGCATATTCATCTTTCAGATATCGGAATGGGAACACTCTCTTGAGCTGCCTCAAGAAACCGGTTTTAATGTATGGCTCATAATGCTGCCGGTCAATCTTCTGCTTCTTGTTCCATGGTTCTCCAATGTTCGGCAGGCCAGTCACTAATGAGACGGATTCTGGTGTAAGTGTGAAGGTGAGACCGGCTAAGATATCTTGATCTCCATGTAAGTGCAGCACGAATAGACGAGCCAGTTCATGATGAAATTGAACACTAGCAACTTTTTGTTAAAACTCATAGCATGACTGATGCTGGAAACGAAACATAGCAAGAGGGCAGGCCTACAATTCTGTAAGGGTGGTTGGTTCTTCTCTAACATGTATGCCACCTTTATGAGGCCTCCGGGATGCCTGTTCTTCCAAGGGTGAGTCACTTTGGGTTTCCACTTCATAGTTTGATGAATGCTCAGATGCCATGACTACTGTTTTTCAACTGCCTTAGAGAAAAAGATTCTGTTGTATGCAAACTGTTTGGTCTGCTCTTTTAGTGATGTGTGCAAACTCTGCCACCAAAGGGGAAAACAAATAAAACAGGGATTGTTAGGAAGGGGAAATTATATCAAGGGATTAGGAATTATTGGGGAGATATTTTATTGGGAAATATGGGAGGGGGTTTAGGATTTAGGTGTGGGATAGGGTTTATGGTTTTACCTTTGAAAGTTTTGGGAAAGGGAATTTAGGGTAGGGGTTTAATAGCTTTAGGGGATGAGGAACAATGGAGTCTAGGAACAAAGGGAATTAAGGAAAAAGGAAATAATGGAAAGAGTAACTTTGGTGGCAAACATGTTTTGAAACCCTAGGCAACAATTTAGATGTGAGGCATTCAAAATCATAGGGTTTGATTGTTTATTTGGAAGCTCAACACATCAACCATAACATACACCATAAACTTGAATGTTGAATGGTGAAGAAGGAACTCAACCTACTTGAATTCGAAAGAAAATGGCACGATTTTGGCATTTGGAGGGCGTTCTAGAAATTTTGGGCCAAACAGCTGAGTGCGTCGCACCGCTCACCCAATGTGCCACGCTGTCCTAGTGTGCCGCGCCTGTTCAAAGTTACACTGGGCAATTTCTCCCAGTGCGTCGCGCCTCTCTAGTGCGCCACGCCACCTGCTCTGTGCGCCGCACCAACCAAATTTCCTCCAACTTCACCAAAAACGTTCACTTGGTCACCCAATTGCTTTGAACTGTTACCTCTTTACTCTTGGCATTCAAAATGACCTTGACCCTCATGGAGAAATCTTTATAAAGACATGGAGACATGGTTTTGATTTTTGATTCTCCAAAACCCATTTTTATAATGTTTGACATTTGCACTTTTTCACACTTTAATGCAACTCTGTTTTTCACACTTCCTTTTTGATTTTTCACTGAAATGATGAAATTTTGGAATTTTTTTTTTGTTTTGCAGGGGTAGCTGACATGGAATTTGGCAAAGGAGACTAGGGTTGTGCCTGAAGAATTGAACAACTGAAATCTTTTGAAAATTATTACAAAGGACATAATGTTGACTTTTATTCAAAACAGAGTTTTGAAGAACAATCATAATCCATCCATATGATGATGAAAATATTTTAATGACAACTTTTTAAGAACCTCCCTCTGGCCTGCTGGCTTTATTGGACATTGTGAAGACAAAATTTGTGAAACCCTAGACCTAGTGATTGAAAATAACTCTTGCTGATCAAAAGACATGAAAACTTGATTTTGATGAAAATACCTAAGTGAGCAGTGCAAAGAATTAGGGGAATGAATGACAAAGCCCTTCAGAAAGATTTATGGCATGCTCCTAACGGAATGCAACTGATCGAGCTAGATGGGACACCTAAAAATGAAATGCAAAAAGAGTTTTGATCTCTAACAGAGGGATGACCAGAACGACTCTAACAGGTCCTAGTAGGTCTTAGGTGGCCTTCTGGAGGCTTTTCCCACATTCTTCGTTCAAAATAATTCCTACAGGAAAAACTACAGGAGGACACAGGGGAACTACAGGAGGAAAACAGGGAAACTACAAGAGGCCTACAGGAGGCCGAGAGAAATTTCAACTATTTTGAGGGTGTGAGAGTGGGTATAAAAGGTGTATGAAGGTTGGGGTGAGCTGTTAGGGTGCCTAAGGTCTGCCATGAACCACCAGGAGAGAGAAAGATGATTGGGTTTGCTCAAGGAGAGATGGAGAAGTTCTATGGAAAATGGAGGAAACTAGGGCAGAATTGAGGTGAGGTTTGGGAGACCTGTAGGCATGGATCAAATGGAGGATGTGATTGCTGATAAGCTGGCCTACTACTAAAAGAGATCTATTGCAAAGCAACTGACAGGTAACCAAGAAGATCAAGCAAACAATGAAATGAGCACATTTAAGAAAAACAATGTTTTGCATTAAAATGATCTAAACTATGACCTATGAAAGGTAATGCTGAGAAACGTTGCAAGCAAGGAAATCATGAAAGAATACGATTGCAAATTAGGAAGTGAACATGATAAAGGAGATCTGAAGCAAAGAAGAACTGGACTATTAACCTACTAAAAAGCTGCAAACACTAGAAGTCATATGAATGAGGAAAATCTATGTTTTTGGGGCAACAAGAGGGTCTTTGCTTCAAATCATGGTCCCAAAGGGAGGAAGAGAGGCCAAGGCACTATTTCTAGCCTTTTGAATCTTTTCTGATCACTGCTTAACCTGCTACAGAAAGCACAAATGAAAGAGAACTACTAAATCATCAAAAGCAATCTATTCTTAACCATTGAAGAAATACATCTAACAACAAATTAATCTACAAAATGAAGTAAAGCATACAAATACAAGTAAAGAGAAACTTGGCTACCTAGTTTGGGCTCTAACCCAAGTGCTTCAGCCCTCTAAGGTAACTCAGTGCTAGCTCAAAAAGGATTCCATATTCATTATCAAAAAATAGCAAGTTTACATAAAACTGTCAAAAAATAATAAGCTCGAAATTTGAGCAGAGTGTACATAAGCAAAAAATCTGACCCTAGTGAGGCCCTATGCCTCTCTACTTATACATTTGAAGCTACCAACATCTTCCTTAAAATCAGGGAGGCTTGGCTCCCAAAACTTGAGATAATTATCAGTCATCCTCCACTTGGTCGGCTGCCTTCTAGTGCATGATTCGGCTACTTGTACTCCGAGCTAAATGAAGGGGAATTTGAAGTGAGGAGTAATAAATGAGGGGGATTCCCTCCTATAAGTCCTCTCCTATATCTACTTCAAGTTATTACTGTCATTTGACCACTGGATCTTTGACTTTGACCTCGAAATCCATCAATAATCTACATTAAATACATGTTAGACCACATGGCATCATAACTAACTCAACTCACTCTATAAGCATAAATATATTTAGAAAATCATACAATAAGCTAAGAGAATGGTTCATTTGACTTGGTTAGGAGGTAAAATGAGCCCATATAATTACCCATTTATGAGGCTCATCATAAGGCTTCCCATTTCAAATCGAATTCTTCTCATGGAGGGAAGAAGGGTGACATGTCTAAAGTAATATGCTTTAATTGTCACAAGATGGGACATTATGCAACTAATTTCCCATCGAAGAAGTCCAAGAAGGGATCCTCGGAAGGATCTGAAGGTGAGGCATTAGCCTCTCAGTTCGAAATGGAATTTACCCTCATCGTACGCATGGTGTCATCGATGATGGGTTGTTTCTGGTATCTTGACAGTGGAGCCTCATTCCACATGACCAGTGATAAAAATTGATTCAGTGTCTTGGAGGAGAAAGACGTCAAGATGCGCATAGAGATGGGTGACGAAGGGAGGTATAGTGTTTCAGGAGTGAGCACAATTTCTTTTAAGAGGGAGCATGGAGCTCCTCTCACCTTGAGAGATGTGATGTATGTGCCTAAACTAAAGAAGAACTTTGTATCGGTCGTGATGGTTGAGGACAAAGGCTATGATGTTGTCTTCAATAAAGGAAAGGCATTCCTAAGATAGATAGACACAGGTCAGACTGAGAGGATAGGGATTCGAGTGAAGAATCTCTATAAACTATAGGTAGATGATTGTATAGCATTGAGTACGAAAGCAGAATTGGTGCAAAGCCAAGACATTGGTGAGTTGTGGCATAGGCAGTTGGGCCATTTGCATCATGGGTATTTGAAGACAATGCAGTAGATATCTACAGAACTTCCCAAAGGTAAACTTGAGCAAGTTTACACATGCAAAGGTTGTACCTTGGGGAAGTACACCATGTCTTCCTTTCATGATCGAGATAGTCAAGCAGAGGCTATCTTAGAGTGAGTTCATACTAATTTGTGTGGACCATTCTCGACGGCATCCATAGTGAAGCAAAGGTATTATGTGATTTTCATTGATGACTATTCTTGTAAATGCTGGGTTTATTTCATGCAAAAGAAGGACCAAACTTTGACAAAGTTTTGTGAGTTCAAAGCTTTTGTCGAGAAAGATTCAGGGAAGAGGATCAAGGCCTTGAGAAGTGACAATGGTGGAGAATATGTCTCTCAAGAGTTTAAGGACTTCTATGTAGCAGAAGGAATTAAACGAGAGTTGACGGCACCTCGTTACCCAGAGTAGAATGGGGTGGCTGAGAGGAAGAACATAACTATTGTAGGGGAAGCATAGGAAATGTTGCATGACCAAGGCCTACCACTTCACTTGTGGGCTGAGGCATGCAACACAGTGGTCTATTTATAGAATAGAAACCCACATCGCATACTTGGGATGAAGACACTAGAGGAAGGTTTCTCCGATAAAAGACCAGATGTGGGTCACTTTAGGATATTTGGCTCATCAGTATATTGCCATGTGACAAAGGATGCATGGAAGAAGCTTGAGATGACAATAGAGTTGGGGATATTTGTGGGGTAAATGGATACACCTCACAACTATCGGGTGTACTTTCCTACCAGTCGGAGGACAGTGGTTCGCAGAGATCTCAAGTTTGATGAGCATAAGGCCATGCGAGTTTCCCTTGAGAGGGAGCTCCAACTACAGGCTGTGGGGGAACTATTGGTTCCAAAGGAGGAGGAGCCTCAAATTGATGTGGAGTAGCTACATGAAGAGGTTTCAGGAGTGGAGACATTGACTCAAGCAAAGTCTTCTAGAGATGGGCATAAGCGCACAAGAGAAGCTGACAAATTGTTGGAGGATGCAAGAGAGAATGTGGGAGCACCATCTTCTCAACGTAAACAAAGGAGGTCACCTGAGAGGTACACTAGATACATGGCCCTTGCTAGGGAATGTGTTAATACTGAGCCATCTTCCTTTGAGGAAGCAGTGCAGTAGCCAATTTGGGTTGATGTTATGGTGGAGGAGTATGACTCTATAGTTCATAACAGTGTTTGGGATGTGGTTCCGAGACCGGAGAACAAGTCAGTTGTGAGTTCCCGTTGGCTTTACAAGGTAAAGCAAGCTGTTGATGGTAGTGTGAGGAAGCATAAGGCAATATTTTTCTCCTGTGGATTTTCACAGGTCGAGAGGATCATGTTGCTGTAGTATATTTCGACAGAGGAGCAAGATGCTGACATTTTGACAAAGGCATTGTCAAAGTGTAAATTCAAGTTCCATAGAGATAGGATCACGGTGGCATATAATCCCTTTCTTGTTGTTAGGGAGTGTTGAAATTTGATTTGTCCTTGAATTAAATTGTGAATTACAATCGAATTTAGTCTTAACAACTATTTGGAAATAATTAATTTATTTATTTTAAATTAATTATTTGGAGAAATTCAAGTTAGAAGTCTTTCTGAAGTCATGCAAGAGTTATCCCTTAAATTAAGGAGATAAGATTGAGTTATATTTGAGTTTTAATTAGTTAACTCAGTTTACTGAGTTAAGTCTAGTTAAATTAGTTCCAAACTGTTTGAGGAACTAATAGAGATTTAATAGTCAGTTGATGCATGCATGCACTCAACTAGTGCGGCTCCAGTTAACTCAAGATTCCCGCATCAGAAACTCATGCATGTCTATTATGAGAAAGAACCAGTTGAGATTAAAGTCAAGGACAATGTACTATCAATTGCATGTGTTTTCTCATGGAGAAAACTCATGCATGTAGTTATTTATCCTTGAGGATTGTGCAGTTTTGGAGGAAGGTTTTCCACTTGGTAACAGGATAATCATCCACAAGGAACAATGCAAGGAAATAGGAGCTCGAAGGGCAAAGAGGAAGGCTGGAGAGAAGCCAAGATTGCCTGTGAGCATCTGTGAGGATTGTACTGAGAGCTGGCTAGTTGTGAGAGCTAAGGCTTTGTACAATTCCTATGTATTTCCACCTGTATGATAATACAATAGTGTGGGGTTTTTAGCTGAGGCTTTCCCCAAAGTATTTTCATGTGTATTGTGCCATCGATTCTTCTTCTTCTAGTTATAATGTTTAGCTCAATCTTTAAGCTTTCACAAATTGATAGTAGAAGTAGGTTATAGTATTCTGCTTTGATTTATATTGCATTATCGGGTTAACCTACATAGAAATCTCTACAGTTTGAGTAACCCAAATAACCATATCAAAGCCATTAACTTTTCCATGTTTGTTTTTGCAAAGCAATGTAACACATTGTGATCCTAAAGGAGTGCAATGACTGTGGTTGTCTAAAAAGAGCATGTTAGTGCATTTCTTTCTATTTTTTAAAGATATCCTAGTTGGTTGATTAATGTGTTCTTATGGCCATTGGATCCCTAGGGATGTACGTATTGATCTCATCAGGTTCTTAAGCTTAGAATCTCACTGAGTAATATGTGCAAGTCAACACCCCACTTGTAACTTTTGCTAGAAGTAAGAAACTGAGTCATCAAGATTATGGCACTCAATTTTCGCCCCATGACTACCATATTATCAATATGGCCTATGTGACCACTTAAGAACCTCCAAAATTGTTGTGCTTGGTTGATCTCAATGTGACAAATTGTTTGAGAGTAGTATGAGATATATAACGATCAATTATACTTTTGGGGTCCACCCAAAAAGGTTACTATAGAGGCATACCGACACAATGATCATAGTGTAAGTAATATTTTGAGTTGGTGAGTCTCCCTTGTGCAATCAAGACCCAAATGGTTTTCTACTCACTATTGATAACTGCCAGTTACTATTGCATTACCAAAATTCCCAAAAGCTTCTAGACTCAAATATGTAGGATTTCAATGTTTCACTATAGATCAAAACAGGGATTTTATGGTCATAAGGTTAAGGGAATATCAAGTTGTATAGCTCTATCATATACAAAATGGTTTCCAACAATAGTACTTAGCTAAATATTTTATGGCACCAACTAAGGAGGATATACCATACCCCTATCCATACTACTTGATTCCCTAGTACACAAGAGTCATGTCCTCAAGCATTGCTCTCTATGTACTATAAGAACAAGATAGTTGTAGGTTTATGTAAGGTTGGTTTTGGCTGTACCTAGTGAGATTTTGATACACCCAAGGATGCATGGAAGACAATCTGTAGGTAATTGTTGTTTGATCTGATGCTATTTGAAGGGGTACCAACATAGGTTACAAGGGTGTCCAACTAAGGGATCCTATTTATATTTTCTATATGTTTATAGATCTTTGTTATTTAAAGGTATTAGAACTTGTTTCTAGTCTAAAAATATTTCTAATAAAATTTGGATGCATCTGGGCTTAGGGAAGAGCTTCAAGACCACTTGTATTGATCCTTAACCTTTAGATTTTAATCTCGAAAAGGGTATTTAAATAATGTAAATGTAGAACTATATATACAAAAAACACTTGCACTGTTTGAACATAAGCATCCACTAGACATTACTTTGCACAACAATCCTCTTAATTGTGTTAATTCTACTAAATTAACTTGTTCCCATCACAATAATTCTATTCAAAAATTGCTCGATCGCTTTTCCTAGGTGGTCTTAATCAATTATCTTATAGAGAAGAGATGTCACATTCGCAGTATTATGTACTCTTATATGATGTGCATTTTAGTAATGTGTGATCTTCATCTTAATCTTGTTTTGGTTATCAACTTGGCTTGTATCTTCATGCCAAAGACTTTTTGTAGTGGTCATTAGGGGTAGTGCTTTATTAAACAACTAGGAGCATTATTTATGGGATGATCTCATCATGTATCCACCATTTCAAGAGGATTTAGGTTCTTTGGAATTTCTAGAGTCACCAATGGGAACAATTTATCAATCCTAGTAAGTATAGGAGGTCAACAACGTTCCTACTTCCCTCACTCTCTAACCCACTATCTCTTGTAATGATGAGGCCTAGTATTGCCTCAATGAGACTATGTTGATAAAGGTTAAGAGTTTCCAAGAAAAGATACTAGGGAAGGGCACTCTAAAACCCCAAAAGTTGTGATAATGTTCCATTTCTTTGTAAATCTTTCACCTATGTACAATTATCATGTGTAATATTATTTTTTACTTCAAAAATGACAAGCTTTCTTAAATTATAAAGCATATGGGTTTGACAAATATTTTGAATGCAGTTGAGGGGATGATGAATATTGGTGAGACATTTAATTCACCAGTATGTGGTCATATAATATTTGACATTATTTGAGAGAATGTGTGGACTTGCAATTCATAAGGCTTGCTTCCAAAATTTAGATGAGAGGAGATATTTTGACATTATAGGAACCCTTTTGCTAAGTTATGTTAATAAAAGAGTGTACATGATTGTAAGGCACTAGTTAAATTAAGCCATTACAAGAAATACCTTTAGCATGGTAATGTATAGCTCAATGTGATAAAGTGTCTTGCTTTGGTTTTTTCAATATAGTTATTAAAAATCAACTTATCATTTGTAAGAATTAAATATGGATGAGAAAGATAACCTCTTTTCACAACTACCTTTAAAACTAAATTTTTGATTATTAAATATTCAACCTATCATTTTGTAAGAACTAAATATAAATAAAAAAATAAAACTTTTCATCAACACCCAAACTGAACTTAATTGATCCACACAATGATCCCAAACTGAACTTAATTGATCCGCACAATGATGCTTTATTTAATGATAATGCTATTTTTTTAATTCCTTACTCATCAGAATACCTGAAAATTATCATAATACAAAACTGACTAATTTAGAACCATTATTGTCTTAATGATAAGGGCCCTTACAAAATTGGTAGGGAACCAATTAGGCCTTCCCATGCCCAAATTAGCGTGCTCTTTTAACAGTGACAATGACAAGCCTCCCCATGTGGCAGGGTGCAAACTTATTGTGAGGTTAGAACAAAGGTACAACAAACCGGCCTCCTTTTCAAGCATGTGATGACAAGTTCCCCACTGAGACTCTGGCCATACAAGAACCTATAATGCATCCTAAGCTAATAATCACTTGCCACCGATCATGGTTGAAAACTACTGTCTGTTCACTAAACATTCCTGGCCTCCAATCACATTCATGAGCGTCTTAAAGTCCTGGCCTCCAATCACGTTCATGAGCCTCTTAAAGTCCTGGCCACCTATTTTCACCAAACGTTGTTTAATGTTTATGCCAAGCGCAATGCCTTGCATTTTGTATTTTTGTTAAACATGCAGTAACACCATATGTGAACTGTGGATTGAAATTGACTAATTGACATAACAACGTTTCACTCAAGTAACTCTTAAACTTAGCTAAGAAATATCTAGCTTGTTGCGCTGCGGTTAGTGCATAGAGGTATATGTTTAGTGTTAGGTTTAAGCAAGTAAATTATCTAACAATGAATATATACACCCCTTGCGCATTAATGGCTGCCCAGCCAACCAATTAATAACTCTCATCAACACCTTTAACCTTTCACACCTGCCTGAGGCAGCGATATAAGTTATTTATAGATTTATAAGCCTTGAGTTATGGCTTTGTGAATCAGTAATTCACAGTGCAACTTTCAGGCCCACGAGTTATGGTTCTGAGAAGACGAAACAATGATTAGCATGTGGTAGTCTGTTACATTACTAATTGTTATTTTAATTTATTCGGAATGAAAAGTATAGAAGTGGGTAAAGATCTTTGGAGCTTGATCCTCACACTTTTTCAAAGCAATTTATTAATCACCATAAAAGGCGTTGGGACTTCGTAAGATGCTGACGGTGATTTGCTGTTATAAAGTAATCCACCCTCGGCCCGGCTCTTTCGCAGGGACTGAAAATCCTCCCGAGTGAACAGAAAGGAGAGAACAGACAAGGGCAGTTCTAAGTGAAAGCTGTCTCAGAGATTTGACGTCAGTATTTATTAGAATATCATTAAGACATATCACTGGGTTGCATCTAACGTACGAACGGTTGTACAAGGAGTTGAATTACTCACACGAGGAGTGGAACTATCAACTTAACACTAACATTCATGTTCCAAACTGTAATATCTGCAATAACTATTAAGCTGAGAGGTTTATTTTTAATGGAATGCTTACACATTAATCTCTCTTTTAATCAAAATCAAAATTTTAGATGGAGTTTATTTTGTATTTTCCAAATTTATCAATTTTTTTTTGTTAGAAATAAAAAGTGTTGGTATATTTTAGTTATCTCTTTTATGGGAACAAATGGGCTTTTTAAAATAAGTATTTCCGCTTTCTAAATCTATGATTATGTTTTTACATTGAACTAATCTGATTATAAATTTACTATATGACTTTTTGATAACGATGTATTATATTTGTGAAAAGTGGAATGCCTAGCTACTCCCGTCTCCTTAATATTCTTATGCCTGCCATAACTATTTATAATTAAGCTTATAAGTGTTTTATCATTGAATATTTATAAATTAATTTTTCTTTTAATCAAATTTTTGATCTTGATCTTATAGTTAGGAATCAATTTTTTTTAATCAAAATTTTTATATTATATTTAGGAATAAAAAAAGTTGGCATATTTGTTGGAATTTCTGATAATTCTAAACAAAACTTAAAAACAGAACAATACTTTGTTTTAACACAGTGGAAATAAAAATCGTTTGCGGAATACGGTGTTTCAGCAACGCAGTTTTGTCAGTTGTTTTTTGTAGTGTATCAGCAATGGTGTTTTAGCAACGCTGAAACTCATGTATCAGCGACACTCTGTTTTGACATCAAGACTATTTTCTGGTTACAGTGTAACAACAACGCACAAGTAAAACTTCTATTTATAAACAGTAAACCAACTGATACAAATTCGTTTTCTTCACATAGAGGGATTTTCACAAAAGATTATGCTGAAGAGCATCTTCCTCTTGACAGAGGGATTACAACAAGAATGCTTCAGTTCCACAAACCAATTTCTGCTATCTCAAAAAATTACAGTTTCAGCATTGCTGTGTGTTACAAAAAAAACTCTCTGTCATTCTTCTAACTTGACATAGAACTGTTGTTCATTATATTTATATGTTAAAACATATCTGACTTTAAACAATAAGATAATAAAAATATCTTCTAAAGCTTATTTGTGTATTGAATGCAGCAAGCGGTGATGCCTTTTGAAGAAATGAAGTCGGCTGTTGCAGGGGAATTTAATGCTGAAAATTTAATGCACATAAATATGGAAAATATCAAGCACGACTTTGAGGCATCCAACAGTCTGGAATATCTACAACAAATCAGATTTCTGTCCAACTGTTTATGTTGCAGTTGGAATTAAATTCCAACACTCCCCCTCAATTTCAACTGCTGTGTTTTTCTGCATACCCAGGGATTTCCTGAAATGATCAAAACTTTTATTTCCCAATGGTTTTGTCAAGATGTCAGCGAACTAATCCTCTGTTCTGTAGTGTTGCAAAACAATCTCACCATTGTTAACCAATTCACGTATGAAGTGAAATTTGGTGTCTATGTGCTTTGTCCTTTTATGAAAAACAGAGTTTTTAGACAATGTTATTGCTGAGCTATTGTCACAGTAAATGGTTGTGCCCTTTTCTTGTTCATAACACAAATCTCTAAGAACTCTTCTCAGCCACACTGCTTGGCATGCTGTTGCTGTTGCTGCCACATACTCTGCCTCTGCTGTTGACAAAGACACAACTGGTTGCTTCTTGGAAGCCCATGAGATGGCTCCCGATCCCATATGAAACACATATCCCGATGTGCTTTTCCTATCATCAACACTTCCAACCCAATCGCTGTCAGTGTAACCTGTCAACATGAAACTTTCAGAAGAGGAGTATAAAATACCAAACCCCTTCGTTCCATTCACATACCTTAGAATCCTCTTGGCTGCCTGCCAATGAGTCTCTTTCGGTCTTTCCATAAATCTGGAGATTAAACTCATAGCGTGCATAATGTCTGGCCTAGTTGCAGTCAAGTACATAAGGCTTCCAACTATGCTCTTATACAATTTTGGATCAAAATCCTTGCTGTTGTCTTCTTTGGTCAATTTCAACCCCATTACAACTGGAGTCACAGCTGCCTTGCTGTTCTGCATGTTAAATCTCTTCAACACTGCTTCTACATATTTAACTTGAGAAATGAAAACACCATTTTCACTTTGGTCTACTTCAATTCCAAGAAAATATCTTAAGAAGCCCAAGTCAGTCATTTCAAATTCACTTTTCATGACTGCATTAAAATCAACAATGAGAGAAGCATCATTGCTAGTAAAAATCAAATCATCTACATATAAAAC
The DNA here is from genome assembly GCA_031772625.1 of Pinus tabuliformis. NCBI lineage: Eukaryota > Viridiplantae > Streptophyta > Pinopsida > Pinales > Pinaceae > Pinus > Pinus tabuliformis. The sequence continues at coordinate 406,988,219 of CM062812.1, read as the reverse complement.
AACAATAAGAATCTTACCGTCATTCTCCTTTATGTAGAGTGTGGGTTCACCATCACACTTATCAAACCCTTTCTCAATCAGATAAGCATCTATTCTACTGTACCATGCTCTTGGAGCTTGCTTCAGCCCATAAAGAGCCTTCTTTTGTTTGCAGACTTTATGCTCTTGGCCTTCAACTTCATAGCCTGGAGGTTGTTCAACATAAACCTCTTCTTTTAACACTCCATTCAGGAATGCAGATTTAACATCCATTTGATAAATCTTCCATTTGTATTGTGCTGCAATAGACAACACTGTTCTGACTGTTTCCATCCTTGTTACTGGTGCAAAGGTTTTATCATAGTCTTTGCCTTGTTGCTGCTTGTAGCCTTTCACAACAAGTCTTGCTTTGTGCCTGTCAATCTTGCCTTCAGCATTGCTTTTGGTCTTATAGACCCACTTAACTCCAATGGCATCTTTGCCTTTAGGGAGGTCCACTAACTCCCATGTTTTACTCTTCTCAATTGCACCAATTTCTTCATTCATTGCTTTAATCCATTTATCTTCATTTACAGCATCTTCAAAATGAACTGGGTCATCAGCATGACAATACAAAGTGAATAATGAATTCAGACCGGTATGTTACTTACCTCTCCTTGTTCATAAATCTCATTCAGATTTCTGAATCTTAGTCTTCTTGTTGTGCTTGGAGTTTCATCCGAACTTGAGGGTATTTCTAATCCCTGTGGTGTGCTTGGAGAAGCACTTCCTTGACTTCTCAAGGCTGTTCAAATTCCAGCTTGTGGTGTGGTTTGTTTTACTTCCTGTGGTGGAGGAGGAGCCACCAAGGAAGGATTATTTGCTGCTGTCCCTTCCTCTTCTTCTTCGTGAGACACAATTGTCTTCACATTCACTGTCTTCACATTCACTGTCTTCTCTAAGCTTCCATCCCAAGCTTCATCTTCAATGAACTGCACATCTCTGCTTACTATTAATTTATTGGTGGATGGATTATAGAGTTTGTATGCTTTTGACTCATCACAATAGCCAATAAAGACACACTTCTCCCCCTTACTGTCAAGCTTCTTCCTTAGCTGATCTGGTACATGTGCATATGCTACACAACCGAATACTCTCATGTGAGTGACAGTTTGATTTTGACCACTCCATGCTTCTTCTGGTATTTTGTTCATGACAACTTTAGTTGGGCATCTATTCAAGATGTAAACTGCGCAAATGACAGCTTCTGTCCAATACTCATGCAGCAAGTGTTTTGCCTTCAACATACTTCTGACCATGTCAAGAATGGTCCTATTCTTCCTTTCGGCAACACCGTTTTGCTGAGGTGTATAACTTGTGGTGAACTGCTTTTGTATGCCATTCTCTCTGCAAAAACGCAGAAAGTCTTTGGAGATGCACTCTCCTCCTATATCTGTTCTAAGCACTTTGATATAATGCCCACACTGCTTCTCAACAAGAGTTTTGAAGTGGCGGAATTTCTCAAACACTTCACTCTTCTGTTTCAGCATATATACCCATGTCTTTCTGGTGTAATCATCAATGAAAGTTAAAACATATTTATTTCCGGCAAATGATGGTATTTGCATCGGTCTACACATATCAGAGTGAACAATTTCGAAGGGTGTTTTTGCCCTTATACTCTTTCCTGCTGGAAAGCTTTCTTTATGTTGCTTGCCCAAGATGCAGCCCTCACAAAGGTTGTCCGGTTTCTCGATCAATGGCAATCCCTTTACCATTCCCTTTCTGTGCAACAGATTCAAGCCTCCGAAATTGAGATGTCCAAATCTCAAGTGCCACAACCAATTCTCATCTTTCACTTGTTCCTGAAAGGCTTCTTGTGTTATAGCTGAAATAGTTCTTCCTTCCTTCAAATATGCCCTGAGTTTGAGAGGAAACATTCTATTGCTGGTCATCTGCACCTGTTCAATGATCTTCTTACTTGGAGGTATGTCTCTGATTGTACATATATCATCTTTGAAGAACACATTGTAACCTTTGTTAATGAGCTGTCCAATGCTCAAAAGATTACATTTCAGACCAGGTACATAGTATACCTCTGGCACAATCATCTGTTCTCCATTTCTTGCTCGGATACTGACTCTGCCCTTACCCTTGACAGATATATTACTATCAGTACCTGTTGTTACCTCAGATTTCACATTTTCATCCAGATTGGTAAACATTGCAATATTTCCAGTCATGTGATTACTACAACCTGAGTCTAAGAACCAAAAATCTTCTTGTTTGTCTTGTGCAATGTTACATGCTAACAGCACAATCTTTGGATTCTTATCTTCTTCATTTGCAAAATTAGCATTCTGCCTACTATTCATGTCATTTTGTTTTCTTCTACATTCATTGGTGTAGTGCCCATGTTTCTTACAATAATGACATTGGACTTGGGATTTGTCATACCTTTGTCCATGAGCTTGCTGTTTGCTTGAACCTTCATCTTGGTTCTGATTGCAGCTCCTTCCGCTTGTGCTTGCAGGATTATTTCTGCCTTTGTTTTGGCTTCTTCCACGACCTCTGTTATTTGCTCTGCCTCGACCTTTTCCTTGGCCAAAAGACATCTGAGTCTTGAATGCTTGCTCAAAAGAGGAATCTGTTCCTCTACTTAGTCTGTGTTCATGAGACATAAGAGAAGCACTCAGTTCATCTACTGTGAACTGTGAGAGATCCTTTGTTTCTTCTATTGCTACCATAATAGATTCAAACCTTGAGGGTAAAATTCTCAAGATCTTCTCTACAATCCTTCTTCTTCAAGAATCTCACCATGCGATCTTATCTGGGTTATCAACCCAATAACCTGAGTGAAGAATGAATCTATTGTATCAGATTCCTTCATGCTGAGTGTTTCAAAGTCTCTCCTCAACATCTGCAACTTTGCAGTCTTCACCTTCTCCATGCCTTGATAGGCAGTTTTGAGAATATCCCATGCCTCCTTGGATTTTGTTGCTGCTGCAATCCGTGGAAAAACACTTTCATGTACTGATTAGAAGAGAAAAAAGAGAGCTTTGGCATCCTTTTTCATGTCGCTCTTCAACTGGTCTCTTTCAGCTACTGTCAAAGCAACCAACACTGTTGCATATGCAGGTTCAGCATAGCCAGTTTGAACCAGCTCACATATTCCTTGAGAAGCAAACAATGCTTTCATTGTTATGGACCAATAACTGTGATTTTTCCCATTAAACTGTGGCAGTTGGGAATTTGTCAAACCTGTTCCAGCATTTTCCATCTTAACTTGTATAGATAAAAAGAGATACTGACTGTATAAATAAAAACAAGCAAAAACTTTCTCTGCTAGAGAAAATCTGCTCAATAAGCTTCTTACATCTCTTACAGTGAAAAACAAACTCTGTTTTTGACTCACTGAGTGCCTAGACCAACTCCGATACCATGTTGTGGTATTTCTGATAATTCTAAACAAAACTGAAAAACATAACAATACTCTGTTTTAACACAGCGGAAATAAAATCGTTTGCAGAATACGGTGTTTCAGCAACGTAGTTTCGTCAGTTGTTGTCTGCAATGTATCAGCAACGGTGTTTCAGCAACGCTGAAACTCGTGTATCAGCAACACTCTGTTTTGACGTCAAGACTTTTTTCTGGTTATGGTGTAACAGTGATGCGCAAATAAAACTTCTATTTATAAACAGTAAACCAACTGATACAAATTCGTCTTCCTCACATAGAGGGATTTTCACAAAAGATTATGCTGAAGAGCATCTTCCTCTTGACAGAGGGATTACAATAGGAACGCTTCAGTTCCACAAACCAATTTCTGCTATCTCAGAAAATTACAGTTTCAGCACTGCTGTGCGTTACAAAAAAGGCTCTCTGTCATTCTTCTAACTTGAAACTGAACTGCTGTTCATTACATTTATATGTTAAAACATATCTGACTTTAAACAATAAGATAATAAAAATATCTTCTAAAGCTTATTTGCGTATTGAATGCAACAAGCGGTGATGCCTTTTGCAGAAATGAAGTCGGATGTTGCAGGGGAATTTAATGCTGAAAATTTAGTGCACATAAATATGGAAAATATCAAGCACGACTTTGAGGCATCCAACAGTCTGGAATATCTACAACAAATCAGATTTCTGTCCAGCTATTTATGTTGCAGTTGGAATTAAATTCCAACAATATTTTCATAAACGCTTTATATCAATGGATGGAATTTTCAATAATATGTTCCTTGCATCTCTAAATCTATCAAATTTTTGAACTTATACTTAGGAATCAAAGGCTCTAGCATAATCTATTAATCTCCTCTACATCAATGGATGGAGCTTTCAGTAATAAATACTTGCGTCTAGAAATCCATGATTATGTTTTAGCATTTATGTAATCCAATTATAAATTTACTATAAAAACTTCTTGATAACCACATATCATATTAGTGAAAGTGCAATGCCTACCAACATTCAAAATTGAACCCATCCCCACTCTTCCTTAGGTTTTTGGCCTATCTTAGAAGGGCTAAAAAAAATTGCCCTTAAAAAAATATATATCAAAACCACTAGTCAATCACGAAGGTTACATTAAATTCCTATATTTCAGAAGGGGGGAAATATTTTTAATGACCCCTCAATATCTTTTTTAACTTCTTTAAATTTACTCTAAGTTCTGTACCGACAATAAATAATAGCAGGGTATAAACTGCTCATATTTGTTCCCTGTTGATCTCACACATTTGTTCTAGATGCAATTCCATCTACCCAATGCCCCATCAATGCAAGTAAATCCATATAGAGTATGAACTTTTAAGTTCCTTATGCATTAGACTAAAAATATTTGAATGAATGGTTACTAGTGAGGATAATAATAGTAACCCATTTTCATTCATTTACATAGAGAACAACACTAATTTATAATACACTCCCACATCCATCACAATGGGACGGATTGGTCCCACGTACATCTTAAAGGAAACTATTGTAAAAATAGGGGCATGTATGTCTTAAAGGAAACTATTGTAAAAATAGGGGCCAAGGAATCATATCATTCCTCTAAAATCATTGTTTTCTATCGACGTATCCCACTGCACTCACTCCCTAAAAAGAATGACAAGTTTTGTCCATTAATTTGAATTTTCAAAACAACTGAACTAATTTCTCCACCATCCACTTCACTTTTGGAATTTGTTGAAGGCAAAGGCAATGATGCCATGTGTGAATGCATTCAATTAATTTAATTATGAACCCAATCTTGATTGATTCTTCACTCATAAAATGCAACATGTGCATGAGCGACAACATCGTGATTGTTTGGCCACGTCTGATAGAATAATCCAGTCAATCACCCAATATATCAACAAATTCCTTACATTGGAAGTAAATTATAAAATCAAAGATGAAATCAATTACAAAATAATGTATGGGTCCTTTCATGTTTGGACAAGTGGTCCATTGACACATGAACTCTTTCTGTCTCATTTTCTCTACAATCTTTATCTTTATTCGAACTTTGTTGTTTGACTATACAGTATTTGATGTACTCATCATTCATTTGGTCTGACAATGAGACCAAAGAAGTAACTACACTATCTGCGAACAAGGCACAAAGAATAGAAGTTTTAAGAATCATTGTAAAGCAATAACTTCAAGGCGAACTGGGACATGGGAAAGGATAGAGGATGGGTGATAGTACCCACCTACCATCGATAGTAGGGTACATGAGAATACCACAAACAAAGACCTCAAATGTAAGCAGGGCTGCAGGGGGTTGAGATTGTGCAGATGAATGACGATATGATGTGGGGCTAATGAAATCATGATGATGATCATTAAATCTTGTACACCTAGATAGAAAACATTAAGTCTCATACAATAAATCACACTGGACCATTTACAAGATTGCAACACACAAATAAATAATTTATCCAAAATGTCACTGTGAGCTTCATCGTCTCGATGTGTTTCCTTCATTCTTCTTTTAATAATCATATTTTTTATAAGAATAATATGGCTCACAAATTGATACCCCAAGTTAGTTCTATTACACTCGACACAGGGCGACGAAGCTCATTGAATACCCAATGACCCATTCAACAACTTCTTGTGCACTCTTGGCTATCACTCCTCCTTGATTATCTTCGAGCACTATTTCCCTGCATCCTACATACATTTTTTCCATTTTCATTTGAATTGTAAGTTTTCAACCCATCATCAGGTTTTCGAATATGTTGATTGAGATCTAGACGGAAACCTAGTAGCATAGGAGGCGAGAGAAGTACATATTTCAATATAATCACCAGTAGGAGGTGTCAAGGCAAGAGCTCCATCTTAATATAACAAGATTATTCTCACTACTACTCCATAACACAGGTCTTTAGTTGAAAGGTATTCTTTGTTATCCTCCTATCAAGAAAATTTTGTCTCCCTCAATTTTTCATTGTCAGGATTATCTTGGGCTCCAGATGCCATTCCGATAAATGTTTTCATTTCTTTCACATGCTTGAAAATATGGACTTGCATTTGACATTTCTTTGTTCCAAGTAATATGTATTGTGCATCTTTTTTGGTTTTTAATGAATGACTTGAATAAATGTAACTTATCTATTATTCCATGATTTATTTGGTGGGATGGTGAATTCGTGGATTTCAGAGAAAACTATTTGTCCATTGCTATAGGGATCAAGTCGTATTAATGGGAAAATGTCTCTTTTTTTTTCTGAGATTTTATAGTGTTTTAATATAGTGACTTTTTAAATTTTTAAGATTTTTAAAATTTAGAAGATCAGTGCTTCATTTTCACATTATTTTTTATAAAAGTGTAACAATTATTTAATATAACTTGTCAATAAAATACATTTTTTTTATAACTTTTCATTTTTGAAGAATTAGATGAATATATACCTTCCAATAAAAAGAGCCTTTCCCTCCCCATTTGAATGCTTAGGCCTATTCTAATATTCTTTTGAAATATTATTTATTCTTATTGCTATTCAAGAATTGATATTCAAATAACAACTTATGCCTATAGACTTTCACCAACCACAACTTAACCTCTTCTATCATTTTACAACAATAAAATTTAACACCCTCAATACAAATCAATCAATCAAAGTACCTACAATAACTATTTACAACATGAAATCTTGTAGGTTTGTCTTTTTAAAACCAACGAGATCCATGCAAATCTGAATAAATCAAAGTTAACAGCCACCAAGTATGTAGAATGCATGTGTAGTCACATGCGTTTGAAGGCGTAGATAAATGTATTCAGTGTCTCTCGTACACATGCAAATCCCTAAGCCTGCCGGACATTTGTTGAGAAGAATATGCTAAAACTCCGAATACAATGGCAAGTGGCATATAAAACAGATGGGAGAAAATACGGTCCGATTGTTACTGCAACTCCATTTCCGTAATCTTCCAGCCCACTAACAGCTAGCTGCCAGTCCACTCCACTCCATACTTTTGGCGACGTTCTTGGAACTTCGCTAAATTTGGGGCCGTTATCGATTAGTTGACTAAAAGCGGCGGCCCCCAACTTCTGTCGCTATTTTCTTTTTTGTATTATTGCACGTCCGTAAATCATAGCATAAATACTTGATACCCACGGCGCTTTTAAGAGTCTTGGAATCAGGCTTTCTGAGGCTCCTTGGGATTGTAATGGGTTCATGTTTCTCGCATCTCCGAGTCCCATGGTGATGAAAATCTGTTAATAATCGGTCTGGTCTGATCCAGACTGATCCGTTTTACCTGTTCAGTGTTTGTGGGTGTTTAGGGTTTTTTTTCGAGCTTTCCAATGCTCGCGACACGCAGCCTGACGAGTTCGTCCAGACCCCATCTCGCCGTTTAAGAGCTATCGCTAGGGAAGTGCGGGAAGCCCTGCGGGATTCGAAATGAACGGCAGCAGAAAAATTAACAGAATCCGGCAGATTGTGCAGCTGAAGCAGATAATGAAGCGATGGCATGCCCTCGCCCTGAACCGCAAGGTCTCGGCATCATCTCCTGCTTTTTACGATTCCGACGAGGAGTGGTGCCGGACTCCGGTCTCCGCGCCTCCTGATGTTCCAGAGGGTTACCTGGCAGTCTACGTGGGGAGAGAGCGGAGGCGGTTTATCATTCCGACGGACTATTTGAGCCGCCCCGTGTTTCGAACCCTGCTCGACCGAGCCGAGGAGGAGTTCGGCTTCGATCACAAAGGCGGGCTCACCATACCCTGCGAAACAGAGTTATTCGAGCATCTATTGAGAGCCCTGGCAAGAAACGAGAGCGTTGAGCACATTAACTTGTACTGCAAAGAACGAGGAAGCCCAGCGGGTTCAGTTCATGTTCATTCAAATCTTCTGCACGAGTCTATCATCTGAGAAACCCTAAATCTGTAAATTCAGTCAGTAGACTCTAAATAAATCGAAGCTCTTGTCCGTCCATGAAGCCGAAAAATCTCTGACTGAAAAAAACGGTCCATAACGAATTGCAGGCTGACTGAGATGTATATGACCAGGAAGCTCTCTCTTTCTCTGTGTCTCTTTTTGTTAATGAATATGAAAATGCATTCGTTTTTCTGTTTAGTCCTCAAATCTTGATTTCAGTGATGTGAAACCCTATTTTTGGAAATGGTTGCCCTGAGGTTTCTGGGTGGGAGTGGGTGGCAGTAGTGTTTAAGTGGAACTTTTTGGAGTTTGTAACCTATCTTTGGTTGAAAAAATCAGATTTTTTTTCAAATATAGTCTTTGGAGTTTGCAACAGATTTTAGTTATGGTGTCGATTTCTAGTTGTGGTGCCTGATTCTAGATAAATTGTATCTGAAAATAGTATGTGGAGTTTGCAACAGCTTTCTGATTGGATTTTAGATAGATTACATTAAAAAATAAACTAGAAAACTTTTCAAAAATAACATTCAGATTTCTGATTGGATTTGGATTCCAGATAGATTACATTCGAAAATAAACCAACATTAAAAGACTACTCTCTCCGATCATGGTTGTCATATGACTCTACTGCTAAATCGAGGTCGTTTCGTTTCAGGCGTTTGTCTGAGATGTCAGTGGATTGTATGTTTTCTTATTATACGTGCTGACCGTTAATGAATATTGAGGCAGTCATAATAATAATAGTTTCAATGGCGCAAACTTAGAATAGCATCATTCTCTGTCCATGTGCTAGAAAGGGTAAAAGCAGAAGATTCTGAGAGTGAGTGAGCCCACACAATGTCCTCCTGCCTGCCATTTTTTTTTGTAGTTGCATACATATATATCGTGGGTGAATTGAATTCATACGCTTTGTTTCGTTTTCACATCGCCACTCAATAAATTTTCAATCATATAGGAAAAGATGAAGTGAACGGAGGGCATTGCTTCTGAAGATTCCATTTTCGATGGAGCAAACACGGCGACGAATTAAAAAGAGTCAAAAAGGAGAAGGTGAATTATTGATTCTCTAAACAATGGGGAATCATTATATGACCGTAAAATAATCAATTTCTCGCACTTTCCCCTAGTTTTTGACCATAGAGGCTTTCGTTGTTTTTAATTGAGGATCTCACTTTTTCATTTGCCAAGTGGGAAATCCGAGCCACCTAATTGACTTCTCCTTAATATCAATATGTGATGAGTACATACGAGTACGCTTCACTCTTGAGGTGTAGATTTGGGATAAGTATAATTGAGGATCTCACTTTTTAATTTGCCAAGTGGGAACTCTGAACCACCTAATTGACTTCTCCCTAATGTCAATATGTGATGAGTACATATGAGGACAATTCACTTTTGAGGTGTAGATTTGGGATAAGTATAGATGAGTACACTTAACTTTCAAGTTCAAGGTGTAGATTTGGGATCAAAATAGATGAGTATATTTAACTTTCAAAGTATATTTCTTTTTAATATTAATATGTGATGAGTATATATGAGTACACTTTATTTTTGAAATCTAGATTTGGGATAAGTAGACATTTAAGTCTTAAGGTGTAGATTTGGGATAAGTATAGATTTGGGATAAGTATAGATGAGTATACTTAATTCTCAAGGTGTAGATTTGTGTGTTTATGAGAGGTAAAATTTTATGAAGTTATAGGTTTAAATTTCATGGGAAGGGTTAAGGGCGGCGATTAAATGTGAGGCATAATAGTTGTTCCAGGACATATCTATGTTTTACCAAGTTTTACACAATCTTATTGACAACATCTCGTAGTTGGGTATATGTTATTGACAACATCTCGTAGTTGAGTATATGTGTAGTGACTATATATGTGCATCGTTGGATCCCCCACAATAAATGTACTCACATAGATCCAACGATGCACATATATAGCTGTTGCGCATTAACTGTCGTGCAAAAGGCAATTATCCAACCTGTTGCATGGAAGTTAATGTGCAGTGGTTGTATATGTGCATTGTTGGATCCCCCACAACAAATGTACTCACTTAGATCCAATGATGCGCATATACAGTCGGTGTGCATTAACTGTCGAGCATTAGGTTGGATAATTGATGCATGTTATCCAATATGTAAACTCACCCTAGCCAATGCTTAACTTAAATTTTAAAAGAGTAGATAAACATTCTTAACATTACATTAAATTGTAATTAATAGATCCATTGAACACTTTGTAGTTGTCATCATCAACTATTTTACTTGCAATGCTATGTGAATTAGCCCGCATTGTCTCATGCCCTCAAAAAGATCATCCCTTATATCAACCTCATTCAACTAAGCTAAACATTGCAACTCATCTTTTCTAATTATAAAAATTTAGTGTATACTTTCATGCATGCTAAAAACATTCATCTTTTATGTAAATGTCTTCTACCTACACCAACCTTCACACTTAAAGCATTAAAGTGCACAATCTCTTTCATAGGGTAGCTTTTAATTATTGATAATGAAGGAGATTAAAGCATACTATAAAATCTCTATAACATTTGATGCATATGCATGTCTAGGTTGTGACTTAGATAAAACACACTTCAATGACTTGGCAACACACATGGGCACCATGTTGTAGCTTGTGAGTGCATATTTTAGTAACTTGCGTATGTGTAACTCGACAACATGTGTACATGCCCCAACATTGCAGACATGATAGATCGAGATCATTACATAAGACTAAGTGTTATGCTAACAATTAACTCAAGGCACATTATGAAAGATGAATAGTCATTAATAATGATAAACTAAAATGTATTTCAATGTATAATATGTACAATGAGTAAGTTAGCTTCACAATCATTCACTTCTCTCTCTTCCATAGAGCTTTCACAGTTTGTTCTAATATATTATGCATATTCATTATCGACCCATGAGTTGACTAGTATACCATATGTAGATTGTGTTCCTCTCATTTATAGTCCACCCTCTTTAAGTTATTTTCTTATTTACATCTCAAATTAAGGTAAATGTTAATAATTTCCTTAATAATACATTTGTATTGTGTGGTAACCTCAGTGTATATAGATGATGTTATCGCATTAATCTAGAGAGTATTTTTATTTCAAACCCAATTTGTACCCCAACTCATTTTATACTTTGGTAAGGGTTTCTCCCATAGCTCAACTACAGAGTTTGCATGTGATAGGGATGAGGTAACATTGTTAGCAAGCACATGCCACTTTGACCTCTCCTCATTACATACAATTTTAGACATCATCTTCGTACATGGCCATTAGGTGTTGGTCACATTTTAGGTTAGCATAATGGGGAGTTTGTGGAATGATGGCTTGGGATGTAATGAGAATGATGATAGAAGATAGCACCATCAATTTTCAACAAATGGAATGATGGTGGATTTTCCCCCATTTCTACCCCATGGAGTATTTGAGTGACCCCTTTGTTGTACGCTAGTTTGTTGTTTCTATCACATATTGTTGCAACAATTTCCCTTGTCCTCTTTCTACTCTTTGCATCTGGCTCTCATAGGTAGTTATAGCTCCACACTCCTACTACATGGGAAAGGTCTAATGCATTCTACCAAGATTGAGCTAGTAGCCCACATTGTAATAAGGGCATTTCATTACTCCTTTCAACCTATAATCAAACATTTCCTTTGATATTTGAGTGTCAAGGTTAAGAGGGATAGGCCCGATCACTATGACAAGGAAATCAACTTCATAGTCAAGTATCTCATTTCCAATCAAGGAACCAATAGAGCCTAGGACACCAAGTTTCACCATACCTCATAGTTCTACTAGCTCACTCGGAATTTTGTGGCTCATGCCCTTCTCACTTAGGACATAGATTGGTTGGACCTTAAATAATGTCTTGATAAATTGAAAAAGAAAAATCACTTGTCAGTTACTCTTTGCTCATTTTTCATGTATTTTAGTTTTTCTCGATGTGGGTCTACTAAGAAGTATGTAGAGTGGGCACTGATTGGATGTGGAATTGAAGTCCTACATCCAATGGATGTCTACACTTGACGTTTGAGTAAACCTATAAGGAAATAAGCTGGAAATACAATAGAAAATAGTTTCCTTAATTTTTCTTTATAAATTCATAAATCTTATTTTGTTTTTTTAACTATTATTTTATTACTTTCCTTAGGAGGCCCATTTTAGACCTCAAAATTCCCCTAATTGTTATTGCAAGAAGTCAACAAGGAATATGTACACTTTTATTTGATTGATAAGCCAAAAGAAATACTTAATAGTACATATTTTGACCATTTACATGTGAAATTTAAAGCTATGTTGGATGAGTTTTTTGATATTATTATTGATGATATACCAAGTAAATTACCTCCTACTAGCAGCATTAACCACCATATAGACTTGATTCTAGGAACAGTTCTTCCAAATAACATAACATAGAAGATGATTGCACAAGAGAATGAAGAAATAAAAAGACAATTGCAAGAGTTGCTAGATAAGGGCCTCATTAAGGAGAATTTGAGTCCATGTGCTATTCCTATACTACTCAACCTAAATAAAGATGTGGGATAGTGAATGTGTACTGATTCAAGAGCCATTAATAAAATTATAATGATGTATAGATTTCCACTTCCCCGCATTAATGATTTGATAGACTATTTGAGTGATGCCAAGTATTTCTCCATGGTTTTTTTTTCTTTCTTGAGGTAATGATTAGTTTAGTTATGTTATCAAAAAGTTGGGTTCTAAGCTAGGACACATACAAAATTCAATTTTTTCTTCAAAGACACTAAATTGTTCATTCCAAAATGTAGTCAACCTATGACTATGATGCCAGCCTAAGCTGACAATACTCACATTATGCAAATTGAATTGCATGTCATATACATGTCCAGGGAATTCTAAAATTCTGTATAAGGGAAGCCTTTATAATTCAAGGTTTAAGCTCTTAATTAACCTCTTATGCGGAAACATAACATTGGATGAAAACCCACTTTATCAAAGGTTAATTCTTTAAGAGGACATATTTCATTTAACTATCCACGGGTTACGACTTTGGGTTATTCTTAAACTTTGGCACTTATCAACCATACTCTTTGGTTAAAACCCAAACTTTACCCATAATACATTAAACCCACTCATTTCTACTATAACCCTAATATAATAGAAATACACATAAACCACACTTAACCTTACCTTTCTGTTGATTCACATGACTTTACACATTTTCCGACGCTCAACCTTTATCGCGTTCAACCTCCACCATTGATTTCACTCTTTCATATCAACGACTATTGCACGATCTCCAAACTTAAATCATTCACCTGCCAGAACTCAAAGACGTTAAATTTCTTTGAACAACTCATTGGGTCCACCCAAATGTTAACCTGTGTGCACTTTTGCGCATGATTACCATCTGATTAGTCACTGAATGAACTGTCAAGATTATTAGAACTCAACAAGGTTTTAACCTTGTTGAGTAAAACCTCATTGCGTTTGTTTTTTGGATTAACCTCTGCGAGTGTTAGCACGCGATATCCATCCAATCAATCACCCAACGGATGAATGTGATCTATCTAGACTTCAACTGGATTTAGTCACAGTTCATAACTTTCTCATGTCTATTTTTTTATTACTGCTTACAGCTTTGAGGCCGCGCGAGAAACCACTTCCCATCTTTGGAAACTGCCCATGTGCTTAATTAGAAGCTTAAACAACTCAACTTAATCTTCACCATTCATCTTATTTACTTTATCCTACACGACTTAATCCTGGTCGCCTATCTCCACCACTCCCGTTCGTTGATCTGAATGATCCAACGACTATGCTCCACTGCTACGTTCTTTTCACTATACTGTGTAATAGTGCATTTGTTCGGGTTTCTGCCTGTTTATGTGATTTCACCTTCCGGTCTTCAACTATTCTAATCCTAATCTTCAACTTCGTTCTATATTCCTTCGCTCTTCTATGCTTCCACTGCGTAACTCCTTAGGTTTTAAGAACCTCATAGTATACCTTCACTGTAACATTACAGTTTCCTCCAACTCTGTCTATGTGTAAACCCGATACACTCTTCCCTACACTTGATCTCTATGTTCTGCACACCTGCAACCATATGTTATGCATAATTACTGCTAATACACACACAATCTATAATTCCATCAATCAACACACATCACACACTCAGGAATCGAAATCTCTATGTATATATAAACAAATAATTACATCATGAGTCTTTGTCTCACTCTAGCCTGATTTCCAATATCTGTGGCCTCTTACTTTCCTATCTACCTGTAGGCTACAATCAAACTCTCTAACTCTCGAACTAATTCCTAGTTAGCTATCCTTTTTCTATGCCTTTTTGTCTTACACTTATACAAAAAGATTCTATAAACAATTCCTGGTTTAGATCCATAACCTTCTCAAGAAAATCCTAAAATCTCTTCTTTATCTCTAAGGATCCTCTCTAATCCACAAATCAACTAATCTAAGATTTACAATTAATTCTCAATCTCTCAACCTCTCAACTATCCTAATTCTCTCGTGTTCTCCAACATTTGAGGACATTTACAAATATGCCTCACAATACTTAATTAATCCCTATTCTAGCTTCTCTCATTAAAATCACTTAAAACCTTAATAAGTACATTAATCTGACACATAAGAATCTAACTTCCTTGGAAACACAATACCCCCTATGTCTACTAAAATAGAATGATTTTTCTGAGCCGAATGCTCCTGCATCAGAATCTCAAGGTTGAAAACATTCATGATATCCTGATCATGCATTCTCATATGTTGATAGAAAACCTCCGGGGTCCCAAACTTTAATTTGTAACTGTCCAAATGCTCTGCATCTTTTCTGTTGTTATATGTCTGCTATCTTCTATTTCATCTTCCTATCCTTGTTAATCAATTTCAACTTTTAATTGATCACTCTTCCTTTTGCTGTCAATCTCCTCCGTTTGGACTGCTTCATCATTAATTTCCATAATTCTTCAATTTCTATGTCCAACTCATTTCTTTGCTGGACTTTTCCCTCTTCCTCTCTTGCATATCCTTTGCAATTTTTCTTAGGTTGTTTCTTCCCTACTGGTGCTTTCATCCATTTCTCCAGTAGCTCCACTTCTTTCTCCCACTCACTGATCCTTTGATGAGAGTTTAGTCCTTCTTCTTTGTTGACTTCCTCAATAGCTTCCATTGTGCCTATCATTATGATGGAATGATCATCCCTTACTATGTTTTCAGCTAACATAGTCTCTTCTTCAAGTTTGCCTTTAATCTTCTGCTGGTTACCTTCACTTTGGTGTTGTTGGATCCTTACTGCCACCCTTACATCCTTACCCTCTTGTTGCTTCTAAACTTCCATTTCATCTCCAAATAACCTCTGTTCAATTTCGATCACAACATCACAGTCAATCATTCTATTTATTGTTCCTGCAAACAAACTATTGGTTTGTAAATTAAAACACTCTTTTGTCTCCATGTCTTTTAGAGACTCTCTGCTACTATCAAGTACTGATGTAGCCATTTCTTTTCTATTGCCATTTCCTCCTAGCAACTTCTCTAGCAATTCAATTTCCTCTTTACATTTAGCAAGTGTTTTATCACCATGCCCTTCATTTCCAGCTTCATCCTTTACATGGTCACTATTGCCCAATGATTCAATCAGATTTCCTTCCATAGACAATTCTGTTTCATTCATCTCCACACAAATAAGTTCCCGTTCAACACTTATAATCCCTATATTCACAAAACAATTGTCAGTTTGAAAAATGTAAGGTTCAATAGCCTTAATTAATGTTTCACATATCAGCTCTTCAGGCTGATCTTCATCTCCTTCTTCCATAAGGAATTGTCCTTGTTTTGTATCAACTCCAAATAACAATTCATCAATAATTTCTTTCTGCTGCAACAATTCAATATTTTCATCATTCAAGTGGCATTCTCCATCATACTCTGCTATAGAATACTTATCTTCTGAAAAGTACTCTTCACCCTCTGTCATCACATTAGTATGCTGATCCAAGTTATCCTCTGAAATCTAGTGATTTTTATCAAGTTTGATGATAGCTTCATAATACTATCAATCCTCTTTAGAACTTGCAAACACACCAAAAGTATTAGATTCAAAAATATAAGGCTTGATAGCCTCATGCTACTTTGAACTATCCCAATAGTTCACTGATCTCCATTCTTCATCTTTACCCAGAACTTCACCATGTTCTGCTTTACAAATGGAAACTTCCATTTCCAACTCAACTTCTCTGAGTTTTTCCACCAGCCACTTCACTTTTCTTTCATGTAGCCTTCTCTGTAACTTATGCCACTTTACTTCCTTTTTCTTCAAGACCCAACCTTGTCTTTGGCTTTCCTCTAGTAGCATCCTTAATGCATTGAGTTGCTCTTTTAACTCTGCAATCTCCTCTTGACTCATTCTCTTTCCATTTGCCTTGGCATCCTCCTTCTTCACTTTTCTTCTACTGTGGTCTTCCTCAGAACCTCTGCTATGACTATTAGTAGTCATCTCCTTCTCTATCTTCATGAGCTCCTCACTCACTTACTATGAGCTGTACTAAAGCCTTTACAACAACAAGTCCTCCCTGCTGCCACTTACCTCACTAATCTTTCTTCTTTACTTGATACTTTGGCAAGCATTTGGTTCTCTATCTCTGGAACCTCTCTTGAGCACTTCTCTCTGCTCCTTCTAGGCTTCAACTCATCTGCACCTTTTAAGAACACAACTGTCTTCTTTATCCAACCTCTGTTATAATTCTTCACCCTTCTGCCACATTCTTCTTTCATTTAGAAACTCTTACCAGCTTCCTTCATCCCTTAGCAATTCTACCCACATCTTCTGTGGAATTTCCTTTATGATCTTCTTTTGAGTTGTAACAATACTTCTGCAGTAACAAGTCTCCTTCTTGCTACATATGCCTCACTAAGCTTCTCTCCTCTAAGCTTAGTCTTTTGGCATCTCTTCGGTTCTTTCCTCTTTGGAACCAATTGAGCACTCCTTGCTCTAGGTTGTTGCAATCTTCTCACCTTCTATCTTCAAGACCTCTGCATGATCTTGTTCTACCATTCTCCTGTACTTTTAAATGGAATGTTCTTTGTTTCTTTTGCATCTACAATTCTGCTACACTTTATCTATGTGTCCCTACTGTGTGTCAAATTTAAAATTTGATCTCCTCTTGCCTGCTTTCATCACCATCCACCTGTATACACATGTTAGGCCACTATACTACTAGTGTACCCCCTTATTGTTATTAGTACAACCCCCTTATTATATTGTTGTACCTATTTAGTCCCCATATTGTTACTATTGTGCCCCATAGATGCCCACTATTGTTATTATTGTGCCTGTATATTATTATTGTTATGTCGGCTCTGATTATATTATGACCCCTTAGACTCCTATATATAGAAAGGAGGTCTTTTCATTTGTATCATCCAAGAATTGTTCATTTGTGTAATGTAACGGAGGTTTCCCCATCAAAGAGGCTTATTTCTAAGGTATTGATCTATCTTTTATATAGACTTTTTGGTGAGCTGGTTTCATAACATTTGGTATCAGAGCTTTGCATTGTAGGGTTTTGCTGCTCCAAACAGGTCATTATGGTATTTTGGCTATAACTTTTTTCTGTGCCGTTTCAGATGCTAAAACAAAAACCCATTTGGTTTAAAATCATTCTGAACCTCGGGTCTGCATTTCAAAGCTTTTCGTGCTATATTTGCAGAGATATGATCTAAGGAGGTTGGCTTTTTTGCAGACTCCCGAATTACATTCCAAACAGGTGACCCGGGGAAAACAATCATAACTTTTGTTTTGAGATTCAGATTGAAATTTTGTAAGAGTTTACAGAAAGAGGACAAACTGTAGTTTCCTGTGTATATTTTTGAGATCCTAAGGTCAAAATAGTGACATGTGGCACTTCATACAATTTCACTCTTCGTAGAAGGTATATAATCATGTCATCTTGGGAGATTGTGCATAACTCTTTCTTGGAGAATTTAAATTCAATATGACTGGTGGCATTAGAAATAGGACATAGAGGGCTACTGTAGTTCAAAATTTCAAAACTTAAAGATCTGAAAGTACAGAGTTATAGTCATTTTAGGATCAAGCATCCTAAAATCAAGAGAAAGCAAGATGAGGAAGTTTGATGGCAAGGATCCGGTAAATTGGATACTATAGATGGAGAAATATTTTGATTTACATGGTGTACCACTATTACAAAAGGTATGTATTGCATCTTCATATTTAGAACAAGATCAATTTTTATGGTATAAAGGGATTTGTTTTCATAAACAACTTGTTACATGGTTAATTTTCACGGAGGAAATTATAGCACATTATGAGAATACAAAGAGCAACACTGATCCAGGTGGATGTTGGTGGCCACCCACATATCCCATTTGGACCCCCACAACTGTCTCTTTCAATCTTTTTAGTTTCCTAAATTGCAGCACAGTTTACTATTTTTAGTAGCTTTTTGGGTCCTGAACTTCTAGAGCCGTTTTGAGGCCCTAAACGACGTTTTTTTGGGAATCTGGGCAACATCGGTCCATGGACCGATGTTGCCTCCCAAAGTGGTAGTGCTTGGATAGATCTTTCTAACGAGCTATTGTATGCGTCAAACGGAGATCATATGCCAAAGTTACGACCCCGGGAAATTGATGTACCAATTTACCCAAACGGGGCCCACAATTTGGCGTTTCATCTTCTAGGGTTAGGTTTCGGAATGTGAAAGGTTTTCCATTATTTCTCAACAATAAATAGGCCTTCGAGCCTCATTGTAACATAGTTTTTAGAATAGTTCAGAGGCATGTAGCCGCCACATCTCTTGTCAGAGATAAGCTACCATCGCCCTAGCTGATTTGTAGGGAACAGGATTTCAAAACCTTTCCATTTGGCTTGCCTTAGTCACAACCTATCATTTGGATGGGTTCGAGGAATTCCACATCATCAGGGCACATAAGAGGTCATACAAATCTGATAGAGGAGGAGATAGAGGAGAGCAGGCGCACAGGATAAGTCCATAGTGGGTGTGCGAGAGAGGGCCTATACAGAAAGAGATGAAGTGTTTGCACAAAGAGAGTGTTGTTATAATATAACTATTTCTGTTTGTAAGCACATTTCAGTATTTTACATTATGAAATGAAGTATTATTTCCGCTGCATCTCAATATTTATGGTTATCTCATCTCTGTATTTATGGTTATCTCTATAATTTGTTGCGTTCCTGTTTAAGTCTGGATCAGTGGTATCAGAGCGGTCTGCTTTTTCTCTATTTTTCTTTGCATGTCCCCAACGAGGTCGGGATATAAGGAGTTAGGGCTTGAACTGGTCGAACCTTTGCAAGACCAGTCTTGCAAATCCCGATGGCCTCCCATGGTAGATGAGAAGAAAGACGAGGGGGCAGAAGATCCTATAAAAATCTTGCTCGAAGAAGCCCTCAAGCGTCAAAGGAACGCGATGATGGACAACTTTGCACAGATCCTTCAGCGGCTACCCAGAGGCGACGCATCGGCTTCCAGCAGCTACTCTGGAAACGCCATGCCCTTTAAGGTACAAGTTAATTTTGAAATCCCCATCTTCGTGGGTCAAATAGACGTGGATGCCGTAGATAAATGGTTAAATCTGCTAGAGGGGTATTTTTCTGTTCATGAATTTTCAAGTCGGGAAAAGATTGTTTTCGCTCTTCTCAAAGCAGCCCCCCACATCAAGGACTAGTGGGAAACCTACTGCGAGCAGAAGGATGAAAGTACAGGCTCACTATTTCTAGCCGCAACCACTTGGAATGACTTCCGGGATGCCATCAAGAAGCAGTACTACCCTGTCGGAAGCTATGAGGACAAATACATCAAATGGACCAAACTGCGACAGGACGAGACCAAGATGTGCTGGAGTTCACAAACATTTTTCATACCCTTCGCACACAATTGGGTATCAAAGATTCTGAGCTGCATCTGGTACTCAAATACCGTGGCTGCCTACACAGATACATCCAGGAAGAGATGGGGTTCTTGAACATCTCCTCACTCGGCACAGCATACCGATACGCTGTCAAAATCGAGCAAAAGTTCAAACAGAAGAAGCGAGACTTTGGATCTGCAAATCTGAAGCCCAAAGGACAAAGCCAAGGTGGGGTGACCCAAGATAACCCGTCGAAGCCGCAAGAAAAGAACAACACCACGAAGCCGAAGAAGGACACAGGAAAGTGGTGTGAGTTCCACAAGAGTCCCACTCATAACACAAGTGAGTGTCGGACCAAGCAGTCGTTGGTGGCCGAGTTGAAGGCTTCCAAATCAGATACATGTTCTGACCCTAAGCTAGAACCTAACAAGGGGAATGGCAAAGGGAAGCAGATCATTGATGCGGATCCCAGTGCCACTGTTGCCACTGCCAAGATCCAGAAGAACGAACCTGCAGATCCAGAAGAGGGGGAGCATCTTTTCCACTCACAGATGTGGATGAAGGGTTCGCCACTACAATTCATTGTCGACAGTGGCAACCAAAAGAACCTCATTTCAGCAGAGGTCATGAAGCGGTTGGGCCTACTGACTACACCGCACCGCAACCGTACAGTATCGAGTGGCTTCACGAAGGACAAGATCTAAAAGTTTGCTAGCAGTGCTACCTTCCCTACAGCATCAAACCCTTCACAGATGAGGTATTGTGTGATGTTACACCTCTGGATGTTTGTGATGTATTATTAGGCCAGCCATACTTGTGGAGGCGACATGTTGTGTATGAGTCCAGGCCTCGTGTTGTCATTATTTCTTTGAATAATTCATTATACAGGATACCAGAGGTAGCCCCACCTACCACCACATCTTTGATCACTGCTAAGAAAGGCAGCAAGCTCATCTCCCAGACTAGGAAATTCATCTGTTTGGTTCACTCCCAAAGTAAGGGGAATATTGTCATCACATCCATGACCCCCGCGAAGGGTTCCTCCATGCAGCAGCAGCAGCAAAGGGATACAGTCATGACAAGACACAGGAACAACTTCTCCTCACCCACAGGGGTACCACACAAGTTTCAGGTGGGTGACAAAGTTTGGTTGCATCTGCAGAGAGAACGCCTTACCAGAACCCATCAGAAACTGTTAAAATTGGAAACTAGGGAAAAACTTCATGTGGGTCATCTTATTCATGGCTGATAATATTTTTATTAGATTCCTCTCATCGAGAGGTGTAGGATTGATATAAATATCATCCGATTTCGATAAGTATTCATGGAGATATGAATTTATTTTGTTTATGGAATTATTATCAAGCCAACCTACAACTCATGTAGGCTCAGAAGCCCAACAGTCGCATCTATTCACCCACCAACGTTGTGTATAAATATAAGACTTTTCCTCATTTGGACTCACTCATCTCATCACATCTCTCTCTCTCTTTATTGCGCAAAAATGAGTCTCTTCTCCACTGTGCTGAAATGGGTCTCTCTCTCACACATGTGAAGCCGGAAGCTGTTGAATTTGAAGCTGCAACTGCAGAAGTAAAGATTGAATTGCATGGCCTAGAAGATCTCCTCCTTGGAACTGTGCTATAGGTTCATCTGAACCTCCTTTCAAAGCCGCAACTTTTGGTGGTGGAATGAAGTCAATCCGATCAACGGTTTGCAGGATATCGACTGCCCTAGTTTGAAGCCGGAAACTACTGAAACTGAAGCTGCAACTACAGAAGTAAAGATTGACTTGCGTGGCCTAGAAGATCTCCTCTTTGGAACTGTGCTGTAAGTTCATCTAAACCTCCTTTGAAAGCTACAAATTTTGGTGGTGGAATGAAGTCAATCCGATGAACAGTTTGCAAGATATCGACTGCCCTAGTTTGAAGCTGGAAACTGCTGAAACTGAAGCTGCAACTGTAGAAGTAAAGATTGACTTGCCTGGCCTAGAATATCTCCTCATTTGAACTACACTATAGGTTCATCTGAACCTCCTCTGGAAGCCGAAACTTTTGGTGGTGGAATGAAGTCAATCCGACGGTCGGTTTGTGAGATATGATCTGCCCTAGTTTGATAATGAAGCCGCTAATGCCGATGCTGCTGATCTAGGGTTTGCTACTGCTAATATGAATCAGATTTATTGTACTATTTCTCTCTGCTGAATTATTGAAGATAAAAGAAGATTTGATCAAAGGGTTTCCCCACACATTGTGGGGTTTGTCCCTGGCTAGCCGCCACATCTTGTGTCTCTTGTCTTGGCTTGTTTTCTGTCGATCGTTTAATGTTCTATCTGCACTTTACTTTATGTATATGTGATTGCTAATCGGTGGAATATAATAAGAAAAAGAAGTAAACTGTTATAAGCATAGAACATACCATAACCTAACATGGTATCAGAGCTGAGGTGAAGACAAAGCCCGAGCAAGAGCAAGAGCAATCATTGAAGAGAATATTGGCAAGGCTATCCTAAAAGAACTATGGGGTCCTCAACACTCTTTCATGCCGAAGACAAGCTCCGTGAGAAAGATGACTATCACGGATGGAAGATGTCTATCGATCTAACCCTTGAGAATCAAGGAGTGTTGGAGGCAATATTATTGAGCCTCCATCAAATGCATCCGCTGCTGCTTGGAACAAATGAAAAAATGGAGAAGTCAAAACAATAGAAGATCATCCGGGACTCTATCGACAAGCACTTGGTGGCCTACATCTCTGAACTGGACACCTCCAAGGAAATCTACGATAGACTGGTGAGTTTATTTAAAGTTAATGATGCAAATCAAGTTTTGTTTTCTAGAAATAAGTTGAAGGAAATCAAGAAGGGTAAAGATGAAAGTATGCAAGCATACTTCTGAGGAATCACCGAGATCAAGAACGATCTCCTATCTATTGGGCAAACTATTACTGACAGAGAAATGGCACTCACAACTCTTGGAGGATTACCATCTGAATGGTATGTGTTCAGGGCTACTCTTCTGAACTATAATGTAATTCCTGGTTTCGAGGAATTAATGGCTAGATGCATTCAAGAAGAAACAAGGGAAGAAGTGCAAGAAATGCCCATGCCTAAAGGTCCTCCTACTGCTTTTTCTTCTCATGTAAAGAAAATAAATAATTCCGGGACTAAATCAAAAGGAAAGGTTGGATCTAAGGCTAGAAGAAAATGACAATGTTACATTTACGATAAAGCAAGTCACTATGTATGAGATCATGAGCATCATGATGAATGAGATCATGGACATAAAGGGAAACATGAGATCATGGACATATAGGATAGCATGATGATGATGCACACTAGTTTGAGCAGCATTATGATGGATAAAATCATGGACATGGGCAGCATGATGATAATCATGATTAGAGAAGCATGGTACAGTATGCAGTGGTGCAACTCGAAATCCCTCTAATGGCAATCAAAGGAATGACAAATTCAATAGCAAAGACAAGAGGAGAGCTGGGAATCAAGGAAGAGGACAAGCATTCAAGAAGGCTATAAATTCCAGGATGTATTAAATGCACCTGACCTCAAAAAGAACCTAGTGACCATCTCAGCAATGGAAGACAAAGGCTACAAGGTAACCTTCAACAATGGCAAGGTACGTATATGGAAAAATAATGTTAAAGATGCCTTTACTCTTGGGTTTAGTGTTGATTCATTATATCAGGTCGATGGAAGTTTGTTAGGTGTCATGTCTTATGACACATCTCTTTAGTCCAAACTTTGGCATTAGAGGTTTTCCCCCCTTCATTATAAAGCTATACTCGGTGTAAGTCAAATGGTAACAGGGATGCCCGAATTCCAAGTAGAGAAAGAAGGTGTATGTCTAGGATGTGCCAAAGAAAAGCTCAAAAGGGGACCATTCCCCTCAAGCCAAAGCAAGACCTCTGATATATTACAGTTGGTTCACTCAGGCATAACTGAGGCTAACATTAAGAGGGAGACTACTACACCACGTACTCCTGGGCAGAATGGTGTGGCGGGAAGGAAGAACTGCACGATTGTGGAAGCTGTCTGGGCCATGCTACATGATCAAAGACTTCTGAAGTTTCTACGGGATGAAACCACAAACATTGTTGTATATGTACGAAATCGATGCCCTCATCAAGCATTGGGTTCCAAGACTCTTGAAGAAAAGTTCACTGCAAGGTGAACAATCTCCCGACTTTGAGGAGCTCTCAAGAAGCCAACACCAGGGAACCAAAAGAAAAGGATGATGAATCAATGCTTGATGTAGAAGAACCCATGGATCTGATTGATTCTCATCCACATGAGCCTTCCTCTTCTAGGAAGAGGCCTTCATGGCTTAGGGGGATACTTGATGATGCTAAAGGACATGCTGCACCCTGAGGAACCTTCCGTTAAAGTAAGAAACCTAACAGGTATCAGGGATACCTGACCATCATGAGCACGATCATACAAAATGAGCCTTCATCATTCTCAGATGTCGTCAAGCATTAACTATGGAAGGGTGCTATGACCATAGAATATGAGTCTATTATGGAGAATGATGTCTGGGAAGTAGTTCCTAGACCCCAGGGCAAGACAGTTGTTACTTCCAAATGGATTTACAAGATATAGCATGCAGCAGATGGAAGTATGAAAAAGTATAAGGCTCGTTTTGTTGCCCATGGTTTCTCCCAGAAGGAAGGTATAGACTATGATGTGATATTTGCACCTGTTGCCAGATATACGACCATCCACTCGATCATAGCCCTTTCCACTTCACAAGGATGGAACCTACATCAGATGGATGTTAAGACCGCGTTCTTGCATGGTTCTATCAAAGAAGAGGTCTATGTGGAGCAACCTGAAGGATTTGAGATTTATGATTGAAAATCTCATGTATGTAGGTTGAAGAAGGCTCTCTATGGGCTAAAGCAAGCACCTCGAGCATGGTATGAGAGGATCGATAGCTACTTGATGAAGCTGGAATTCACTAGGAGTGAAGCTGATCCTAACCTTTACTTTAAGGTTGAAGATCACAAGCCTCTCATACTGGTGTTGTATGTGGATGACCTCTTTCTAACAGGTGCAAACCCTCTCATTCACAAATGTAAGAGGGAGATGGCTTCTGAATTTGAAATGAAGGACCAAGGACTTGAAGTGTGGCAGAAGCCAAGGGAAATTTTCCTATCTCAAGGAAAATATGTGGTAAAGATATTGGAAAGATTTGGTATGATGGACTGCAAGCCTGTGACTACCTCGAGGATCTTAACTTTTAAAAGTTATATGGTAGTGATGTCAGACCAGATTTGGGAAATGCCTCTGAGTTTCATAAACTCATTCACATTGATGTTCTTGGTGAACCTCCATCCGAACATATGTTTTGCAGTTAGCATTGTGAGCTCATATTTGGTTTAGCCTCACTAGAGTGATGCCAAGAATCTTCTGAGATATCTTCATGGAACAATGGGTTAAGATACACTGTCAGAGATGTGAGACTACTTGGATATACTGATGCTGATTAGGCAGGCAGTGTGGTGGACCGTAAGAGCACTTCCGAGTGCTGTTTCACCTTGGGATCTGCTTTGATATCCTTGATGAGTAGGAAGCAAAAGTCAGTGACTTTGAGCACCGTTGAAGCAGGATATGCTGTTGCTAGCATGACCTCATGTGAGGCAGTCTGGTTGCGAAAGCTCTTGAGTGAGCTATTTGGATTTACATTGGATACCATTGTGATTCTCTATAACAACCAGAGGTGGGATTCGATTATTGAGGAATCCCGTATTCGTCGATTGCTCCAGCAGACAGACATCATCTAGGATATGGTAAGTTGATGAACAAGGAGGCTCCATCACATTAAGATGATGTACAGGTTGATACACCTTGTCAAAGCCCTGAGGAAAGATCTAATCTGTGATTTTCCCAAACGACTTGGAGTCGGCAAGAAACCCTTGTACAAGGGTCCTGCATGTTGCATAAATTGAGCTCTGGGAGCTCTGAGGGCTTGCGGTTCCTACTGGAGAAACATATGACCACAGGGTGACTCACCCTCCCCTGGTGGTGCACACTGGAACAAGATGATTCGCTCTCTTGTGGGACAACATGATTCACTCTCTTGTGGAACATGATGATTCGCTCTCCTGTGTAGCAGGATGATTAGTTCTCCTATGAGGCCTGGATTGATGTGTTCTCCACAGCGATTGTAGCAGGATTGATGTGTTCTCCTGTGAGGATAGGATTGATTAGTTCTCCTATCGAGGCATCCTACCCATGCAGTCTGGGACTCATGGGAAGTAACTCTCATCTGATCAATGAGTAGCGAAATGAAGTTAGGGACCATAGTAGTACCGATGGACGCATCGTTGTATCTACCGTACTCCCTACGCTAGGATGACCTCCATTGATCTGGGACCAATGATACTAGTCTGGGACCAGTGGTAGGAGTTGTACAATACTATGACGCTAACTTCGGGTCGGTTGAGACTGGTCTGGGATCAGTGGTACATACTCCGAGACTTACTTCGTGTCAGTGCAATACTGGTTTGGGACCAGTGAGAGCGGTACATACTATGACGCTGACTTCGGGTCGGTTGAGACTGGTCTGGGACCAGTGGTACACTCTCTGAGACTGCGATATTGGTCTGGGACCAGTGGTAGGAGTTGTACTTACTATGACGCTGACTTCGGGTCGGCTGAGACTGGTCTGGGACCAATGGTACGCACTCTGAGACTGACTTTGAGTCAGTGGAGGATGACACTGGTCTAGGACCAGTGGAGTTGTACTCACTATGACGCTGACTTCGGGTTGGTTGAGACTGGTCTGGGACCAGTGGTACATACTCTAAGACTGACTTTGAGTCAGTATGATACATCCTCGATCATTTCTTTTTCTTCATAATTCGGACAAAAGCAGAGCAGAACAGAACAATGCAAGAGCAGAGCAGAACAGAGCAAAACAATACAGATCAGTGCAGGGCAGATCAAGACAAAGCAGAACAGGCAGAATAGAGCAGAGCAGGGCAAGGGTCAGGCTGTACAGGGCAGTGCATTTGATGGATGAATAGTAACGATCGATAGACAGATTGCAGATGAAGTTCTCCATGGTTGAGAGGGAGTGTTAAAATTTGCAACTAGCGAAAAACTTCATGTGGGTCATCTTATTCATGGTTGATAATATTTTTATTAGATTCCTCTCGTCGATAGGTGTAGGATTGATATAAAGATCATCTGATTCCGATAAGTATTCACGGAGATATGAATTTATTTTGATTATGGAATTATTATCAAGCCGACCTACAACTCATGTAGGCTCAGAAGCCCAATAGTCACATCTATTCACCCACCAACGTTGTGTATAAATATAAGAGGACTTTTCCTAATTTGGACTCACTCATCTCATCACATCTCTCTCTCTCTACTGCACAGAAATGAGTCTCTTCTCTACTGCGCTGAAATGGGTCTCTCTCTCACACATGTGAAGCCGGAAGCTGTTGAATTCGAAGCTGTAACTACAGAAGTAAAGATTGACTTGTGTGGCCTAGAATATTTCCTCTTTGGAACTGCAATGTAGGTTCATCTGAACCTCCTTTGAAAGCCGCAACTTTTGGTGGTGGAATGAAGTCAATCTGATGAACGGTTTGCAAAATATCGACTACCCTAGTTTGAAGCCGGAAACTGTTGAAACTGAAGCTGCAACTGCAGAAGTAAAGATTGACTTGCATGGCCTAGAAGTTTTCCCCATCTGAACTGTGCTGTAGGTTCATCTGAACCTCCTTTGAAAGCCGCAACTTTTGGTGGTGGAATGAATTTAATCCGATGAACGGTTTGCAAGATATCGACTGCCCTAGTTTGAAGCCGAAAATTGCTGAAACTGAAGCTGCAACTGCAGAAGTAAAGATTGACTTGCGTGGCCTAGAATATCTCCTCATCTAAATTGCGCTGTAGGTTCATCTAAACCTCCTCTGGAAGCCGAAACTTTTGGTGGTGGAATGAAGTCAATCCGACAATCGGTTTGTGAGATATGGTCTACGCTAGTTTGATAATGAAGTTGCTAATGCTGATGTTGCTAATCTAGGGTTTGCTACTGCTGATATGAATAAGATTTATTGTATTATTTCTCTCTGCTGAATTATTGAAGATAAAAGAAGATTTGATCAAAGGGTTTCCCCACACATTGTGGGGTTTGTCCCTGGCTAGCCGCCACATCTTGTGTCTCTTGTCTTGGCTTGTTTTCTGTCGATCGTTTAATGTTCTATCTGCACTTTACTTTATGTACATGTGATTGCTAATCGGTGGAATATAATAAGAAAAAGAAGTAAACTATTATAAGCATAGAACATACCATAACTTAACAGAAACTCAGACCATTCCGACATGGTCCTTACACCAGTACCAAGGCTACGGGTAACAATGCTTTGAAGCATAGCATTCTTCCATTCCTTCGCTTGCACCAAGTGATCAATGTGGACGGTCATCGACCATGCTTCCCACCATTTCTGAACACATCAGAGATTGCAGAAAAGCTCACTAGGGACCAAGTTCAGAAGATGGAGGAACTCAAAGCAATGGGGACCATTGCTTTCTAAGGGGGGAGGAATGATCCAGGTGGATGTTGGTGGCCACCCACCTATCCCATTTGGACCCCCACAACTGTCTCTATCAATTTTTTCAGTTTCCTAAATTGCAGCATAATTTACTATTTTTAGCAGTTTTTTGGGTCTTGAACTTCCGGAGCCGTTTTGAGGCCCTAAACGACGTTTTTTTTTGAATCTAGGGCAACATGGGTCCATGGACCGATGTTGCCTCCCAAAGTGGTAGTTCTCGGATAGATCTTTCTAACGAGCTATTGTATGCGTCAAATGGAGATCGTATGCCAAAGTTACGACTCCGGGAAATTGATGTACCAATTTACCCAAACAGGGCCCACAATTTGGCGTTTCATCTTCTAGGGTTAGGTTTCGAAATGTGAAAGGTTTTCCATTGTTTCTCAAAAATAAATAGGCCTTCGAGCCTCATTGTAACACATTTTTTAGAACAGTTCAGAGGCATGTAGCTGCCACATCTCTTCTCAGAGATAAGCTACCATCGCCCTAGCTGATTTATTTCTATTTCTGTTTGTAAGCACATTTCAGTATTTTACAGTAATGAAATGAAGTATTATTTTTGCTGCATCTCAATATTTATGGTTATCTCATCTCTATATTTATGGTTATCTCTGTAATTTGTTGCGTTCCTGTTTAAGTCCGGATCAAACACCACAACAATTCGAAGAAAAAAGAGAAAAAGGGCTTTGTTACAAAGTGGAAAGAAAAATTATGCAACAAGGAATTCTACCCCTCACAACTACAAAGATGGAAATGTTGTTTCTCCTAGCCTTCCACAACCTACAAGGGTTACACCACAACAATTGGAAGAAAAAAGAGAAAAAGGGCTTTGTTACAATTGTGATAACAAATGCACTAAAGGTCATAAGTGTCTTGAGAAGAAATTATTTTACATAGAGTATGAAGAGGAGGAAGAAATGGATCAAGAAACATCAAAAGAAGAGGATATACGCCAGGACCCAACCCCAGAGAAAGAAGAAATGAATCTGACCATATCTTGTAAAGCATTGGTAAGAATTACCACTCCTCAAACTCTCAAGATAGAAGGACATATCAAGAAGAAAAAGGTTCAAGAAGTGAAAGATCACATCAATAAAGAAGAAATGAATCCAACCATATCTTGTAATGCATTGGAAGGAATTACCACTCCTCAAGCTATCCAGATAGAAGGACATATCAAGAAAAAAATGTTCAAGAAGTGAATGATCACATTGAGCGTCAAGAAATGAATCTGACCATATCTTGTAAATCATTGGAAGAAATTACCACTCCTCAAACTCTCAAGATAGAAGGACATATCAAGAAGAAAAAGGTTCAAGCAGTGAAAGATCACATCGAGCATCAACAACAAGTTCTACAACTTTTAAAGGATGATGCCACTTTGGTGCAAAATCGAATGAAACAACAAGTAGATCAACATCGTAGTGAAAATTGTTTTGATGTAGGTGATTGGGTATTTTTACTGCTACATCTCAAGCAAGATGTTTATGAGAAGGTAACGTTGGCAATACTTCATGGATTTATGAAATGGTGAACTTACCGAATGGGAAGACACTTCAAGGTAAAAATGGATCATGATCGTCTAAATACTTTTTAGAACAACTATTATCTTTAGAAGACAAGAAAAAATGGGTCCCAAATATGATGGGTTATGACTTCGACATCATCTATAGAAAAGGGAAGAATTTTTTTTTTGCAGATGCACTCTCAAGAAAGGATGAGGATGTGGAAGTATTGTTTTGTGTTATTTCTATTATCCAACCAGATTGGATAAATGAAGCAAGGGTTGAATGGAAGAAGGACGAAGATGTATGGCCACTTATTCAAAAGTTGCAAAAGATCCCAATTCAAACAATTTTTCTAGAACTTGAAGAGGAAGGAAAAATCATATTGGAACCTGGAGCAGTGACAGAAACAAGAACCTGACAGCTACGAAATTGATCAATTTTAGAGTATCTCATCAAGTGGAAGAACTTACCCACTAAATATTCCACATGGGAGGACAATAATTTTATACAAAAGCATCAAGAACTACTCAAGTGTTGAGGACAACAATTTTTGAAGGAGAGGGGCATGTTAGGCCCCTATACTACTAGTGTGACCCCTTATTATTATTAGTACAACCCCCTTATTATATTTTTGTACCCATGTAGTCCCAATATTGTTACTATTGTGCCCCATAGAAGCCCACTATTGTTATTATTGTGTCTTTATATTATTATTGTTATGTTGGCTCTAATTATATTATGACCCCTTAGAATCCTATATATAAAAAGGAGGTCTTTTCATTTGTATCATCCAAGAATTGTTCATTTGTGTAATGTAAAGGAGGTTGCCCCCTCGAAGAGGCTTATTTCTAAGGTGTTGATCTATCTTTTCTATCTTTTTGGTGAGCTGGTTTCATAACAACACACCTTCAAAACATAATTCTATTCTAAATTTCCTCAAAGAAATTTTCACATAAAAGTTCTTTGTTCAGCCTTGATACCAAATGACGCCAGCCTAAGCTGACAATCCCCACATTATGTAAATTCAATTACATGTCATATACATGTCCCAGGAATTCTAAAATTCCATATAAGGGAAGCCTTTACAATTCAAGGTTTAAGCTCTTAATTAACCTCTTATGCGGAAACATAACATTGGACGAAAACCCACTTTATAAAATGTTAATTCTTTAAGCGGATATATTTCATTTAACTATCCATAGGTTACAACTTTGGGTTATTCTTCAACTTTGGCGCTTATCAACCATAATCTTTGGTTAAAACCCAAACTTTACCCATAATACATTAAACACGCTCATTTCTATTATAACCCTCATATAATAGAAATACACATAAACCACACTTAACCTTACCTTTCTGTTGATTCACATGACTTTACACATTTTTTGACACTCAACCTTTATCGCATTCAACCTCCACTATTGATTTCACTCCTTCAGATCAACGACTATTGCACGATCTCCAACCTTAACTCATTCACCCGCTGGAACTCAGAGAAGTTAAATTTCTTTGAATAACTCATCGGGTCCACCCGAAATTTTAACGTGCATGCACTTTTGTGTGTGATTACCATCTGATTAGTCACTGAATGAATGGTCACGATTAGTGGAACTCAACGAGGTTTTAACCTTGTTGAATAAAACCTCATCATGTCCATTTTCTAGATTAACCTCTGCACATGTTAGCATACGATATCCGTCTGATCAATCACCCAACAGACGGTTGTGATTTATTCGAACTTCAACTGGATTTAGTCATAGTTCATAACTTTCTTGGGTCCATTTTTTTTATTACCGCTTACGGCTTTGAGGCCGCGCGAGAAACCACTTCCCATCTTTGGAAACTGCTTACGTTCTTAATTTAGAACTTAAAGAACTTGGCTTAATCTCTGCCATTCATCTTCTTTACTTCATCCTACGTGGCTTAATCCTTGCCACCTATCTCCACCGCTCCTGTTCATTGATCCGAATGATCCAACATCTATGCTCCACTGCTACGTTCTTTTGAATATACTGTGTAACAGTCCATTTGTTCGGGTTTTTGCCTATGTATGTGATTTCGCCTTCCAGTCTTCAATTATTCTGATCCTGATCTTCAGATTCGTTCTTTATTCCTTTGCTCTTCTAGCTTCCGTTGCGTAACTCCTTAGGTTTTAAGAACCTCACAATGTACCTTCACTGTAACATTACAGTTTCCTCCAACTCTGTCTGTGTGTAAACCCGATACACTCTTCCCTTCACTTTGTCTCTGCATTCTGCACAAATGCAACCCTATGTTATGCATAATTACTTCTAATACACACACAATCTATAATTCCATCAATCAACACACATCACACACTCGAGAATTGAAATCTCTATGTATATATAAACAAATAATTACATCATGAGTCTTTGTCTCTCTCTGGCCTCATTTTCAATATTGGTGGCCTCTTCCTTTCCTATTTGGCTGTAGGCTACAATCAAACTCTCTAACTCCTAAACTAATTTCTAGTTAGCTAACGTTTTTCTATGCCTTTTTGGATCAAATTTATACAAAAGTATTCTATAACCAATTCTTGGTTTAGATCCATAACCTTCTCAACAAAATCCTAAAATCTCTTCTTTATCTCTAAGGATCCTCTCTAATCCAAAAAATCATCAACTAATTCCTAATCTAAGCTTTACAATTAATTCTCAATCTCTCAACCTCTCAACTATCCTAATTCTCTCATGTTCTCCAACATTTGAGAACACTTACATATATGCCTCACAATACTTAATTAATCCCTATTCTAGCTTCTCTCATTAAAATCACTTAAAACCTTAATAATTACATTAATCTAACACATAAGAATCCAACTTCCTTGGAAACACAAGACCCCCTATGTCTACTAAAATACAATGATTTTTCTGAGCTGAATGCTCCTGCATCAAACTGCAATGCTTTCTACCATTGATTCTAAACATATATGTTCTATAGATTTTGAAAAAGACACCTAGTATCAATATATATTTACATAGCATCACAAAAAAAAATTCTAACTGACATTGGATGGTCCTTTCTATGAGAGATTCAATATATTAAGTAGATTATTGGCCTTCCTTTTGTTGCTCCCAATCCAACTTCACCCTTTTTCTCTCAGGCTCGTCAGTAGATTCTTCATGTGCATCGTCATCTTGAGGCTCAGTTTTGAATATCCTCTGTCCCTGTCATCCTTATTTCCATTGCAATCAATGTTGTCTTACATTCCATCTCAAGTTTTTCATCTTTCCCTTCCATCAAATCTAGCTTAGATTCCAACAATTGTGTCTTAATTTACATCTAATTCTCTTCCACTTCAATCCTCCTTGACACCTCCAAAATCAACCATTTGGTGACTATCACTAACTTTTCAACAAGCACGTTCAATCTCTTGTGCAAAAGATTATGGTCATCGTCATCTCTTCTTTCCATTACTAAACCACAATGTGACAGATCTCTTAAAGTGATTCATGAAAGACTTTGCTCCCATATATTCTCTCTCCACATATGATTATCTCGATCCATTATCAAAGAAATTGTAGTGAATATATAATTCCTTCCATCCCTAGGGCATGATTGCAGAAAAATTGAATATAAATATGCCATCATCATGTGATCCTCCTTGTTAAAACTCTTAATTGATTTTCCAATGGAAGAGAAAAATGAGGGGGCAAGGAGAGTTAAGATCTAGCACATTTGAATAGACGAACAATTCATGAGGCACCGTCACAATCTTATTTTTGAGGAGAGAGCCTGCATCCACCTATTTGTTTTTTGTACCACACAAGTACTCTAGGTGTTGCTATCCATGTAATGAACCTAGTATGCCTTTATTCCATAATTAGATCTCTCACATTTGGTTTATCTTTCATATCTTGATGTTGTCATGGGAATAAATGATCTCGACATCTGAGACCGCTACACTTGAAACAACTTGATTCCAAAGGGTATTTATTGATGGGGGTGATCAGAAAATTTAATTATATAATCTGGATATTTTTTACAATGATCAAGGAATTAGTTGATAACACTTTGAACCTGGTTCTATTTCCATATCCTTGTAAGAGAGAGTTGTCCCTTTCTTATCCATTTCATCTACCTCTAAATTATTATTTCTATACATATGATAGAATTCAATGTATTCAAATTGAAGGGATTAAATTTTTCCTTGGCTGTTCAAACTTTCCATTTCACGAGCATTGAATCACCAAAAAAAATAATATTAGAATTTTTTTTAGTGATTGCTGATTTCAGTCCTTGCCACAACACTAAATATTCAACTTGGTTATTGGTTGATATTCCAAATCCCCATGTAAGTTTAAGCTCCTTTTTTTCATTTGGGTGAAAGATAACCCATCCCACTCCTACCACCCCTGGATTTCCTTTTGAGGCTCCATAAAAAAATAGAAAATGTTTCCCTTTTCTTGCTCTCCAACGTTGAAATTCAGAGGAGTCCACTCTAATGAGCCAATTCTATTTGGAAATCTGACTAAATTCCAAGATTTCGATTTGGTTTGATGGAGTGCCTAATTTGATCCACTCTTTTTCATATGGAGATATTTGTTCCAACTCAAATATTTTATATATCTGAGTTGTAATTGCTTCAAACATAAGACATGATGCTTTATGAAACACCATTGAAAATAAAAATTGATCCCCTTTAAAAATTGATCTATTTCGAGGAAGACAAATTGACCAACATATGTATTTGGGCATTGAATCCCAACTTCTCTGAGATTAAAGTTGATTTTCTAGGCCAAAGAAATTTATTCCTTCATTTTTCAAACATCTCACTCCAGGAATATGGGATTTTTTCAATGAAATAAACCTTTTCAAAATCATCTTTGCATACCTTCAAGGAGAACATGTAATACAATAATAAGTGTGGAATATTCCCCTCATCAATATTATAGAGTACACATTGTGATGATCCATGAATATTCTGTTTTTTAATATTTTATGTTGTTAAGGTTTTACCATGAATCATGCCCAACATAATGTATTTACTTTAGTGATTACATCTCTTTGCCATATTTCCTTCCATAACCTATTAGTCATTACATGTGGAATCCTTTTCAACAACATCTTGTATCTTGCTTGAACTAAATATGTCTGGTGTGGGTTGGCAATCCACAAGCTCAGATCTCTACTCATCACTAAAATTGTAGCTATTCCTTTTAACATAGAGGTTAATTTCATTCATTTAGGAAAAATATTTATAGGAAAATCAAGGCAAGACCACCCTTTCCAAATGTCATGACTACCCCATTTTGAGATATCTTTTAGCCTCACTGATCCTATGCTCTTCATCCAGTTTTCCAAATCTCTTATCTCAGCTCATTCTCTCAATGACCCATCTGCGAGTAATCTATCCTTCCAAATTTTTATTTGAGCCCCATTGCTAGCTTTTTAACTCAAATTCTCAATAATTATGGGAGTTTCTTCTTTACATAACCACCATATGTTTGATCTAGTCCCATTCCACTTAGCTTTTTTAGCCCTGAGAAGCCTATTTTTATGAAAGTATTTGTGGATAAAATATTTCTTCAACCATTCCTTGGAATCAAAGAGCAATCTACATAATAGTTTAGCCTCCATTATCAGGTTCATAAAATATATATATTTAATCGCCAACCCGCCAAATATTTTAGGAAGTCGAAGAACATTCCATTGAATGAGATGAAATTTTCTCATTTTGTTTGCAATCTTGCAATAATAATTTGTGAATTGTAGTGCTTATTTGGTTTATTACACTTTTAGGGGCGAGGATGGTGGAGAATATGTAGATTGGAAGGGATGATAAAATGAAAATTTATCAACACTATTTGTCTTGCCATGTTAAGCCAATATGTTCCCCAAGATTGAGTCATTTTGTTCATATTTTGAAGCACCTCATCCCAATCATCCAAGTTTGAGGGACCCATTGATATTGGAACTCCAATATATTTGAAGTATTTCCACCCTATTTCCAAAGGAAATTCAAGGGTTTTTGGGATTTCCTTCAACATTTCTTCAGAGTATTTCCAACCATAATGTTGACTCTTTATTTTATTGAATAAACAACCAAAGAGATTCAAGTAATAGGCAAGAACTTCTTTAAAATTGTTTGTTATTATGTTAGATGCACCCCCTAGTAAAAGTATATCATTCACGAATTTTCAATGGTTAGCTTCCTTAGTAGACCTTGTAATACTAAGTCCCAATAGAAGTCCATCCAAAGTTACTTGTTTTAAATTCCTGCTGAAAGTTTCAATAACAAAAATATATGAAAGTGGAGAGAGAAGACATCCTTGCCTCAAACCTTGGTTTAACACAAAGAATAGATTCAGTCTTCCATTTAACAAATAATCTACCTAATGAGATCTTATACATGCTTTAATCAATTTAATGTACTCTGAGCAAAATCCTATGTTTTCCATAGTTAAAAAGAGAAAGGAGTGTCGAACTCGATCAAAGGCATTGTGGATATCTAATTTGGATACCATACTTGGTTCTCCTCTTTCTTTATGGGAGTGCATAGGTTCATGTACCATGATAACATTATCCAATATGTGATGTTGTTGCATGAAGCCTCCTTGATTATTTGAGATAAGCACTACGCTTATGGACTTCAAATAGTTCACTATGACTTTAGTTAGGATTTTATAAGTTCCATTACAAAAAGAAATGGACTCGAATATTGAAAACTTAATAGGTTTATATTCATTGGGAATCAAATCTAGGAAGCACGAGATTATACCTTCCCCCTGTTTGTCCTTATCTCTTAAAGGATTCAACATACTCTAAAAATGACATCTCGATATTCTTTATGCTCAAATAAGAAAGTAATGAACCCATTTACACATGAATACAAACCTATGTTTCCCTTAAACATAGATTTCAAGGTTTTTCAATCCATAATTCCATTGATCTGGGTGAAGACCACATCCCAGTAAACTTAGCAACCAGAGCATGGTTTGAGAAAATCAGAGAGGTGCGGTAGAATCCTATAAGTATTACAATAGTAGGACTGACCTCCAATTCTTTTATGAAATGAGATTGAGGTTTTGTCCTTGTATTCTTATTGAGAGAGGATACGAAAGCATGCAACACCATGTCCTTGTCAAGAGGAGGGGGAAGCCCCCTCTCGGCATTTCTCCACAAGGGCTCAGTGTGAATATCGTCGATGGATGTAGAACATCTATGGTTTAGCGAAACACACACTCATTCTGTGAGTGCCTCCTTGTAGATTCCAATATTGGTTTGAAAAGTGGATACTGTCAAATTTGAATTAGAGAGAGAGATCAATGAAAACAACTTTCAAAATGAACCATGGATTGTATGAATGGTTGGTGATTCCTTTCGGTCTCGAAAATCCCCCTTACACTTTCATGAGATGGATATCTAAATGATATCTTGGTATATAGTCAAACAAGGGAGGAACATTTGAGACATCTTAGGTTAGTCTTGAATACCTTGCAAAAATAAAAAATATTAATTAATTTGAAAAATGTAGTTTTATGAAGAAGGAATTGGTATACTTGGGTTTTTTATTTCTGAATATGGTCTGAAGATGGATTAGGAAAAGGTTAAATAAATCATAAATTAACCTATTCCAATGAATGCCTTTGAGATATGCACCTTTCATGGCTTAGTAAGTTTTTATAGGAAATCTATTAAAAGTTTTAGTAGAATTTGCACTCCTATTTTAGAGATTGTTAAGGAAAATAAATAGCCATTTAAGTGGATAGTAGCAACTGACAAAAAAATTATATTGTTGAAGTAGAATATTTTTGAATAACTTATCTTAGACTTAATATATTCAAATATTTTTTTCCAAATAGAGAAAGATGCAAGGGGAGCTACAATTGGAGTTGTTTTAAGCTAGGAAGGAAGACTAATTTCCTATTTCAGTGAAAAATGAATGAAGCAAAAAAAATGTATACCTCTCATGATAAGGAGTTTAATGCCATTATTAAAGTGTTAGAAAAATCAAGACATTGTCCTATGCCCAAGGAATTTATCCTACATTGTAATTTATCAACATTCAACCTATGTTAAATCAAGGACATGCTAAGTGGTTTTGCAAAATTTCACATCTTTGGTTAAACACACAAGTAGTACATCAAACACGATAGTCGATGCATTTAGTCGAATTAATCTAATTTTACATGAATTCCAAGTTAAAATTATGGGATTTGATGAGTTGAAGGACATGTCTAAAGATGTGCAGATTTTAAAGATGCATATGTAGCCTATGAAAATCAAGTAAGCATAAATAAGACTAAGTGGTTGAGCTATTTTATTCAAGAGGGAGTCCTGTTGAGAGATAGAAAACTTCACATACTAAAATGTTCAATGAAAGAAAATTTGATAAAGGAAAATCATAGTGGAGGATTATAATAATAATTTGTACAAGATAAGAAAATTGTTTAGCTAAATGCTTTCTAATTTTGGCTAGGTTTGCAAGTTGATGTGAAAACGTTTTTTGGAAGATGTAGAGTATGTTAGTATGTGGAAGTAAGGTATG
This sequence comes from Pinus tabuliformis, assembly GCA_031772625.1. NCBI lineage: Eukaryota > Viridiplantae > Streptophyta > Pinopsida > Pinales > Pinaceae > Pinus > Pinus tabuliformis. The sequence continues at coordinate 406,949,367 of CM062812.1, read as the reverse complement.
CTTTCTACTTTTTCCTAGGTGTGCAAGCTAATGTGGAAAGGTTTGTTGGAAGATTTAGAGTATGTTAATATGTTGACTGAAGGTATATTTCTACTTTTGGATAGGTACGCAAGCTAATGGGAAAAGGTTTGTTGAAAGATGCATAATTTGTCAGTATGCTAAAATAATAAGTTAGAATGCAAGTTTATATCATCCATTTCCAATTACAGGTAGACCATGGAACTTTATAAGTATGGATTTTACGTTGAGGTTTCCTTGAACACAAAGAAATAACGTTTCAATCTATGTTCTTGTGGACATATTTTTGAAAATGGCACATTTCATAGATTGTACAAAAACTAGTGATGCAACCAATATTGGTAAATTATTCTTCAAACAAATTGTAAGTTTGCATGGATTTCATAGAATTTTAGTTTCTTCTAAAGATACAAGATTTGTAGGTCATTTTTGGAGAACTTTGTGGAAGAAAATAGGCACTAATTTGAATTTTAGTTTGGCATACCATAAACAGACTGATGGAAAGAAAATAGTGGTAAAAAAATCTTAGGGTGTATTATTAGAATTTTGGTAAGTGAGAATCCAAAGTAACGAGATCAAGTACTTGCTCATGTGAGTTTTCATATAATGATTCAACCAATAGAAGCACATAAATGGTTCCATTTCAAATATTGTATGGGATACATCCAAGATGACATTATGAATTGAGGGATTTAAGGAAACAAGAATTGATGAGTGTTGATGGTGAGGATTTTACAACAAGTATGTAGGAATTAAGGAAAGAGTCAAGAAGTAATTATAAGAAAACAACAATAAGTAGAAACAAAGGGTAGATGTGAGAAGAAGAAAACTAAATTTTGAACATGGTGATTTATTTATGGAACATATAAGAAAATAAAGGTTTCCTACAGGAACATACAATAAGTAAAAATTTAAGGGGGTTGGCCCATGCAATATTTTAATAAAAATTTCTACCAACGCTTATGAATTAGAACTATCAAGTAATATTGGGATTTCTCCAATTTTCATTGTTTCATATTTGTATGCATTCAAGGAAATGAGAAGTATTTTAGAATATGAGCCTATTAGTGACAAAGACCATATTGGTGGATGCAAGAACAAATGGCTAAAATCAATTCTTAAAGAGATTGAAATATTCTTGGATCATAAAATAGCCAAGAAAATTATAGGTGAGGAGTATTTTAAATATTTAGTTAAGTAGAGGAATCAACCAGGAGGAGATGCTACTTGGATGAAAACAACAGAAATATCCAAGTATGGAACAAATATTGAAAATCTTGCAAACAATTATTTTCTTCCCTAGGACTTTAATGTGGGATAATCTACTAGTCAAACCCATGGTTGACCTTCATAGGTAAATAAATTTATTAAAGAAAGTTGGTTTTCTTAATTTTCATTTAATTTGTGATATTTAATTTTCATAAGTTGTAATACTAGAAGGTATCTATATAGTTAGGAGGTTGTGATGAGTGTTATTTGGTTGCTATGCAATATGGAAAATTTGTAAATTTAAGAAATTATTGGGCTTGAGTGGTTAGGATTGATGAGAGAGTATTTTATTATATATTTGAAAAAACTTGGATAATGGAAGAGGGAAAATGTGTGAGAGTGAGAGAGAAAGTGATATACACTTAAGAGGTATGAGAAGAACAAGAGGGTGACTATACATCCATTGCTACACATTTGTAGTCATCCCTATTTCTTGAATGAATTGGTATTGAATTCCTTAGTGTTCCTTTAATTGTGCAACAATTGTGGTAATTAGGCACCAAACTAGATTGAATTTCTACACATTTCATTGTCAGAGAAGTAGTATAGTTTCAAGAGAACTACTCATGGTTCTTGAGATTTGACTTAAAGATTAATGGGATCTACAGATTTGATGCAGATTGTAATAGATTTGGTGAAAATTCCATGTAATAAAAGTTAAAAATAATAACCGCGGTTGATGGGACACTTATTTTAAGATGAATATTGGACAAGACATCCTAGGGGGTGTTCATTTGGTTTTTTATGGCTAAAGAAATTGGAAAAGGAAATGGATAAGGTTTTGGAAAGGAAAAATGGCATTTTTGGCACATTTATTTATGAAAATAATGGAAATTGAAGAAAATAGAGGCCTCATTCATAAAAATACTTTTGTGGATTAGTTGGTAACCTTTTGTCAGTTGAGTTTTGGAGCTCTCTCATTATTCTCTCTCTCTCACTATTCAACACTTTGGCATTCGATCAAGAAAGGCAAAGAAGGCAAGAGGAAGCAAAGATCAAGCATGGAAAGGTAGGATCAAGTAGCTACAACAAGCTTCATTTTAGGTATCAAATTGCATGTGTATTTTTCTTCTTAGATTTGGCATGCATGGAGTTGCATATGGTTATTTTCTATCATGGCATGGGTTTTCGTAGGTGTGACAATGTTCTTAAGCCTAGCCTTGTCATTTTCTGATAACTTTGTTGAGATGGGTTCTCATATTCGGTTTATGTGAGATGGTCGGATGGATTTGAAGCCGAGTGGGGTGGATCTTTGAAATGAAAAACAAATGGCATAGCGTTCCATAAACCAGACTTTGTATCATGGTAAAGCCACTAGCATAGTAACCCCTAAACTAGACTGTGGATTGGAGTAAAGTTAGGATTATGTGCCTCGGTAGGCATAGGAATCCCTGTCAGTGAATGACATGATATACGGTAAAACCAAGAGGTGTATTTCTCTCCGTTGGGTCTAGTAGTCCCGAGATGGGATGTACGGTAAAGCCTAGAGAGTGTGTCTCGATGTAGGGCTCGGTGATCCCTAGATCAGACTATGGATAACAACAAAGCTTGAGAGACTAGGAGGCACTCAAATTCCTCATGGTGAAGGTCGAGAACTATGGTGGCATCCATGCTTATTTGGTTTTTTTGGTGTGTTCCATGAGTCCCACATTCATGATTGGAATATGGCACAACAATGATTGGATGAAGAGAGGCTTGGCTTAGCCAATCTATGGTTGGGTGGAACATGGTAGTCCCATCTACGGTTGGTTTATTGTGTTCATTAATAAGAAATTCATTCCCTTGATTTTCATGTCTAAATGTAATGATGTATATGTGAATTTTATGGATGATATTATTATGATATTTCTTTCCCTATTATGTTGGCTATATGTATGTTTTATGACAGTAGCTATGTATGGATCTCAACATGTTTTTACTTGTAAATGAATGGATAATGTATTTATGGCCTAATAGACGATAATGCAACAAATGACATGAGGGAAAAATGGTTCATAGTGATTTGTAGATAAGTATGTGATCCCTACACATAATTATGTTATTTACACCTGTAGGTTACATGTTGATGATATGTTTGATGAAATGCCTGGCATGGCTAGTAGTGGTCTTATTCAGGTCTTGTTTAAATTATTTCTTTTGCAACATTATTTCCTTGTTCTTTTACTATTCCTATGTTATCATTAAATTCTTGGTAGTGACCTAGGATATGGACTTGAAAAAGTGGCTAAAATCCGAGGGTTGCTGGCATAAAACTGATAAATTTAGTCTCTGGTCAATGGCAGGTAAGCCTGTGAGAGAGAATTTGGGTTTCTAGACGCTCTCTTTCCTATAGCATGGGAGTGACTAAGGCCTAAGATGTCCAGAACATCAGTAGGACCCAGGGACATGATGTCTGAGTGGCTGACATGTCTCTTAAGGGTTTTGTTGCTAATGTGTGTTGGGCGATTTAGTTTTCTGCTAAATCCCTGTCATTTAATTTATCAATCCGGGGTATCGTAAACTTAGAAGCAAACCAAAATATATGGGACCTTAGAGGAAACAGGTGTAGGAAGTTTGTTTAGAATGGAAATGCATATTACAAATCTAAACTATCAGATCTATTTTATGAAAGCATAAAAAAATGTTTGATCAATGGAATTATTTTACTTTAGAAGATAGAGAAGAGTCTCTTGTTCAAGAGTCCAGATTGTCCTTCTACAATCTTCCTATAATAACATTACCAAACACCTAAGAAAGCAAGAAAGAAAGCATGTAAATGAAAGCAGGTAAATATTATTTTCAATTCAATTCTTAGCTTATGGAGAAGAGTCTCCTAACTTAGGAGGACTTGATTTCCCTTCTCACATAGAAACTATATACTGAAAGGGAGTCAATATTCACATAAATGTAATCTAGGAAAGCTTACGAGAAAGTAAATCTTATTTCAATTTAATCTAGTTCATGGAGAAGAGACTCCTAACTTAGGAGTTCCTAGTTGTCCTTCTCACACCAAAACTAGTTACTGAAAGGAGATCAACCTTCACACAACAAAACATGGCCACAACATGAATTCATACTGAAATTATCTACAAGTATTTACAAGAAAGAAATAAGATGAACATCATAATTAAAATTAGTATATTCACAACATTACTTTACAACAAAGTGCACTTATCTCAGCATGGGGATCCTTCCATTCCTCAATGAGCACACATGAAAAACTATCACACCTTAAGAATCAAACAACACTCATAACTCATGATTTGGGAAAATGATATTATTCATGTTGAATGAACAATCATAAATTTGGTGCTAATGAATAACTGATAATTGTTTTCTCTCCCTCCTCCTTTCCTTTGAAGGATGCTCCTCTTATTTATACATGAATTAGGGATATCTACTCAATAAATGTAGATCCCTTAAATATCTACTAGACCCACACTTGTCTCAACTTATCCCTAAATACTAGATACAAATCCCATGACACATCAAAATCTCCATGATCTTTCTCCTTCGAATATGGTCCACCTCTTGAGTTGAAATTCGAATTTGATCTTGGGAGGCTACATAAGGGTGCCTTGGAAACTTCCAAATGATCTACACATGTCATCAAACTCAAGCCACTTTTAGGTATAAGCAAATACATGTTATTTCTCTAACTTTTAATCATAAATTCACTCTAAATACATGAAATTAATAACTTTGGAAAATGAAAATATAAACTCATATGGTAATGGAAATGTAGGGTTATGTAATGATAATATGATGAAATGAGGTGACAAAATGAGGATAAAGGTGAAAATGGAGTGAAAATTGATGTTAATTTGGCGGCCCAACAATGTGGATAGGTTGGTTGATGTGTTCTGTCGATTCCACTTCCTATACATCACATAGGAGGTCAAATCCAATTATAGTAGTCTCTCGTTGCATGTTCACCTGGTTGGCATGGCTACTTGGGTAGACGTGGGAGAAGGGTGTTACAGAGTGGTATCAGATCATGGTTCACCCCTCAAACTGGATGTGCAATGTGCGTTGGTCATGCATGCATGTCAGTTGAGTGTGTGTCTCTTACACTTGCATTCCATGTGCTTGTTACATTTTCCTGATATTTGATTATGGTTGAAGTAAGGTTTTTATGGAGAATTTGATGTTGATTTTGTGGAATGCATCGTCATGAGTATATGACTAGTTGCATATGGTTATGTGTCGCTTACATTTGATTTTATGTCGCCTACTTAAATCGTTGTATGTTAGGCTACATTACTATAGGTTTGATTACATGTATCAGTCTTGTAGGTTTATTACAAAAACTGCTTACTTATGCTTGACTACATGCATCTATGCATATATGTAGTTGATTTGGCATTTCTTATGCATGTTGATGGTTGCATATGGAAATATGCATAATAGAGTAATGGGTGTTTTCATGCATGAGATCATAACATGCATTGTTGATATGACCTTGCATTAATGACTAGACCCTAGCTAGAATGATGTTTATGTGTTGATGCTCTTACGTGTTATATGTCTATATGTTGTTATGATTATGTTATACATGTATCACATTGATTTGATTGATATTGCATATGAGGTAACCTCCCAAAATTATACTAAGGTATATTGATTTATTGTGATTTGGTTTATCTTACATATTATGCATTGAAGGAAAGAGATCAAATGTCTAGAAAGGTGGTAGACTACATAGAATCTCCCTATGCATCAGATGAATAGTGTGGTATGGGTCACTCTTCTGATTTGGCAGATACACCGAGAACCTTGAAGGAAAAGATAAGGAGTTGTAAGGTAGATAATGACCGTATCATACAGGCACAAGAGAAACAAGAAGAGGTTAATGCAATACTTCTTCATAGTGTGCCATAATTTCAGTGACAAGGGCCACTTCGGATCAACTACGGATAAGAGGATAAAAATAATGGGGAATATGGCAGTAGGTCTCTTGGTAGACAAAGGCCAGATAGATCTGATAAGGTGAGAGTTGTCGGTTGCTGGACACTCTGGATAGAAGGGTTGATGAGCACAGGTACTATTCTAGTTCTGGTTTTGATATAAATCATGATCATTATCGATAGCATCCTTATAGGAGGAGTGATAAGGGATACTTTCCAGATGAATTCAAGAAATAAAAACCACCTACTTTTGATGGAGATGTGAAGAATCCAGAAGATGCATAGCTTAGATACTTGGGATGAACAAATTCTTAGAGTTGCATGAGTACATAGATAACATGAAGGCCACAATAACTATCTTCAGCCTGGAAGGTAATGCAGACATCTAGTGGGAAGATGTTAAGAGGGGCAGAGATATCATGACAGATTACTTGAGTTGGCGGGAGTTTAAAAGGATTTTCAGGAAGAAGTACTTTTTAGAGAGGTACTACAAAAGTAAGGCCAAATAATTATATGAGCTAAAGATGGGGTCAATGACAGATGAAGAGTACACGACCAAGTTTCTAGAGCTATTGAGGTATGAATTGTATCTTACATATGAGAAGGCTAAAGTTCAAAGATTTGTCAATGGTTTTCCATTAGCATTTAGAGATCATATTGAGTATGATGAGCCTTGGTCACTTGAGGAAGTCATTAGGAAATTGAAGCATTGCTATGAACAATCAAAGCATAAGAATCAATATTAGAAAATATGGAAAGGGAAGGACAAAGGTAAAGGTAAATGGAAACCTAAGAGAACAAGGCCTCAAAATGTAGATGGGAAATAAAATATGGCACTGCAAAAGAAGTTCAATGCATCTAGACAGGGACATGGGTAACAACAGTAGCATATAGGTGAGGGCACTAGTCGGTTGTAGTGTTGGACATGTGGAGAGGAGCTCCTTAGCAGATATTGTCCACAATATCAGGGTGGTAAGCCTAATATATATACTACATAGGAGGTACAAACTATTGGGGATGTTGGGTAGAGCATTCCTCATATTTATGCGGAAGTGGAAAACAGACAGGCAGAACACCAGGCATCTATCATTGATATGGATGGTAAGCTTTGTGATCACTTTATTTCTATTTTAATTGACCCTAGATCTAATTATAGCTATGTTAGTCCTAACTTGCTGGATAACTGTGGTTTGAGTAAAGAATTGCATGAGGGGTCTTGGTTAGTGCAGTTGGTTATAGTTACCAAGAAGTAAGTGCATCATTGGGTAAGAGCTTGTGCATTTGATTTGAATGGTATGCCTACTGCAACACATATAAATGTAATACCATTGGGATTATACAATATGTTTTTGGGCATGGATTGGTTGTATCTTCATAGAACCAAGGTAGACTATTATGGCAAAGCCCTTGAGTGTGTTGATGGAAATGGGGAACCAAGAGCCTTGCAGGGCAAGAGGAAAGCCACATCAGTTAGGATGTTGACAACCATGCAAGGAAAGTGTAGTTGTAGGAAAGGGTGTGTATTATTTGTAGTGCACATTTCTAGTGATAAGGGTAAGGAGGTTTAGGATGCCTATGCATTGAGTAGGTACCTAGTCTTGCAGTAGTTTTAGGATATATTTCCTGAGGACATTACAGATTTTCCACATCACAGGGAAGTATAATTTTTTATTGAGTTAGTGTTAGAGGCAGCCCCGACATCAAAAACACATTACAAGATGAGCACACCTAAGTTGGTCAAGTTAAAATTATAGTTCAAGTAAATGTTGGAAAAGGGATACATTAGGATAAGTGTATCAACTTGGGGTGCGTCGATCTTGTTTGTGAAGAAGAAAGGTGGAACTCCCATATTATGCATTGACTACAGGAAGTTGAACAAAGTGATTATCAAGAACAAGGACCCTTTTCCAAGGATTGATGATTTGTTAAATCATCTGAAGGGAGAAACAATGTTCTCCAAGATTGACTTGAGATTGAGATACCATCAGGTATGCATCAAAGAGGAGGACATTTACAAGAGAACATTTAGGACCAGGTATGGGAATTATGAGTTTGTCGTACTTCCATTTGGCTTAACTAATGCTCCAAATACATTTATGTGCTTGATGAATAGTGTGTTGTGTCCGTATTTGGATAACTTTGTTATTGTGTTCATTGATGATATACTAGTATATTCTAAAAATGAGGAAGAGCATGTTGAGCATTTAACAACAGTGTTGAGGTTGTTGAGAGAACATCCGTTATATGATAAGCTTAACAAGTGAATTTTTTCAGACTAAGGTACACTACTTGGGGCATGTTGTATCCAAGGAGGGCATTGCAGTAGTAGATCTAGAAAAGATAAGAGCCATCATTGAATGGGTAGCTCCTAAGAGTGTAGATGAGGTGAGATCTTGCTTGGGTTTGGTAGCCTATTATAGGAGGTTCATCAGGAACTTCTCGTAGAATGCTTATCCTATTACATCATTGCAGAGGAAAGGTACAAAGTCCAAATGGAGAGAGGAGTGTGAGGCTAGCTTGATAAAGTTAAGCAGTTTTTGACACATGCAATAGTGCTACAGATTATAGATTCGGACAAGGATTTTGTAGTATGTACAAGTGATTTCAAGAGAGGACTTGGTGGAGTCCTTTTGCAGGATGGAAAGGTGGTATGCTATGAGTCCCAAAAACTAAATGCACACAAGCAAAACTACCTAACACATGATCTTAAGCTAGCATCGATCATACATGCATTAAATATGTGGAGACACTATCTTGTTGGTGGGAGGTTTGTACTTATGAGTGATCATATTGGGTTGAGATACTTGTTTGACCAACCGAATCTAAGCGCGAGGCATGCTAGATGGTTGGTCACAATCAGTGAGTTTGATTTTGAGATAAGGTACATCAAAGGTAAAGAGGACAGAGTGGCGAATTCTCTTAGTAGGCAGATACAAATAAATCACTTCGTAGTTATGAGCTCCTATGGGACATACTTACATGATAAGATCTTGCAAGCAGGTCAAAAAGATGTTAGGTATATGGAGATTGTGCATAGGTTGTAATAGGGTGTTAGTACATGTACAAGTGATATTACAGGCACAGGTACAAGTGTAGGTACAAGTACATGTGGTGGTATAGGTACAGGTGGAAGTATAGGTACAAGAATAGGTACAGGTACAGGTGTAGGTACACAAGGTATGGATTATTGTCTTACAGCGGATGGATTGGTTAGATTCAAAGGCAAGATATATGTGTCAGATAATAGAGAGCACAAGAAGGTGATATTGAGAGAGTTTCATGTGAAATCTTATTCAGGACAACCCTTTTAGTTGAAGACATTGACTGCAATGAATAAATCTTATTATTGGTTGAATATGAAGAGGGATGTAGAAGAGTTTGTGGCTAGTTATTTTGATTATCAGTGAGTGAAGGTACAGTGAAAACATCCAGGTGGAATCTGTCTAGTCAATTTAACGTCTTAAATTGCTCTACGTAAATTATCAATCTGGGTATCGTAAACTGATGAAGTGTGGTGCACCATATGTGCTTAGTTAACCTTGTTGTTATTTCGTTGTTTTATAGTTTATGTTGTTTTTGAGGTTTTGTTCTTGTTGGTTTCCGAAAGTGTTTAACGCAAATGGAAATCCTATTCTGAGGTCTTAAGAATACTTTTAAAGGTCAAGTATGGATGTAGATTTCAAGACAAGGTTTATGTCCCTTATGGTAACTTCCAAAACTTAGCACTTCCAAAGATCTCAAAACAAGCTGTTAATACTTGAACAGGAATGTAAATATGCAACTACTTAAATCAAACAAAAGATGAAATACTAATCATGAAATTACTGTCTTTGCTGCCCATCTAATTATAGAAATAAAATGTAAACTATTGCACTCAAACAAACAAAAAATTACAGACTAACGAAAGCAAGATCAATTTACTTCACTTATAATTCGATAGCTCGCCAAGTAGCTTTTCCGGATTAAGCCGTGGCTCTGGAGATAACGTTAATAACATGAAGAATTGATATCTTAATTACCTACTTGCAAATGAAAGTAAAATCAAGTCACTTCACTTATAATCCGATAGCTCACCAAGTAGCTTTTTGAGGTTAAGCCATGGCTCTAGAGATAATGTCAATAACATGAAGAACTTGATATCTAAATTATCTACTTGAAAATGAAAGTAAAATCAAGTCACTTCACTTATAATCTGATAGCTCGCCAAGTAGCATTTCGGGGTTAAGCCATGGCTCTGGAGATAACGTTAATAACATGAAGAACCTGATATCTAATTGCAGAAATGAAAGTAAAATCAAATCACTTCACTCATAATCTGATAGCTCACCAAGTAGCTTTTTGGGGTTAAGCCATGGCTCTAGAGATAACGTCAAATGGCATGAAGAATTTGATATCTAAACTAACTAACAACAGAAAATAAATAAGACTGAAATCAAAGCGTAACTGAAATTGAAAATCTTAAGAAAAAGTTCAGCAGAGAGGCAAATCTCATGTCACTATTTGATGCAAAAACATGTAAAGAAAAAACTAATCTACAATCAACCGGTTGAACAAACTTGCATCAATGTAAACTCTAATCTATCAAACTTGAAAGCAATCAAATGATATAATGAAATCAAAGAAAAATTACAAAATAAAATCTAATCTACCTTACATTCTAATGTGCTCCATGACATCTACTTCACATCTCCTTCCATGTTGAGAACATCAAAGCTTTATTCAAATTCTTCAAAATTACAAAGTACAACAAAGCTCTCCAAAGCTTTCCAAAGCCATCAAGGAAGAACTATAAACTCCAAGCTAAGCTAAGACTGACAAGCTAACAAGCTCTAAACTAACAAATGAAGGAGAGAGATCTCCTATTTATACAAAAAGATGAGAAGCCATCTCATTAATGAGTGTATATGAATCTCTCCCTCTACCTCTAGAGTCCTAACCAAAATAGGAACTGATAAGACACATGTCTTTTTAGAGTTTCAATACAATTAGGAGATGTGACACATATCCTCATGATCCCATGATTCTTTTCACTCAAATTCGAATTTTTCCTTAAAGTGCCAGATAAGGGTCTTCTAGGGCCTCCTTTTAACCTACACATGTCAACAATCTCAACCCACTTGTTAGGTATAAGCATATGCACATTATTTCCTAATTTTTAAACACAAATTCACTTAAAAGAGCTTAGAATTAATGAAGTTTGGAAAAACATAAATGTGGCCCAATGATAATGAAAGTGGGATGAATGTGGTGACATAGTAGTGAAATGGAGGTGATATAATGGACATAATAGTGAAAGTGTAATAGAAATGAATGACATTTTCAAGACCCAACATACCCCCCAACTGAAGTTATTGCATGTCCTCATGCAATATATATTACATTAACTTTTTTTTTTATCCTTGAGCTTTGGCTTAACTTTGCATGATATCATTTGATAACTTCATATTTTTGCAAAGTGTTTTACTTGAATTGCAACATGGTTGGTTGTTGTGTTACAACCAATTTTTTTTTGTTCTTACATTCTATTTTGATCTTTGAACTTTGCATAATGATATTTTGATTATTGTTTGCAAAGTATATCTTTATTGGATTGCATGATGGTTGGTTCTTGTGTGACAACCATGATTTTGTTTGTATCCAATTTATTCTTTAAACACTTTTTTGAAAAGCCATTGTATGCTCATAATAGCAATATAATAGTTAATATATGTTGGAAGTATGTGTTTTCCTGAATATGATATGGACATGGCAAGATATGAATATGAATGTATTCCCCCCCCGCGCCAACTGATGGTATTGGCAATTTTATGAAATGAGGAAGAGAAATGTTTTTCCAACAATTATCATTCTAGCTTTTTATGGAATTCTATGGTCAAAAGTTAGAAAATGACGTACCTTAACTCACCCTTTGGAATGGATGAGTTGTATGTGTGGTGGCTGCAAAATTCTGATCATATTCTTCTTCAAGTGGTTGAATAAGAAGATTCATGGATAAAGAGTTAAGATGACTTTTTATTGCTTCTACTAAAACTTGCTGAATCTGCTCCAAAATGCTGAAAATAATAGTCTTCATGTCTTCAAAACTCATTGGCACAATTCCTACTATGTGAAAAGATGTTCTGATGTCAAACATAGCAGGAAATTTTTGACTTAGTGACTATTAATGGATGCCACTAGTCAACACGAGAACTCTCACCATTGATGACAATGAGAGTCAAGATGCCCAAACACATCTTGCTAGGTACGAATGAATTTGCCGATGTCGAGTCACCTAGAAGATTTGACGAACAAGGAACACTAATGTATTCCCATTGTTTTTTAGCATGAGATCTTGCCATTAAGGCATGCAAGCCTCAAGGTGTCTTTACAAGGAACTTAGACTCAAAGGACTATGGACTCAATAATTTGCATTGAAGCATGGCTTATTTGTGAAATGAAAATGACAAGAAATGGAAGATGAAAATGGAAGATGGAAATGGAGAGTAGAAATGGCAACGGGCAGTAAGCATGTGAATGAGCCTCCTGCTTTTATTTATGGGTTATGAATCGACAAAAGGAGATGGAAAGTGTATGTGAATGTAAATGGAAAATATGAAGTGAAATGAGGTGAATGGTTTATTATGAGGTATGGATGTGATGGAGACAATAGTATCTAAAAGTTTTTCAAGTGTTTGGATCTGATTTTGCATCATCATATTTCCTCTTTGTTTCTGATCATCCTCTTATGAAACAAATTGGTGTCTTAGAGAGACACTATTCTTTTGTAGTCATTTGTCCTTCCTCCTGGAACTTGCAAAAAAACTAATACTTCTTCTGTAATGGAATGTAAGATTATCAAAGAAGAGAGGTGATCAATCTCTCTAGTTATGATATTTACACACAAAAGTAAGAATTTGTATTAATGAAACAAGTTCTTAAAGGAAAAATCAAAAGAATTTATACCTGCTTTGGAATTAGTTCCTCAAGTTGATGTTTCTTATTTTCAGCAATTTATTTCATTATTTACCATTTCAAACACTAATGATGGATTTCTCATTGTGTAGATCTTGTTGAGATCTTTCCACTGGTACTTGAATCATCAAAATCTGATTTTGTATGAGAAAGATAGGCCGATTTGAACAATGAGGTTTTCTAGCCGCGGAATTGGAGAACAGCTGCAGAATTGGACTTTATCTGTAGAATGTGCACAATTTATGTATCTAAAAAATTTTGAATAAAAATTTAGCCATTCATCTTTCATCATCAGTCCAAAATTAATCAATACCTTCAGAAAAGTGAGCAAATAATTTATTCATTTCATTGATTCAAAATTATTATTTTTTTCTTGACATGCGGTGACTTAGTGATAACACACAACTTGACTTCCCTTTGACCGGGGTATTTTTCATCAACTTGTATCAAATGGATAGGACACCATCCATGTATTGACATTTTCCCAGCTACCCATGTGGTTTGTTTCGTCTCTTGACACCTATAACCTATAGAAGTATGAAAATGGTTGCGGAATTGCTAGTTAGTTGCGGAATCAGGCTACATTCTGCAGCTAAAAGACAGCCAACCATTAGTTTTACACATATTTGGATACTTGTGTCGTGCATAGATTTTTATCTCTTCTGCACTTTTCTGTGGAGTTTCTGCAACCTTAAAAGTAAATGATTCATCTTTAAAACGAAGATTTTCAGTTGAAACAAAACCAACGAAAATGATATTGATCCCTTCTCTAACTGAAAATGCCAGTGCTACTACACAATAAACCCCAGGATTCCCATACAAACAATAGATAAAGTCCGATAAATAATCAAGGATACTAAGGTCATTCTTGATAATAACATAGCTTTTTGGCCTAAGCAAGGACTGGACTATTTGTGCAACTTCATGCTGCAACAATACGCTGTTTTGAATCCAGGTATGCATTTGCAACTCTCTGTAATTCTCTACCAGAAAGATTTACTACATTAATTGTTCAATATAAAGTGGTTTCATGACATCAAATGTGAATTGAGGGTGTGTATATGAATCACAAATTTTATTTTTTTGTTTTTTTTTGGTGCAATAAATGCCTAACAGTTGACTAGAGCTTCAGTTGATCTTCTGCGGTTTGTATGACACATTGGATTCAGGATTCTCCATATCTACAAGATCTGGTTTCAATAAACTAGCCAACATGGGTATAAATTTCGTCTTCCCTGTTCCATTTTCTCCCAACATTTCTCCGGAAGTAACGAAACCGGTATAGACGGGTGGCAACAACTTCATGGGTTTTAATGACAGGGAGTCATGTTTCTTCAAACAACTATGGCGTGCCGTGTTCAAACTATTCCTTGTTCATTTAATAGAAATAATTTTTTCTCATGCATTCATTGACACAGTGGATGACTTGGCAGCCAAGGAAATCGGATCTGGGCGGATTTCTCAAAGAAATTGAAATATGGCCACAACTGTTCAAAAAGAACTGTTTTTCCTCACGCGGCATGCAAAAAGAGGCTTCAGAGAACCAATAAATTCTCTCAAACTGCCACGAATTTCTTAAAACGATTTCTGGGTTATCTAATTGACCCTACTGCGAAAAAAACCCATGTTTTATTTTTTCCAAATTCGCCTCTGTTTGGCCAAATCATGCAGTTGAAGTTTGACGTTTTTTAGTGTTTGGCATTTTTGTTTTTTGTGAATTACTGCATTCGGCTGTAAAATAAATTTCAATTTTTTTTTAGATGAAATCAAAGCACAGGAAATGGTGAATGAACTAGGCAATCTCAGGAAATTTTTGTAGAGATTTTATAGCTTCGATAACTCCACAAAGACCTTAGAGAGTCCTCTGGATGGTCGTTTGAAGCCCTGTTGAATGCATACTTTGAAGTTTGGGTTTTGATATCAGACATGGTCACAAATAAGAGATCAGAGCCAGCAAACAAATCCAACAAATGGGACATGGGATTTGGTAAATGATACTTTTGGAATTTGTTAAAAATGCCATCGCAAAATGAAACTTTTCTTGCTTGCATAGAAAATTTGATTTGTCTCTCACCATTCTTATTTACAAATCAACGTTTTCCTATTGAATTAAAGCTCAGATGATTTGCACAATTGGATTTTTCATTAACAGGTTTTGATGAAGTCCTTAATCACAACAACGGAGGTTTTGATGAAGTTCTAATAACAACAACGGATTGGAATCTAATGGCTACCAATTTCAGGCAGCAAAACTTCAAAGTAAATGTGGTAAAAACAAGACTTTGACTGAGGTCTTAAGCTGATTTTTTATCAATCTGGGCTGGGTGACTAGGATAGGATCCGTGTCAAGACAATTTTGGAGATGCCCATGTGGTCGGTTTTTCATTGGATGCCTGTAACCTATTAAATCTTGAAATTCGTTGTAGAATTCACAATTAACTGCAGAATCAGGCTACATTTCGCAGCTAAGTTGCAAAATCTTATTAAAATGGGATACAATGTTTTGAGGACCACTACAAACCATAACTAGTCAATCTTGGACAGTTGAACCTATAAAAGCAGTTGGGTTTCATTTTTTTTGTTCTTTTTTTATATTTTTTATCTTTTTTGTTCTTTTTTTTTATATTATTGAATCAATTGAAATGATGAAGTTTATTTTGTCTCCTTTTTTTTTTTTACATAACAATCCTTTTTCTGATCCTCCAGATCACACAAAGTGCAGGAGGAGAGCATACTCAAGATTTTTTTTTTTTTTTAGATGTAACAAATAAGGTTTCCTAATTACACTTCCCCAACAACGGCGCCAAAATGTCTAGTCAATTTAACGTCTTAAATTGCTCTACATAAATTATCAATCCGGGTATCATAAACCGATGAAGTGTGGTGCACCATATGTGCTTAGTTAACCTTTTTCTTACTTCGTTGTTTTATAGTTTATGTTGTTTTTGGGGTTTTTTCTTGTTGGTTTCCTAAAGTGCTTAATGCAAATGGAAATCCTATTCTAAGGTCTTAAGAATACTTTTAAAGGTCAAGTATGGATGTAGATTTCAAGACAAGGTTTATGTCCCTTATGGTAACTTCCAAAAATTAACACTTCAAAAGATCTCAAAACATGCTATTAATACTTGAACAGGAATGTAAATATGCAACTACTTAAATCAAACAAAAGATGAAACACTGATCATGAAATCACTGTCTCTGCTGCCCATCTAATTATAGAAATAAAATCTAAACTATTGCACTCAAACAAACCAAAAATTGCAAACTAACAAAAGCAAGATCAATTTACTTCACTTATAATTCGATAGCTCGCCAAGTAGTTTTTCCGAGTTAAGCCGTGGCTCCGAAGATAATGTCAATAACATGAAGAATTGATATCTAAATTACCTACTTGCAAATGAAAGTAAAATCAAGTCACTTCACTTATAATCCAATAGCTCCCCAAGTAGCTTTTCGAGGTTAAGCCATGGCTCTGGAGATAACATCAATAACATCAAGAACCCGATATCTAAATTACCTACTTGCAAGTGAAAGTAAAATCAATTCACTTCACTTATAATCCGATAGCTTGCCAAGTAGCTTTTTGGGGTTAAGCCATGGCTCTGGAGATAATGTTAATAACCTGAAGAACCTAATATCTAATTGCAGAAATGAAAGTAAAATCAAATCACTTCACTCATAATCCGATAGCTCGCCAGTAGCTTTTCGGGGTTATGCCATGGCTCTGGAGATAACATCATGACATGAAGAATTTGATATCTAAACTAACTAACAACAGAAAATAAATAAGACTGAAATCAAAGCATAACTGAAATTGAAAAGCTTAAGAAAAAGTTTAGCAGAGAGGAAAATCTCATGTCACTATTTGATGCAAAAACATGTAAAGGAAAAAATAATCTACAATCAACCGGTTGAACACACTTGCATCAATTAAAATTGCATCAATGGAAACTCTAATCTATCAAACTTGAAAGCAATCAAATGACATAATGAAGTCAAATCAAAATTACAAAATAAAATCTACTCTACCTTACATTCTAATGTGCTCCATGACATCTACTTCACATCTCCTTCCATGTTGAGGACATCAAAGCTTTATTCAAATTCTTCAAAATTAAAAAGTACAACAAAGCTCTCCAAAGCTTTCCAAAGCCATCAAGGAAAAAATATAAACTCCAAGCTAAGCTAAGACTAACAAGCTAACAAGCTCTAAACTAACAAATGAAGGAGAGAGATCTCCTATTTATATAGAAAGATGAAAAGCCATCTCATTAATGAGAGTCCATGAATCTCTCCCTCTACCTCTAGAGTCCTAATCAAAATAGGAACTGATAAGACACATGTCTTCTTAGAGTTTCAATACAATTATGAGATGTGACACATATCCCCATGATCCCATGATTTTTTCCACTCAAATTCGAATTTGGCCTTAGAGTGCCACATAAGGGTCTTCTAGAGGCCTCCTTTTAATCTACACATGTCAACAATCTCAACTCTCTTGTTAGGTATAAGCATATGCACATTATTTCCTAATTTTTAACCACAAATGCACTAAAAAAGGCTTAGAATTAATAAAGTTTGGAAAAACATAAATGTGGCCCAATGATAATGAAAGTGGGATGAATGTGGTGACATAGTAGTGAAATGGAGGTGAAATGGAGGTGATGTAATGGACATAATAGTTAAAGTGTAATGGAAATGAATGACATTTTCAAGACCCAACAGAATGCTACAACCAATCATGATTCCAGAGTGGAAATGGGAGGTCATTTCCATGGACTTCATTACAAGGTTGCCGAAGACAGTGAGACAACATGATTCCATCATGGTTGTTATGGACAGGTTGTCGAAGGTTGCACGTTTCATTCTAGTGAAGTCTAGATTCTCAACTAGCGATGTAGCACAAGTATTCATCGGAGATGTGGTCAGGTTGCATGGTGTTCCAAAGAAGATTATGTGAGATAGGGATGCAAAATTCACTTCCATGTTTTGGAAGGAGTTGTTTTCAGGTCTGGGCACAAAGTTGGCCTTCAACACAAATTATCATTCACAAATAGATGGAAAGATAAAGAGGGTCATCATCGTATTGGAGGACATGTTGAGGATGTATGTGATGCATCAACAATGGAAGTGGGAAGAGTATCTCCCCTTGGTAGAGTTCACATACAATAATGGTTATTAGGAGTCATTGAGGATGAGTCCTTTTGAGGCATTGTATCATCGGAGTTGTAACACTCCTATTAGTTGGAGTGATCTAGTTAACATGGTACTTATTGGACCAGATATCTTGGTTGACATGGAACAGAAAATTCAAGTGATCAAGAAAAATTTAAAGGCAACACAAGATAGGAAGAAGAGCTATGTAGATAGAAATAGTTTGTTGAAGGAGTTCCAGGTTGGGGAACATGTGTACTTGCAAATCAAACTAAAGAAGATCTCCTTGTGGATTGGATCTTGTGCCAAGCTAGCACCACTGTTTTGTGGACCCTTCAGTATCATTGAGAGGATTGCGTCAGTAGCCTATTGACTTGCAGTGCCTCGAATAGTGAAATTCCATGAAGTTTTCCATGTGTCATTTCTTAAGAAGTATATTAAATATGTTGATAATGTGATTGATTGGTCTATATTGTAGGCGAGATCGAGGATTCCAACCAGAGCCTCAGTGTATATTGCAGAAAAAGGTGTTCATACTCTGGAACTGAGCAATCGAGCAAGTTAAAGTGCAATGGAAGCACTTTGGGCTCGATGAAGCTACATGGGAGATGGCAGATTAGATGCAGTCTATGTATCCTTCCTTCTTTGCCAGTTGAGGCAAAGAAGTTTTGACATGGTGTTTTGGTATATGCTTTGATATGGTGTTTTGGTATGTGTTTTGACATGGTGTTTTGGTATATGCTTTGATATGATGTCTTGGTATATGTTTTGGTGATATTTTTATATATACATATGTATATGGATGTAAATACCTTCATGAGATATGTTATAAAGCTCCACTATGTGGTATGGGTGTCATGTCCTTATGATTATGTTTTCATGTTATTATGATATCATTTCGTTAACTTATCATGATGTCATGTGGGTTGGCACTCAACAAGATGATTGTAGATATTGCATCAAGCTATGTTATAAAGCTCCATGATAAGTATGTCTCCTTTCCAGTTGTTTGTTGAGGTATATGTGTGATTAAACACTAAGAATGGTGTCCCCCAAGGGGGAAGGTTCTGTAATAGCCCTAGTGAAAATTCCATGTAATAAAAGTTAAAAATAATAACCCCAGTTGATGGGACACTTTTTCAAAGATGAATGTTGGGCAAGACATCCTAGGGGGTGTTCAACTGGTTTTTTATGGCTAAGGAAATTGTCAAAGGAAATGGCTAAGGCTTTGGAAAGGAAAAATGTTATTTTTGGCACTTTTGTTTATGAAAATAATGGAAATTAAGAGAAAATGAAGGTGAAAGGTCATAGGATGAATGTGAGGAGAAAATTGAAGGAAAATAATGGAAAATGAAGAAATAGAGGCCTCATTCATAAAAATGCTTCTAAGGATTAGTTGGTAACCTTTTGTCATTTGATTTTTGTAGCTCTCCGATTATTCTCTCTCTCACTCACTCTTGGACACTTAGATTTTTCTTGCAACACTTTGGCATTGGAGCAAGAAAGGCAAAGAAGGAAAGAGGAAGCAAAGATCAAGTAGGGAAAGGCAGGAACAACCAGCTACAATAGGTTTCGTTGTAGGTATCAACTTGCATGTCTATTTTCCTTGCTAGATTTGGCATGCATGGGATTGCATGTGGTTCTTTTCTATCATGGAATGGGTTTTTCCAGGTGTGACAGTCTTCTTCAGCCTAGCCTTACCATTTCCTAATAACTTTGATGAGATGGGTACTCATATTTGGTTTATGTGGGATGGTTGGATGGATTCAAAGTTGAGTAGGGTGGATCTCTGAAATGACAAACACATGGCCTAGTGGTCCCTGAACTGGACTGTGGATCACGGTAAAGCCACTGGCCTAGTAACCCCTGAACCAAACCATGGGTTGCGATAAAGCCAGGATTGTGTGCCTAGGTGGGCCTAGGAATCCTTGCTGGTGAATGACGAGATATACAGTAAAGCCAAGAGGTGCATTTATCTATGTTGGGACTAGTAGTCCTGAGATGGGATGTACAGTAAATGCTAGAGAGTGTGTCTCGGTGTAGGGCCTAGTGATCCCTGGATCAGACTGTGGATTACAGTAAAGCCTGAGAGACTAGGAGGAACTCAAATTCCTCACTGTGTAGGTGGAGAAATCCGATGGAATCCATGCTTATTTGGTGTTTTTGGTGCATTCTATCAGTCCCACATTCATTCTTGGAATATGGCATAGGGGTGATTGGCTGAAGAGAGACTTGACTCAGCCAATCTATGGCCAAGTGGAACATGGTAGCCCCATCTCTAGTTGGTTTATTGTAATCATTAATGAGAAATTCATTCCCTTATTTTTCATGTGTAAATGTACTGATGTATATGTGGATTTTATCACTGATATGCTTATGATATTTTTGTCCCTATTATGATGGTTATATGTATGTTTTATCACAACAACTATCTATGGCTCTCAACATGCTTTCAGTTGTAAATGAATGGATAATGTGTCTATGGCCTAATAGATGACAATGCAACAAATGTTATGAGGGAACAATGGTTCATAGAGTTTCTCAGATAAGTATGAGATCCCTACACTCAATTCTGTTGTTTACACATATAGGTTACAAGTTGATGATAGGTTTGATGAAATGCCTGGCATGGCTAGTAGGGGTTTGATTAAGGTCTTGTTAAACTTATTTTTTTGCATCATTATTTCCCTGTTCTTTTATTGTTCCTGAGTTATCATTCCATTCTGGGTAGTGACCTGGGCTCTAAGCCTAAAAAAGTGGCTCAAATCTCGGGTTTATTGCCATAACACTGAAAATTTTAGTCTCTGGTCACTGGAAAGAAAGCTTGTGAGAGTGACTTTGGGATTCTGGATGCTCTCTTACCTATAGCATGCGAGCGACTAAGGGCTAAGATGTCTAGAACATCATTGGTACCCAGGGACAAGATATCTGAATGGATGACATGTCTCTTGAGGGTTTTGTTGCTGATGTGGATAGATTGGTTGATGTCTTCCGTCGATTCCACTTCCTTAAGGTCACATAGGAGGTCAAATCTAATCATAGTAGCCTCTCATCAGATGTTTACTTGATTGACATGGTTACCTGGGTATATGTGGGAGGAGGGTGTTACATAGATATTATCCATGGAAGGAAGGAGACATCACATATTGGAGAATCCAATTAATGAGTGATAATTTAAGTGATTTCTATGAGTTTAGAAAGATACACTTTTGGTCTACACTTTCCATCCATCTTCCTAGTCATCACCATATCCATCTTCTTTCGAAGAATTTATGCTCAAAGTTTTCAATACTCAATACCTCATTCCTATCAATTAACAAATGTAGTAAATGAATTCTTTCCCATCAATAAAAATGATCATAACAGGTCCCATAATATTTCTCTATTTCCTATAAGGTGGTTTCAGATATTTGTTATAACCTTGATACACTTTGCATATGATGGCCTGATAAATTTTTTCTATGATAATCCAATAACTTTTATGTTTGATATCCTAGTCCACTCCACATTCAATATCTCGATAATATGATATTCAATAGCACACAATCATGGCTACTCGATCAAATGAATTGACATTGCTTGGTTCCAAGAGCTAAGGGCTAGAAAAATTTAATGTTTGCACATGAATAGCGAGGGTGCTATAGTTCAAGGGATGACCATTGATGGGCCTATAAAATAGGTATAATTTAAGGCTAGTCTAACCATTCTTTGGCATACTTAACCTTTCCTTCTACATTTGATAATTTATTTTTTCAAACTATAATGTGTTCTTGGGAAGGTTAGGAGTTATTTTCTATATATTATGTGCCTAATACATTAAATGTTTAGGATATTGAGGATTTATTATGAAGATCATGTAGGAGGCCAATTGGACAAGATTATGGGGTTTGTTACCTGCTACAGGCTAATCAAAACTTGACTGGATCATGAACATTTCCTACTTCCTTATGGATGTGAGAACACCAAGGAACTAGATCCACATTTTTGTGGATTTTGGAGGGAAGTGATCCTTCTTTCAAAAAGGATGTACCACCCTCCTCCCACATTTACCCAAGTTAACCAGTCCGTTGGGGTAAACATGTGATGGGAGACTACTATAATGTTATTCAACTCTCCATGTATAGTAAAGGAAGTGGAAATGATAAAACAAAACCATTCTAACCTTCCACACATGCTACATAACCTTTAGGAGCCAACTATCCCTTCTAGGTGACCAACCCCTCAGACAACTTGACATTTCACTCATATGGACTCCCATCTACTCCCATGACAAGCCATTCATGTGACTAAACACTTCCATTTGCTCTGACAACAAGGCATGCCGACAACTGTGGAATTCTCTAGCTAATTTTGAGCCAGTGACCCCAATTTTTATGCCAATTTTCGGGACCAAGACTCAGGCCACTCCCTAGAACTTAATGAAACGTCCAGAAATGATAAATAGAAATGGAATAAGGCTACTAATGTAAACAATTGATCAATGAACTTCTTGGACCCTTAATAACAATGATAGGCATTTCATCAAACATGTCAGAAATATGCAATCTACAGGTCATAACAACAAATCTGAGCGTAGGGGTCTCATACTTACCTTATATTCATAGAGAAACATTGTTTCCATATCACAATAGCTACATTATCATCTATTAGGTCATTGATTAATTGTACTTTCAATTACTAATCAAAACACAATGAAATCCATCCATCAAGTATGTCATAAAACATACTCATAACTAGCATATAACCAACAAAAAGAACAAGGATATAACAACCATAAAATCCATATATAAGACAATATATTTACACATGAAATACCAAGGAGAAGGATCTTTTATTATAAATGAAAAATCCTACCAGGTGTGGTACTGCCACGAACCACCCAACCATAGATTGGATAAGACAAAATATTTCTTTTAGCCAATCACCCCCATGCCATATTCCAAGCATGAATGTGGGACTCAAAACCAAAACTAACCAAGTTTCCTCAGACTTTGCCACAATCCCTACTGGATCACTAGGCCCTAAACAAGCAAGGATGCCACCAGATTTCTCCACCTACACTGTGAGGAATTTCCTTGTTTCCTAGTCTCTAGGCTTTACCATATATCTTGTTATACAATGGTAGAGAATTCCTAGGCCTAATAAAGACTCCACCCTCCAATATTTATGGTATATCCTGCCAATCACCAATCAAGGAATCCTCGACTAGTGAATGACAAGATATACGGTAAATCCTAGAGGTGTGTACCCCTCAAACATTTTTTGTATAAATAAAGGGACTTACTAGCACAATAGGAGATTTAAATTCTAAAGAAAGATAGTCATTATCATGAAAGGTTCCTAACTTTTATTTTAGTTGTCATGTTTCATG